>CM065479.1:2507200-3760800 GCA_032873175.1 Leptopilina drosophilae
GTGAAGTATTTTATTATTTATAAAAATAATTCAATTCTTGTAAAGAACTTTGTTAAAATTTTTAAATAATTGATTCATGCGACGAATTTTATGAAAATCTTTTTAAATAATTGATTCATGCGACGAATTTTATAAAAATCTTTTTAAATAATTGACATTTTTCAAAAAAAATTTATAAATTTTGTATATTGAATAATTTAACTCACGTGAAAATTTTATTATTTATGAAAATAATTGAATTCTTTCAAAGAAATTTATTAAAAATTTCATAAATAATTGAATTATTTCAAAGAAATTTATTAAAAATTTCATAAATTATTAAATTTCTGTGAAATTTTAACCTGCATTTAATTCAAGTTTTTAAATATATTTGACTTTTGAAGAAGAATTATATTATTTATAACAATAATTGAAATTTTTACGAGAATTAAAAATTTTTTTTTAAAATAATTGAATATTGATGAATTATATTATTTATAAAGTTAATTGAAATTTTGAGAAAAATTTTTGAACACAATTGAATTTTTGCGAAGAATTTTATTACTTTTGAAAATAATTTAATTCTTCTAACGAATTTTATTCAAGTTTATAAAAATAATTGAATTTCGGTGAAGAATTTTACTATTTCTGAAAATAATTAAATTCTTTGAAAAGAACTTTGTAAAATTTTTTTCAATAACTGAACTCTCGTGACGAATTTTATAAAATTCTTTTTAAATAATTGATATTTTTCAAAAAATTATTTTATTTTTTTATATCAAATTATTAAACTCCTGTGAAAATTTTATTATTTATGAAAATAATTGGTCTATTTAGAAGAAATTCATCAAAAATTTGGTAAATTATTGAATTGCTGTGAAATTTTTCCAAAGATTTTATTAAAGTTTTTAAATATATTTGAATTTTAAAGAAGAATTGTATTATTTATAACAATAATTGAAATTTTTTTTAAAATAATTAAATTTTGATGAATTTTATTATTTATAAAGATAATTAAATTTTTGCCAACAATATTTGAACAGAATTGATTTTCTGCGAAGAATTTTATTACTTTTGAAAATAATTTAATTCTTCCAACAAATTTTATTCAAGTTTATAAAAATAATTGAATTTCGGAGAATTGTTTTATTTTTAAAGATATAATTGAAATGACTAGAATTTTTTTTAATTTTTGAATATAATTGAATTTCTGCGAAAAATGTTATTACATTTGAAAATAATTGAATTTCTGTAATTATTTGTAATTATTTGTAACTTTTCCAGAATTAAATTTTGTTAGTTTTTTTAATTAAAATTCCTTTATCAATCTAGTATTTATGAAAATTGTAAAAATGATTCATTACATAATTTATATGTCATAATTTTATGATAGTTCATTAAAAATTAAGTTATTTAAAAAGAAATTATTGTCTAAAATAGAAAGAATTCACGGTTTTGTATTAAAATTCGTGGTTATTTTTATAGTTTACAAGGCAAACAAAAAAACACCAAAATTTAGAGTTTTTATTATTACTATTATTATAAATGTTCCCCAACTATTTACTTACGGTTTCTAAAATTTTCCTAAACTCTCGACGAATGTCAGTGACCATTTCAACGGCACTCTTTTTCGCCTCCTCATTAAAGTATTTTCTGACGTAAAGTGCTCCGACACTGAGTCCGAGATTTCCACTTGTAAGATCGATACACTCCTTCCATCTGGGTTCGCGCTCAGTTTTGCCACTAACGGCAGTTGAATATTGCAGTTGTCTTCTTCGAACGTCATCATTCAAATAACTAATGGTGGCTGCAACCGCTCTCCACATGACGTAATTTGCCTGAACTCTTTTCGGCGTTTGTTTCATTAATTTTTCAAAATCTTTGAAGAAGCTCGGCACATTTACTATCACCACTTCGTCTTCTCCAATTGTAATAATTGGCTCTAGGATTGCGTTGAAATATTCTTTCCACGAAATACTGGGATAATTTGTCTGTAGCTGTTTTATTGTCATTGGATTGTAGAGAGCTGTTATGTTCCTCCTTTTTTCGGTCGGCAACGAGATCTGATTATTTCAATATTAGTTAATATGAATTTATCATTAGAAAAGGATTGTTATTTTGTTATTGTGTTCTTATTTTGTAAGGAATTATTTTTAAGGAATCGAGTTTTAATGTTAGAATTTTAATACCCACGTTTGCAAGTTTTATTTCGAATTCAAGTGACTCTTTTAACTCCTTCTCGGCCCTGTCTCTGTCGGCGCCGAAAATGACGGCAATATCGACCATGTAATTGTAGTAGGCCTTAACTATTTCATTATTCAGACCTTTCGTTAGATATTCCCGTGAAACACTAAGAGATGTTTGATCAATCTGAAACATTTTTTCGTATACATCAAATTTTTTGGTCATAAAAGAAGACTTTTTATAAACAATTCTTTTTACTCACGTCCAGCACTCGTTTCGTACTGTTTTTAAAATCGATGTTAATACTGAAATCGAAAAAGTAATCGACTGAAAATCCTTGATGCCTGAACTTCTTGACTGATTGTTTCCATTCGAAATCGCCCTCCTGCCAAAAATCTCCATCTAAAATCGGCCAACCACCTAGATTCCTGACAATATCCTTCACGGGCTGCAAACCCTTTTGATTAATTGCAGCTGCAACGATAAACCAACAAATTAGATATTTATCCAAAGTCTCATTCGAGATTGAACGAAGAAATAATCTTACTCTGATTCATGCAATTCTTGTACAAATTTTTCACCAATTTGAAATGTTTCTTTTCATTCTCTTTAACTTTCTCCTCAATGTTGATTCTCAATTGCTCCTGAAGTTTTTCGCTGAGAACGCTGAAAGCACTGACAGCCGTTTTATCATCGGGAATGACGGTGTTCTCGAGAAAATTGCCGCAGGCAAATCTGTAGAAGTCATCACATGGTTCTACATTGGAATCCATGTACTCCAATACTCTGGACGCTGGAAATTGTAAATAATTATAACAAATAGTTAAAAAAGAGGAATTTGGTGGCGAATGATTACGTACCAGTGTTAACGCAGCCAGGAGTCAGGCAAATTCCCTTGCAATTCGACGCTGTTGAATCTACAATTTTGATTCCTGTAGATGGTTTCATACTTCTTAAAGCTTCTGATAGGGATGGTAGCGTCTCCATTTTAGTCGCAACTACTCGGGACAGACACAGATGCGCGGATGCAGATATGTAGATGCAGGTGTAAAAAAAGCATGATTGCACAGTGTTATAAGCAATACAATACAATGTATACTATGAATTGGAAAATTTCAAACATTTCTAATATAAATCAATTGCAAACAGTGCGAATAGATAAGAATTTTAAAATTGATAAATAAATCTGATAATATCTTTCGTATCAATATTTGTGACGCGCTCTCAAGAAAGGCACCTAAGTGACACTTATAGGTTAGGTTCATGTCAGAATTATCTTGATTAAAAGTTTATTTTCAACTATATTTGAACTTGAAACCAATTTTTATCAAATATTTCGAATATAATGAAGATTACTGAAGATCAATAAGTTGTGAGTAATAATTTATTCTCTTTTCTTTTTAGTCAAAAAGTTAAAAACATAACCTCAAGTTCTTTGCTACTTTTCTTTCGAGCTTATTACACATTTCGTTTTGTCCAAGGCATTTTAAGGTTACTTTATTTGCAACTAGAAATTCCCTTTTAGAAAAAATCTCTACTATTACCAGCATAATTTCAAGTGAACATTCATTATTTTTTGCAATTACTACTGATCGTTTTGCACCAATGCAAATTACATTATGTGATTGAAAAGTTAAAAAAATCTTCAATTTTCTATTTTTACAAAACCAAATATTTGCCCCGTATTTATTTGCAACATTACCAATACAAGCTTTATGATGAGGCACAACAATGATTATAATTTTTCATAACTGTATTTGTATTTTTATTTGTATTTGTATACTGCAATATTGAGTAGAAAAAATATTTCTAAACTAAGTGAAAAATGTAGGGAAATTAAATTTCTTGGCAATTTTCTTTAAGTAAACAAATATTATGAGAGAATTTTTTTAAATATATATCGTTTTGTAATTTATGTGAGCTTAAACTATCAATTTTAGGAATGAAGAAGCAAAAATGTCGACATTGACATTGAATGAAGCATCGAGTACATTATAACACATATATGTTATGTTATAAAGTGATAAAGGCATTATTTATTAATGATTTTGTCTTATGTAATTTTGATTACATATCTTATGCAATATACTTTTCGAAAATATTTCGAACCACAAAAATGTGTCTTTAATTTTTTTGCTGTGCGTTTTAAATAATAATTATGCGCATTCTGACTAAAATTAGATAATCAGCAATTATCTTAATGGTTACGTTAATTTTAGAAAACCTTTTTTGTTTAAATATCAAATTGCAGATGTTAAAAAATTTTCTAATTACTTCCTTTTTTTATTCTTAAAACATAAATTACAGGCCTCGGATGTTATGAATTTTTAGACTTTTTTCGACTTTTTTCGACTATTTTCAAATAATGCGACCTTTATCGACTTTTATTGAAAAATTGCGACTTTTTCGACTTTTCTTACAAATTTTGCGTCAAAATACAATAGTTTTGGTATAAAATGCAACTTATTTGCGGATTTTTATGTCGCGCGAAATATATAACTTATAGACAAACTTTTGGATGTTTATTTTTCAATCAGTTTTCTAATTAAATGTTTCAAAATATTACAATTAAAAAGATTTTAAATTATTAAAATTCTGTAAAATTTAATTCAAACTAAATCATCTTTTCAAGTGTTTTATTCCAATTTTTTAATATTAACTTTTAAAGAATTTTAATTTTAAAGTCTTTGAAATAATATTAAATTATCAAAAATTATAATAAATAATCTTCAAGTGTAGATTCGATAAAAATGAAAATTAACGAAAAATATGTTTTAAAAATAATATTAAAATAGTTTAGAAAAGGATAATTCTCTGAATTATTAGGTTCTTATTATTTTAAATTCAATTATTTTCAACATTTCCGAAAATTAAAATTCATACACAAAATAATAAAATTAAAATTGTTCAAAATTATTTTCAACATTTTGGAGAAAATAATCATATATTCCAAATTTCCAATTAAAATTCTTGAAAAAAATTAAAAAAACAATTTTGTTTTAAATTATACAAAAATTCTTTAATTATTTTTGAAAAATTATACATTACAATTTTTATGAAAAATTAATTCTTACAATTGTTTTATTGCAATTTTTTAAGATTCAATTCCCTTCGAATAAAGTGAATAAAATTTTTTTTCAATTTAATACTTTAGAGTTTTTCAGAAATAATTTATTTATAATTCCATTTTTTTGAGAAATTTGATTTTTTTTATATTTTTTGGAAAACTTAATTATTTTTCAAAAGATTTTGACAAATTTGGAATTATTTTTTAAATGTTTTACTAAATTTAAATTAATTTTCAAAAGATTTGACCAAAATTCAATTTTTTAGACACTTCTTAATTGTATTTAATTCGAAAACTTTTTTGTATTTGTAATAAATTATTTAGAAATATTTCTTTGTTAAAATTTTTGAAAATGTTTTATCTTAATTAATATCTTTAAATAGAAAAATGTAAGGTTCAAATTGTTTTTAAAAAATTAGATTTTTTATACAGCACTACTTTATAATTTTTCAGAAATAATTTATTTATAATTGAAATTCTTTGAAAAGTTTCATTAATTTTTTTATAGTTTTAAAAAACTTAATTATTTTTCAAAAGATTTTGACAAATTTTGAATTATATTTTAAATGTTTTTACTTAATTTAAATAATTTTCCAAAGATTTGACCAAATTTTAGTGCTTTAAACATTTTTTTCAGTTATAATTTATTTATAATTACAATTTTTTGAAAAATTTGATTTATTTTTTTATATTTTTAAAAAACTTAATTATTTTTCAAAAGATTTTGCCAAATTTTGAATTATATTTTAAATGTTTTTACTTAATTTAAATAATTTTCCAAAGATTTGACCAAATTTTAGTGTTTTAAACATTTTTTTCAGTTATAATTTATTTATAATTACAATTTTTTGAAAAATTTGATTTATTTTTTTTATATTTTTAAAAAACTTAATTATTTTTCTAAAGATTTTTAACAAATTTTGAATTATTTTTTAAATGTTTTACTAACTTTAAATTTGTTTTGAAAAGATTTGACCAAATTTCAGTTTTTTAGATATTTTTTAATGGTATTTAATTGTAAAACTTTTTTGTACTTTTTGATACATTATTTAGAAATATTTCTTTATTAAAATTTTTGAAAATGTTCTACCTTAATTAATATTTTTAAATAGAAAAATGTAAGGTTTAAATTATAAAAAGTTGGATTTTTTATACAGCACTATTTTATAATTTTTTAGAAATAATTTATTTATAATTAAAATTCTTTGAAAAATTTCATTAATTTTTTTATATTTTTAAAAAACTTAAATATTTTTTAAATAATTTACTAAATTTAAATCAACTTTGAAAAGATTTGACCAAATTTGAATTTGAATTTTTGTGACAACACTGAATTAAATAATCGACTTTTTTTCTATTTTTAATCTACTAAAGCGACTTTTTTTGTTCGTTAAAGTCGATCCGAGGCCTGAAATTAAGATAATAGTAAACATTATTGTAGAAATGTATATTTGGTGGAAAGCTTACCATTTTCGGAATCACAGTTTTGGGCTTTCGATGACAATACACCAACAGCTATGGCTAATGCAATTACTGTAAGTACTCCGCACACTGCTATTATCGTTAAACCTCGTTCCAAAGCCGATCGTCTCCTCCACCAAGTGGGATTTCTTTAATTAAAAAAAAAAAAAAAATGAAAAATTAGATGTTTCAAAAAAATTACACTCGAATATAATTACAAATCTTATAATTTTTATATATTTATTCTTAATTAATTAATTCTTTAATTAAATATGACATTTTCTTCAATATTCTTTCGGTGTCATTTTCATTAAATTAAATTGTCATTAAATTAAATTTTTCCATGTCAGACTTAATTCTATTTAAAATTGCAAAAAGAATCATAAAGATTTAAAGAGAAATCGATTTATGATATTAAAACTGGTACACGGGGTGAAATGTGTATCAGTATATTGCACCGGGTGTGAGTTATCGTTACGGTAGTAAAATAGTCTACTTAGACGAAAGTGCAAAAGATATTATTATTAATATTTGAAGAGTTTATGACAATCGCGTCACATTGGAGGAAAGTAAATTATAACCTTGGCTATTTTTCTTTATATGTAGAACTAATGTTCTCATCTATAAGAATGTTCTCTTCTAAAAATGTTCTAAAAATATTCTAATGTTCTTCTAAAAGTCTTCTAGGTAGTAAATAAATATCGCGCATTACTTTGAATTTATTTAAAAATCTCATTTTTTCTCTGACATGATGGACACAATTATTCGGCTAGATTTGTATATTATGTAAGCACATACACGATTCGTGACGACACGTATGTTGGAAGATTAATTCTTGTGTCCGTGTATATGTGTTGCGGTAACGAGTTAATTGAGATTTAGAGGAAATAGTGGGTTCACCGCGTAATCGTAATTGTATTTGAGAGCACATGTCATTTCCCCTATATGGTGCACGCATATTCTCGCGAAAATTAAATTCTAATGTGAATAAAAACAACCCTAATGGAATAAAATTATTTTCCAAATTCGAAATACGCATTTTCTCGACAGATTTGAATCGATTTGATAAAAAAAAAGGATTTATTTAATAAGCCAATTAAAACTGGAGATGAAATTTATGCTTACAAGCAGTATTTAGAGCACCTTTGGTCATTGTGAATCATGACCTCAATAAATGGAACATAATTATTATTACTCTTTTACCTCTATTATCTATTACTCTTTAAACATATTACATGTCATTAAACACAATTATCTTAATTGTCTGTATTTTCATTGTATTTTACATTATTGTATCCATTCGGAATTTCCATAAGTTGTTAACAAACGTTGACAAAAGTTGACAAAAGTTGACAAAAGTGAACAAAAGTTGACAAAAGTTGACAAAAGTGAACAAAAGTTGACAAAAGTGAACAAAAGTTGACAAAAGTTAACAAAAGTGAACAAAAGTTAACAAAAGTGATTGCAGCAAGAAAAATAAAGAGAAAAAAATTGTCTCGATTCTTACATAAATCTGTTTGAGTCTGTAGCATAGTTATTATAAAATATCTACAAAAACATGTAAGGTTTTTATGTTTAAAAAAAATGTCCTTTCTTGAACTGTGTTAAAAATCGGTCAAGTATGAAGAAGTAAATGGTTTTCCACAAATCGTCTAATAATACGGCACGAAAAGTCATTACAATTATTTCATCTTTCTAATTACCCTTTTTTTGTGATATTTAGTACAATTCGTATATACAATTAATGGACAACAAGCTATGGAAGGAAAAATTAGTACAGCGATTGAAGGACTTGAATATAATTATCAATCACGGGGATATGAAAAAGGTAAGACGCTAATGCAACATTAAAATGAGACATATTGAACATTTTCTTATGCACCTATATATTTCATTAGAAAGTCAACGTCTGATGAATTGTTGTCAGACACACACATATATATACTCATTCTGAAAGTCGTGAAGGAATGCATGAGAAAATAAATTTTAAATTTGTATATAACAATAATTCCACTACTGCTGGAATTGTGAATATTCTCTTTTTTCAGAAAGATAGAAAAATACGTTCCATAATAAATGGAAAAATTGCGTGCGACAAGTTGTCTGAGAAATGATAATAATTATTTAGTTCGAAACGGAAAATGCGAGTATGTGCTTGGACAAAAAATGGAAAGTTCTTTTTTGCCTTTTAGTCAAATATAAAAACACCACGTTTTTATTTGACTAAAAGGCAAAAAAGAACTTTACATTTTTCTCCCAAGGAAGTTATAAGCGAAAATTTAATGATTGCGCGCCCTTGATACGCAGCCGGGAACCCCAAATTTATCACTTCAGTGCTTCTATAATCATGTCAAGTTAATTGGACAATTTTCACAAACCTCGTACTAAACGTATTTTCAAGATTAACTTTTCAGGTCAACTTGTTTTTTTTTTCTTCTTCTATTCTGTAAAATCAATTATTATTATTCAAGAAGTTGAAAAATTAATTTTTACCCATTGTGTCTTAAAAAGTGTTGCATCTTTATTTACGACTTCCTTTCCGTGGCGGAGAATAAAAAATGTTTCGCTGAGAAATGTTAATTGCACTAATATTGAAATGTAATTCCCGCATGTAATTTGAAATAGAGGTCACGAACGCAATAATCAACAGAAATTTGTCCGTCTCCGTAAATTACAAAATTTGCGGATAGCATTTGCGATTGAAGCTTATTGTCTTAATTTTACTCAATATAGAGGTTGAAAACTGCGAGAATTCACAAATTATTTCTAATCTTTCAATTTGGCTTCTTTTCAAAATCTCTCATTACGGGGAATAATTTATTCAAATAAAAACGCAAGACCTTCAGAGTCTCCTGGTTATAAGATACCAAATAAATTAAGAAAAATTTATATTCTCAATAGGTCCGGAGATTAAGATAATAAAACAAAACTGTTTTGCCCTCCCTTCAAATTGTTTTCGCACACACATGAAAAAAAAAAAAAATGAGAAAAGTCATTTGAATTTTCAAAAGATAAGCGAAAGGTAATCGCAATTTCATGTTTAGAATTTCTGATTCGTCGACCTACTCATAAATACATACGGTTTACGTCGGTCAAGGATTCAGGAAATTACCTCGATCAAAATGAGTTTACAAGTTTGATTCGAATGTCATTATCATTTTTATCGCGTCAAGAACAATACATGTACTTTTCAAGACGCATTGAGGACGTTGTCCAGAAATATTTTCCGTTTGTGGGTCAATCAAATTCGCATTTCAATTGTGAAAAATATTCAAAGACATTTTAGTTCACAAAGGAGCCTGCACTAAACACACGTAATAGTGAAAATTTTCCCGACCTTCGCTTTCAACACCAAAAATCTTTAGAGGGAAGTTTTGAAAATCTACTGAATTTTAACCAAAAGCCAAAATAGACATTTTTAGTGCGTCTTTAGCAATGCGGTGTTCTTTTTATTGTCATTCATTATTATTATTGTTCATTTTTTTTTTGCTTGGAAAAAATGCGAAAACAAAGAGTCAAAGATGACGAAAAACTGCGACAAATCGAGTTTTTATATTTGCAAAGCCCGCATTTGGAATTATTTTCAATTTCTACACGGGAAGTTAAAATTATTCTACGATTCTAACTAATATTTTTAAAATATAGACGTGAATAATTAAGATAAAAATATGAGTATTTTCCATCCTTGGTGAAAGACGTTTTTTATAATTTACAAGTACGTAATTTATTATCCTTCCGCGAACAATTATTTATATTTACCTTTATTTTTGTCAGCAATGATTGCTATTTTTAAAACAATTTAATCTAAAATTAGGTTCAAATATAAAGTTACGTAATCAATTACTCGACTTGGGTAATGTGCTCAATGACCATGTAAAGTTTAATCACCTATAAGAATGTGGAATAGTGCAGAAATTTATCTCGCCAGTAATTATTATTCACTTTAGGAATATTTTATACCAAAAATTTATTTATAGGTACACAGGAAAATACCTGTCGTTTTAGTTTTTAAAAAACATTCATTTTTTCCTAACAATAGAGTTTATATTGCTATTTTTACATTCTTATCACATTGAGAAGATATTAATTGACAAAGTCGTCATTTATTAATTTTCGTATTACAATTATTTTGTTGAATGTTTAATTTTTAAATGATAAACGATAATGTAGTAAAAATTAATGATGACGAGTCGTGTACATCTCGACAGGTTTTATTATGAGACACCGTTATTTTTGTATAAATAAAGTCTGGTGGAATAGCGGTATCGAATCTGTTTGATGCAGCAACAAAAGCAGGAAACTGTAAACTTGAAGTGCTTAATTTTTCACCAGCGAATTTTATTCAGAGCTTTTTTTGACGAAGCCGACAATTTTTGAAAACAGGTTTACTGAATTATTGTTGAATAATAAACTATATTTGTACTTTTCCACTCGAATGGTGAAAAAAGTTTAATTCATTCCTAGCAAATAATCGGCTCTAACATTTTTAAACTCATCGAATATGATTAAAATAAAAATATGATCGAAATCAGCCAACAGTTGATTAAATACTTTTTTATCAATACACAACTGGTAATATAAATTTCAAATTCTAAATTTCAAATTATAAATTTCAAATTGTGAATTTCAAATAATAATTTTCAGATTATAAATTTCAAATTGTGAATTTCAAATAATAATTTTCAGATTATAAATTTCAAATTGTGAATTTCAAATAATAATTTTCAGATTATAAATTTCAAATTGTGAATTTCAAATAATAATTTTCAGATTATAAATTTCAAATTGTGAATTTCAAATAATAATTTTCAGATTATAAATTTCAAATTGTGAATTTCAAATTATAAACTTCAGATTATAAATTTCAAATTGTGAATTTCAAATTATAAATTTCAAATTAAAAAAAAATAACCTTGAAATAGTGAGAAATTTTACAGACTTGTACAGAATACTTGACACTACAATATAATTAATAACTTTTTCCTTCTCTCTTTAAACGTAACATTAATCGACACTTTCACTTTCCTCAGATGATCATGACAAGCAAAAATAACATAATTATAAGTATACGACCACTTTGGGAATATTATTAAAAAAAAAAAAAAAATCTTTCTCGATGACAAAAAAATAATACGTGAATATAACAAAAGCTGCCTGAATAAACATACTTCCTTATCTTCGAAAGTTGCTTCCGGGAAAAAAATGTTTATAACAATGCTGCAAATTTGAATACCTAAATTTGTATAGTGTTTAGTGCGTCGATAATTGGTAAAATTATGCTTAATATTATGAGGCTTTAAAGGAGGTTAAAATTATTATCACATGACATTACATTTTGTTTTCTTCTGATGGAATTTACTTTTAAAAAAAAGTCAAGAGTTTTTATGTGCGCTTTTAAAGATAAAAACAATATCAGTTGAGATGAAATTTAAACTTGTTTTTTTACAAAGGTATAAAATGTCACTATATTTACATGTGGAGGAATTGTAACTTTAACGCTTGGAAAGACTGTAACTTTGACGATTTGTTTCGTGCATTGAAATCACAATGTTGAAGATTTATTGTGCAAACATCAAATGCAAATACGAAAATATAAACATTCGTTATATACAATACTTTTTTCTCTAACTATTTTTTGATTCAACTAAAATTACAGTGCCAAAAAAAGTAAACAAGAGTTCAATTGGAATTACTCTTTTCTTTCTTATAATAATTCCAGTTGATAGTGAAAGTTGTAAATTTTCTTTTTTTTTAAATATTTTTTTTAATATTCAATATTGAATATTCATTTTAATATTCATTTTAATATTCATTTTAATATTCATTTTCTCGACACTTCAAGTTTAACGGGAAATAATTTTTAAAGGAGAAAATGAAAAGTACACTTATAAAAAGTATTATCAAAGGGCTGTTTATGACTTAATAAATTACATTTTTATCCTCATGTTTTGGTTTTAATGAAAATTATGAGTGAAAACTTACTTAATCACAGTTTGCTTCATACTGTTGGTCATTCTATTAATTCCGCAAGGAAATTGCAGTTACAAATCTCGAGTAAAATATGTAAATATTATTACTTAAATTTCACTGACACATTTCACATTCACTTGAATGAAAATTTTGATTTTCCTCTTTCAATTTTCCTTTTTCAATTGTTAATACTGGTCAGAGTGGATGCTCCATGCTGCCGCTTTAAAAACGTGAAAACAACACTAAAATTTTTGATTTTTCCTCTTATTTTGATTAATTTTATTGTTAATTTTATTGATAATTTTATTGTTAATTTTATTGATAATTTTATTGTTAATTTTATCGTTAATTTTATTGTTAATTTTATTGTTAATTTTATTGATAATTTTAGGAATAATTTTATTGATAATATTAGTAATAATTTTATTGATAATATTAGTAATAATTTTATTGATAATTTTAGTAATAATTTTATTGATAATTTTATTGATAATTTTAGTAATAATTTTATTGATAATTTTAGTAATAATTTGATTGATAACTTTATTGATAATTTGATTGATTATTTTATTGATACTACTTGATTGATAATTTGACTGATAATCTTACTAGTCCGGATGAATCAGTTTCTAGTAGTGTTTCCACTGGACTGAACAAGTGCGCGTTCTTCTCCTCGTATTTAAAGCACTTCTCCCACCCAATGTCATTCTCTCACTTACTCCTGTTTCCTACTATCAATTTTCGTCTTTTCCATCTCTTTTTCAAGAAAAATAAAAGTCGACAATTCGTCTATCATTTTTAATGTATTCAAATCTCTTCTTCTTTATTTTGTGTGGAATGTGCGACATTAGTCACGCAGAAAAAAAAATATCAAAAATAATCTCAAACTTTTGTGAATAATTCACTAAAAATGTGAATAGCAAAGCAAGTCTAAATTTTTATGTGATAGTTTTGTAATTTTTGAGTTATTTGATGCAAAGAAAAAGAAAAAAAGAATAAAATGCGCAAGAAAAAAAGTGCAAAATTGTGTTGTTAACTGTTCGATGCAAATTCTCGTATTGAATTGAAGACTGCGGTTAAACTCCGGCCTTTTTCAAATGAGTAAACAAAAGCACGAGAATACTATTCATTTTCATTTGTTTCATACTCTTATCAACTTGATTGTATGTAGATTCACGTGAAAGTACACGTGCGATGCTGGGAATCGAACAAATAATAGAGAAAAATTTTTCCCAAATTAATATTTTAGAATATTCGAAATTGTCTTTTCTTCAAAATCGTATTTACTGCGTATAAACATTGGACACGCCGCATACAGAATCATTATTTTTACCGATCAAAAGAAGCGAAGGTTTCTCATAATAATTCAATATTCAATTTATTCAATTCATTCAATTTATTCAATTTATTCAATTTATTAAATTTATTCAATTTACTAAATTTATAAATATAACGAAAAAGGAAAACATTCGGTGTTTTCCAATTACGATAATTGAAAGTATGACAATTTTTTTTCAATATTTATTAAGCGCAGTAAACAGAGTAATAAGGATCGTCACATATCATCGACAAGATAGATTGAACATATTTCTTCGTATATTAATAATTTTTTTTTCTTTTTAAATTTGCTAATGTAATAAAAATTACGTTTAATAAACTAATGGACAATGAACTTGATATTAATACATCAACAATTTTTTTCACATACAATTTTCAATAATTGAAATAATGTTATACTATTTCAGTTATTGAAAATTTCGAAAAAATGATGAAAAAATAATTTTATTCAGCAACTGATTAAAATATTCTCTAGTTTTCTAAAAAAAAGTATTTTCGTTCTCCACTTTTCTAAAAAAAATTGTTTTAACTATCAATATTCTTTGATTATATTCATGGCCGATGTAAATACTTTTATTTCGATTGATTGGCTTAATTCTAGATCATTCAGGCTAATGTATACATAAGGCTTCAATATGAGATCAATATTGTACTTGTATTGATAATTTTGATATTTAATTTCGAAAAACCGTGTCATTTGATTTAAAAAAAAAAAAATTTTAAGCGACTAGATAAATTAAAGCATTAAAGAATTAAAGTAATTGTATTTATTTTTTCTAAATTACAAATAGCAGGAATAATCAAATAAATTTAATATAAATTTATAAACTGTTTTTATGAATCTATTTGAAGATGGTAATTTTTATTCAAAAAGCTCGAGATAAGGATTCGTTTCATTACAGCAGAAACTTTTAGCGACTTGAGAAGTTTACTTAAAGAAATGAAGTGTCAATTCATTGATTTTTTTTTATTTTATCTCATTATATCTTCACTTCAAAACGGATGGATTTACTATTCTCAAAGAGTCATTAATAGTAGACGTAATTAATTTATTTTTATCTTAATTACGTCTAATTGTTATAACTTCACTTTTCATCCTTCAAGCTTTACACGGAGAAAATTTTATTAATTTTTAAAAATTTTTTTAATTTTTACTATCGATTTTTATTATCACATTGAAAGAAAATTTATAATTAATTTTGTAATAGTATTTTACAATTTGGGGAAAAAGTGCAACAAACCGACATTTTGACATAAAAAATACTAAACAAAAAAAATTTTATGGAATTTAGTACAATTAAATTAAATATCAAGAATTTTAATTCAATTTCAATATAAATTTACGAAATTCTACATAATTTTTTTTAATATTTGGTATTTTTTGTATCAAAATTTCCGTTTGTTACACTTTTTCCCCAAATTGAAACATTTACGAAATTTTAACATACATTTTCTTTCACTGTATGGATTTTTTTTACTATAAATTTTTCGAAACTTTGAAACTTTTGAGAATTTAAAATTATTATTATTATTATTTATTTTTTAAAAAAAATTTTTTTTACCATTACAGTTTTCGCAATAAAAGCTCCTAATCGAAGATCGATCGCGAAGAACGTTTTTTTTTGGGGGGAAAAATTAATACAATACTTCGAGCATAAGTTGAATAAAAATTGATTTGTAAAAATTGAGAATAACATATATATTTCGTCGATAAGATGAAAAAAGATCAGATATCCTTATTGATATCAATTTATGTACTTATAAAAACACAGTGCCGGATCAAAGTTTGAGAATTTTTGTACCTTTGCTCATTTACTCTAAACATAATGAAGTAAATATTTCCTAATTATCTTATGTTAATATTTTGTTATTGCGTTGTAGATATGAATACAAGCTATAAATTTGCTTAATAATGTCATAAAGCTGACAAAAATTGTTTGCTGAACCTTACAGATACATTTGGTAAACACTTTTGATGTTTATATCAGTTTTTTTTTCTTTTTTTTTGAATAAAATTATATCTCGTTCTTGAAAAATTCCTAATTTTATCGGTTTTTTTTTCGAAAACGGTAAAAGCGTGCTAACGGGATCCCAAAAAAAAAATCTTTCACCTGAAGCTTACCTGTCTGCACCTTTTTTTTTGAATAAAGATTTTCATCTCTCGAGAGTATTGAAGTTTTGTTGAAAAAATTTATTTTTTATAAATAGTAATAAGGAACAGTTTCAATAAAATTCGAAATTCGAAATTGAAATCATATTTTGTTGAAAAATTTTATTTTTTTATAAATAATACGAAACAGTTTCAATAAAATTCGAAATTCAAATCATATTTTGTTGGAAAATTTTAATTTTTATAAATAATACGAAACGGTTTCAATAAAATTCGAAATTTAAATCATATTTTGTTGGAAAATTTTATTTTTTTATAAATAATACGAAACGGTTTCAATTAAATAGTAAATTCGAAATTCAAATCATATTTTGTTGAAAAATTTTATTTTTTCATAAATAATACGAAACGGTTTCAATAAAATTCGAAATTCGAAATTTAAATCATATTTTGTTGGAAAATTTTATTTTTTTATAAATAATACGAAACGGTTTCAATTAAATAGTAAATTCGAAATTCAAATCATATTTTGTTGGAAAATTTTATTTTTTTTATTACGAAACGGATTCAATAAAATTCAAAATTCGAAATTCAAATCATATTTTGTTGAAAAATTTTATTTTTTTATAAATAATACGAAACGGTTTCAATTAAATAGTAAATTCGAAATTCAAATCATATTTTGTTGGAAAGTTTTAGTTTTTATAAATAATACGAAACGGTTTCAATTAAATACTAAATTCAAAATTCAAATCATATTTTGTTGGAAAATTTTATTTTTTATAAATAATACGAAACGGTTTCAATTAAGTAGTAAATTCGAAATTCAAATCATATTTTGTTGGAAAATTTTATTTTTTTATAAATAATACGAAACGGTTTCAATTAAATAAAAAAATTCGAAATTCAAATTTTGTTAGAAAATTTTATTTTTTTTATTACGAAACGGATTCAATCAAATTCAAAATTCCAAATTCAAATCATATTTTGTTGGAAAATTTTATTTTTTCATAAATAATTCGAAACGGTTTCAATTAAATAGTAAATTCGAAATTCAAATCATATTTTGTTGGAAAATTTTATTTTTTCATAAATAATACGAAACGGTTTCAATTACTAAATTTAAAATTCAAAATAATTTACGATTTTCGTACTATTTCTTATTAAATTAAAATTAATAATATAGTTCGAAATTTGTAAATCAAATAAAATAAAACAAAACACTTACTCCTTTTCTTCGGTTGTATTTTCATAAACGGAACTGTAAAATCGATTATTTGCAGAATTCTCATGAATTTCCAGCATTTCACTTGAAGAATGGTATGTGATTTTCGAATCTTCTATACAAATTTTGCATTAATTACCAAATTTTTACTATATTGAATTATTTACGAAAAATGTAAGATGTATTTTATTTTTTTTTCCTAAAATTATTGCCACTGGAATTATCTATTTACCAAAGTAATATATATATACGTCATATATATTACTTTAGTAAATAAGACTTCATTTGTTTCGTTTTGAAAATAAAAGAAAACATAAAGATAATTAACAAACTTACTTGATTGTCCTTTTTTAAAATGTTTAAGAAAACTCATTATTTAAGATTCAATTTAACATAAAGTTGTTATTAATAAAATTAAATTACACTAAAAAATAAATATAACACAAATTTAATTCACAACACAATGTAGCCACATGCTCTTTGCAAACACTATAAAATTTCATTTCTACCATAACAAGTGACTTGAGGGCTAATGACTAATTAAGAGTTAATTGTTTTCCTTTCCAAATTGTGTACAATGTTTTCGTAATTATTTATAAATGAGAAAATATTGTTTCATTTAAATATATTATAAATTATAAATAAATAAACACACACACATATATATATATATATATAAATTATTATATTTTTATTATTTATAAATATTCTTTTATATTATTTATAAATTATTATATTTATGTGATTTATAAATATTCTTTTATATAATTTATAAATTATTATATTTATGTGATTTATAAATATTCTTTTATATAATTTATAAATTATTATATTTATGTGATTTATAAATATTATTTTATATTATTTATAAATTATTACACTGAAAAAAAATTATTTGATTCAAATAACCGATTATTTGACTATTATCAAATAAATATTTACTTGAGTGAAATAATTTTTATTTGAATGAATTAAATATTATTTGCATCAAATACTGAAATATTTGATTTAAATACAATTTATTTGACTTAAGTAAATATTTACTTGATAATAGTCAAATAACCGGTTATTTGAATCAAATAAATTTTTTTTCAGTGTATATCTATATTATTTATAAATATTATTTTATTTATAAATTATTATATTCACGTGATTTATAAATATTATTTTATATTATTTACAAATTATAATATTTATGTTATTTACAAATTATAATATTTATATTATTTACAAATTATAATATTTATATTATTTACAAATTATAATATTTATATTATTTACAAATTATAATATTTATATTATTTACAAATTATAATATTTATATTATTTATCAATATTATTTTATATTATTTTATTTATATATAAAAATAAAAATTCTACCTACAGATATACAATAAATAATATTTATTTGCATTCGATTGAAGTAATAATTACATAAATATTTAACACCCTGCAGAGATATTATAATTTCCTTTTGTATTTAGGAATAAGTACTTACCGTCAGATGTATTTAGTACTTGGGAAATTCTCAAGTGTCGCCACTGTCCACTGGCAGAATTTTATCGACCGAGGAAATGAGATTGGCAGTCCTGCTTCCTCGTTGCTGTGTTTCCATTCTCACACCTGTCACTATTTTTGTGTATTTGCGGTATTTGCAGTGCTTGATTTACTAAACAAAACAGAAGTATTTGTATCTATCAAAATGGCAAACCCAAATTTCATCGACATGGCAGATGACGACGCCGCTGAACTAAAATTTCCAAAAGGTAAAATTAAAAAAATGTTTAATAATAAAAGTACGATACAGACAAGATGACATAACCTCAAATACTCGATTTTATTGAAACAAAAAAAATTGTTTTTAATGGTATGGTAATATTTTAACATTATGGTAGTAGTATTTTTTCAGAATTTTAATGCAAATAATAAAAAAGAAATTGTAAAATTGAATTATAATATCGATTCACAATAATTAAAACTAACAGACTTTTGATTTATATGTTTCTATGTTTATTCAAATTTTCTATATTTTCTTTCGAATAACTTAATAAATTTGATGTAAATTATGAAAAATGATGTCAATTGTCGAAAAGTATCTAAAGTAATGATTTTCTTGCTTTCAGACTACACAAATATTACGCTCGAGAGCAATAGTAATATCGATCTTAATGTGTCAGTCGAGAAGGAGGAAATCATTACTTCAGATTCCGTGTGTTTTATATGTAACTCAACATTATCAAAACCGCACATTCGATGTGCAATTTGTAATTACATAGAACTTTGTTGCGCCTGCTTCTCAAGTGGTCGAGAAATTAAAAATCACAAGAACGATCACGATTACATTATCGTGAGAAATGAATTTCCCCTATTCGACAATTCCGTCTGGACAGCAAAGGAAGAATTGGAATTACTCGATGTACTCCTAGAGTGTGGCTTCGGCAATTGGATCGACATTTCGAGAAGAATGTACGGCAAAACTCCCGAAGAATGTAAAGCCCATTATTTACAGCACTACATAGACAAGCCGAGTGTCAGCGAATTGCCAAAATTCAACGAAACCAACACCAGTCTCTTTCACATTCCCACGATTCCCTACATGTTCAAATTAGACGACTTGGAAGATCCACCGAGATTTTCCAACGACACTGTCAACAGTCGATTACTCTCAGGCTACAATCCAGCGAGATCCGATTTTGAAGTGAATTTCGATCATCATGCCGAACTCGTTGTCGCCGATCTGAAGTTCGACGACTTCAACACCGACGATCCCGAGGACAATTTAGGGAGAAATTTACAACTCGCTCTGGTCAGTGTCTACAATAATAGATTAAGAGAGCGCAAGAGGCGGGAGAAAATCATCAAAGATCACGGTTTGATAACTTTGCGAAGAATGAATACCTGGTTGCACAGGTACGATGACAGTGTCACGAGACCATTAGTCGAGAGATTATTGGTCTTCATGCAATTGATGGGCGGTATGGATTTCGATTACATCATGGAAGGTCTTCACAGAGTTGGCGAATTGAAATGCTATCTGCAGAAACTTGTCGAGTATCGGAAAAATGGTTTGAAATACTTTCAGAGTGTGAAATTATTTCAGAAATTGACGAATATTCGTCAGGAGAGTGAACGCGAGAGGAAGAATCTTCTGGCGAGTTTGGACAGTAATTGGAAGAATATAATGCACTGCAGTGATTCCGATTTGAAAGCATCTGTCGTCGGGGGAGTTGCACAGAGAAGAGCGCCGCCACCATTGGCAATCAGGGGACTTCCTGGTTTCGAGAAACTTTCCCCGGACGAGGCAGATTTGTGTTCGAAAATTCGCATAGTTCCCTCGAGTTACATTGACTTTAAACACACCCTCATCGGCGAGAATAAACGAAACGGAATGTTGAGATTGGCCCAAGCTAGGGCTTTATTGAAAATCGATGTCAATAAGACGAGGAAAATCTATGACTTTTTAACCGATCAGGGCTACATTAATAATCCCGTCTAATTACCACTTATCTGACATTTCAATAATGCCATAATAATAATAATAATAATAATAATAATAATAATAATAATAATAATAATAATAATAATAATAATAATAACAAAAATTTATAATAACAATAATTTATATTTACGTGATATTAGAATTTAATTTTAAAAAATAAATTTATACACTTTGTATATTTTCCGTCTTTTTATTAAAGTTGGGAAGTTTTTTTTATCTCAAATTTTATTTTCTCCAGAGTTCGAGAACGCTGAGACGCTACTAGTATCAGAAGTGCACATGCTTTTAGAACACAGGAAAGCGCAAAATGAGTCTGCCGAGGAAGAGCAGGAATTTTCTGAAGTTTTTATGAAGACTCTAACTTATACCAATCGATTTCGTAAGTTTAAGAACAAGGAAACTATCGCTGCCGTAAGAAGGTAAGTTGAAAATTTCCATTACATATATTTTTTTTTAAGTTTTGCAATATAGAAATTTGAAGAAAAAAAAAATTTCGCACATTTTTTTTCTCCTCTAGTTTATTGATGCAAAAGAAATTGCATAAATTCGAGCTGGCATCGTTGGCAAATATTTGCCCGGAAACTCCCGAGGAGGCAAAAGCACTGATACCGAGTTTGGAAAGTCGACTTGAAGATGAAGAACTCAGGACAATTTTAGATGACATACAAACTAAACGATCTCTCCAGTATTAATTTCGAGTTTAGTATTATTTTTTTTTGTACAATATAATCGTAATAAAGGGAATTGTTTTTAAAATAGACTTCTGGAAACACTTTTGAAATTCCAGAATATTTATTTTAGTTTCTTTGCCGCTCGAGGATGAAAATTTACATTTTCCATTAATTCCTGTTTACGATAGAAGAGAATAATTCTAAGATTAACAAGGCAGTAGGAACCGACTGAAACTGGTCGTTGATTTTATCGAACGGATTATACTAATACTGAGAGGAAAGCACTGGTATTTATCCAGAGAAATCGTGTGTGTATATAAATTTATGTATGCATATGGAATTCATGAAAAAAGAAGTACAACCCCGGCAATTTGCGATGGTCGAGTCAGAAAAGAAGACAGCTAATCGTGGCAACGACAACCGTGTATTACATCCAAGTAATTGCGGCACGGTTGACTTTTGCACGCGAGAACGGACTTTGATTATCATCCTACCGTATTATACTTATACTTATCGTGTGATTCGCATTGGGCTTTATAATCCACTTCTTATGGTGTTACGACTCCTGTAACATAAGTGGAATCCTTTATCTCTCAAGGCAATTATTTTTATTGTTTATTAACTCCGCGAGTTTATTAAATCCCTTGTTGAAAAGAATGCTGCCAAAAAAAAGAATGCTTTATGGAATATATATATATATATATACTCGTAGAGAAGTTGAATTACAGATATGCATTTGTAAGTTTTGTTTGTAACTATTGCGCTTTCACATGCTTATCAGCAATAATTCTTGCTCGCAATTGACAGACTTCGGAAGCAACATTGACTGAAAGGACCAAGATGTTGCGCTTTCATGGTCTGTCTACTTATCAGATGAGTATCATTCACGCTGAGCTGCAATATCTGGCACATCGAGATACTCAATATGCACAATATAATTATGTTGTTTCGAATGGATAGTGTCTGGAGTTTCAGTCGATAATTTCCATTACATTAAAGTTAATATTATATTGAAAAAGTAATGAGAAATCTTTATAGAATTTTAACGTCCGAGAATAATTAAATTATTAATAAAAAACGACACATTCGGACAACATTATTACTCTTTATTATTGAAAAATGTCCAACGTTTCGAGTTGGATAATATTAATTAATAATATTAATTGAAATATGAGACTTTTTTCATTTTTTGTGAATGAACAAATTTTACTGATTTTCACTAATTCAGATTTACATCGAATAAAAAATTATTTGATTCAATTAATTCAAGTTATTTGGAAAACATTGAGACATTGTGAAATGAAATTACAAATGATTGCAGAAATTTAATTATTTTCAATAAATAATAATCGAATACGTCGAACAAATTGAAAATTTTTTTTTAAATTCATCAAAGGATAGAATTTTTCATATTTTTAACTAACAATTCTGTAGAATTAATTTTTATTGTAAATTATTTAAAGTTTTTATTTTCTAATATATATATTTAATTGAAGAATTTTTACGAATAATAATTTAAATTTTGAAAATCTGAATTGTAAGCAAAAATGTATTTGAAAATTCTTAAAGAACATTTTCAAAAATTATTAAAAATAATGGATTTAGGGAAGATGTTAAGTTAAAAACACGAAAAAAAATCAATTTTGTAAAAGTTACAAATTATTGCAAAAATTTCAATTATTTTCAAGAGTAATAATGTTTTTCACAAAAAAAAAAATTAAATATTGTCCAAAAGGAATAAAATTCTTCTTAAGAATTCTTAAGATTATTTACTATTTTCACAAATTTCAATTATTTTTAATACAATTTTAATGGAATTTCTCGAAAAATGTAATTATTCTTAAATAAACTTTATTAAAATTCGTTGATAGAATTCAATTATTTAAAAATGTTGATAACGATTCTTTATGGGAATTGAATTTCAAGAAACATTAAATTATTTCTGTATTTAAATAATTTAATTGTAGTAGAGTTTTCTAATAGAAAATTGATTTAAAAATTAATTTAAGTTAACATTTTTTTAGATTATAATTATCGCTTTTCAGATTTACAGAATATATATAAGGTAATAAATAATTTTAAATAAAAATTAAAATCACTATTGTAATACAGAAGCAGGAAGCTACACGCGCGCGGTTTTTAGCTAGTAAAGAGTAATATTGTTGTCAGAATGTGTCGTTTTTTATTAATAATGTAATGAGAAATATTGTGCTGATGTAAAAATAATCATTGCGGGCGGTCTATTTTCTGCCTGACAATCGGAAAACAACTCTGATGATTCTAATATTAAATTATTTTACATGCAAACCCTTAATATAGATGTATATTTTCAAATGCTATTGGGAAAGTCTGAAATTCACGCGCTCTCAAATGAAATGATCTCGGCTGCTGAAACGCGCGCAACAAGTTTACGTGGGTGTAACAACAATCGATGGAGTCAATTTGCATAATGTATATAGGCGAAAGTATGTTGGTATATACAATATTCATTTCTTCTATCTCATTTAAAATTTTAATAAAAATTTTCCACTTTTTCACATTATTACACATTATTATTGTTCGTAATGTAATTTCCATTATTAAAAAGTCGTTTTTTTTTGAAATATTTAACTTCGCCTCTAAACACCGATAAAAAAAAGTATTTGATTCAAATAATGGATAACTTGACTATTAAAACAAATATTTGTAACTTCCCTCGACCAGAAAAATTTGTTTATTTGCTTTAAACAATAACTATTTACTCTCCCGTAAATATTCGATAATTCATTTTTTTTTCTCTATATTTCTGCTTTAGAAAATTCCCCACATGATAAAACTCAGCGGGATCTTCTCCAATTATCGTTTATTACCTATTTAATAGAGAAATGATTCATTTTTACGAGAAAATTTCAGAATATATGTATATATATAGAAATTATTATAGATAAATTCATTATAGAAAATGCGATAAATTACATATCACTGATTATATAGAAAATCCTATATATCGAAAATACTATAATTTTTTTCCGTAAAGTAATTTAAAATATTCTTGTCTTTATGTGTAGAATACATATTTCATCGAATTGAAGACAGCATGGTAAAATATGACATGGACATTCGAAGAACCTTGAGAAAAAAGTGAAAAGATTATCTTAATGAAGCAGTAATTATAAAAATTGATTTTTAAATGAATTTTGATTTTACTGACCGAGGCGAAATTGTTTATCGAAAAGGTAAAAAGTTTTCCGGCTGTGAATTCAGAGGGTATCGCACTTCTTTTCATGATAAACAGTAACATTTTTTGCGATTTTAAGGACAGTTTGTACCAGTATCCATTGTAACTGAAATTTCGGGAAAATAACTTTTTTTTAGATTTAATTATAATTGTAATTATTTTCAGATGTATTAAATTTTATCAAATATATTACATGCTGACGGATACACTGAGACTGTGATCAATCAATTGTTGACACGGAATACTGAGATAGAGAAGATGAATAATTTGAGCAAGAGTAAAGGAACCGAATCTCAGGGCTTCATCAATTTTATCAAGCTTTATTACAGTCTAAAAAAAAGTCCTTCTTTAAATTAGAAACATAATTATCAAATACGGTTTTTTTTACTACCTGTACTCCAGTGACACTTATTATTATCGTATTACATCCTAGGATCAAGAAAAATGACGTTGAAAAGCAATCGCATATGTCGTTAACAAATCTTGAATAAAGAAACAAATTATGAATTGTAAGAAACAAATGACTATTTTACATTTATTAAAAATTGTATACAAACTCTATTATTTGTAGATGTTTTTCAACATACATTCTAATCTCCTTATCTATTTCACGTGGAATTTTCTTTTCGTCTATTGCACGAGCATAAAAGTCGTCGTCTAAAAGATTTTCCAGTTTTGCTCTGCAAATAGTGGAGAAAAATTTATTGCTGCAATGAAATAAGAGACAATTTACAATTAAGTGCATTTGCACTTTACCCTAAAACAGAATACACTCCACAAGCATGCTGAATCACTGAAGAAAATGTAATTTCAATACTGGTTAGAATATGCATGCAAGTAAAACTTGATATGTAGCCATGAATTAATATCGGTAAATAATATTGCTCTTCATCAACGTAATAGTCGGTGAAATAGAGTGTTTGCTTTATTACAGATTGATTCTGATGGTGCAGCATGTTTAGAAGTTGGGGAAAAATTGGCAACATCAAATAAGCAATTCCAGTAAATATAATGTATACTGTTCAAAAAAAAAAATTGAGAAATTTAGTGATTCTAATTTTTAATGATTGGTAATTTTTTCAGCTGATTATTGAACGGTACTTATGTATAATTTATTCAAATCTTTCCCCCTCCTAGTGTGAGTGTGGAGGATTTCGATTTTCGAATCTCTCGTCCAGTAGATCCAGTCGAGTTTCATTTTTGAAAATAAGTGTTCTATCTGACACCAATTTCAATTAATTGCTGTATGATTTTTTAGGACTTTATTAATAATGGATACGTTTTTTGGTATTTATGTTAATTAATGTAAATTAATGAAAATTAATGAAAATTAATGAAAATTAATGAAAATTAATGAAAATTAATGTAAATTAATGTAAACAAATGTAAACAAATGTAAATTAATAGAATAAAGAAAATTAATAGATTACAGGCCTCGGATATTACGACTTTTTCGACTTTTTTTAGACTATTTTCAAATAATACGACTTTTATTGACTTTTAATGAAAAATTGCGACTTTTTCGACTTTTCTTCCAAATTTTGCCTAAAAATACAATATTTTTGGTATAAAATGCAACTTATTGGGATTTTTATGCCACGTAAAATATAACTTATAGACAAACTTTTGGATGTTTATTTTTCAATCAGTTTTCTAATTAAATGTTTCAAAATATTACAATTAAAAATATTTTGAATAATTCAACTTCTGTAAAATTTGATTAAAACTAAATCATCTTTTCAAGTGTTTTATTCCAATTTTTAAAAATTAACTTTTAAAGAACTTTAATTGAACATTTTTGAAATAATATTAAATTATCAAAAATTATAATAAATAACCTTCAAGTGTAGATTCAATAAAAATGAAAATTAATGAAAAATAGGTTTTAAAAATAATATTAAAATGGTTTAGAAAAGAATAATTCTCTGAATTATTACGCTCTAATTTTTTTTAAATTCAATTATTTTCAATATTTCCGAAAATTAAAATTCATACACAAAACAATAAAATTAAAATTGTTCAAAATTATTTTCAACATTTTGGAGAAAATAATCATATATTCCAAATTTTCCATTAAAATTCTTGAAAAAAAATTAAAAAACAATTTTGTTTTAAATTATACTAAAATTCTTCAATTATTTTTGAAAAATTATACATTACAATATTTATAAAAAAAATTAATTCCGACAATTGTTTTATTACAATTTTTTAAGATTCAATTGCCTTCGAAGAAAGTAAATAAATTTTTTTTTAAATTCACTGCTTTAGAATTTTTCAGAAATAATTTATCTATAATTACAATTTTTTGAAAAATTTGATTTATTTTTTTATATTTTTATAAAACTTAAATACTTTTCATAAGATTTTGACAAATTTTGAATTATATTTTAAATGTTTTTAAATAAATTTAAATTAATTTTCACAAGATTTAACCAAATTTCGGTTTTTTTTGACATTTTTGCAGAAATAATTTATTTATAATTACAATTTTTAGAAAAATTTAATTAATTTTTTTATATTTTTAAAAAACTCAATTATTTTTCAAAAGATTTTGACAAATTTTCAATTATTTTGTTAATGTTTTACTAAATTTAAATAAGTAATTGAAAAGATTTAACCAAATTTCGGTTTTTTATACATTTTTGCAGAAATAATTTATTTAAAATTACAATTTTTCGAAAAATTTGATTTATTTTTTTATATTTTTAAAAAACTTAATTATTTTTCAAAAGATTTTGACAAATTTTGTATTATTTTTTAAATGTATTACTAAATTTGAATTAGTTTTAAAAAGATTTGACCAAAATTTCCGATTTTTAGACATTTTTTAATTGTATTTAATTGAGGGTCCCTATCAAAGAACCGATTGTAATTTTTCTAGGCTCAAAATCATTGCCCTGTAAGTTAATAATTATAATGTTTTCAATCCCAATTTTTTTATAAACATTTTGATAATCTTTATACAAATGCAAAATGTTTTCAAGAAATTGAAATTTTGAATCCTTTTTTATTTAGAGGTCAAGAATTTTTAAATTTTAAATGTTTTACGAAATTTAAATCAGCTTTGAAATGATTTGACCAAATTCCAATATTTCAGACATTTTTTAATTATATTTCGTTGTAAAACTTTTTGTATTTTCAATAAATCATTTAGAAATATTTTTAAAAAGTTAATTTTTACGAATTTCTTTATTAAAATGTTTGAAAATGTTCTACCTTAATATCTTAAAATAGAAAAATGGACGGTTTAAATTATTATAAAAAATTGGATTTTTTTTTTATTGAAATAATTGAATTTTTGAAGAAATTGCAAAAAATGATTAAAAATTCATATTGATAATTGATTTAGAGATGAAGTTTAGTTAAAATTTGTAGAAAGTAATTAAATTTACAAAAGTGTTATAGTTTTAATTTTTAGAAATTATTAGATTTGAAAAGTTGAAATTTAAAAAATTTTATTTCCTGTGAATAAAGAAGTAAGAAGTATTTGAATATTTATTTATCAAAATTATTTGTTGAATTTTTGTGACAGCACTGAATTTTAAATTATTTTTTAAATTTTTTACTAAATTGAAATTAGTTTTGAAAAGATTTGACCAAATTTCAGTTTTTTAAACATTTTTTAATTGTATTTCATTGTAAAAACTTTTTGGGATTTTCATGAAATTATTTGGAAATATTGCTTTATTAAAATTTTTGAAAATGTTCTACCTTAATTAATATTTTTAAATATAGAAAAATTTAAGGTTTAAATTATTATAAAAAACGACTCTTTTTCTATTTTTAATCGACTAAAGGGACTTTTTTTGTTCTTTAAAGTCGATCCGAGGCCTGAGATTAAGAAAAATTAATAGATTAAGTAAAAGGAATAAAATTGGTTATTTTTCTTATACATTAAAGAAATGAGCAATAAGAGTAGATCTTACTCTTTCCATTTTAATAATAAAGTTTGTTAGCATAAGTAATACGACAATTAAAATAATAATGGGCGGTATGCATTCGATCACTATGTCCACGTTTCCCCAATGTTTCTTCAAGCCTAACAACTAATCACAATTTTAGTAAAAATTTTAGTAAAAATTTTATTAAAAATTTATTTTAGCAAAATATTTTCGGAAATAGTTATATATATATATACCTCGGGAATAAGTAAGCTTATAAGACTAATATAAACCAAAGTTGAAATGAGAAGTTTCTTCAACTTCATCTGATACGGCCATTGACCAATAGCCGATAGCAACTTTTCGTTCATCATATAAAAAGATCTAAAAGAAGTGTCCATTCTGATGGTAAAAATAAAACTGCGGCGTTTCCTCTCGCTCATCAAGTGTCGCGACAGTTGCATCCATAAGATAATTATTCCTCTATTACACCTATAATTTCGCACAATACTTTTTTCCCCTCTTCTCAGTAATGATAAAATATTAATACCTAATTGCGTAAAGTTATACAGTTCAATCTTCTCCTTTAATTTCAAGTAGAAGAAATCGATGCTCTTCCCAAAGTCAACTGCAACTTTCATAATATTAATTCTAGATGCAAGTTTGCCTATATATAAGAAGAAGAAGCTTAATTTTCCACTTGAATTATTTGCAGAAACTTTATAATTGTCAAATTAATTAATGTCATCTATTTGTCACTCTTATTTAATATTACTATTTAATTAAAATATGTACATATTTGCCATTCGACAATCGATACTTCTTTTTTTTCTGCTTATAGGTTTAAGATAACTATTTCCACACAACTCGTCTCATGTTCTCAATTATAGGGAATTAAATATTTATAATGACAAATTATGTTCTAAAGCGTTTCAAGTGAATCTTTGTCTCTCTCTCTGGTTTCCTGGAGGAAAAAAATCAATATTCAATATATGTAGTGTGAAAAAAATTCTCGCTGTCTTCCCTACACATTCGCGGTGAATGGATGTGCCTAATTGCCACTGAGGATAATTTCCAACTATAGAGCGTTTGAAGAGTGTATTAAATTATTATTTTTTTAATAGATGGGTTTATTGGAGAGAATCAGGTGTAATTTTATTTTTTATTGTCGATTTTGATTGAGAGTACAAAGTACGACTTTGAATGTACCCTTTTCGGTATTTTAAATGCTTCAGGTACAGAATAAAAAACGATATAATTTTGACGAAATGAAATGAAATGAAATGAAATGAAATAAAACGAAAATGTAAGATCGAGAAATTTGATTGGTGCGTTTTGTCACTGTTGAGTGTAGTAAAGTTTGAAAAACTAATTATTATTATCGTGAGAGTGTGTGGGACACACAGGCACAAATGCATAGCGAGAGTGTATTGGAGTCGAGCAGCAGGGGAAGAGTGAGTAGAGTCGGTTTCCGAAAGTCGCCGATCGAATCCGAAGTAAAGCGCCGGTCGAGCTCGTCGCGCGTATGGGGTCCAGTTCTGTGTTACTGTTTACCGCGTTCTCTTTGACGCCTCTGACAGACAAAAGCGTTGTCGCGCTCGAATCGGGCCGCCAACGATAGAACGTGTGTCACATATCGCGAGAAACAAGTTTTCCGAGCCTTGTCCGCAAGGACGACTGTGCACTTTCGTGCCCCATCGACGGTGTGTCGAGCTCGTGGATCCTCGTCTCACTTTTCTGGGGTCAGTGCCTGCTCGATCGGATCCGGAGCAGGAGCTCCGGTTTTTAAAAGTCAACACTCATTTGCACACTATCTACAAGTTTCTTTCAAAATATTAATTCCAAGTCGATTCATCTCGAGAGTTGTTCGCCAAACCAAACCCGCCACCTTTAATGTCATCACGCGAGTCAAACAATCGACTTTCAACAAAAAAAAAAACAATCAAGTGAATTTTAGAAAGTGCTAATATTTAAAACTCCATATCGAGAAAATTATCACTTCCAGTATCGCGTGTGTGAACACAATAGTGACAGTTTTCCCCCCTTGGAAAAATTACCATTAGCCATAAATTGTCCCAAATAGTCATCAATAATGACTCTCGTTAAATTTCACCTACTTTAAAACTTCTCTCTTCCACAAGACTTTGAAAAAGGATGCGTAATTGTCGTGTGTGATAGCGATAAGAACCTACGTCTCAAGCAAAACAAAGAAGAAACATTCCCTCAATTTTTTTTAGTGTTCGCCAAAGTGTCATGCAGTGTCATTTTTTGATAGTCTGCTGAAGAGCAAAGAGTACCAACATCTCTTCCTCGGTATTCCAAGGCCTTAAAATCATTCCAAGGTATGTAATTACTTCTTCACTCACTTCTAAAAAACATTTTCCCATCATTTCACACTGTAAAAAAATGGTTCTAAATTAGAGCTGATTTCGGTATTAAAATAGAACCAAATTCCGATTTAGTACCAAAAATTGGTACTAAATTAGTACCTTTCTTTTTACAGTGCATCACGATAAATCGTTAAGTATTAAAATAACACCAAAAAGGATTAAAATAATCCAATTTAGTGTTATTTTAATCCATTTTGGTGTTATTTTAATTATTTTAATACCTAACGATTTACCGTGATATCGTTTATCATTCTTCATGATTTTCGAATCGCAAAACAACGCTCAACGATAATTGTAAACAACACAACATAAAAAAAACCACCGCGACATTATCGCGAACATCTTTCAGACATGTTTTTAAAATTAAATAACAAAATTAAATAAGCAAACTAACTGACGAAAACATGTATCGAGCAAAAATAATTTCAATGCATAATCGTAATTTTTTTCTTCCATTCAATGTTTTGTTAAGATTAGAAAGAGAGTCGCTGTCATTACGACTTGACAATATTGCTTTTAGTTTAATTATAAGACATAAAGATTAGTAGAAACGTTCGCTCTCATTTCGTAAAGTTTAGTTAAGGTTTATTTAATTTTTAAAACTTTACAAGTTTCAGTGTATTTGCGCAATCAATTATGAGGCAACTAATGAAGCAATCAAATGAAAACCTTTAAATCCTAAAGCATCTGCACTTATAATCACGTGAAACGAATTAAAAAAAATTGAAAGTTGACGCAACATTCTTATTTTTCTTTTTTGTCGACAAGAAACTAAATCGTAAATATAAATCATAGCATCATTATAATTGTTTATATGCAAAAAAAATGCATACCAGACAAGGAAATTATTGTCTAGATCGTAATAAATGTTCATTAATAGTAATCAGTAAATTTCAGTAATCAGTAAAACAAAAGGTTTAAATTTAGAGCTAATTTGGGTATTAAAATATAGAACAAAATTACGATTTAGTACCAAAATTGGTTCCAAATTAGTGCCTCTCTTTTTACAGTGTTTTGATCCAAATTTGAATCGTAATAAATGTTCATTAATACACTGAAAAAAAAATTTATTTGATTCAAATAACCGATTATTTGTCTATAATCAAATAAATATTTACTTGAATCAAATAATTTTCATTTGAATCAAATAAATTGTATTTAAATCAAATATTACGTCGGTGAAGTTCGCAACGTTTATGATCAACGATTGAAAGAAAAAAACTAATTTTTTTCCCAAAGGAATCAACATTTTTGTTCACAAATATTTTTATTGTAAATCATTATTCAAAAAATTTTAAACTTACTATTTTCTGTACAAAAATTTATAATAATTTGATTAAAAAAAATATTTTTCTTCTAAAATCGTTGACTATAAACGTTGTAAACTTCACCAACGTTAAATATTTCAGTATTTGAAGCAAATAATATTTAATTCATTCAAATAAAAATTATTTGATTCAAGTAAATATTTATTTGATTGTAGATAAATAATCGGTTATTTGAATCAAATAAATTTTTTTTCAGTGTAGTAATCAGTAAATTTCAGTAATCAGTAAAAAAAGTTCAAAATTAGAGCTAATTTGGGTATTAAAATATAGAACAAAATTACGATTTAGTACCAAAATTGGTTCCAAATTAGTGCCTTTCTTTTTACAGTGTTTTGTTTCAAATTTGAATCGTAATAAATGTTTACTAATACACTGAAAAAAAAATTTATTTGATTCAAATAACCGATTATTTGTCTATAATCAAATAAATATTTACTTGAATCAAATAATTTTCATTTGAATCAAATAAATTGTATTTAAATCAAATATTACGTCGGTGAAGTTCGCAACGTTTATGATCAACGCTTGAAATCAGGGTTGCCACGCAACCTGGAAACCTGGAAAACCTGGAAATGTCAGGGAATTTTGTAAATCTTGAAAAAACCTGGAAAAGTCAGGGAATTTTGATCTAAATCCTGGAAAATTGTTGTTTTCTAAAGTCATTCTATGTCTTATTCTTAAAAATCTAAATTTGGGTATTGAAATATTTCAAACATAATTATTCAATTTTAAAAGAACTGCGTTTATAATTTTTATAAGTTGATCGATTTCAAAAGGTTTCAATTTACAATTTTAGAAAATTTCGATTTTAACTGAATTTCATTAGAAATCTCCAGGGACGTAGATTTTTGAAAAATTTTAATAATTCAAGTTCTTCTAAAATTAGTTAAATTCTTTAATACATATTTAATTGATTATCCAAAATAATAGATTTACAGAAGAATTTTAGACAAAAACACTAAAAAATATTAAATTTTGAAGTAATTACAAATGCATTTGTGAAAAAATCAATTTATTACAAAAATTTTAATAAAATTCTTGACAAAATTTCATCTACATTAAAAAACTTTCCTCTATTCAATAATTTCTATTATCAACTACTTTAATGAAAATTTCCAAAGGATTTATTTTTTTTAAATTCAAAATACTTTCAGGAATTGTAATAAAATTTTTTGCAAAATTTAATTATTCTCAGGAGTTTTTATAAAATTATTTGTAGAGTTCAATTTTCAGAAATTTTAATAAAATGCTTTGCAAAATTCAATAATTTTCAAGAATTTTAATAAAATACTTTTAAAAAAATTCAATTATTTTTAGGTATTTTAATAAAAGTCTTCAATGAAATTTAATTATTTTCAAGATTTCTAATAAGATTTTTTGTAAAAATCAATTTTCTCCAGTAATTTTAATAAAATGCTTTACAAAATTCAATTATTTTTAGGAATTTTAAGAAAATTAAATTATTTTTAGGATTTTTAATAAGATATTGAAAAAATTCAATTTTTTTCAAGAATTTTAAATTTTTAATAAAATACTTAAAAAAATTCAATTATTTTTAGGAATTTTAATATAATTCTTGAATTGAATTCAATTGTTTTCAAGATTTTTAATAGGATTCTTTCCAAAATTACAAATGTATTTGTAAAAAATCAATTTATTTCAAAAATTTTAATAAAATTCTTGACACAATTTCATCTTTAAAAAACTTCCCTGTTTCCAATAATTTCTATTACCAACTACTTTAATGAAATTTACCAAAACAATTGAGTTATTTAAAAATTTTTTTAAAATTCAATTACTTTCAGAAATTGTAATAAAATTTTTTGCAAAATTCAATTATTTTCCGGAGTTTTTATAAAATTCTTTGTAGAATTCAATTTTCAGAAATTTTAATAAAATGCTTTACAAAATTCAATTACTTTTAGGAATTTTAATAAAATTCAATTATTTTTAGGAATTTTAATAAAATTAAATTATTTTTAGGATTTTTAATAAGATTTTGAAAAATTCAATTTTTTTCAAGAATTTTAATAAAATACTTTAAAAAAGTTAAATTATTTTTAAGAATTTTAATAAAATTCTTGAATGGAATTCAATTATTTTCAAGATTTTTAATAGGATTCTTTGCAAAATTACAAATGTATTTGTAAAAAATCAATTTATTTCAAAAATTTTAATAAAATTCTTGACAAAATTTCATCTACTTTAAAAAAACTTTCCTGTTTTCAATAATTTCTATTACCAACTACTTTAATGAAATTTACCAAAACAATTGAGTTATTTGAAAATTTTTCTAAAATTCAATTACTTTCAGAAATTGTAATAAAATTTTTTGCAAAATTCAATTATTTTCCGGAGTTTTTATAAAATTCTTTGTAGAATTCAATTTTCAGAAATTTTAATAAAATTGAATTGTAAACAAATTAATTTGATAATTCTGAAAAAAAACTTTTTCAAAAATTATTAAAAAAACATTGATGTAAAGATGAATTTTAGTTGAACATTTTAGAAACAAATAATTGAATAGAAAATGTAAAAGTTTTGACTGAAAATCAAGAAGTTATTTAATTTAATAAAATAAAAATATTGTCTTAAAAATCTGGAAAAATTCCGTTTTTTAACCTGGAAAACCTGGGAAAGTCAGGGAATTTGAATGGAGCAAAAGCGTGGCAACCCTGTTGAAAGAAAAAAACTAATTTTTTTCCCAAAGGAATCAACATTTTTGTTCACAAATATTTTTATTGTAAATCATTATTCAAAAAATTTTAAACTTACTATTTTCTGTACAAAAATTTATAATAATTTGATTAAAAAAAATATTTTTCTTCTAAAATCGTTGACTATAAACGTTGTAAACTTCACCAACGTTAAATATTTCGGTATTTGAAGCAAATAATATTTAATTCATTCAAATAAAAATTATTTGATTCAAGTAAATATTTATTTGATTGTAGATAAATAATCGGTTATTTGAATCAAATAAATTTTTTTTCAGTGTTGTAATCAGTAAATTTTAGTAATCAGTAAAAAAAGGTTCAAAATTAGAGCTAATTTGGGTATTAAAATATAGAACAAAATTACGATTTAGTACCAAAATTGGTTGAAAATTAGTGCCTCTCTTTGTACAGTGTTTTGTTTCAAATTTGAATCGAAATAAATATTCATTAATAGTAATCAGTAATTTTCAGTAATCAGTAAAAAAAAAGGTTCAAAATTAGAGCTAATTTGGGTATTAAAATGTAGAACAAAATTACGATTTAGTACCAAAATTGGTTCCAAATTAGTACCTCTATCTTTTTACAGTGTTTTGATCCAAATTTAATAATAATTCTGTTTCCAAATTTGTAATAAATGTTCATTAATAGTAATCCGTAATTTTTGTTCCAAGTTTGGATTTTTTTGTTGAGCTACAAACAATTCGACCCAAATTATATATTTGCGAAAAATATTTTCCTGTAGCGCACGCTTATTTTGAATAAATCATTTCCGCATCACTAAAAAAATATTCCTAATTCAATTTTTCGGAAAAATAACGACAGAATATTATTCTGAATTATCGAAAAATCTTTTTAACCTGCGAATATGAATAAATTATTCACATAATTTATAATGTACGTGAATACATAATTTATTACCGCAGTTTAGTAATTAAATTGACTTAGAAAAAAAAAACAAAAATATATTGGCGGAAATGAACATTATAGACTAAATTGCAATTCTTAATCAAGTTTTTCCTTGAATACGCACTTAATTATAAAAACAAAAAAAAAAAAAACATGAATGAAATTGTGCTCGCTTTAGAAAGACGAATAAGAAACAAATTCTATTTAACTATTATTTGTCATCTGAAATGTTGAAAACAAAATTGCACGAAAGAAAGATGAGAGACCGGAAGTTCTCAAATACTGCGTATATTTGTCAGTCGACTTAACGTTCAAGCATGACCTAATGCTAATAACCTATGCGTATTCGTATGTTATGTAAAATTCTCTGTTTTGCGCTCGTTTACTTTTCTGTACTTGTATATTTTATTATAAAAAAAAGAAATAAGAAAACGAAAAAAGAAAAAGGAAAAAAAGAAAAAGGAAAAAAAAGAAAAGAAAGAAAAAGGAAAAAAAGAAAAAAAAGAAATAGGAAAAAAAAGAAAAACAGAAAAAAAACTTTTTGGAAATAAATTTTTTGAAATGAACTCGCTCAGGTTGTGAGTAATAGAGGAGAATTTACACAGATGTTTGCATACATTATATTGTACGTACGGTATGTGTATATAAACAAATTTAGATATAGACAATAGTAAATAGTGGATAAAGCATGTTTGAAAGTGAGGAAATGCTTCTTCCGGCATAGTGCCTGAATACTATTAACTGTTGCTAGAAATGGAGTTGACCTGTCTCAGTGATTTTGTAACAAGAAAATGCACTCGATTTTCTAATAAATAATTCATGGTGTCTCAATTTAATTAATGTGGCTACCTATGGGTCTGTAATGTAAGTAAAGAGCTATGTTCCATTTTTTTTTTGCGAAAGAAATTGGTTAAAATGTTTGTGATAGTCCTTCAAATGTCGATGCATGTAGAGAAAAATAAATCCCAAAGGGTATTCGAACTTTCTTTGTCACATTTTTTCATCTCCATCTCGCGATATGTATCGGCAAAGTTGTAAAACAGAGTTGTAAATCGTCACAGTCCAAGTTTTGGTCGAAAAAAATTGCTTTTTGTTCTAATATCCGCGTTTTGCTTTAATTACAAAAAGAAAAACACTATTTACCGTTTTTTTCAGTGATAAGTAGATTCTTGACATTTCTTTTAGCGCTTCTTACCTTCTTGAGATTGTGAATTTCATTCTTATTAATTCATTCTTACAAATTCATTCTTACAAATTAATTTATTCTTACAAATTAATTCACTCTTATAATGTTCGACTAATATTCCACAAATATTCGACTAATATTCCACAAATATTCGACTAATATTCCACAAATATTCGACTAATATTCGACCAATATTTTTCTATCAGCTGATAAAAAAATGAGTGTACAAATTTTCATTTTCAGAAAGTATTTTGTTTTCTCACATACGGCGCAATTTTGATGGACATAATTGACATTGTCAATTGTCAAACATAAATTGTCTTTAAGAATAAATTTTTCAGTGAGATAATCAGTGTTAAAATAATAATTCAGTGTTTTATATATATTTACCGCCTTTTTGTGATTATAAGATTTAATAATACTAGAATCCGGGCTAGATGGTCATTACAATTATTGTAAGTGAGCGCATCTGTCAATAATTATAGACGGAGCTCGATGTTTGAAACAGACAAGAATAATAATGCCTTTATCTGAGAAAACATGAGACTTGATATCAACGACCTGTAGATATGCTCGACTGAGAGTGCATGGTCGACGTCATCAGAAGAAATCTTCAAACATTTATATGATACCGCTCTGAGAATGTTGAGAATTTTGTCTTGAATTTTTTTTTTCCATGGGGTTTCGGACTTATGTAATCATAACTTCTTCTTCTTTTTGCAAAAACAAAAACACATTCTTTCTTAATCATTAACGAAAAGAGAAACATTTTTTTTATGAAAGTGTATGGTTATTTGAAAAAAGAAGAAAGATTTTTTTTTGCATACTCGATATGCGACGTGTTGAAAAAATTGTTTTTAATTTAATTAGTAAACATCAATCGGAAGGAAAGAAACGAGTGTGTAATGCCAAAGTTGTACGCGGTTATTAATTCAAGCAACATCCCGAGACCGAGATATATAAATGAATGTGGTTTTATAACGAAGGCTTTAATTCTCTATAATATGCTTTCAAGTGTCATATATATTTGTACGCAAGCGTGAATTTTGCGATCGAATTTGAACTGTTGATAATATATATGGGATGTAGGTCCCTTGGGGTTTTTAAGTTTCATCAAATTAGAGGCTATATTTGCTGAAAATTAATTATTATTAAATACAAAATTCAATTTATTCCTCTTTTTTTTACTTTTATTCCTCAATCTACTGTCGCACAGAAATTGTTTTTCTCGAGACAATGAAATGAAAATAGGATTAGGCGAAAAAACGATATTTCAATTTTGAAACTGAAACAAAAGTCAGGGGATTTGGATTTGAAAAAAAAAACTGTTTATACTTCAGTTCTTTATAAATATATGAAAAGACCCTCGAAAATATGTAAAATGTAATCTGAAAACAAATGCTACTTTCTTTTGCAAAAATGGAGATTCTGTATAATCCTACAATGTCGAATAATCTCTGTTAACTTGGAAATTTCTCTCCATTATTTGATAAATATAATATGTGTATGAAGAAAATCTATAATAGCGTCTTACATAGAGCCAAGTATTAAAATGAAAGTGCAGACACAATGAAAAGGGAAATTCTGATCTTGAATTAAGAACATGTATGTCGGCTTTAGAGACTACGCCTTCAAACCGTAGTGTTTCATTTTCTAATTAAAGCAGAGGAATTGAGAATTTTTTTTTCCACGACAATGAATTGGTACTTTTCATTCTTTGACGATTACTGATTAATAGAAAATACTTTTCGCAGTCATATCAATTATTTCGTTGCGCAAAACAGAAACCCATTTCCAATTAAAAGCTTTAGTGAGCAATTAAAAGAAAATGTCAAAGAGTACAAAGAATCAGATGAGTTGCAACCTGACGATAAAAGGTATTTCCAACGTTTCAATCTTATCTATGAACAATAAGCACGGAAAGAATGTTTATGTTCCAAAATCCGAAATTTGCCATTTTTAATATATAATAACTAGTTTTAAGTAGATTACCAGGCCACTTAATCTAATAATTTTTCTTAATCTCAGGACTCGGATCGACTTTAACGAACAAAAAAAGTCGCTTTAGTCGATTAAAAATAGAAAAAAAGTCGAAAAAGTCGATTATTTAATTCAGTGCTGTCGCAAAAATTTTAATTAATTAAAAATTGTATAATTTTGCTAAATAAATATTCAACTACTTCTTACTTCTTTATTCAGAGGAAAGAAAATTTTTCAAATTTAAACTTTTCAAGTTTAATAATTTCTAAAAATTAAAACTATAAACCTTTTATAAATTTAATTACTTTCTACAATTTTTAACTAAACTTCATCTCTAAATCAATTATCTATATGAATTTTTAATCATTTTTTGCAATTTCTTCAAAAATTCAATTATTTAAATAAAAAAATCTAATTTTTTATAATAATTTAAACCGTCCATTTTTCTATTATTAAAAATATTAATTAGGGTATAACATTTTCAAACATTTTAATATAGAAATTCGTAAAAATTAACTTTTTAAAAATACTTCTAAATGATTTATTGAAAATACAAAAAGTTTTACAATGAAATATAATTATAAAATGTCTAAAAAACTTCAATTTGGTCAAATATTTTCAAAACTAATTTAAATTTAGTAAAACATTTAAAAAATATTCTAAAATTTGTCAAAATCTTATGAAAAATAATTGAGTTTTTTAAAAATATAAAAAAATTAATGAAATTTTTCAAAGAATTTTAATTATAAATAAATTATTTCTGAAAAATTAAAAAGTAGTGCTGTATAAAAAAACCAGTTTTTATAATAATATAAACCTTACATTTTTCTATTTAAAGATATTAATAATTAAGATAGAACATTTTCGAAAATTTTAATAAAGAAATAGTTGTAAATAATTTATTGAAAATCCAAAAAAGTTTTACAATTAAATACAATAATTACAATAAATTATAATAAATAAAATTACAATAAATTACAATTAAAAAAAAGTCTAAAAAACTAAAATTTGGTCAAATCTTTTCAAAACTAATTTAAATTTAATAAAACATTTTTAAAAAAATTGCAAATTTTTCAAAATCTTACGAAAAATGATTAAGTCTCTTAAAAATATAAAAAAACAAATCAAATTTTTCAAAAAAATAGTAATTATAAATAAATTACTTCTGAAAAGTTATACAGTAGTGCTTTATAAAAAATCCACTTTCTTAAAGTAATTTAAACTTCACATATTTATATTTAAAGATATTAATATTATTATTAATATTATTATTATTAATAATTTATTATTATTAATATTAATTAAGATTATATTTAAAGATATTAATTAAGGTAGAACATTTTCAAAAATTTTAATAAAGAAATATTTCAAAATAATTTATTGAAAATACAAAAAAGTTTTACAATTAAATTCAATAATTACAATAAATTATAATAAATAAAAGTACAATAAATTACAATTAAAAAAAGTCTAAAAAACTAAAATTTGGTCAAATATTTTCAAAGCTGATTTAAATTTAATAAAACATTTTTAAAAAAATTGAAAATTTTTCAAAATCTTAGGAAAAATGATTAAGTTTCTGAAAAGTATAAAAAAATTAATTAAATTTTTTCAAAGAATTTTAATTATAAATAAATTATTTCTGAAAAATTATAAAGTAGTGCTGTATAAAAAATCCAATTTTCAATAATAATTTAAACCGTCATTTTTTCTATTTAAAGATATTAATTAAGGTAGAAAATTTTCAAAAATTTTAATAAAGAAATATTTCTAACTAATTTATTGAAAATCCAAAAAAGTTTTACAATTTAATACAATTAAAAAATGTCTAAAAAACTTAAATTTGGTCAAATCTTTTCAAAACTAATTTAAATATAGTAAAACATCAAAAAAATAATTCAAAATTTGTCAAAACCTTTTGAAAAATAATTAAGTTTCTTAAAAATATAAAAAAATTAATCAAATTTTTCAAAAAATTGAAATTATAAATAAATTATTTCTGAAAAATTCTAAAGCAGTGAATTTAAAAAAAAATTTTATTTAGTTTATTCGAAGGGTCATTGAATCTTAAAAAATTGTAATAAAACAATTTTAAGAATTTATTTTTCATAAATATTGTAATGTATAATTTTTCAAAAATAATTGAAGAATTTTCGTATAATTTCAAACAAAATTGTTTTTTAATATTGTTCAAGAATTTTAATTGAAAATTTGGAATATATGATTATTTTCTCCAAAATGTTGAAAATAATTTTGAACAATTTTAATTTTATTATTTTGTGTATAAATTTTAATTTTCGGAAATATTGAAAATAATTGAATTTAAAAAATTTATAAAGTAAATGTTCAGAGAATTATTCTTTTCTAAACTATTTTAATATTATTTTTAAAACCTATTTTTCGTTAATATTTATTTTTATCGAATCTACACTTGAAGATTATTTATTATAATTTTTGATAATTTAATATTATTTCAAAAACTTTCAATTAAAATTCTTGAAAAGTTAATTTTCAAAAATTGGATTAAAACACTTGAAAAGATGATTTAGTTTGAATGGAATTTTACAGAATTTTAATTATTCAAAATCTTGTTAATTGTAATATTTTGAAACATTTAATTAGAAAACTGATTGAAAAATAAACATCCAAAAGTTTGTCTATAAGTTATATTTTACGTGGCATAAAAATCCAAATAAGTTGCATTTTATACCAAAAATATTGTATTTTTACTTTTAGGCAAAATTTGGAAGAAAAGTCGAAAAATTCGCAATTATTTATTTAAAGTCGATAAAAGTCGCATTATTTGTAAATAGTCGAAAAAAGTCGAAATAGTCATAATATCCGAGGTCTGGATTACTTGTAGGACGAAAATAAATCAGTTATCAACAGGAAAAAATGTGTAATTCTTTTGGAAAATTAACAGGTGTTCTTTTTAAATTCTTTAATAACCTGTGACGAAATTTAAATGAATATTGATGATTAGATTGCTTCCCTCTTTTTCTTCTTCTTATTGTTTTCTTTTCTCTCTCTCGATCTAATCATTCTTTTCTAGAGTTTATCTTTCTTCAATAGTCTGCTCCCGAAATGATCTTCTACACATTGTGTACGTGACAGGAAATGTTATTGAGTTAAAGCGGGTTTGAGTTTGGTTTACACATACAGTTGTGGATATACTGAATATTTTCTTGATCGATCTGTTCAATCATCTGTTTACTCGCCTTATTTCAGTTTTACTTCGCCTTATTTTTATTTTTATACGAAAAAAAAAGAAATAATTACAAAAGTAATCTATTATTTCGATGAAATTTCTGCAGAAAATAAAAGTACATATAGGGTACGTTATTTTCTAGTGGATCAAGTTTCATTCACTCGGGTAGTATTGAAAAATTTTACCAAAGCAGAGAGACGAGAAATATTTCTTGAAACAAGGATTTAATAAAATGTCGATAGTTTCTTCTTTCTTGAAATAATTTCCTTCTTCCATAGTTTCATGAATGCAGTGTTCTTTTTTTGTTTGAACCTTTTTACCACGGTAAATCGTTAGGTATTAAAAATTTAAAATAACACCAAAATGGATTAAAATAACACTAAATTGGATTAGTTTAATCCTTTTTGGTGTTATTTTAATACCTAACGATTTACCGTGATGTTATTGTTGAAAAAAGGTGTTTTTTTGAGAATGCGTACACGTTTGGTAAAAATAGAGATTATGAACTAATATTATAGGTGGAATTTAATTTTTACATATCGCCGGGTTATTGGAGAAATTTAAAGGTCAATGTAAAAGTTTAACAGTTTGATGCATGTTTGTAAAGTTTGTAGAAATAATTCACTTTTGGATCTGAAAAGAAAGAGAAATTTTGAAGTTAAATGTATATATGTAAGAACACCATTCTATTACATCAGCTTTAGATTGTTATCGTATTTGATATACACAAGATAGAGGTTCCTTCCTCGATATCATCTTTGTGTTTTTGAATGATTATGGTGACGTTAGAGAAATAAACAAATTACTGTTAATCATAAACATAAGCGCGATTAATCTTTCTCGATAAGGAAGATTTAGAAAAGTTCAACCACACCTATCTCACCTTCACACTTTTCTTTCTTTTTTTTTTCATTACATGCCTATTTAGATCCTAAATTAATGTCTTTATTTCTATTATTAGTTTTCTAATTTTATTTCAGTTGAATGGAATTTAACGTGACGAGTAGAAGTGTTTCTTAATTTGTCACCTAGTGGTTGAAATTATTAATATTGGAAATTGTAATTGTAATTGTAATTGTAATTGTAATTGTAATTGTAATTACTTGTACTTGAAATTTTAAGGAATTGGGATGATGAAAACGTTCGGTCATCTTCCAGGTCAGAGTGTAGAGCACGAGTTCACTCACTGCTAATAATTTTGCTTTAGTTTTACTTTTAACTTTTAATTTAGCAAATTCTTAATCCAGAGTTGAAATAAAAGTAGTTTAGTAGTTGTTTCGTATGGTGTTATTGTTAGGGTATCGTTAGGGTATTGTTAGGGTATTGTTAGGGTATTGTTAGGGTATTGTTAGGAAGAGTATCAAAGTGATGAAATGTGTATATAGGTAAATGATGATTTGTACATTTTGTGAGGATTTCGGTTCTTTATAGTTTCCCTGAACTGAACTTGTTTTCGACGCCCCCCTCTCTAGTTCTCTCTCTCTCTCTCTTTCTCTCTCTGTCTTTCTACTTCAATGTTCGTTATCTGCGAGGCTGATCCAACTCGTCTTAGTTTGAAGCCTCAAAGCAGGTGCGTCAGTTGCATTCTGCACATTCCACACACTCGTCCTCATCCAGTATCACGCGATGACCTTCTATCCCCACCAGCCTCCTCGTCCATCCTGCCCTATATTCTTTATCACAAAAGGCACTCGAATAACTCGAATTATTCTCATAATTATTATTAAAATTTGCAAAAAGTCTCTTCCCTCTAATAACAGAAGAAAGGAATCCTCGATGCTTTTGCTTCAAGATCAATTTTTGAATTTTTGCCCTATCAAAATGCACAAACACGCACAGACTTGAATGAACGCTTTTTAGCAGTCATTTGGAGCCGAGCAATATTCTATTATGTCATTTGTCTGGTTAGCACGGGGATATGAATTAATGACGAGTGTGTTTATGACCTGTGGTTTCACGTTTACACGCACATAGGAGAGGCAAAATACGATATTTATCGGTTTCTGCAAAATGCCAGGAGGAGTTTAATTCTCGAATAAGTTTCTTGTGGATTCGCGTCTTTTTTTTTCTAATCAGAATGTTTCAGAATGTTTCGCTGACGTTAGAAGATGACGACCGCAGAATCCTCTGATATTGATATATAGAGACAATAAGTGCAATACCGCGTATTACGACGTCTCGGCGCGTAATCGCCAATCTATATGTACAGTACATATTCTTACTATACGCTGTGGACTATTGTGTTAAGTACGTGACTTGAAAGACTGCATTTTTAATGAAAAAGAAAAAGCTTTTCAAAGAAAAGGCAGGGGGAGGATGAAACAGGTAGTGGCGCCCCTGATGACTACCGTGCGTTTATAAAACAAACCACAGAGTAGGATCTTGTTATGACCAAACATGGACCAAACCAGCTTGTACACAAGTCTGGTTGCAGTAGACTTTTTTTTGGTTGTTGTTGTTGTCGATCTCCTCTTTCATTTTCCACACAAAGTTGTCTTCAAAAATCAGGGTTGCCACGCAACCTGGAAACCTGGAAAACCTGGAAATGTCAGGGAATTTTGTAATTCTTGAAAAAACCTGGAAAAGTCAGGGAATTTCGATCTAAATCCTGGAAAATTGTTGTTTTCTAAAGTCATTCTATGTCTTATTCTTAAAAATCTAAATTTGGGTATTGAAATATTTCAAACATAATTATTCAATTTTAGAAGAACTGCGTTTATAATTTTTATAAGTTGATCGATTTCAAAAGGTTTCAATTTACAATTTTAGAAAATTTCGATTTTAACTGAATTTCATTAGAAATCTTCAGGGACGTAGATTTTTGAAAAATTTTAATAATTCAAGTTCTTCTAAAATTAGTTAAATTCTTTAATACATATTTAATTGATTATCCAAAATAATAGATTCACAGAAGAATTTTAGACAAAAACACTAAAAAAATATTAAATTTTGAAGCAATTACAAATGCATTTGTAAAAAAATCAATTTATTTCAAAAATTTTAATAAAATTCTTGACAAAATTGCATCTACCTTAAAAAACTTTCCTCTATTCAATAATTTCTATTATCAACTACTTTAATGAAAATTTCCAAAGGATTTATTTATTTTATTTTTTTTTTAAATTCAAAATACTTTCAGGAATTGTAATACAATTTTTTGCAAAATTCAATTATTCTCAGGAGTTTTTATAAAATTCTTTGTGGAATTCAATTTTCAGAAAATTTAATAAAATGCTTTGCAAAATTCAATAATTTTCAAGAATTTTAATAAAATACTTTTAAAAAATTCAAATATTTTTAGGTATTTTAATAAAAGTCTTCAATGAAATTGAATTATTTTCAAGATTTCTAATAAGATTTTTTGTAAAAATCAATTTTCTCCAGTAATTTTAATAAAATGCTTTACAAAATTCAATTATTTTAATAAAATACTTTAAAAAATTCAATTATTTTTAGGTATTTTAATAAAATTCTGGAATGAAATTTAATTATTTTCAAGATTTCTAATAAGATTTTTTGCAAAATTCAATTTTCTCCACTAATTTTAATAAAATGCTTTACAAAATTCAATTATTTTTAGGAATTTTAATAAAATTAAATTATTGTTAGGATTTTTAATAAGATTTTTAAAAATTCAATTTTTTTCAAGAATTTTAATAAAATACTTAAAAAAAATAAAATTATTTTTAGGAATTTTAATAAAATTCTTTAATTGAATTCAATTGTTTTCAAGATTTTTAACAGGATTCTTTGCACAATTACAAATGTATTTGTAAAAAATCAATTTATTTCAAAAATTTTAATAAAATTCTTGACAAAATTTCATCTACTTTAAAAACCTTTCCTATTTTCAATAATTTCTATTATCAACTACTTTAATAAAATTTACCAAAACAATTGAGTTATTTAAAAATTTTTTTAAAATTCAAGTACTTTCAGAAATTGTAATACAATTTTTTGCAAAATTCAATTATTTTTCGGAGTTTTTATAAAATTCTTTGTAGAATTCAATTTTCAGTAATTTTAATAAAATGCTTTGCAAAATTCAAGAATTTTAATAAAATACTTTAAAAAATTTAATTATTTTTAGGTATTTTAATAAAATTCTTCAATGAAATGTAATTGTTTTCAAGATTTCTAATAAGATTTTTTGCAAAATTCAATTTTCTCCACTAATTTTAATAAAATGCTTTACAAAATTCAATTATTTTTAGGAATTTTAATAAAATTCAATTATTTTTAGGAATTTTAATAAAATTAAATTATTTTTAGAATTTTTAATAAGATTTTGAAAAATTCAATTTTTTTCAAGAATTTTTATAAAATACTTAAAAAAATTTAATTTTTTTTAGGAATTTTCATAAAATTCTTGAATGGAATTCAATTGTTTTCAAGATTTTTAATAGGATTCTTTGCAAAATTAAAAATGTATTTGTAAAAAATCAATTTATTTCAAAAATTTTAATAAAATTCTTGACACAATTTCATCTACTTTAAAAAACTTCCCTGTTTTCAATAATTTCTATTATCAACTACTTTAATAAAATTTACCAAAACAATTGAGTTATTTATAAATTTTTTTTAAATTCAAAATACTTTCAGGAATTGTAATACAATTTTTTGCAAAATTCAATTATTCTCAGGAGTTTTTATAAAATTCTTTGTAGAATTCAATTTTCAGAAATTTTAATAAAATGCTTTGTAAAATTCAATTATTGTTAGGAATTTTAATAAAATTCAATTATTTTTAGGATTTTTAATAAGATTTTGAAAAATTCAATTTTTTTCAAGAATTTTAATAAAATAATTTAAAAAATTCAATTATTTTTAGGAATTTTAATAAAATTCTTAAATGGAATTCAATTATTTTCATGATTTTTAATAGGATTCTTTGCAAAATTAAAAATGTATTTGTAAAAAATCAATTTATTTCAAAAATTTTAATAAAATTCTTGACAAAATTTCATTTACTTTAATAAAACTTTCCTGTTTTCAATAATTTCTATTATCAACTACTTTAATGAAATTTACCAAAACAATTGAGTTATTTGAAAATTTTTCTAAAATTCAATTACTTTCAGAAATTGTAATAACATTTTTTGCAAAATTCAATTATTTTCCGAAGTTTTTATAAAATTCTTTGTAGAATTCATTTTTCAGAAATTTTAATAAAATGCTTTGTAAAATTCAATTATTGTTAGGAATTTTAATGAAATTCTTTAATGGAATTCAAGGTTTTTCTTTCTTTTTTCTTTTTAATTTTTTATTTTATTTTATTATTATTATATTTTATTTTATTATTATTATATTTATTTTTATATTCTAATACATATAATATCTAACTGAAGAATTTTGTAATAATCGAAATTCCACATAAAATTGAATTGTAAACAAATTAATTTCATAATTCTGAAAAAAAACTTTTTCAAAATTTATTAAAAAAACATTGATGTAAAGATGAATTTTAGTTAAACATTTTAGAAACGAATAATTGAATAGAAAATGTAAAAGTTTTGACTGAAAATTAAGGAATTATTTAATTTTAATAAAATAAAACTATTGTCTTAAAAACCTGGAAAAATTCCGTTTTTTAACCTGGAAAACTTGGAAAAGTCAGGGAATTTGAATGGAGCAAAAGCGTGGCAACCCTGAAAATCTATCTATACCATTTTTTTAATGAGTCACAATCGTTACAAATCTCGTCTACTTGTTTTTTTTTTAATTCCACCGAGTGCATTAGCGAACTGCTTAATTACTTTCAGAAACTGGAAAGCAATTCAAATTCTAATTACATGTTTGTAAAGTTTACCTTTATAATTTTCTTCGCATTTTGTGTTTTCTATGAATCTCGAAAATAAGGGAAATAATTGTATTTAATTATTCGAGTTGAAAAAATAAATTAATTTCTTTTTTTGCAGATATGAATTTTCGTATTCTTTCCAGAAAGCTGTTTTAATAGTAAATGAGTAGACAAAAGCAGTTATCGCCGTTTTCTGGTCCTAATTGAAGAGCATGAAGCTCGTACCTACTTGAAGTTGACTCTCACAGACACTTTTAAGCTTGTATGATAATATTACTTATTCTTATCAGATCTTGTTGGGGAGAGTAAGAAGGTATAAAATTTAATGACTGAAATAATTCGCCCATAAAGGAGGAATTTTAACGATATTGTTTAAATTTAAAAGAACGATACAAACATTTTTTACATTAAATTTTTTCCTAAAGAATTAACAATAGGAATACTAAGTTCGCTATATTCTCGAATGTTTGATTCCCAGTAACTGGATGTTGAAGAAACTTTAGTCTTGTTTGCTTTTGGACTATGAAGCATAATTAGATTAATACCTCCTCCTTATTTTCTTCTTTAGATGATTCTTTCTTTATTTATTTTTTCGGGTATTTGTTTAGTATTGTAATTCCCTTCATTCAACGACGTCAGGTATTAAAAATTATAAATCTAAAGAAAGTGCGTCTGGAATAAATATTTGTGGAGGAGAATAATGAAGACAACTTTTAATTAAAGAGACAGTGCGAGGTTGAAGAATAAGTGTGCAAACGGGAGAAACAAAAAGACCTATATGTTTCTATAAGGCAAATAGAAGAGGAAAAAACGTGAAAAATGAGGTCAGGCAATTTTTTTCTATCAAATAGTAAGAGTTTTAAATTTTTAGATCGAAAGAAAAAAGAATCCCTTTGCTTGTACTTTTCGAAAAAGTACAATAGAGAGATTTTTTTTTGCTCCTGAAACAACGATCTGGTTACAAGCAACAAAGAGAAGGAATAAAAATAAATTGAAGAATATTTCTGAAATGTATAAAAATTGTAACTTCCACTTGAGGATTTTTGATATAGTGCGGGAGAAATAATTGTATTTTCTCCGGCAATCGCTCTTTAACAAGGTAGAGTCTATTTTTGCGCGCCTCAGTACTTTTAAACGTACTTCCAATTCAATACGAACCACCTGCTCGGTTCGTCGATGTACCGAAAAATTAAATGTGTCTCCTCTTTGGCACTTGGACTCAATTTGCTGTAAACGGGTTTTCATTCTAAAAGCAATATGAAAACTGTACGGATAATAAAATCATTCTTTCGCATTTATTTGCCCGATGAGTTTATAGAAAAAAAATTGCAACTTTTGAGATTGGAATGAACCTAATTTCAGTGTGATTACTAAAATATAACTAATTCCTAAAACAATGATAAGCAGCTAAATTTGTACACATTGCGCTTTAAGTTTAATCCACTTTTCAATCTCGGAGAAGTTGTCTTATGTGCAGTAAAAGTTGAGAGGCAAAAAGGCTTAAGAACTCATTCCATTAAAGTTGGTAATTAAATTTTGAAATTGTTTAAACTTTTTCGCCTTTAAAAAGTCGAATATAGTGTGTGTGTGTGTACAAGTGATGGTTTCTTTTCTTCATTTTTGTAACTTGGGACAAAGCTCATATATATATTTGTGTGAGAGAAAAAAAAATGTTATCACGACTTGAAAGGAATCTAATTTGAAAACTTGAATGAACTCGAAGAACTGTTTTCCTCATATTCTCTTTTGTATCTCTGTGTTGAAAGGCGACTCATTGGCGGTCTTTGATTTTTTTTTTCTTCTTCAAGACCTATAGTCGATAAGGAATTTTCCGTCGCGACACACACGCACCACGAGAGGCTCGCCCTGCACTGTGGCTTCTCTTTCACATGAACGTAAACACTACACTTGCATGTCTAACGCAATCTTCTATTGTATCACTTGCAAAAGATAACTCATCGAATGCAACAATCTCAAGAGGCGCATAAAATGTAAATAAACGCTATAAAATTCAGCGAAACACACATTTAAATCGCGGAGGAAAAAACTCATTTTCAACTATATAGTTCTTATATATGTTTGCTTCGATAACTTATTTGCATTATTGTTGAACAATGAAAGTGTTTTACAAAGGTAGTTTCTGTCTTATCTCATGCTTTACTGCAAACTTGGCGTTCTTTGTAAAATTCGGAATAAAACCATTTGTATTTCTGGTATTTTCTGTATTTTATTCAATCAACAAAAGGCAGGGCTCGAAGTAGGTCCGTAAATCCTTAAAAAGTCCGTAACTTTGCTTCTTTGCTTTTTTTTGAGAAAAGGTCCGTAAAATCCGTAATTTCATGCAAAATGGATGAAAAGTTCGTAAATTGTACGATATAATTTGGAGAATTTTAGAGAAATTACAAATGATTGCAGAAATTCAATTATTTTTTAAAGTAATACAATTCTTCGCAAACATTCAATTATGTTCAAACATTTTTTTAAATTCTCGTCAAAATTTCAATTATCTTTAGAAACATAAAAATTCTTCTCCAAAATTCGTATATTTTCAAAAAAAACTAAAAAACATCAACATTTCAATTATCTGTATAAATTAATAGCAAAATTCTTCAACAAAATTCAATTATTTTCAAAAATTTTATTAAAATTTAGTGGAAAATTTTAACTATATTCATAATTAACAATATTTATCACACGAATTAAATTATTTTGTAAAGTAATAAGATTCAATTATTTTCAAAAATTTTATTAAAATTCATTAAAAAATTTTAATTATTTTCATAATTAACAATATTTATTACACGAATTAAATTATTTTGTAAAGTAATAAGATTCAATTATTTTCAAAAATTTTATTAAAATTCATTAAAAAATTTCAATTATTTTCATAATTAACAATATTTATCACACGAATTAAATTATTTTGTAAAGTAATAAGATTCAATTACTTTAAAAAATTTTAATAAAATCCATTGCAAAATTTCAATTGTTTTCAAAAGTAATAATATTCTTTGCAAAAATTAAATATTGTTCAATATGTACTATTTTTATGAAATTTACGAAAAGAATTTAATTATTTAAAACAAAAATTTAATAAAATTCTACAAAAGCTTTTAATTATTTTCAAAAAATAACAAAAATTTCACAAGAATTCCATAATTAAAAAATTTTTTTTTATAAATTTCTTCGCAATCATTCAACTATTTTCATAATTAATAAAATTTTACCGGGATTCAATTATTTTCGTAAATAATAAAATTCTTTTTAGGAATTCAATTATTTTCTAAACTAATAAAATTCAATTATTTTCAAAAATTTTAATAAAATCTATTGCAAAATTTCAAATATTTTCAAAAGTAGTAATATTCTTCGCAAAAAATAAATATTGTTCAATATCTACTATTTTTATAAAATTTACTAATTGACTTTAATTATTAAAAAAAAATTTAATAAAATTCTACAAAAGCTTTTATTTATTTTCAAAAAACAATAAAAATTTCACAAGAATTTCATTATTAACAAATTTTCTTTGTAAATTTCTTCGCAATCATTCAACTATTTTCATAATTAATAACAATTTACCGGAATTCATTTATTTTCGTAAATAATAACATTCTTTTTAGGAATTCAATTATTTTTAATAGAATTTCAATCGAATTCCTCGAAAAAATTCTTTAAAATTTTATTAAAATTCGTCCAAAGAATTTATTTGTTTAAAAATTAGTTGATAATATTTTTAATAGGAATTGAATTCCAAGAAATATTGAATTATTCAATAAATTATTTATTTTTGTATTTTAATAATTTAATTCTGGTAGAATTTTCTGATAAACATTGATTTAAAAATAGATTTTACTTAAAATCTTAGATTGTAATAATTGAATTCTTTCGAAGAATTTCATTAAAGTTTTTAAAATAATTCAATTTGGGAAATTTTTTTAAAAATTGTCTTAAAAATAATTGAATTTCTACCAAAAAAAAGTTTTATCACAACTTTTTAAAATGCTTGAATTTCTGCTTAAATTCTAATATTTTTTAAAATAATTGAATTCTTGCCAAGAATTTTATTAAGACTTTTGAAAATAATTGAATTTGGGAAACTTTTTTTTAAATTGTTTTAAAAATAATTGAATTTCTACCAAAAAAAGTTTTATCAAAACTTTTTAAAATGTTTAAATTTCTGCTAAAATTCTAATATATTTTTAAGTAATTGAATTCTTGTGAAGAATTTTTTTAATATTGTTGAAAATAATTGATTCCCTGCAAAAACTTTTACTATTTTACGAAAATATTTAAATTCTTGCGAATAATTTTATTAAAATTTTTGAAAGTAATTGAAGATCTGCTAAGAATTTTGTTATTTTTAATTTATGTCAAGAATTTTATTAAAATTTTTAAAAATAATTTAATTGCTGTTAATTTTTTACAAGAATTTAATTGTTTTTGAAAATTTTAATAAAATTCTTCCCAAGAATTCAATTATTTTCATAAATAATAATAGTCAATGCAGAATTTCAATTATTTTTAATACAATTTTAATTAAATTTCTCTAAAAATGTAATTATTCTTAAAAATGTAATTAAAATTCGTTAATAGAATTCAAGAATTTAATAATTTGTTGATAAAAATTTTTTATAGAAACTGAATTTTAAGAAACGTTCAATTCGTCAATAAATTATTTAATTGCGTTTTATTTTTATTTAAATAATTGAATTCTAGAAGAATATTCTAATAAAAATTGAATTTTATTTCATAAAAATGAATTTCAGTTAAAATTTTAGATAATCATTGAATATTAAAAGCAATATAGCGTGAATTTTAAAAAATAATTAAATTTTGTAATTAATTTTTTTGAAAAAGTTTAATTGAGTATTTTTAATACTATTTTCAGTTTCTATTTTCTAATATTTATGTAATAAAAGAATTTTACTAATAATTGAAATTTCGTAAAATTAAATATTGTAAAGAATTGAATTTGAAAATTGTCAAAGAACGTTTTCGAAAATTGTTAAAAATAATCGATATAAAGAAGAATATTAGATAAAAATTTTTGAAAAATAATAATTGAATTGATAATGATTTTAATTATTATAAATTATTTTTATTAATAATTAATATGAATTATTATAAAACATGAAGAAATCGATGACTTCAAGTCGAAGACTCGAAGTAATTGATTCCTTCCTGTTTTATATTTATGAAAAATTGAATTTCTAGTTTTAAGGGCATTTGAAGCATTATGACGTCACAGTATAACCAAAGCATGTGTTCCAAATTCGTGACGTCATAGTGGTTCAAATTCCCTTAAGTAAAATGTTCTCTTATATTCGATTCGGCCTGATTCTCTGCTTCGAGCCCTGCAAAAGACCATTGAAAAATTTTTTTCGACACGAAAACTGAATTAATTGGATATGGCATGAAATTTATATAAAAATATTAGTATGGAAATTAAAATTCATACACAACTGATTATTAGACAATGCTAAACTGACTTGAAGGTCGAAATAACTTGTTAGTCTTATCTTGTACAGTTTATGTCAAATTGCGCTGAACACTAATCAGCAAAAAGTCATAAAAATTTCAAGTGAGAAGAATATTATGACAGTTTGATTGCATTCTCATTCTATTTTATTATATTATATATCAAATGTGTATCGGAAAAAAATGGTAATTATCAACTTTTCCATCACGTCGCTTGAATTTTTTTCCCATTAAATATTTTTCCAATTAATTTACCAATTTATTAATTTAAATTTATGAATTTTTCCAATTAATGAGTATAAAAGTTGAATATTTTCGTAACATTGAATATGTATTTATTGTAGAGTGTATATAGAGTGAACTAAAAATATTTTCACTGCAGTTGGAAAAATAGAAATGTTCTCGTTTTCGTTTACGAATTTCAACTTGCAATCAATATTAAAAAAATACAATTTGTCGAGAGAATAATGTTAAATACTTTTTATCAACTGGAAATTGGATTCAAAAGTGAAAAAATGCAGATAAAGTCATTCTTATCTTGTCGAAGGGCAATTGATAAGATAACGATCGCTCTAGTCGAGATTTTATCCAGAAAGAAAAAAATTTGCTTCCACTATATGTTACTTAGATATCACAGTTTCCTGCTTTGAATCGCAAGCCCACCGACTCGCCATTATTATTCGGTACCGAATTTCGATTACGATAATACAATTTTTCACTATGAACGCAGCCTTTTTTTTCGTCGTAATGCAAAAAGAAATCCGATTCTTTTGCTAATCTGTTAACATAAAGAGAGCAAATAATTACAATTAGAGTGTTTTAACCATATTGAAGAACATGTTTTTATAACTTCAACAGTAATTTCTTTAAAAAAAATTATTTACGGCTTTTTTTCCGAACTGATAGATGAACTTGAAAGCAATTTGTCGTCAGATGACCTATGAACCGATTCCAATTTTTTTCCTTCAGAATGAAGTTACTCCATTCTCGGTTTACTGCCTCTGCTTCGTCTTAGATTATTATCATCATAATCGTCAGCACTTCATCGCACTTACACGAGGGAAGAAGAATTGTGAAATACCCCAAGTTATTTGATTTTAATTTCTGATTTTTTTCCTTTTTATTTCCATTGAAATTCATTGTCATGAATCCGTGTGAAAACGAAAAAAAAAGACTTTGGAATGAATCAATGAAAATGAGGTGAAGAGTAATTTTTTTTCAAAGTGAAAAATTTTATTTGGTCATTGGAAACATTTTCTATACCATAACGATGAGCGGTAAATATGCATTTTTTCTCCAACTTGCAATGTTTTGTGGAAAGATTGACGTTGGTTTTTGCTATTTTCCATCGTCATAAATATGCAATCGTAAGGATAAGTACACTCGTTTGTTTACCAACCAACTAGATTCGCGTGCTTCTCATGTCAGCTGTCAGGATCAGAATTCTTTCAGAGCTTTGTCAGAAAGGGACGTAAATTGAGATTTAATCGTTCCATTTCTGAAAAATAAGCCTCTGGACGAACTATATAAATATTATGAGAAAAGTTAAAAATTTCTTCTCAATATGATGATGAAAATTATTTTGAAAAATACCACCTTTCATTGTTTTCTCTACTTTTCTAATTGCTCTTTTCCTCTTTTTCCTCTGAGATTAATATTATAATCTACATATTAATAATATAGTTTAAGAGCACAACTGAAATCAAGTTTTTATCGACGAATCGCGTGACTTTTAAAAGGACCTTGCATTATTTAAGAATTATGAAAGTTTATGGGGTCACATTTATTGAGCAAGGATATATCACACTAAAAGAATGAATAATCTGGAATAAGAATTATGACCATACAAAATGGTGCCTGTATATGCCAATAGCATGAACAGGGAAAAGTGTTTTTAACTTTCTGCCTATAAATCACAAACACACACACACAATATTAGTTTTTTAGAATCGAAAAAGATTTCTTTTTTCATTGTTTTAAAGTCCAAGGAAATGATAGTCCATCACTTTTTTTTTTTTTGTTAAACGAAATTAAATATTTTTTCTTTTCTGAAAATAATTATCAGGATTTATATTGACTTTCGAAAAATAGAAACTAAATTTATTTTCTAATTCGTACTTAGGAATTTACAGTCATAAAAGTTGGGAAATAAATTCATTCGATTGGAGAACAAGGGGCAAAAAGCTCGAATTTCCGATAGCTTTATATGTGAGTAAAATAAAAAATTGAAAGGGTTTTAAAAAGCATATGAAAGTTTTTATGCACGTCATCAATGGAAATTGGTACTTGTTATTTAAATGTGTAAAACTTATTTAGCTGGTCGCAAATTATTATTTTCCTCCCGCACTTTTTAAAAGTTTTTTTTATTTATTTTCCATTCTTTTTTTTTAAACTGCAAAAATACTCTGTCATTGTGGTTGGAGAGAACGAAATATAAATTCGACTCGAGAGTTGAAATATTTCTTTTTCATCTCGAATTGTGATTCTTTTTACGAAAAGGAAGTTTTAAGCCTTAACTTTCATGGAATCAGGTCATGTATACTTCCGTCGTGAAACTACAAATAAAAAGCCAGTGACTGAAATTATTTTATATTCCAGTGTCTGTCATATTCTCTCAACTATGCTCCATTTCATCCCTATATTCTTTTCTCTGTTGGGCAAAATTTTTAAACAATTATAATGCAAATTTCTTTTAATAACAATACGTCAAAAAAGTTCGAAACATGTTAAGTTCTTAATGACATTAGCGAGTGGATTGATTTTATTGGTTTAAAAAAAACCAGATGCGAAAACAAGTGACAGAGAGAGAATTATGATTTTTTTGCAACAAGGATTTTTAATTGTTAGCAGCGATTGCCATTCGTTTTATCAACAAAACCTAAAATGTGAGTGCAGAGATAACTGGAAATCATCCATATTCATTAGCACCATTAAGGTCTCTGATATCAGACAAAAGTGGCACAATTCTACTGATAACGGTTTATTCTTAAACAATGTACTTTCTTTCCGAAAGATTAACAAATCTGGTGCGAATTTAAAAAAGGTTCGCACGGGATGAAAATTTTGACTAGTGTTGAAAAATATGGTGGATAAATTGTATAAAGGAAAATTTAAATTTCAAAGATCGTTTGTTTAACGTTTCGTTTAACGTCTCGTTTAACGTCTCGTTTAACGTTTCGTTTAACGTTTCGTTTAACGTTTCGTTTAACGAATGAAGAGAATAAATAAAATAAATAGAAAACATGTGGGAAAATAAAGAAGGATTATCCACAGAATGCCAATTAATCGAATTCTCCACGAAAGCTTACATGAAATAAGTTTAATAACATTTCCAACAATGTTATTTCAGAATATAAACTCAACAACTATCCTAAATCATCCATCCCCTAGAGACAATGTACAAAGAGCCCGCAGCTGCAACTTCAAAAGGAAAAGTGTTTAGTAACCAGTTCAAAATTTACTATACAATTGCGTTAACTTGCTAATTTACTTAGTTTCCTTCGCCCCCTTAAAAACTTACTTTCTCCTAAGCTCGCTTTTTTCATAATCTTGTAGAAAATAATTAAAACAAAAAACACTCAACTTCGAGATTAGAATATAATTTTACTGGAAACAAAAATAAAATACTGGAAACAAAAATAAAATATTAAAACAGAAATAAAATATTAGGAATAAAAATAAAATATTAAAACAGAAATAAAATACTAGAAACAAAAATAAAATACTGGAAACAAAAATAAAATACTAGTAAACAAAAATAAAATATTAAAACAGAAATAGAATACTAAGAATAAAAATAAAATACTAGTAAACAAAAATAAAATAGTAAAACAGAAATAAAATATTACGAATAAAAAAAAATATTAAAACAGAAATAAAATACTAGAAACAAAAATAAAATAGTAAAACAGAAATAAAATATTACGAATAAAAATAAAATATTAAAACAGAAATAAAATACTGGAAACAAAAATAAAATACTAGTAAACAAAAATAAAATATTAAAACAGAAATAGAATACTAGGAATAAAAATTAAATATTAAAACAGAAATAAAATACTAGAAACAATAATAAAATACTGGAAAGAAAAATAAAATACTAGTAAACAAAAATAAAATATTAAAACAGAAATAAAATATTAAAACAGAAATAAAATACTAGAAACAAAAATAAAATACTGGAAACAAAAATAATATATTAAAACAGAAATAAAATACTAGTAAACAAAAATAAAATATTAAAACAGAAATAGAATACTAAGAATAAAAATAAAATACTAGTAAACAAAAATAAAATAGTAAAACAGAATTAAAATATTACGAATAAAAATAAAATATTAAAACAGAAATAAAATACTAGAAACAAAAATAAAATACTAGTAAACAAAAATAAAATATTAAAACAGAAATAAAATACTAGAAACAAAAATAAAATACTGGAAACAAAAATAAAATATTAAAACAGAAATAAAATACTAGAAACAATAATAAAATACTGGAAAGAAAAATAAAATACTAGTAAACAAAAATAAAATATTAAAACAGAAATAAAATATTAAAACAGAAATAAAATACTAGAAACAAAAATAAAATACTGGAAACAAAAATAATATATTAAAACAGAAATAAAATACTAGTAAAGAAAAATAATATATTTAAACAGAAATAAAATATTAGTAAACAAAAATAAAATATTAAAACAGAAATAAAATACAAGTAAACAAAAATAAAATACTAGTAAACAAAAGTAAAATATTAAAACAGAAATAAAATACTGGGAATAAATATTTTGCGATCGGACAATATTTAATGGTAGAAAAAAATAAGAGATGATTAAAAGTGGAACTGTCAAGTTGAGAAAGCATCTGTTTCATTCATTGTTAAATAATTTTATTTTCACGTCACGTAATCGCCTGCAGTCGTGATAGCATTATTCGTCACTAGACGGTGATACCGCAATCAAAAGGTTGAATATTCTATTCCTCACACGTATCTCCCTCCAGTTTCGTTACATTTTCAGCCAAATTACTTTTCCGCAAGCACTCGCACTATTTCAGACTCGCTCGAAATTCCGAAAAGTGTCTATTTTTTATAATCATTTATAGAAAGGTGCTTTTAGTTTCCGAGTTTTTTATTACCGCAGTTATTTTGACGAGAACTTACGAATATTGATTTTGTAAAAAATTATTTTTCCATCAAATAGAATGTTGATAAATTGTTTTTAAAATAGATTTAAATTCTCAATTTGCGAATTAGTTTGTAATTTTATTTTTTGAATTATACATAAAAGAATATGGGTAGGATAATAATAATACTAATAATAATAATAATAATAATAATAATAATAATAATAATAATAATAATAATAATAATAATAATAATAATAATAATATTAATAATTTTGAAACAAGTAGATTTTTTTCCCATCAGCAGGCCTCGGATATTATGAATTTTTCGACTTTTTTCGACTATTTTCAAATAAGAAAAATTTCAAAAATATTTTCTACAGATTGAAAGGAATGAAAAAAAGAAGTCAGTCACGAGGTTTTAATAGTGCCAATAAGTGAGGTCCACTCAAAGCTTTATTCGTTGACACTGGAGATTCCATATTGGAGGGTTAGAGAAATTTAGGAACAGCATTGTGTGTATACATCTTCATCAATCTCTTTTCTATTGACCTTCCCACTCGCTTCGTTCAAAATCAATAAAACGACTTTCTCAAAATTGAGAAAACTATCAAGTTCGTGTTTATCAGTTTTATTGTTGAATAATGTGCGGGAAAAATTAGGTCTTGCTGGGATTGTTTCCCTCTTTTTTAATATATAGTACAACCCTCGGGAAAAAATATTATCTAGGAAATTCTCTATTTTGTTAGCTACAAACCTCATTTTTCGGATCTAGGTTATTTTTACAACCTAAATAAATATTTCCTTGAATTAAACAAATTGTTTATGAAATTTTGCCTTCGAATTCGGTAATTTGGAGGAAAGTTTTAGTTGAATAAATGTTTGATAGCGATAAATTTATTTGGTTCAGTCAACCGAAGTCTGTTTGGTTTGTATTATTTTTTAATACACAAATTTATTCCAGATTATTTGATCTGTAAGCTCGAGTTATTGCATACAATAAAATTTAAATCTTAATAAATATCTTTTTTAAAAATATTCTTTTTTAATAATTTAAATCTTTTTTAAAAATTTTATAGCCATTTCACGATTCTAGTAAAATTGTTAAAAAATTTGGTCTTTTTTCACAATAATTAGTAAAGAAGAATCAAAGTCTGGTTATAAATTTTGATTTACAGTTTCAAACTATTGAAATATTTTTTCGTAGTGGAAAAAGTTGCGGTTACAATTTTAAAAGTGTGATTTCTACCCCTCGTGAATGTTACTAAATGACAATACAATCACAGTAAAACGTGAGGTGTTAAAATAACACCAGAATGGATAAAAATAATCTGCAACAGTTTAATTTCTCTAGGATTAAATTAAAACCAAAAAGGATTAAAATTTTTCAATTTAAAAATTTACAAATACAATTTAAAATTTTACAAATTTTCAATTCTCTTTACAAATAATAAAATTCTTCTCTGATATTCAATTATTTTACAAAATTTTAATCAAATTCTTGTCAAAATTTCAATTTTCTTGTCAATTTTCAACAGTTTTCCAAAATTCCATAATTTTCATTAAAACTTGAATAAAAATATCCAAAAGAATTCCATTATTAAAAAAAATGTCAGTATAATTCTACGCAAAAATTCAATTATTTTCATAAAAAATAAAAATTTTTACAGGAATTCAAGTATTTGCAAATTTTTTTATAAATTTCTTCGCAATAATTCAATTATTTTCATAAATAATAAAACTCATTGCAGAATTTCAATTATTTTTAATGCAATTTTAATAAAATATGACTCGAAAAATGTAATTATTCTTAAAAATTTTATTAAAATTCTTATTAAAAGTCCAAAGAATTTAATGATTTAAAAAATTTGTCGATAACATGTTTTTTGAGAATTTAATTTCATCAAACATGAAAATAATTAATTATTTTTTTTTGTATTTAATCTCGTAGAATTTACTAATAAAAATAGTTTGAAAATGAAATTCAGTTAAAATTTTAGATTATGTTTAAGTTTTAAAAGTTTTATAACATGGATTTTTAGAAATAATTAAATTTTGAAAAAGTTTCAAACTAAAATCATTGAAATTCTTAAATTTTCATATTTTTGACACAAAATTCTATAGAATTAATTCTTTTTTAAAAGTTTTATAGGATTTTTATTGCAATTATTTCGAGGTTTTATTTTTCAATATATATTTAATTGAAGAATTTCCAAATAATTGAAATTTTGTAAAATTGAATTGTAAACAAATAGAGTTGAAAATTTTTAAAGAAAATTAATTCAATTATTTATACATTTTTTTATAAATTTCTTTGCAATAATTCAATTATTTTCATAAATAATAACATTCCTACAGGGATTTAATTATTATTGTAAGTAATAAAATTCTTTTAGAAATTCAATTATTTTCATAAATAATAAAACTCATTGCAAAATTTCAATTTTTTTTAATGCAATTTTAATCAAATTCCTTGAAAAATGTAATTATTCTCAAAAATCTTATTAAAATTCGTCCAAAGAATTTAATGATTTAAAAAATTTGTTGACAACATTTTTTATGAGAATTTAATTTTAAGAAACATGGAATTAATAAATTATATATTTTTGTATTTAAATAATTGAATTTTCGTAGAATTTACAAAGAAACATGGTTTTAAAAATGAATTTCAGTTCAAATTTTAGATTATACTTAAGTATTAAAAGCATAACGTGGATTTTTAGAAATAATTAAATTTTGAAAATGTTTCAAACTAAAATCATTGAAATTCTTAATTTTCCATATTTTTCACAAAAAATTCTGTAGAATTAATTCTTTTTAAAAGTTTAATAGGATTTTTATTGAAATTATTTCAAGTTTTTATTTTTCAATATATATTTAATTGCAGAATTTCCGAATAATTGAATTTTTGTAAAATTGAAATTCAAAGGAATAAATTTGAAATTTCTCAGAAAACTCATCGCAGCGTTTCAATTATTTTTCATACAATTATAATTGAATTCCTTGAAAAAAGTAATTATGTTCATGCAAGTTTTAATAAAATTCGACAAAAGAATTTAATTATTAAAAAATTTGTTACTAAAATTCTTTATGAGAATTGTATTTTAAGAAACATTAAATTATTCAATAAATTATTGACTTTTGCATTTAAATAAATAAATTCTTGTAGAATTTTCTAATAAAAATCGATTTTCATTCCATAAAAATGAATTTCAGTTAAAATTTTAAATTACAAGTGAATATTAAAAGAAATATAGAGTGAACTTTTTGGAAATAATTGAATTTTCAAAATGAATATTTTTTCAAAAGTTTAATTGAATTTTTTGAATATTATTTGATCTTTTTATTTTCTAATATGCATTTAATTAAAGAATTTACGAATAATTGAAATTTCGTGAAATTGATGAATTAATTATTATTAAAAATAATAGATATAAAGTAAAATTGTACTTAAAAATTTTGGAAAATAATAATTGAATTGAAATAATAAAAATAATTTTGAAGAAGTATTCTTATAATATAAAATAATGATTTTATTACTTGGTCATCTTTAATTATTGTAAAATATGAAGAAATCGATCAGTTATCGAGTCATCGATATCTTCATGTTTTACAGTTTTAAAAAATGTAATAAACTAAAATTTCATTAATTGTAAAAAATAACACCGAAATTAATTATTTTAATCTTTTTTGGTGTTAATTTAATCTGCAACACTTTTTAATACCTCACGATTTACTGTGATGACAATAAAATTTCATACCGCCAACGAAGCGATGCAACTAGTTTTCATGTTCATTGTTCACAACTAATTCTACAAAATAAGTAATTGATTAAGATAATCTGTGGGGAGGAGAGGAGAGAGAGAGACACATAAGCCTCAGCTTTGGCTGCCTTCCCATTAGGAAAGCTGACAAGCTTCGTGTAAACGCACCTAAATGATAGAATGCGCACGTGATAAGATCACTTAGTCTACTCGTATATAAATCGATTCATTATATTTCCCTATTCTTTTTCCACTCTTGTGAACTATCGATTATTATCGTTTACTTATGCTGATTTATCACACCGCCTACTTAAAGGATTTTTTTCTTAACGCCATTTTTTTCCCACTGATTTCTTATCTTATTCCATATACTCCTCAGAGAGAATTAAAGGTGAAATAGTATTTTTATAGGTTAAGGCTTTCGTACATATATATATAAAAAGTTGTTCTCTATGCAAAGAAATTCCCCAGTGTGTAATATTTTTAAATCTTTGATTTACAATTTTTTTTTGCCATAAGAGTATTATTTTTATTTATAATAACTCTTCCAAGTTCTAATTCTTGGAAATCTGTTTCATGTCCATTAGGAATTTCGATTTTTCGAAAGGGGGGCGAAAAATTCCAAACGGGAACAAATAATATTTCATTTAAATATTTTCAATTCAAGAATAAAATCTTGAATAAAATCCTCATTTTTAAATGAAAGTTTCCTCTTTTTCTTTTGTTAATATTTTTTAACGATAGAAAGAAAAGACGTATATTGAATGTTTGAATTTTTAAAAAATTTATCCTACTTCTTATATGTGTGCAGTAAAAGGATAAAAGACTGGGAAATCTTATCCGTATCGCAATGGAAAGGGACTGTGTCACTTGGGATTTGTATGAAATAGAGTCACTTCAAGAGAGTTCACTGCTTTTCGCTTTTTTCATACGCTTTCAACTCTCTTTCGCGCTTTTCAGGTCTTCCTCGCTTTTCAGATTTGTTCTTTTTCTTGTTTTTTATCATATTAATGTATATATAGATGTGGAAATAAAAAATTCCATTACAAATGTTACGAAGCAGAAGGTGTGCAATCTTTTATAAAAAAAATATATATAGATATGTATGTGTTTTCTGAAAATTTCTTTCAACTTTGAATATTACTGGCAGCTTTCTACAATATTTGGAATTTATTTTATGAAATATTATAAGAGCATGCCTCTACCTCTTTTTTCAATTTATTTCCTCTTTAGAAAAAGAATGTAAAACGAGACTTGCACTAACGGAAATATCAGGAAATATGAAGAAAAATCTGACATTCTAAGTGGAAACACTGAAACACTGTTTGCAAATGTGTATATTCAGCTAAGAATCTAAGATTCTTTTTACCTTTACAGTAAAAAGTGGTTGTGCTATTTAAAAAAATTTCCATAAATGAGACCTTAATCTCTTTACTCTTGGTAAATTCGCAATTCACAATTCGAACAAAAGGACAAAGAATTCTCAAAAGTGAATTTTCAAGAAAGAAAATTCGAGATTTTATTTATAGCGTTCAAAATTTTCAATGCAGATGAAATATTTTTTTATACACGATCTGAAAAATAGGAACTGCAGTCTGGCGTGCATGAAAGAAAGAATTTGACACCTAACGCAGTGAAATCGATTTTGAAACTCGACTATGTGTCTAATAATCCCTTTAAATTGGTTACAAAAATGATACACCCTACGAGATTTATTGCCGTCTGTTTGAAGATATACTTACCATGAAATTCGAACAGCAACATTTATTTCACAATATAGAAGATTTCATACATTTCCTCCCTTGATGAAATTTTTAGTAACCCAATAAAATTTCTTATTCTTTATTTTAAAGACAATTTTTAAAAATCAGGTTTGCCACAGGTCAATGAAGTCAGGGAAAAGTCAGGGATTTTTAGTAAAAGTACTGAAAAAAATTGAATTTCAAAAGTTCATGAAAAAACTCTAAGTTTTGATGTTTTTTTGTTTGCCTTGTAAACTATAAATATGGCCACGAATTTCAATACAAAACCTTCAATTTTTTCTATTTCAGACAATAATTTCTTTTTAAATAACTTAATTTTTAAAGAACAATCATAAAATTATGACTTATAAATTATGTAATGAATCATATTTACAATTTTCATAAATACTTGATTAATAAAAGAATTTTAATTAAAAATACTAAAAAAAATTAATTTTGGAAAAGTTACAAATAATTACAGAAATTCAATCATTTTCAAAAAGTAATAACATTTTTCGCAGAAATTCAATTATACTCAAAAATTTAAAAAACTTCTGGTCATTTCAATTATATATTTAAAAATAAAAAAATTCTTCTCCAAAATTCAATTATGTTCAAAATTTTTTTAAAAATTCTCGTCAAAATTCCAATTATCTTTATAGATAATACAATTCTTCTTCGAAATTCAATTATTTTTAAAAGCATTAATCAAATTCATTGAAAAATTTCACAGGAATTCAATAATTTACAAATTTTTTTATAAATTTCTTCTAAATAAACCAATTATTTTCATAAATAATAAAATTTTCACACGAATTCAATTATTTAATATAAAAAAATCAAATAATTTTTTTAAAAATATCAATTATTTGAAATAACTTTATAAAATTCGTTGGAAGAATTAAACTATTTTCAAAAGTAATAAAATTCTTCGCAGAAATTCAATTATGTTCAAAAATGTTTGGCAAAATTTTAATTATCTTTATAAATAATAAAATTCATCACTATTCAATTATTTAAAAATGTTTTTTAAATTCTCGTCAAAATTTCAATTATTGTGATAAATAATAGGTACAATTTTTCTTCAAAGTTAAAATATATTTAAAAACTTGAATAAAATTCTTGTTAACAATTCACAGAAATTCAATAATTTATGAAGTTTTTAATAAATTTCTCTGAAATAATTCAATTATTTTCATAAATAATAAAATTTTCACGTGAGTTCAATTATTTAATATAAAAAAAATCAAATAATTTTTCGAAAAATATCAATTATTTAAAATAATTTTATAAAATTCGTTGGAAGAATTAAATTATTTTCAAAAGTAATAAAATTCTTTACAGAAATTTAATTACGTTCAAAAATTTTTGTTAAAAATTCAATTATCTTTGTAAATAATAAAATTTATCAATATTCAATTATTTAAAAAATTTTTTTTATATTCTCGTCAAAATTTCAATTATTGATATAAATAATACAATTCTTCTTCAAAATTCAAATATATTTAAAAACTTGAATAAATTTCTTGTTAAAATTTCACAGTAATTCAATAATTTATTAAATTTTTAATAAATTTCTTTGAAATAATCCAATTATTTTCATAAATAATAAAATTTTCACTTGGGTTCAATTATTTAATATACAAAATTTTCTAAAAATTATTAAAAAATTTCAATTATTTAAAATAATTTTATAAAATTCCTAGCAAGAGTTCAGTTATTGAAAAAAATTGAACAAAGTTCTTTTCAAGAATTCAATTACTCTTAGAAATAGTAAAATTCTTCACCGAAATTCATTTATTTCTATAAACTTGAATAAAATTCGTTGGAAGAATTAAATTATTTTCAAAAGTAATTAAATTCTTCGCAGAAATTGAATTGTGTACAAAAATTTTTGTCAAAATTTCAATTATCTTTATAAATAATAAAATTCATCAATATTCAATTATTTTTTAAAAAATTTTAAATTCTCGTAAAAATTTCAATTATTGTTATAAAGAATACAATTCTTCTTTAAAATTCAAATATTTTTAGAAACTTTAATAAAATTCTTGTTAAAATTTCACAGAAATTCAATAAATTATGAAATTTTTAATAAATTTCTTTGAAATAATTTAATTATTTTCATAAGTAATAAAATTTTCACGTGAATTCAATTATTTAATAAACAAAAATTTAAAAAATTTTTTGAAAAATGTCAATTATTTAAAAAGATTTTTATAAAATTCGTCGCATGAATCAATTATTTAAAAAAAAATTTAACAAAGTTCTTTACAAAAATTGAATTATTTTTATAAATAATAAAATTCTTCTAAAAAATTCAATTATTTTAGAAAAATTTTAATAACATTTTTGGTAATTTTTTAACATTATTTTCATGAATAATAAAACTCATCGCAGGATTTTAATTAATTTTGTATACAATATTTTAATGAAATTCCTCGAAAAATGTAATTATCCTTAAAAATTTTATTGAAATTTGTCAAAAGAATTCAATTATTTAAAGATTTGTTGATAAAATTCTTTAGGAGAATTCAATTTTAACAAACATTCAATTATTCAATAAATTATTTATTTTTCAATTTAAATAATTGAATTTTTCTAAAATTTTCTAATGAAAATTGTTTAAAAAATGAAATTACTGAATAATCGATTTATTGTTTATGAAAATAATTGAATTATTGTAACGAATTTTATTACAATTTTTTCAAATAATTGAATTTTTTAGATGAAAATTTACTGCTTTTAAAAATAATTGAATTCTTGAGAAGAATTTTTTTTAGGATTTTTGTAAATAATTAAATTTTTGTTGAAAAAGTTCATGATTATTTAAATTATAACAAAATTATGTTTTGTAATAATATTCTTATTAATTGTTGAGTTTTAAAAAAGGTTTGAATTTGAATGTTCTGAAGAATTTTAATTCCCGTGGAAAAGGAATAATGAAATACCCATTTAAAAATTTAGTTATTGATGTTTTTGAATAATTTTCAATTAATGAAATTTGAAAATAAATTTAATAGAACATTTTTTTGAGTAGCTAATAATTTTTAGAGTGAATCAGAATGTTTTTTATGGTCAGGGAAAAAGTGAGAATTTTGTCTATGAAAATCGGGGAAAATGTTAGGGAAAAATAAAATGAAATATTTGTGGCAACCCTGAAAATACTTTACAGACATAATATTAAATTGAACTAAAATTATTAAAAATTCCACTTTATTATTCATTCGAATTGACCTTGTCACATAAAGGAGGAACCAAAGTTGATTACTAATTTTTTATTTGAGTTAAAAATTGATGAGGAAAAAAGTATTAAATATTATTTTTTTTAATGCTATGTAGCCAAATCTGGTGGTTAGCTCGCTTGTTTTTGAAAGGCACGCTTCTTGACGTTTAAAATTGATGAATGCGAGGGCAGAAGTGCGATTCATTTAATCTCGATTGTTTCAAGCCAATAAATTCGTCGCATTAGGCAATCCTCGTCAATAAACAATGAGCAATCTCAAATTAATGCAACAATTTGCAGTCGATCGAGGGTCGCAGAACTGCCTTTAACCATAGAGAATATTAATTAAGAATCATGTTTTTTGCATGCGTTCAATTCAAATGTTCGTTATGAGCAAAAAAAAATTGAAGCACTTTTTAGTTGCAATAATATTCCTGAATCTATATTATCTCATAAAAAAATGGTTTTGCTTTATTATCCAAAGAAATGGAATATTGAAAATTTATTTTTGAAGGAAAATATAAAGGAATAATAATTGTTTCACAAGTTTGTTGAGGAGAATTTCTTGCCGAGTAAAAGTTGGTATTGCCGTGCGGTAAATTACACACAGAATCTACGGTGATGATCTTTTTTAATACTAAAAGAAAAAAATTTACACAGAGATAAAATTTATATTAAACAATTCAATATGACAAGCTGCATTAAACTTACTTAACAAGAGTTAGTCATAAGTTGTTCTTTATAAACCGGTTGTAAACTATATCTCATTTACTGGGATGGAAGGTCGATTTATTTTCTTGCAACAAAGTAACCACAATATTACTTGTTAAGTTCCCTCCGACTAGATAAGTAGTTTCTTCTGTCAGAATAAATAATTGATTAACACGTTTTCAGACTTGAACATTTGATCTCTGGTATCCAAATGTATTTATCAAACGAGAGTCGAATTGGTAGACTAAAAAAAACTAGCAAATCTTTTCTATTTGACAGAAATTTTCGAAAGCTGGTGTTTTTTTTTTAAATAAATGGATATTTTTCCAATTTTCCTAAACTTTACTAATTGACAAATGTTTATTGACATCTTTAAGGTGGTGTTTGTAATTCCTCTAATTGGTTGATTAATGAACCTCACGTTTGTCATTGTCTGACAATTAATTTCAATCGAAGAGGATTAACTTTCCTCGCAGGTCTTGTTTTCCAAGGATTGTTATTTGATTAATTGCGTCTATAAAAAAAAATTACAGTGCTTATGAGGAAAGTTGAGAATTTACAATGTTATTAATGTTGAACGCAAGAAATCACGTTGTTACATGTTACGCCCAGACTCCACCTACCTTTTGTCGAGGATGAATACAGGATGTTCGAAAACTGGGTCACGTTTTTTATGAAAAAAAAAAAAAAAAATTGCGGAAAGAAGTTGTCCAACTCAGAATTCAAGTTTCATAGAAGACTAAACCTAGTATGTTTTTTACTTTTAAAAAGCATTAAAATACATTTCGCTTGGTTTGCTGACAATTAGATTTTACTTTATTCCAAAAAGTCTCTTTTGTAGTTTTACTCCTTTGGCAAAATAGAAAAATATTCGAATAAGAATTGACACATTTAATTTCATCTCTTAGGTAATATGGCAAGTATTATAAAGGAGATAATTAAATTTCTCCTAAATTAAATTATTAAAGTATGGTTAAATCTGCAGTTATGGGATTAGGAATGTAAATTATGATGGGAAATGTAGAAAAATTAGTGTGAAAAGGAGAATGTGTGTTGTACTATGCGTGTTATTAAATTAATAAGGTTACTTAATTAGTAGGCAAAAGAAATTTCCATTTTTATTCCGCATTCAAGTGCAAAATTAAATTTACCGACTTGTGGAAGTTTTTAATTAACTTTCAGTGAAACGGTAAAATTATTGTATAGGTAAATTTATCGCACCTGGTTTATTTTTTCCTATAGTTGAAACGCATACACAATATTGTCGTTCTGTTATGATTTACAGTGTGGTAGTTGTTAAAATTTCAGATCCTAATCTTGTCGGACAGTGTTATTTAATAATTGAAACGTTAAATTGCCGTACTGACGATTCTCCTAGAGAGCATGTGTGGATGTACTATAAATTTGATTGTTGGACAATAATTCCGGATTACAAGTGTGGAATTAGTTACAATCATGTAACCATCTGCACTGGTAGTACTTTAATATTAATTTTCATTGTACTTGCATACTTTTTCCTATTACAGATGTCGAACAAAACAAACTTTGGTATTTGCATCAGGAAGTGAAAGTCGATATATTTAGATGATTTGCCGTGTAAAGATAAATATTTGATTCACGTCATATTTTTGGAGAATATATTTAAGGCAGAGCTTGCCATTTATATCTTCTTTTTTTTGCCTCCATGGAAGTTAATTCCCTTTATTGAAGGTGGAAATCGAGTAGAAGAATAAAGCCAAATGATTTTCCTCCCATTGAGTAAAGGACGAAAAGCTACCGAGAGGCTTTCAGGAAGTAAAAATCCTCTTGAGATTCGACGTGGTCGTTGAACACAAAGTTCATTTCTCTTTTTCTCCTCGTTTTTTTTTTTTAACCGTCCATTCGAGGTGAATTATCCAGACTCAAACGCCATGGGGCTCGTTCACAATCGGCTTCCTCGTGCACAATATGTATCACCATATTCCATCTTATTGTGTCTCGAGCATTCCTCTCGCTCGACTTTAGTTCGCTCACAATGTGTATTCATTCACCAAACAACATTCAACAATGTTATTCTTACATATGGAAAGAATTCAAATTAATTAATTTTTTAAAAATTATTATCTCAATTATTATTATTAATTAATTTAAAAAATTCAGTTTTTTTGAGTGTTCTGTTCTGAAATTAAGTTCTGAAATATTTGGATGCCAGTTTGGATGCCAGTTTGGACACACAGCTTGTTTTTACAGAACAGTAAAAATTTCTAGACTTTAAAAAAAAAATTTCATGTGGAAGTTTCTATGCAAAGTTGACGCCAATGCTTTGCGATAGTAAATTGTACGAGAAAGACAGTATGAGAGATTGGAGAGAAAGAGAAGAGAGAGAGAGAGAGAGAGAGAGAGAGAGACACACTCGAGTGATAAGGAAGTAACAAATTGTCTAGACTATGTGTCCTTCTCCGGAACATATAAACGCGGACGTTTCGTTCAATGCACTTGTATTCCTCTACAAAAACAAATTTTTAAATACTTTCACATTGGATTTGTTTTTTTGACAATTTTACAGAAATTAATAGCAAATGTTTCCTCCTGTTGCAAATGAGTATAATGAGATAATAGTGTAGAGATAAATTTTTTTAGACAAAAGCTTTGGACGAAAAAAAAGGAAATGCGGACGTAACCATTTTATGAAATTGCGGTTTTCAGCACTTGGGGGAAGTACATATTGACTAAGCGTTTCAGAAAAAAGAAGAGAGAGAGAGAGTAGGATAAAAGAGAGGAAGCCACAAAGGCCTTATTACTTACGATCAGAGTGTGTCCAACTCTCACTGTTTTACAATCTACATAATGGTGGATACTGCATCGGCGCATCTCTCGTTGAGTAGGTGGAATATTATGAATGATGTATATTGTCCTGGATTTATGACTGCACATTATGATGGCGATTAATAATCCCGCGCGTATATATATATGTATATTTAGAAATAAAAACCGAATCTTTCGAGCATCGGCGCCACTTAAGCCCTCAAATCCTTTTTAATCTAGAAATTAAAATTTACTTTCGAATTTATGTGTGTGTGCGAAAATTTACGTTCTTTCTGCGGATTTAGTGTTTTTCAATCTTTTGTCATGTGGAATGTATATTTTATGTATATATTGCGCAGCACCCCGGAGTGAGGGGAATTAAAAATAGGTTTCAGAAAAATTCATTTGGAAAAATCAAAAAATAGCTATAATAATTTGGATAATTAAAAGAAGAATGCCAAAGAAAGCAATGTAATTTATGCTTTTGTCAGGCTTTGCACTTATCAACTAAAACCTACTATTTACTACTTTTTTAAAGTTATGCTACTATTTGGGAACTATTTTTAGATTTCAGCCACTAAAAGCTACTATTTTTGTTCTTTGTAGTATTTTTACTACTTTAACTTCTTTAAAGATTTTTACAACAAAATTTTTGAATAATTGAATTCGGTTTGCAAAATTTTCTTAAAATATTGAAAATCATTGAATTTGGAAAAGTTTTTAAAAATAACTGAATTTTACAAAGAATTCTATTAAAATATTTTAAAATAATTCAATATTTGTGTGGGATTTTATTGAAATTTAATAAAATAAATTAAATTTCTAAAAAAACTTTTTGTTATTTCAAAAAAAATAATTGAGTTCTTGCAAAAGATTTTATTAGAGATTTTCAAAAAATTATAAAAATAATTGAATTAACAAGAAGAAATTTAAAACTTTTCAAAAATAATTGAATTTTGTACAAAATTTTACTAAAATGACTCAAAATAATTAAATTTTCGGGAATTATTTTGTTATTTTTTTATATATGAATTATTTCATAAAAAACTAAATGAAAGTTTGTTTAAAATAAGTGATTTCTTTCGAACAATTTTATTAAAATATTAAAAAGTAATGGAATTCCGAGAATAGTTAAATTTTGTTGAACAATTTTGCATTCATGAAGATAATTGAAATGTTTACAATTGTTTTTAGATTTCTTGAGAATAATTGAATTTTTACGAAGACTTCTGACAATGATTTTATTTACAAAAATAATTAAATCCTTCAAAAGAATTTTAAAATTTATAAAAATAGTCGAATTACTGCTAAGAATTTAATGTCAAAGTTTTAAATATTTGCTAAAAAAAATATTCTACTAATACTAGAAAGCAAAGAACTATTCTTAAAAATTGAAATCAGATTCTTTAAAACAATTCAATTATTTTTAAAAAATATTCGAACTTTAATTATTTTTATCCAATTTCGCCGAAAAATTCATTTATTTAATAAAAAATTGATAAAATTCATCCAAAATTCAATTATTTTTATAAATAATAAAAATTTCACAAGCGCTTAATTAATTTAAAATAATATTTTCAAAAAAATTTCGAAAGACAAATTTTTTGAAATAAAATTTTCATAATATTTAGTATATTTCGAAAAAATTAATTCTTTAAAAAAATATTTATAAAATTCTTATGAAAAATTCCATTTTTTTCAAAATTAACAAAAATTTTTCACAGAAATTCAATTCATTTTTAAAACCTTTAATAAAATTTTTCACAATTCAATTATTTTCATAAAATACAAAATTCTTCTTAGGAGTTTAATTATTTTAAAAAATAACAATAAATAAATAAACAAAAAATAAATAAATAAAAAATAAATAAAAATAATAAATAACAATAAAATTTCTGGTAAAATTTCAATTGTATTAAAAAATTATTCGTAATTCAATAATATTCAATATTATACTATTTTAATAAAATTATTCAAAAGAATTTAATTATTAAAGACAAATTTTGACAATATTCCACACGAACATTCAATTCTTTCCCGAAAAAAATTAAAATTTCACAGGAATTGAATTATTTAAAATAAAATTTGCAAACATTTTTTTTGGTTAAAGAAGCAAATATTTTAAAATTTGACATTAAATTCTTAGCTGTAATTCGATTATTTTTATAAATTTTAAAATTATTTTTTTGTTCGAAAGAAATCACTTATATTTTAAACACGATTTCTTTTAAATTTTTATAAAATAATTGAAATATAAAAAAATAAAATTATTCCCGAAATTTTAATTATTTTGAGTCATTTTAGTAAAATTTTTTGCATAATTCAATTATTTTCATAAAAAACAATATTCATCACAAGAATTCAATTATTTTTGAAAAGTTTTAAATTTCCTCTTGTTAATTCAATTATTTTTATAATTTATTGAAAAATTCTTATAAAACCTTTCGCAAGAACTCAATTATTTTTTTTAAATAATAAAAAGTTTTTTTTTAATTTTAAGTTCTTTTATTAAATTTTAATAAAATCCCACACAAATTTTTAATAATTTTAAAATATTTTAATAGAATTCTTTGTAAAATTCAGTTATTTTTAAAAACTTTTCCAAATTCAATGATTTTCAATATTTTAATAAAACTTTCAAAAAGAATTCAATTATTAAAGACATTTTTGATGATACTTGACACGAACATACAAATTATTTTCCCGAAAAAATTAAAATTTCACAGGAATTGAATTATTTAAAATAAAATTTGCAAACATTTTTCTTAAAGGAAATATTTTAAAATTTGTCATTCAATTCTTAGCAGTATTTCGATTATTTTTATAAATTTTAAAATTCTTTTTAAGGATTTAATTATTTTTGTAAATAAAATCATTGTCAGAATTCTTCGTAAAAATTCAATTATTTTCAAAAAATCTAAAAAGAATTGTAAACATTTTAATTATCTTCATGAATGGAAAATTCTTCAACAAAATTTAATTATTTTCAGAATTGCATTATTTTAAAAATATTTTAATAAAATTGTTCGAAAGAAATCACTTAGTTTAAACACAATTTCATTAAAAATTTTATGCAATAATTGAAATATAAAAAAATAACTAATTATTCCCGAAAATTTAATTATTTTGAGTCATTTTAGTAAAATTTTTTGCAAAATTCAATCATTTTCATAAAAAACAATATTCATTGCAAGAATTCAATTATTTGTGAAAAGTTTTAAATTTCTTCTTGTTAATTTAATTTTTTAAATAATTTTTTGAAAGAAAATTTTCCAAACATAATTCAATTATCCAAAAATTTTCTTGTAAAAATCTTCGTAAGAATTAAATTTTTCTCAAAGAATAATATAACAATTTGTCCGAAATTTAATTATTTAAATATTGAAATTCTTTCATGAATAATAAAATTCGTTGCAAAATTCAATTATTTTCATAAAAAAACAATATTCATCATAAGAATTTAATTATTTGTGAAAAGTTTTAAATTTCTTCATGTCAATTCAATTTTTTTAATAATTTTTTGAAAAATTCTAATAATATCTTTCGCAAGAACTTAACTATTTTTTTTAAATAATAAAAACTTTTTTCTAGAAATTTAATTTCTTTTATTATATTTCAATAAAATCCCACACAAATATTGAATTATTTTGAAATATTTTAATAGAATTCTTTGTAAAATTCAGTTATTTTTAAAAACTTTTCCAAATTCACTGATTTTCAATATTTTAAGAAAATTTTGCAAACGGAATTCAATTATTCAAAAATTTTGTTGTAAAAATCTTCGTAAGAATTCAATTTTTTTCAAAGAATAATATAACAATTTGTCTGGAATTTAATTATTGAAATAAGAATTCGCATAAATTTAGTTTTTTATTTTATTTTTTTTTATTTTTTAGTATTTTTATTTTTCGAAAGAAATGAGTTATTTAAAAAAATTTTTTTTTAACACTTTCGCGAGAATTAAATGATTTTTATAAATATTGAAATTCTTTCATGAATATAATAAAATTCGTTGCAGGAATTCTATTTATCAGCATTAGAATAAGAGAGAAGTAAATATTTTTTTATAAAAATTAGAAAAATGTCGGGAAAATAAAATATAGAATACGGAAGTTTCGTCAGTTTTATAAAGTTCCTAAAACTGTTTTGGTCGTGAAACTTAATTTTTTTGTAGCTACTGTTTTACTCTACTTTTTTTAGTCTGAAAGGTACTTTTTGCTACTTTTTTGAAAATTAATCATCGAGTGCGAAGTCTGTTTTATAAATTTTTGTATTTAACATGTGTTCGTATTATTCAACTCATTGTAAAATCGAAGGAAAATTGACATTTTAATAATTGCAGAGGGGATTAAGCACACATATCGTATTTATAATATATAATCCTTTAGCGAAACTACATAATTATAACATAATACGCTTAAATGAAGACAAAAGGCTTCGTGGTATGAATTTTGCTTCATTACGCAGGATCATCAGTGCCAGCAGAGAGAGGTTGATATTATCGTTCTTGATAATTGTCATCTGCAATTGCTTAGGAATAAAACGCGTCTGTGGTAGATTAATGGACAGGACTTTATGACTCAATTAGCCATGTTATTCCTCCAAGTGCATTGAAATCCTTCCAACTATCGCCTCGGCTTTGTAGCTCGTCGGAATATCGGAGGAGAACTTGCTTCCAATGATAGTTTGTCAGAAACCTTATGCTAAGGATCCAAGTTATATGAGACGAATCCACTAATTGGAAATTCGATGATGTATATAAATGCGTATAAATAGAATCGTGTTAGCTCATCGTTAGATTTTTCGGTGATTTATATTAAAGCACCTTCCCTTCCGTAATTTTTAATTTCATTCAACAAATATTTAAAGAGAATTGTCATTTTTAGAGCGAGAGTTTTCTCTTTTAAATTTATTTTACTATTAATTAAAACTTGCTTTAATAAAAATAACTGAATTTTACAAAGAATTCTATTAAAATATTTTAAAATAATTCAATATTTGTGTGGGATTTTATTGAAATTTAATAAAAGAAATTAAATTTCTAAAAAAAACTTTTTGTTATTTAAAAAAAAATAATTGAATTCTTACGAAATATTTTATTAGAGATTTTCAAAAAATTATAAAAATAATTGAATTAACAAGAAGAAATTTAAAACTTTTCAAAAATAATTGAATTCTTGTGATGAATATTGTTCTTTATGAAAATAATTGAATTTTGTACAAAATTTTACTAAAATGACTCAAAATAATTAAATTTTCGGGAATAATTTTGCTATTTTTTTATATATGAATTATTTCATAAAAATTAAAATAAAATTGTGTTTAAAATAAGTGATTTCTTTCGAACAATTTTATTAAAATATTAAAAAATGGAATTCTGAGAATCGTTAAATTTTGTTGAAGAATTTTGCATTCATGAAGATAATTGAAATGTTTACAATTGTTTTTAGATTTTTTGAAAATAATTAAATTTCTACAAAGAATTCTCACAATGATTTTATTTACATAAATAATTTAATTCCTGAAAAGAATATTAAAATTTATAAAAATAATCGAATTACTGCTAAGAATTGAATGTCAAATTTTAAAATATTTGCTTTAAAAAAAAATATTCTACTAATACTAGAAACCAAAGAACTATTCTTAAAAATTGAAATCAGTTTCTTTAAAACAATTCAATTATTTTCAAAGAATATTCGAAATTTAAATATTTTTATCCAATTTCGCCAAAAAATTCAATTATTTAACAAAAAATTGATAAAATTCATCCAAAATTCAATTATTTTTATATATAATAAAAATTTCACAAAAGCTTAATTAATTTAAAATAATATTTTCAAAAAAATTTCGAAAAACAATTTTTTGAAATAAAATTTTCATAATATTTATTGGAAATTCGATGATGTATATAAATGCGTATAAATAGAATCGTGTTAGCTCATCGTTAGATTTTTCGGTGATTTATTAAAATACACCTTTCCTACTGTAATTTTTAATTTAATTCAACAAATATTTAAAGAGAATTGTCATTTTTAGAGCGAGAGTTTTCTCTTTTAAATTTATTTTACTATTAATTAAAACTTGCTTTTATTAATAAAAAAAAACTTTCTGTCGATAATACACTTTTTCCTTAATAGGAAAAAAACTGAAACATAAACTGTAAAAATGAAGGAGAAATATTTTTAAAAGTATTGATGGAATTTGAAATTCGAAATAGAACTTTCGTCCACTTCATTATAAGTTTAAAATTACTTTTATAGATTTACAGAATTAGTCAGTTTATTCTCAAGAAAATATTATATACAAGTGAAAAAAATTGAGTCTTAAAGATTAAAAGAAAAGTGACAATTATTTTATTTAAATACAATTTTGATTTATATTATTATTTATATTTATATTTATATTTATATTTATATTTATATTTATATTTATATTTATATTTATATTTATATTTATATTTATATTTATATTTATATTTATATTTATATTTATATTTATATTTATATTATTATTTATTAATATTTATATTTATATTTATATTTAATATAATTCAAGTTTGTTACAGTTTCAATAGAAATTCTCTCTTTCTGTTTCAGGTACATGTTCTCAATGAGAAAATATATGTTTTATAGTCGCTTTAAGATCAAAGTTAACGTTACAATATGGATGCGCTCATTAACCATTGTAAGTAATCTCACTTTGTAACGAAATCTTTACCCGAGGTAATAAATAATTAATTTCATAAATAAATTACCGCAACACAAAAGCATTTCTGAAATAAAATAGCAGACCTCAATAAAGAAAGAAATAAATAGCATTCTACATTTTTACAAATAATTTTTTAATTTAATTTTTTTTTCTTCGTTAAATTAATAAATTTTTTTTTGTTCTAAATCAATTAATTTCTTGTTTTTTAAATAAATGGGTTTAATATATAAATTCTTTCTCCAGTATTATACTCAGTTATTCTATTTTACATGTTTGCTTGAGGATTACTAAACAATTCAACTAACCGTTGTTGCGAGTGCCTCTGATCTTGAATTTCCCTACTCACAAATGACAGTGAAAGCTCTTTAAGCTTTGGACACATTACCCCAGAGACGAGAATGAAATTTTCAATGAATACCTTTCATGTAGAGAAAATATTTTTAGGCAACCGTGAGGTCTAAAATTGTACCAAAATTTCCATTAAAAAAAAAGAGACAAAAAAAAGAGAAGCAGACAAAAAAATATTGTAGTCTTCTGAAAACGAAAAAATCTTAATTATAATTTTTTTTTTTTAATAAAAAGCAATATTCGTAGTTCAATTTATCTAATCTTTCATTTGACCTTGACAATTCACTTATATTCGTTTCTTGTTTACTGATACGGTCATTCACCTCATCCACGTGTTCGCGATGTACTTCGCAAATTATACAACATTTTATACCAGTGTATAAAATGTATATACTAAAATATAATAATATAATAAAATATAATAATAATATAATAATTATATAATAGTGTATATTACTAAAATATAATAGCCGCAACGATAACTATTTTCATTATATTTTTATTTTATTTTATTTTATTTGAATATATATGTATTTTGCTATAATTTTTACTGTTTCGATAAATTGTTGTTCCTAAAAGAGACGTGATCTAACCTTAAAGTTTTATTTATGAAATAAATTTCCCATTCGGCATTTGGCGTTTCGTTTGCAATTTATTTCCGCATCATCGACTCCCACCTTTTTTGCAGGGCAGGAAAGTAAAACTAGAAAATCGATAAGGTTGAGGGTTTATCCAGTCTCAAATCGATTCTCCAGTAATTTGTAATCAACTTTCTACTTTAAATTAAATTTAAACTTTCTAAATCTTATTTAATATATATATATATAGTTATTATTCTGGTTAAAAATAAAGTTTCCAAGTTGCAAGCTGACATCAAGTAAGAAATAATTAAGGAACTAGTTAAAATTTTTTATTTTTTTATTTTTTTACTTTTTTACTTTTTTACTTTTTTACATATATATTAAAATTGTAGGAAATGAAAAATTTGAAATTTTTCCCACTTTTGAATTATTGTGATTGTAAAAAGAAATCTAATTAATTATTTTCCCTTATCTTAATTCTCTCTACTCTTCATTATGTTATAAAAGAAGGCAAAACTTTTTTTTTTGTAATAAAAATAATTGACAAGAAAAGTTTTACTAATTGCGAGGATGAGTCACATTCTTATAAGCTTTATCAAAGTGAAGTTATATTGAGAATTTCCAAACTTTCTTTCGAAACTAATATTCCTCAACACATGATGTTCCCTAGAGAAAGGTCTCCTTTTTTTTTTTAATAAAATAACGTCGGTTAGTCCGTCTGTACTTCATTCGCAAGAAAAACAAAAGAAATTTTATTAAATCTATATACTTGTCTTTATTTTATTTTCAAGTTCAAAAAAAAAATTAGTTTCCGTCAGGGCTCGGATCGTCTTTATAAATAATAAAATTCTTTTCTAAAATTCATTTATTTTGAAAAATAATGAAATTGTTTCGCAAAAATTCAATTACATTGAAAATTTTTTTCTTAGCTTCCCGTCAAAATTTTGTAAATAATAAAATTCATCATGGAAATTCAATTATTTTCAAAAGTAATAAAATTCACCGCAGAATTTCAATTATTTTCTTAAATTTTTTTTTAAATTATCAAAAATTCAATTATATTTATAAATATCAAAATTCTTCATCAAAATTCAATTACTTTTAAACATTTAAAAAAAAAATCTGTTCAAAAATTCAATTATCTTTATAAATAATAAAATTCTTCTCTGTAATTCAATTATTTTAAAAGAATTTTAATAAAATTCTTGTTAGAATTTCAATTATTTATTTATTTCTCTACATTTGTAATTATCTTTATAAATAATAAAATTCATCCTAGAAATTCATTTATTTTCAAAAATAATTAATAAAATAATTATCTTTATAAATAATAAAATTCATCCTAGAAAATTCATTTATTTTCAAAAATAATTAATAAAATAATTATCTTAATAAATAATAAAATTCATTTACTTTCAAAAATAATAAAATTCTTCGCAGGAATCCAATTATTTTCAAAAATTTTTTTTAAATTTTTCGTCCAAATTATCATTATCTTCATAAATAAAAAAATTCATCATGGAAATTTAATTATTTTCAAAAATTTTTTTTTAAATTCTCAAAACTTCAATTATCTTTATAAATATCAAAATTCTTCAAAATGCAATTACTTTTAAAATTTTTTTAAAAAAATCTGTTCAAACAGTTAATTATTTTAATAAATAATAAAATTGTTCTCTGTAATTCAATTATTTTTGAAGAATTTTAATAAAATTATTGTTAAAATTTTAATTATTTATTTATTTCTGTACATTTGTAATTATCTTTATAAATAATAAAATTCACACTAAAAGTTCGATTATTTTCAAAAGTAATTAAACTTTTCCCAGAAATTCAATTATTTTCAAAAAATTTTTTTAAATTGCTCGTCAAAATTATCATTATCTTCATAAATAATAAAATTCATCACGGAAATTCTATTATTTTCAAAAGTTCTGATAAAATTCTTTGCAAAATTCAATTATCTCAAAAAATACAAAATTTATCGTAGAAATTCAATTATTTAAAATTTTTTTTAAATTCTCCCCACAATTTCAAATATTTTTAAAAATATCAAAATTCTTCTTTAAAATTTAATTACTTTTAATCGTTTTTAAAAAACATCTGTTCAAAATTTCAATTATCCTTATAAATAATAAAACTCTTCTCTAAAATTCAATTATATTCAAAAACTTTTTAAAAATTCTCGTCAAAATTTCAACTATCTTTATAGATAATACAACTCTTCTTCGAAAATCAATTACTTTTTAAAAACTTTAATAAAATTCTTGGGTAAATTTCACAGGAATTCACTAATTTACAAAATTTTTGATGAATTTCTCCTAAATAAGCCAATTATTTTCATAAATAATACAATTTTCACAGGAATTCAATTATTTGATATAAAAAATTTCAAATTATTTTTCGAAAAATATCAATCATTTAAAAAGAATTTTATAAAATTCGTCCCTAGAGTTCACTTATTGAAAAAAAATTTAATAAAGTTTTTTTCAAGAATTCAATTATTTTTAGAAATAGTAAAATTCTTCACCGAAATTCAATTATTTTTATAAACTTGAATAAAATTCGTTGGAAGAATTAAATTATTTTCAAAAGTAATAAAATTCTTCGAAAAAATTCAATTGTGTTCAAACATTTTTGTCAACATTTCAATTATCTTTATAAATAATAAAACTCTTCTCTGAAATTCAATTATTTGCAAAGAATTTTTATAAAATTCTTGTTAAAATTTTAATTATCTTTATAAATAAAAAAATCCATCCTAGAAATTTAATTATTTTCAAATTCTTTTTTTTTATAAAATCTTCTAATATAAAATAATGATTTTATCACTCGGTCATCTTTAATTATTATAAAACATAAAGATATCTATTGCTCCGAGTTGAATTGTAATAAAATTATTGTTAAAATTTTAATTATTTTTATAAATAAAAAAATCCATCCTGGAAATTCAATTATTTCCAAACTCTTTTTTTTATAAAATCTTATAATATAAAATAATGATTTTTTCACTCGGTCATCTTCATGTTTATAACAATTTTTAATAAGTAGTTTAATTTCAAAAAGGTTTGAATAAGAATCTTCTGAAGAATTTTAATTCTTATGAAAAAATAATAATGAAATATTTATTTTAAAAAAAAGTTATTGATGCTTTTTGAATACTTTGAAAGAAATCTGTAAATAAACTTAACAGAACATTTTTTTTTGACTAAAACTTTTTCCTTTAACTTTAATTTTCTGAAAATGTCTTTTCTTAATTTATAGGGAATAATAATTTAATGATTAATTTTATTTTTTCTAAATTTAGCGAAATTATCTATTAATTAGCTAAAATACAAACTAGTTACTCCGAGATACAAGACTAGTTTAATGGATCTTAGAAAAGCTTCTAGTTTTTGAAGCAGGTGTGCTTTTAAGATCTAAGTGAATATTCATTTAAGCACTTTCGAGAGTATCTTATTTGGCACAAAAGTTTCGAACAAGTTTCCGTTTCCTAGAAAAAAAAAATTTTAGAAAATTACTACCAGTGTTTTTTTTCAGGTAAAAATGTTGTATGCTTTTCACAAATATAATGAATAATTAAACCCTTTGTGCTGAATATTTGTAATTTATATAGAAGGCAGTGAATTTTATTATTCTTGTCTGAATTCTACGCAGTGTGTTATAAACGCGAAAATGGTAATGCAAGTGGCAAATAATTGACAGGATATCAGAAGCTTGCTTTCAAATCAGCTTTCTGCTATATATTTGAATATTAAAAATAAAATACATTTGCAAACGAAATAATGATTTATAAATTGAAAAAATGAAAATTCAGCTCCAATATTTAATACGTAACAATTTTTCAATAGTTTTTTAATAAATATTTAAATTATTAAAATTTTTATTTAAATCATTTGGATTTTTATTTAAATCATTTGAATTTTGATTTAAATCATTTGAATTTTCATTTAAATCATTTGAATTTTTATTTAAATTTAAAAATAATGTTGAAGATAAATTTTAAAAATAAATAAATTTAACATAAATAAACATCTTATTTGGTCCTAAACATTTAAAATTTAAAAAAAACTTTTTTTTAATTTCAAAGTAATGTTAAAGATAAATTTCAAACATAAATAAATTTAACATAAATAAACATTTTATTTGCTCCTAAACATTTAAAATTAAAAAAACTTTCATTTTAATTTAAAAGTAATGTTAAAGATAAATTTCAAACATAAATAAATTTAACATAAATAAACATTTTATTTGCTCCTAAATATTTAAAATTTAAAAAAAAACTTTTTTTAATTTGAAAGCTAAATTTAGTTTACTTTTTTTGCACATTTCATTTGATATATACAGGCCGAAAGCAGAATCGTGTGGTTTCTATGACAACAAATTCTCATGTTACCTTTGACCCGTGGAAATCTCAAGAATCCTCATTTTAGAAGTCTACTTTCTCCAAATAAATTTTCTTCCTCATTAGTAAAATTTTTCATTTTCTTCTCTTCTTGTCACTTTTTGGGGGAATTTTGCAACTTTTTCTTCAACTTGACGTAAATTTCCTGACTTTACAGTAACTTTCATGTATACAATAGGTATTTTTTCCCAATCAGGAGATTAAGTAGAATAAACCAATTGTGGTCAGACGTGGTAGTATTAGACGTAAGGTAAAAGCGAATGGTCACATCAACGTTCTCTTAGAATAACAAAATTCTAACAATGAATGACAATGCTAATAATAATAGTTACCAATTTTCAATTGATTTTCAATGAAACTAAAATAGGAACAAGAAACTTTTAATTAATGAAATAATTTTTAGGTCAATTTTTTGAAAGAGAGCTAATTAGGGAAGGATTTTAAAAACTGTGATATAAATTGTTCATCGCGGCAGAAGCGTAGAGTCTTATTTAAACACTAGATTTGGTGCTAAATCAACATGGGACGAAAATTTTACTTTGAATTGTTGCTTCAGCACTTGGAGATGAAATGGTGTCACTTATATTTTCACAATTTTCTTTTAGCATTTAAATAATATGAATTTTATTTTAAGTTTCCAGGGCTCGGATTATGCGACTTTTTCGACTTTTTTCGACTTTTCTAAGGAAATGCGACTTTTTTCGACTTCCTTGTAAAAAGATGCGACTAATCGCTTTTTCGAGATTTTTTTTAGTAAAATGCGACTGAAATTTTTAAAATTTTCAGAAAATTAAAGTTAAAGGAAAAGGATTTAGTAAAAAAAAATATTCTGTTAAGTTTATTTACAGATTTCTTTCAAATTTTTCAAAAAACATCAATAACATCTTTTTTAAATAAATATTTAATTACTATTTTTCCATAAGAATTTAAATTCTTCAAAAGATTCAAATTCAAACCTTTTTGAAATTAAACTACTTATAAAAAATTGTTATAAAACATGAAGAAATCGATCACACCAAGTATTCGACTCGAAGCAATCGATGTCTTCATGTTTTATAATAATTGAAGTTGACCGAGTGATAAAATCATTATTTTATATTATAAGATTTTATAAAAAAAAGAATTTGAAAATAATTGAATTTCTAGGATGAATTTTTTTATTTCTAAAGATAATTAAAATTATGATAATAATTTTATTAAAATTCTTTCCAAATAATTGAATTTCTGCGAAGAATTTTATTACTTTTGAAAATAAATGATTTTCGAGGATGAATTTTATTATTTATAAAGATAATTACAAATTTTAGAGAAATAAATAAATAAATAATTGAATTTCTGACAAGAATTTTATTAAAATTCTTTAAAAATAATTAAATTACAGAGAAGAATTTTATTATTTATAAAGATAATTGAATTTTTGATCATATTTTTTTTAAATGTTTAAAAGTAATTGAATTTTGAAGAAGAATTTTGATATTTAGAAAGATAATTGAAGTTTTGAGAATTAAAAAAAAAAATTTTGAAAATAATTAAACTTCCATGATGAATTTTTTTATTTATGAAGATAATTAAAATTTGACGAGAAATTAAAAAAAATTTAAGAAAATAATTGAAATTCTGCGGAGAACTTTATTACTTTTAAAAATAATTGAATTCCTATGATGAATGTTATTATTTATAAAATTTTGACGAAAAATTTTTAAAAAAATTTCAATGTAATTGAATTTTTGCGTTAAATTTCATTATTTTTAAAAATAAATGAATTTTAGAAAAGAATTTTATTATTTATAAAGATAATTGAAATTATGACAGGCATTTTATTAAATTTTTTTAAAATAATTAAATTTTGAAGAAGAATTTTGATATTTATAAAGATAATTAAATTTTGGAATAGATTTTTTTTTAAATGTCAAAAAGTAATTGAATTTTGATGAAGAATTTTGATATTTATAAAGATAATTGAATCTTTGAACAGATTTTTTTAAAAATGTTTAAAAGTAATTGAATTTTGAAGAAGAATTTTTATATTTATAAAGATAATTAAATTTTTGAACAGATTTTATTAACAATGTTTAAAAGTAATTGAATTTTGAAGAAGAATTTTGATATTTATAAAGATAATTCAATTTTTGAACAGATTTTTTTAAAAAATGTTAAAAAATAATTGAATTTTGATGAAGAATTTTGATATTTATAAAGATAATTGAATCTTTGAACAGATTTTTTTTAAAATGTTTAAAAGCAATTGAATTTTGAAGAAGAATTTTGATATTTATAAAGATATTTAAATTTTTGAACAGATTTTGTTAAAAAATGTTAAAAAGTAATTGAATTTTGATGAAGAATTTTGATATTTATAAAGGTAATTGAATTTTTGAACAGATTTTTTTAAAAAATGTTAAAAAATAATTGAATTTTGATGAAGAATTTTGATATTTATAAAGATAATTGAAGTTTTGAGAATTAAAAAAAAAATTTTTGAAATTAATTAAATTTCCATGATGAATTTTTTTATTTATGAAGATAATTAAAATTTGACGGGAAATTAAAAAAAATTTAAGAAAATAATTGAAATTCTGTGGAGAATTTTATTACTTTTGAAAATAATTGAATTTCCATGATGAATTTTATTATTTACAAAATTTTGACTGGAAGCTAAAAAAAAAATTTTGAATGTAATTGAATTTTTGCGAAAGAATTTCATTATTTTTCAAAATAAATGAATTTTTGAAGAAGAATTTTGATATTTATAAAGATAATTGAAATTTTGAACAGATTTTTTAAAAAAATGTTAAAAATACCTGATTAAATTTTTGCCATGCATTTTATTAAATTTTTTAAAAATATTATTCTAGATTTCCCTAAAATTTCATTTGACTTTTTTCCGACTTTTTCGTAAATTTTATGCGACTTTTCGTGACTTTTGTTGTCAATTTATGCGACTAAAGCGACTTTTTTTGAGTCTTAAAGACGATCCGAGCCCTGAGTTTCAAGTCTTTAACCGAGTGAATGAAACTTTTTTTGTTGTTAAAGTAAATCAATTTAAAAATTCATGTTTATGAAGAACGAGTTACTGTACATTTACAGTATAAGAGAGAAAATGTTGGCATGTTTACGAAAGAATAACAGGCTGAATAAATGAATACAATGGCGAAGAAAAGGCTTGTAATTCGGACTTACGTGATTGCGACACTTAATTTGATAAATTAACCTCTGGTCCCGGTCGGCAGAAGGGGCCCGTTCAGAGGGCAGCAGGAAATCTCTTCAATCTGCTTTGATGTGTCTCGTTAACACGCGTTTGTTTTCTTTCTTTGAATTCGACGATAACTTCCGTACCATGAACCATGCGCAATATTAACAAACAGATCTCGGTCAATTTTTTCCTTTAAAACACTTTTCTTTCTTGAATTTTGGAAAAAATGCAAAAAATGCAAAAATTGCAAAAATAATTATAGGAGAATTTAATAATAATAATAAAAAATCGTTACTATTATAGAATTATTTTGCTGGAATTTGATGTCAAACTAGATGCTTTGACGTAATCGATGAAGCGTAAGTGTTACAAATATCTAATTAATTACGCAATGTCAATCAAATTGTAATTATAACTGAACCGCAAAATAGGTCCATTAAATTCAATTGCAAATAAATAAGTTTGCGTCTATCCATGGAGATTAAATTATTAAACTATCGCTATTTTTATTCGAGCAGTGAAAGAATATTTTTTATTTTAATTTAGAGAGAATGTGAGGTATAGAGATATTCTGAAACAAACAGAAATTAGATAGTAAAGAGAAATTGCTTGGAAAGGGATATTTGTTTTTTTTTTAATTATAGCGAGTGCATGACAAAGATAAAGAAGCCCAAAAGTCAGTAATTTACATATTTAGTAGAAGATAAAATGCGTGAAACGTTTAGTGTATTTAAATTCTTCTTAATTATTTTCACTCTATGGAATAATAATTTTTTCCATATTAAACTATTGGGAACTTGCTCCATCGGAATTATCATGGAGTAAGGACGAAAATTCGATTGAATAGCATCCAATTTCGTTTGCAATAATTCAAACCATTTGCACATCCCTAATTAATATATATATTTGCGTGTACACTACCTTATCAATTAAATTACTATTAAATAAGATTTATCTTTGAAATATGTATTTCATTATTAAATATTTAGTAAAAGGAAATTCTTGTAGTATTTCCCTAATTTCCAATTACGGGGATCGAATTAGGTAGGTAAATCCTGAAAAAGTCCGTAACTTTGCTTCAAGTCCGTAAAAGTGCGTTTTTTTTTTAAAAAGGTCCTTAAAGTCTGTAATTTCATTCAAAAAGGATGAAAAGTTCGTAAACTGAACGATATAATTTGGAGAATTTTAGGGAAAATACAAATTATTGCAGAAATTCAATTATTATTTTTAAAAGTCATAAAATTCTTCGCAAAAATTCAATTATGTTCAACAATTTTTATTAACTCTCGTCAAAATTTCAATTATCTTTAGAAATATTAAATTTCTTCTCCGAAATTCGTATATTTTCAAAAAAAAACTAAAAAAACGTCATCATTTCAATTATGTGTGTAAATAAATAACTAAATTCTTCAACAAAATTCAATTATTTTTAAAAATTTTTATTAAAATTCATTAAAAAAATTTCAATTATTTTCATAATTAACAATATTTATCACACGAATTCAATTATTTTCTAAAGTATTAATAAAATCCAATTATTTTTAAAAATTTTAATAAAATCCATTGCAAAATTTGAATTATTTTCAAAAGTAATAATATTCTTCGCAAAAATTAAATATTATTCAATATCTACTATTTTTATGAAATTTACCAAAAGAATTTAATTATTTAAAAAAAATTTAATAAAATTGTACAAAAACTTTTAATTATTTTCAAAAAAATAACAAAAATTTCACAAGAATTTCATTAATAGTAAATTTTTTTTATTAGTTTCTTTGCAATCGTTCAACTCTTTTCATATTTAATAGAATTTTATCGGGATTCAATTATTTTCGTAAATAATAAAATTCCTTTTAGAAATTCAATTATTTTTAATAGAAATTTAATCAAATTCCTCGAAAAAATTCTTAAAAATTTTATTAAAATTCGTCCAAAGAATTTATTTGTTTAAAAATTAGTTGCTAACATTTTTAATAGGAATTGAATTCCAAGAAACATTGAATTATTCAATAAATTATTTAGTTTTGTATTTAAATAATTTATTTCTCGTAAAATTTTCCGATGAACTTTGATTTATAAATAGATTTCAGTTGAAATCTTAGATTATAATAATATTTGAATTCTTTCGAAGAATATTTCATTAAATTTTTAAAAATAATTGAATTTGGGAAGTTTTTTTAAAATTGTCTTAAAAATAATTGAATTTCTACCAAAAAAAAGTTTTATCAAAACTTTTTAAAATGTTTTAATTTCTGCTAAAATTCTAATATTTTTTAAAATATTTGAATTCTTGCGAAGAATTTTATTGAGACTATTGAAAATAATTGATTCCCTGAAAAGATTTTTATTATTTTACGAAAATATTTAAATTCTTTCGAATAATTTTATTAAGATTTCTAAAATATTCAGATTCAGATTTTATCATTTTTTCGTCTCATTCATTATATTGTGTTTATCATTTATTTTTCCTTTTTCTATCTAAAAATTTTATTTCCGTCAATTTTATTTTTTAAAAAAAATAATTTTTTTAAAAACTACTATAACAACTTTATAAAAACTAACTTAATTTTTACAATAATTTTATTTATATTATTTTCAATATTACTAGTATAGATGAATAATTGTTAAAATTATAACATTTAATTTGCATTTAAAAATTATTTTTAAAAATTTATTTTTTATTGAAACCAAAAAAGGTAAATTAATGTTAATAATTTAAATGAAAAAAAAATTTCTAATAAAAATATAGTTAAAAAAAACATTTTTACTAAAAACATTTTTATTATAAAACATTTTTAATTCATTATAAAAATTGATATATTATAATATTTTATTTAAATTTTATCATTTAAATTTTTACTCTTAATTTATATTCATTAAAAATTAAATTCTTAATCAGGTTTAAATTTTATAATTAATTAAAACGTTAAAGATTTTTTTTTGCCTCTATTCTTAAATTTTCTCAAACTCCTGCTAAAGAATCTGCTAAGAATTTTGTTATTTTTAATTTATGCCAAGAATTTTTTTTTAAATTTTTTAAATAATTGATTTCCTGTTAATTTTTTACAAGAATTTAATTATTTTTGAAAATTTTAATAAAATTCTTCCCAAGAATTCAATTATTTTCATAAATAATAAAATTGAATGCAGAATTTCAATTATTTTGAATACAATTTTTATCGAATTTCTCTAAAAATGTAATATTCTTAAAAATTTGATTAAAATTCGTTAATTTAATTCAAGTATTTGATAATTTGTTGATAACAATTTTTTATTGGAATTGAATTTTAAGAAACGTTCAATTCTTCAATAAATTATTTAATTGCGTTTTATTTTTATTTAAATAATTGAATTCTAGTAGAATATTCTAATAAAAATTGAATTTTATTTCATAAAATTGAATTTTAGTTAAAATTTTAGATAATCATTGAACATTAAAAGTAATATAGCGTGAATTTTAGAAAATAATCGAATTTTGGAATTAATTTTTATGAAAAAGTTTAATTGAGTTTTTTTAATACTATTTTCAGTTTCTATTTTCTAATATTTATTTAATAAAAGAATTAGACTAATAATTGAAATTTCGTAAAATTAAATATTATAAAGAAATGAATATTTTGAAAATTGTCAAAGAACTTTTTTGAAAATTATTAAAAATAATCGATGTAAAGAAGAATTTTAGATAAAAATTGTGAAAAATAATAATTGAATTGATAATGATTTTAATTATTATAAATTATTTTTATTAATAAGTACTATTAATTATTATAAAACATGAAGAAATCGATGACTTTGAGTCGAAGACTCGAAGTTATGGATTTCTTCATGTTTTATAGTTGTGAAAAATTGAATTTCTACTTTTAAGTAAAATGATCTCTTATATTTGATTCGGCCTGATTCTATTTTTGTCAGTTGGTCCGTAATTTTTAATTTTTGGTCCACATAGTCCGTATTTTTAAATACTTTCACTGCTTCGAGTCCTGCATTTAGAGAAATGTGAATTGCTTGCTCCAATTTATCTGCTTTGCGAAGAAATAAAAAGATCCGAATCGATACGGGAGTTTCTTCTTGAATAATGTGAAATTCGCTCGAAACTATAAAAATTAGCAAGTTTACAGTTACAAGAGACTGTGTATCTAATCAATGAGCGTATTGAATGCTGATCAGAATTACTCGATTTCACATGGGCTCCACTCAAAGTACCCCTGGGTTAATGTTAATGGCGAAGGCAGCAAAGCTTGTGACAACTTGAGTTAATATTGCATTTGCGCCATGGTTCCCTAAAATTACACTACAGAAGCTTCTCTCGAGAATTTAGCTTCACCTCAAGGTATAGTATTCAAGTTAGTAACACGGCATCGGACCATAATCAAACGGAACTATAATAAAATCAAACCCTTTTGTCTTTAATCAAACAATTCTCTCATCGCATGGAAGAGGAATAAATTTTGTCCACAATAATTAAACCTACATCATGCGAGCTTCTACTTTAAATTCACAGTAAATACGTTTCCCGTGGAAAAATTAGATTTCCATTTGACCCCACTCCTACGTGATAACAAGTGACACTAATTCTTTGGGAAAAGAATTTTATTTTTCCCTTAAGCAAACCCCTTTATTCTTGGTGATTTTTTTTCTCTCTCTAGCTCGTGAAAAAGTTTGCCACTTTCTCATTTCATTCTTACATCTATTACTATTTGAGGATTCTACTTCCCTCTGAAACGAATTACTCCTGCAGTCACGACCCGACGATTCGTCATTCACACCCCGCCGATTTCTGACGCAAACACGAATTTTATTGCATAACATTTATCCTCAAACTCTTTCCTATTCTACAACTATTTTTCATCGATAACACGAAATTTACCAAAACTTCTGAAAAAAGTATAAAACTACAAAAAAATGTAAAAAAAAGAATTTTTTTTTCCAAAAAAAAGCTAATAAATTTTTATCTAAATAAACTTTATGTTTAAAATAAAAATACCTCATTTTTTCTTTTTTGACTTTAATACTGTCATTTGTTTTCAATTCACTTGCTCTATAGATAATCAAATCACATGCTGGTGTTGTTCAGGTCAAAGAGAAACGTGATTTGTGATTCAATAACTTCATCTCGAACTTTTTATATATTTTTTTTTTTACAAACTTGAAAAATATCTGCAATATTTGAAGAGATTTTTTTTTTTGCGATTTCACATTTTTTTCAAATAAATATATAATTGCATGCGGTATTTGGGGTGAAATTTCTAAAGAATTTCAAAAGAAATAAGTATGTGAGAAAATAAAAGTTTGATTGAGAAAGACGACGGGATTTTCGATCTCGCGTGTCAATAAACTTCCCCTTTTTTTTGGATATAAATGACTCTATATCGATTCTCAAGAGACATTGAAGAGTCATTAATTGATGTTGGCCTGTCAAATTCATTTTATCTCTCTAAAAGAATTTCTCTATTTTTCCACACATTATGTGTAATAAATAAAAATTTACCGCTCTTTATTAAATGACGAATTTTGCTTTTATTTTCAATGTTAATTGTATAGTTGGAAAATTTACGAGGCTGTTAAATTGAGACAAATGGCGTGTTAAAATGTTTGGGAAATAATTTCGATGTACGTTTTTTTTTTGCAAAATTAAACAAATATTTAATTACACGTAAACATAACAAAAAATTTTCTTAACAAATTTTCTTCTAAGAGAATTTCTTCTATTAGAATTCTTTTTCGACTCTAAATTTTTTTTTTCTTAACTCTATGAAAAAGGGACTAAAATCGAAGGAGAAAAAAAATCACTATTTAGAGAACAATTTATTAAAAGCATAAAATTCGAAATAAAACATTCGGTCTGTTATAGAACAAGTCGGGCAGTGAAAGTACCTGCAGTAAAACTCTCAATAACTTTGAAGAAGAATTTTTACGATAAAAGCGTAAGCAATTGGACCAATGTTTTGCTAGAAGAGGTACGATAAAATCCCTTATTAATATGTTGAAAAGAAAATTTATTTAAAGAAATCGACGTCGAATAAATTTTATTCTTGCGTGTAAAAGTCAGACAAATGTAATGGTCGCGAAATAAAATTCCCCAGAATATAGAGGCCAGATGATTCGGTAAAGCAAGTTATTCGAACCGTGATAATGGAAATGTGATGTGCCTCTGTGGACTCACCATTGAATGCAATTTCAAGTAATAGTTGGTTGGAAAACGAAATTCTCGTTTTTCAATTTGCAACGCAATGAAATTTCGAACACATAAATGTAAAGCCTGAAGTTTACAGTATTCACTGCTTTGTGATTTTTTGTGTTGCATCATATATGAAATACTCTAACCAGGCGGTCTTCTTTTTTTTTTTTTTGAAAACATATATCCTAATTTTTCAATATCAATGCTAACTGTATAATTATGTAGAATAAAAATGAAAAAATCGCAGCTTTATGCGGAAATGCTAAAGGGGAAAAAGTGTTTAACAAAAGTTTTAATACAGCTTCATTACACTGACATTACACTGGTATTTAATTAAATAAAAATGCAGTTTACGAGCCGAAACTATGAAAAATTTAATTACACGTGGACAGATTTATACGTATGTAAAAAAATGTTATACACGCTCTTATTAACTAAAACCTACTATTTACTGCTTTTTTAAAGTTACGCTAAGTACTATTTGGCAACTATTTTTAGATTTCAGCCACTAAAAGCTACTATTTTTGTTCTTTCTAGTATTTTTACTACTTTAACTTCTTTAAAGATTTTTACAAGAAAATTTTTGAATAATTGAATTCGGTTTGCAAAATTTTCTTAAAATATTAAAAATCATTGAATTTGGAAAAGTTTTTAAAAATAACTGAATTCTACAAAGAATTCTATTAAAATATTTCAAAATAATTCAAAATTTGTGTGGGATTTTATTAAAGTTCAATAAAAGAAATTAAATTTCTAAAAAAAACTTTTTATTATTTAAAAAAAATAATTGAATTCTAGCAAAAGGTTTTATTAGAGATTTTCAAAAAATTATAAAAATAATTGAATTAACAAGAAGAAATTTAAAACTTTTCAAAAATAATTGAATTCTTGTGATGCATATTGTTTTTTATGGAAATAATTGAATTTTGTGAAAAATTTTACTAAAGGACTCAAAGTAATTAAATTTTCGGGAATAATTTTGTTATTTTTTTATATATGGATTATTGCATTAAAATTTAAATGAACTTGTGTTTAAAACAAGAAATTTCTTTCGAACAATTTTATAAAAATATTTAAACATAATGGAATTCTGAAAATAAGTAAATTTTGTTAAAGAATTTTGAATTCATGAAGATAATTAAAATGTTTACAATTCTTTTTAAATTTTTTGAAAATCATTGAATTTCTACGAAGAATTTTGACAATGATTTTATTTACAAAACTAATTAAATCCTTGAAAAGAATTTACAATATTTATAAAAATAGTCGAATTACTGCTAAGAATTTAAAGTCAAATTTTTAAATATTTGCTTTAAAAAAAAAATATTCTACTAATACTAGAAACCAAAGAACTATTCTTAAAAATTATAATCAGTTTCTTTAAAACAATTCAATTATTTTCAAAGAATATTCGAAATTTAAATATTTTTATCCAATTTCGCCGAAAAAATTCAATTATTTAATAAAAAATTGATAAAATTAATCCAATATTCAATTGTTTTTATAAATAATAAAAATTTCACAAGGATTTAATTAATTTATAAAAATATTTTCAAAAAAATCAATTTCATGAAATAAAATTTTCATAATATTTAGTATATTTCGAAAAAATTAATTCTTTAACACAATATTTATAAAATTCTTATGAAAAATTCAATTTTTTCCAAAATTAACAAAAATTTATCACAGAAATTCAATTCATTTTTAAAAACTTTAATAAAATTTTTCACAATTTAATTATTTTCATAAAAAACAAAATTCTTCTTAGGAGTTCAATTATTTAAAAAAATTACAATAAAATTGATGGTAAAAATTTAATTGTATTAAACAATTACTCTTAATTGAATAATATTCAATGTTCTACTATTTTAATAAAATTTTCCAAAATAATTCAATTATTAAAAAGAAATTTTGAGAATATTCGACGCAAACATTTAAATTATTTTCCCAAAAAATTAAAATTTCACAGGACTTGAATTATTTAAAATAAAATTTGCAAACATTTTTTTTTGTTAAAAAGCAAATATTTTAAAATTTGACATTAAATTTTTAGCTGTAATTCGATTATTTTTATAAATTTTAAAATTCTTTTTGAGGATTTAATTATTTTTGTAAATAAAATCATTGTCAGAATTCTTCGTAGAAATTCAATTATTTTCAAAAAATCTAAAAAGAATTGTAAACATTTCAATTATCTTCATGAATGCAAAATTCTTCAACAAAATTTAATTATTTTCAGAATTCCATTATGTTTAAATATTTTTATGAAATTGTTCGAAAGAAATTTCTTGTTTTAAATACAAGTTCATTTAAATTTTAATGCAATAATCCATATATAAAAAAATAACAAAATTATTCCCGAAAATTTAATTACTTTGAGTCCTTTAGTAAAATTTTTCACAAAATTCAATTATTTCCATAAAAAACAATATTCATCACAAGAATTCAATTATTTTTGAAAAGTTTTAAATTTCTTCTTGTTAATAGAATTCTTTGTAAAATTCAGTTATTTTTAAAAACTTTTCCAAATTCAGTGATTTTTAGTATTTTAAGAAAATTTTCCAAACATAATTCAATTATCCAAAAATTTTCTTGTAAAAATCTTCGTAAGAATTAAATTTTTCTCAAAGAATAATATAACAATTTGTCTGAAATTTAATTATTTAAATATTGAAATTCTTTCATGAATAATTAAATTCGTTGCAAAATTCAATTATTTTCATAAAAAACAATATTCATCATAAGAATTTAATTATTTCTGAAAAGTTTTAAGTTTCTTCATGTCAATTCGATTTATTTTATAATTTTTTGAAAAATTCTAATAAAAGCTTTCGCAAGAACTCAATTATTTTTTTAAATAATAAGTTTTTTTAGAAATTTAATATCTTTTATTAAATTTTAATAAAATCCCACACAAATATTTAATTATTTGGAAATATTTTAATAGAATTTTTTGTAAAATTCAGTTATTTTTAAAAACTTTTCCAAATTCACTGATTTTCAATATTTTAAGAAAATTTTCCAAACACACTTCAATTATCCAAAAATTTTCTTGTAAAAATCTTCGTAAGAATTCAATTTTTTTCAAAGAATAATATAACAATTTTTGAGGAATTTAATTATTTAAATACGAATTCGCATAAATTTAGCCGAAGGAAATGAGTTATTTAAAAAACAATTTTTTTACACTTTCGCAAGAATTAAATGATTTTTATAAATATTGAAATTCTTTCACGAATATAATAAAATTCGTTGCAGGAATTCTATTTATTAGCATGAGAATAAGAAAGAAGTAAATATTTTTTTATGAAAATTAGTAAAAAGTCGGGAAAATAAAATATAGAATACGGAAGTTTTGGTACTTTTATAAAGTTTCTAAAACGAGTTGTTTTGGTCGTGAAACTTAATTTTTTTGTAGCTACACTGAAAAAAGAATTTATTTGATTCAAATAACCGATTATTTGACTATTATCAAATAAATATTTACTTGAATCAAATAATTTTTATTTGAATCAAATATTTCAGTATTTGAAGCAAATACTATTTAATTGATTCAAATAAAAATTATTTTATTCAAGTAAATATTTATTTGATAATAGTCAAATAATCGGTTATTTGAATCAAATAAATTTCTTTTTCAGTGTACTGTTTTACTACTTTTTTTAGTCTGAAAACTACTTTTTTCAAATTAATTATCGAGTGCGAAGTTTGGTTACAGAAAAAATATTTTCCTGCTCAGATTTTCTTGAATATAATTTACAATATTGTTTTTAAATTGTGCTATAGAAGGTAAATATTTATTATATCGGATTCGGAAATGAAATTGCTGAATAATTAGGATTATGACACGATTTCAGAGATTCGTGGTTTGTTCTCGTCAAGGGCATTCGAAACGCCCTCGTTTATTAAGTCAAGTGCATATTGCGTTGTTTTCATCTCCTCAAAACACAAAAGTCCAACTAATAAAATTATTAATCAAGTACTTTCCTAATGCGAAAACGATATGTAATTATGATTTCGATGATTATAATTTATGCTTTTAATTCGATGCTCTCAATTTCCCTTGATTGTTTATTTTTTTTTTTTTTGAAACACTGAAGATTCATTGTCGCATTGTGTTTACAGCGGATTCTGGTTGGAAGCATTTGCTTTCTCGTCGACAAAGTTTAAATTTCACGTAGGTTGAAAGGAAGTCTGATCATCGTCTTTGTAGCAGACGTGTCTAATAAATATGTTTGCTTTATTAATCGCAATTACGCATGACTGACACAATGATCTTCACTCGTAAAGTTTACGAGTGACTGCGAGTGCGACTTTATTCTCAAGTGTGGGCGATGAGGTCGTCTTGGCAGCTTCCTTTTTCTGGTAGGCCCGAGGCAGTCGCACGACGGAAGTGTTCCACGCCTTTAAGAGGATGTCACAATTAATGTTGTCCGGGCCTCGTTAGCACGTTTCCTTTTTTCCTGACTCACAGCCGCGAGAAGGGGAAAAAAAAATATTTTCAACTTTACCCGACTTCTTGCTTATGCTCATCAGTGTGTAATTTTTTATCCCTTTTTTTCTACCTTTCGGCACAACAAAAGAAATATCTATATAATTTTTCCGCCATGAGGGGAATTATCAAGTTGATGTCGTATATTTGGATTTTTCTAAAGCTTTTGATTCCATCGATCATCAGATTCTGACCGAAAAGCTTGAATTTACCTTGGAATCTAAAAAAACCCTATTAAATTATCTACGTAATCGGTGTCATCGGGTTTCTGTAGGAAACTGTCTTTCATCAACAATGATACCTGTTCGTGGTGTTCCTCAAGGTGGTTCATTTGGATCACCGTTATTTACTTTGTATATTAACGATATTGTTGACTGCATTGAATCTTATATTTTATTATTTGCTGATGATGTAAAAATTTTTCGTATAATACAGTCAACTAATGACAACGACATTCTATGTAACGATCTTAAAGCTATTAGTATGTGGTGTTCTGACAATAAATTAAACTTAAACCTAAAGAAATGTCAAACTATAACATTTTCTAAAACATCTCCTTTGCTTTATCCATATAAGATTGGTAATGATTTGATTGAAAGAGTTCTCTCTGTGCGTGACCTTGGTGTGACATTTTCTTATAATCTAAGTTTCACTGATCACATAACAGCAGTTATGTCCACTGCAACTAAATCATTAGATGCATTTCATGTCTTATTAGATGCTCGAAAAACTTTAAAAATGTTAAAACATTTAAATTGCTTTTCAATGCTACGATACGCACTAGTGCAGAATATGCGTTACAAATATGGAACCCATACTTTGAAAAATACTCGCAACAAATAGAGTCAGTTCAAAAAAGTCTACTCAAATACTACTTTTAGAGTCTACTCTACTACTTTTAGAGAGGATGGAATCTATCCTAGTCGTGGATGTGATTACCTACAACTATGTCAGCGATTTGATTTTATCACTCTAAAAGAAAGACGTATTGTCATCGCTATGAATTTTCTTTTTAAATTAATTCGCGATCAAATTAATTCACCATTTTTATTAAGTCAAGTAGATTTCAGAGTACCACGATTGTCATCAAGAGACGTTAGACCCTTCCAACCACCAATTGTTAAGACAACGAGTGACTTCCGTACTCTTATATTTTTTGCATGTTTTCATATTGTTACGGTTCGACTTAAAAAAATAACAAAAGTAGACAATTCCTTTATAGCTTGCCAATTTATTAAGAATAATTTAACTTATGTTTGCAATTTCGATAATTATTTAGATAAATCTCCGTTCATAAAATATACACTTATACACAATTTAACAAAATATCGTCGCGATTTCTTTTAACATATAAAATTCAACATTTACTTACACGTTCGCATACACCATACACATTTACACACATTCAATATAGTCTCTTGGATCTTATTTGCAAATTGCATAAAATATGATAATAAGCGCTGCGGCGCAACTTACGAATATAATCGAATTGTACTTATGATCTTCGCATCACAGCAAACCGGAACTCAGGCAGCGTGAATAGTTTTATGATTTCCGACAATATCGTTCACCAATATTGCATCGACGGAATATGAAGCATTCACTTGCTTGCATCGGTTGTATCAGAGCGTTGTATGTCAAAGACGATCCAGGGGATTCGGGGAATCGTCCTTCTTTTCACTCGCACAAAAAAAAACCACGCTCTTTAACGTGGTTTTCCGATTATTCCCTGCGCAACTTGTCACAATTTTCAATTGTTTCTTTAACTTTTAGTACAGTGTTTCAATAAAATAGATCCAGTTGTCTCGAGTAAGTTTTGTTATAGAGTCATTAGAATATTATTAATCAGATCCATCGTCCCTACCTTGATCACATTTTCCCCCACTCATATCGACATTCATTTCCACCACAATTTGGCGATTCAACTATTACATACACATCCTTACTCATTCTTAACTTCTTTCAGTCATACACGTAATTCATAGATTCACATCGTTACAATATCAATGAAATGTTTATTACAATGAAGTCTGATATTGATTTGTTTAATGTATCTCAAGCTTGTTTTCGTCGTCGTATGAATGATTACATTTTATATTTGCGAGAATGTTGAGTATGTTCGTTGCCTTCTTGCTCTTATTCAATTTGGGCCTTATTTTTTTGTACCTATTATAATATGATTGCTATGTATTTAGTTACCCATTTATAGTCCTCATGGACCGCGGGGATGTATTAAATAAATAAAAATAAATAAATTTCTAAAAATATCAGCTCTTTACTCTTTTTTACTCTATTGTCCCTAGGGATGAAGTGAATGGAGAATTTTTTCTATTTGAAGCGATTCGGAGAGACCATTTTTTTCCCCAGTGAATTTCCGATCTTGTCAAGCCTCCACATTTTCGACGGTTCTCTCTTGTAATCCGACAATTTGCCGTTCGATCGCGTTAGTGAATCGGAAATGGTCGACGTCGACACACGTCAGAAGTGCATATTCGATTTGCAATTGCGGATTTCACACTTTCTTCTTTTGGTTCAAAAAAAAAAAAAAAAAAAAAACCGCCCCACTCGAGTGATGCATCGAAGCGTGTGCTCTGCTGTGTGTTGAACTCGAAACAAGATGTTTCTCGCACTGGAATCGGGACACACAGTGGTTTCACACTCGGGGAAATTGACTCTCTGCCACACATATACAGAGATGCTGACTCTACTCATGTGGGTGGAGTGAAAAAACAAACGACAGTCGACAACGCGAGAATGTTAATGAGAGATCTCGAAAAAGTGGGTCGTTGTGAGGAGAAATGCAGAAACGTATAAATACCCATCGATCGATAACGATTTTGGCTTCTTGCGAATTATTTTCAAAGCGAAGGGAACTCATTATCATCATCACGATTGTAGCGCTTTGTTCTATGGGTGTAGTTCACTTTTTTCCCCGATGCATATTTCAGGTCACTTCATTTTCATTTCACTTTATTTTCAAGGAAATTTATATAGTGGTTATATTTGAAAAGGGTGAGGAACAATGAGACTTTTTTTGCCGGAAAGTAATTAATCTATATTATGTGGATTTAGAAGAATTGGTGTTTGTGGAGGTAAATAAAAAATGATTGAATTTAATACGTGAACGTGACATGCAGCTACACCTCTGCGGTTGATTTTCGTTGGCGATTGCGGTAAATAGGAACAAACATGAGTCATTTGCGAATAGTTATATGCATTATACGCATTCCGCTGGCAGGTGAATCAATGTTTTTCTCCATGGTATATCTGTGGAAATTGAGGACCACTAATTCGTGTTGTGCGTAATGAGGGGTTACGCGATATCCGTGCCTATCAATAGCATTGATTGGTGCAACCAATCAACCTCTATACTTCTATTTTGCTGGCTTCTCGTCCTCTTCTAAATTATAGAGGTATTCAAAGCTTCATGTGTCCACCCCGAATGAATTAAAGCATATTGCCTCGAGCTATGGAAATTTATTTGACAGACGCGAATTTTTCTATCAGCAAATACACAAACGTGATGTTGTTTTTCCTCTCTCAGATTTATTCCAGAAAAATCAAATTGTTTTATTTATTAATCATGTTTATATTTATTTTTCTTTTACTATTGTACACTTTGTTCTTGGTTTTACAAAAAAAAAAAACATTGCTTCTCTCTGCCTCGTGAATTATTGAGAGTCCTTTACAAGCAAGCCACATCAACTGTATAAAACAGGAGCAAAAAGAAAAAGAGTTTTCTAGTGGATTAGAATAAATTTCAAATGAAGAATTCTTCCTCTTGCTTTGAAGGTTTATTTCTCCAAGTTTGGGTTAATTTTGTCTAGTGCTTGGCGGAAAGGGCGACGACAGGGTTGCCACAGGTCAGGGAAAGTAAAATTGGTCAGGGAAAAATCAGAGATTTTTAGTAAAAGTACTGGAAAAAATCGAATTTTAAAAATTCATGAAAAAACTTTAAATTTTGATGTTTTTTTGTTTGCTTTGTAAACTATGAAAATAACCACGAATTTTAATACAAAACATTGAATTTCTTCTATTTCAGACAATAATTTCTTTTTCAATAACTTAATTTTTAAAGAACTATCATAAAATTATGACTTATAAATTATGTAATGAATCTTTTTTACAATTTTCATAAATACTAGATTGATAAAAGAATTTTAGTTCAAAATACTAAAAAAAATTTAATTTTGGAAAAGTTACAAATAATTTCAGAAATTCAATTTTTTTAAAAAAGAAATAACATTTTTCGGAGAAATTCAGTTATATTCAAAAATTCCAAAAAAATCTGATCATTTCAATTATATCATTAAAAATAAAAAATTCTTCTCCAAAATTCAATTATGTTCAAAATTTTATTAAAAATTCTCGTCAAAATTTCAATTATCTTTACAGATAATACAATTCTTCTTCGAAATTCAATTATTTTTAAAAGCATTAATAAAATTCTTGGAAAAACTTCACAGGAATTCAATAATTTACAAAAATTTGATGAATTTCTTCTAAATAAACCAATTATTTTCATAAATAATAAAATTTTCACAGGAATTCAATATTATTTAATATAAAAAATTTCAAATAATTTTACGAAAAATACCAAATATTTAAAAAGAATTTTATAAAACTCGTCGCAAGAGTTCAGTTATTGAAAAAAATTTATCAAAGTTCTTTTCAAGACTTTAATTATTTTTAGAAATAGTAAAATTCTTTTCCGAAATTCAATTATTTTTATAAACTTGAATAAAATTCGCTGGGAAATTTAAATTATTTTCAAAAGTAATAAAATTCGTCGCAGAAATTAAATTCTTTAAAATTCAAATATATTTAAAAACTTGAATAAATTTCTTGTTAAAATTTCACAGAAATTCAATAATTTATGAAATTTTTAATAAATTTCTTTGAAATAATTCAATTATTTTCATAAGTAATAAAATTTCCACATAAGTTCAATTATTTAATATACAAAATTTTATACAAATTTTTGAAATATATCAATTATTTAAAAAGATTTTTATAAAATTTGTCGCATGAATCAATTATTTTAAAAAAATTTAACAAAGTTCTTTACAAGAATTGAATTATTTTTATAAATAATAAAATTCTTCACTGAAATTCAATTATTTTAGAAAAATTTTAATAACATTTTTGGAAATTGTTTAAAATTATTTTTATGAAGAATAAAAATCATCGCAGGATTTTAATTAATTTTCAATACAATATTTTAATGAAACTCCTCGAAAAATGTAATTATTCTTAAAAATTTTATTAAAATTTGTCAATAGAATTCAATTATTTGAAAATTTGTTGATAAAATTTTTTATGAGAATTCGATTTGAACAAACATCTTATCAAGAATTTAATTATTTTTAGAAATAGTAAAATTCTTCACCGAAATTCAATTATTTTTATAAACTTGAATAAAATTCGTTGGAAGAATTAAATTATTTTCAAAAGTAATAAAATTCTTCGTAAAAATTCAATTGTGATCAAAAATTTTTCTCAAAATTTCAATTATCTTTATAAATAATAAAATTCTTCAATATTTAATTATTTTTAAAAAATTCAATTCTTGTCAAAATTTCAATTATTGTTAGAAATAATACAATTTTTCTTAAAAATTCAAATATATTTAAAAACTTGAATAAAATTCCTGTTAAAATTTCACAGAAATTAAATAATTTTCATAAATAATAAAATTTTTTACGTGAGCTCCATTATAAAATATAGAAAATTTTATAAATTTTTTTGAAAAATATCAATTATTTAAAAAGATTTTTATAAAATTCGTCGCATGAATCAATTATTTAAAAAATATTTAACAAAGTTCTTTTCAAGAATTGAATTATTTTTATAAATAATAAAATTCTTCACTGAAATTCAATTATTTTAGTAAAATTTTAATAACATTTTTGGAAATTTTTAAAAATTATTTTCATGAATAATAAAACTCATCGCAGGATTTCAATTATTTTTCCATACAATATTTTAATGAAACTCCTGGAAAAAGGTAATTATTCTTAAATATTTTATTACAATTTTTCAAAAGAATTTAATTATTTAAAAATTTGTTGATAAAATTCTTTATGAGAATTCAATTTTAACAAATATTCATTTATTCAATAAATTATTTATTTTTTAGTTCAAATAAATGAATTTTTCTAGAACTTTCTAATAAAAATTTATTAAAAAATAAAACTACCGAATAATCGATTTATTATTTACGAAAATAATTGAATTATTGAACGAATTTTATTGCAATTTTTTCAAATAATTGAATTTTTTTGAGAAAATTTACTACTTTTAAAAATAATTGAATTCTTGCGAAGGATTTTATTTGGTTTTTTGTAAATAATTGAATTTTTGTTGAAAAATTTCATGGTTATTTAAATTGTAACAAAACATGAAGAAAGTGTTCGTCTTCTTTATGTTTTGTAATAATATTCTTATAAATTGTTGAGTTTCAAAAAGGTTTGAATTTGAATGTTCTGAAGAATTTTAATTCCTCTGGAAAAGTAATAATTAAATACTTATTTAAAAATTTAGTCATTGATGTTTTTGAATAATTTTACAATTAATGAAATTTGTAAATAAATTCAATAAAACATTTTTTTGAGTATCTAATAATTTTTAGAGTGAATCAGAATGTTTTTTATGGTCAGGGAAAAAGTGAGAATTTTGTCTATATGGAAATCAGGGAAAAATAAAATTAATAAAATAAAATTATATTTAATTAAAATTAAATATTTGTGGCAACCCTGGACGATTTTCGGCATTGTTATTTATTTCTTGTCTTAATACAATACAGTACATACAAGCTTTGTTTCGCTAAAAGAAAACATTGACTTCCCTATTTTCATTTCTCTCGTTTGATATTTTCATTACCAGTTTCGCAAATTTGAATATTTCTGACTGTTTTGGCATATGATAGACATAGTAGATAGCCCAAAGTCCCAGAGATTATTGCAATTAAGAACATTCACAGTCCTTATCGTAGACATACTTCCGCAAGAGTTCTATATACATGGATGCAAATTCAACAGTCTTATTTGGGCAGTCACTGTCTTAAAACGCAGTGGACATTTAAAGAATAAACATTTCTGAGTACCATTCACTAATTGGGAGGTTTGGCGACGATTTTCGGCATTGAAAGCGAGGGAATATTGTATTTCTGATGGATGAGTGTATAAACGCGATGATGTGCGAGTAGGTCGATCTAGAATAATGCTGAATGCTGATTTGCCCTTCGTATCACACTTCTGTGAGTATAGTAAGTATTACAGTACAGTATACGAGATTGTACCATACTATACAACTCTACTATATTATATCCTACTATACATCGACCCACATTCAATTAGATATGTATGAATGTATGTACATACATACTGCATCATATGTCTTGTCGAGTTATCAAGTAAAACTGACGAGCACACCAATCGGATTACCAGCTTTGTCATTTGTCGCCCTCTTTTCAACGTGTCGGGTGCTTTGTTTCTGCCGCATAAATGATTTCAATAGAGTGATAACTAAAAATTCGATGTAAAATTACACATAATTTTCTTTGTTTCCGTTTCTGCAATTTATTTTATCATCAACCCCCTTTTTTTTTATATAATTTTATTTATTTTATCATTCTCGCTCGAATTATTTCATTTGTTTCATTTATAAATGAAAACATTCTAAGTTATTTACAAAATTAATAAATAAATAAATAAACAGAAATCGTTAAGTAGAGGTGAAATTGTGGTAGCATCGCTTGTGATTGCACTATCATTATTTCCTTTTAAAGGCTCGTAAATTTCACGATCTCCTCATCAATTTTTATTTACACTGACAATAATCTAGGCAATCTTTTATGGAATGTTTCAAAGTGAATAGTATCGATTTTCAATATTCCTGCGAGAAAAGTATGTTCATGAAAAACCTAATATTACTTATGTGTGTGTGTGAGTAGAGAAAAGCCATATGATAGAAATACTTTTATACGCCATTAAGAGAAAATACCTCGGAATATATTATACTCGTTTCTTGTTTATTTCCCTAATAATTTAAAATTGAAAATTTACATTATGGACATTATGCAAAAAGCTTGAGAGTGTTCTTCATTTCAATGCAAAGCAAATGACTATTGGAACAAATGGAAGTTACTCTAAGAAGTAAAGTGTGATTAAATAAAATCTACCTAATACTTTGGGTTTCTCTTATGTAATTTCAATCCTAATACACTTTCGTATTTATTAAAATAATCGTAAAAGTAGTTTTTTTCAAGTTCGATTTTGTATTATGGATAGTGGACAAGCTTTTTCTTAAAAACCTATAAAAAGAAAGATCCATTAAAATTTACCTTTGACAGGCAACAAATAAATTTTTTTATGAGCAAAGGAGTGTCTTGAGTCGATATCGAGGCGAGAAGCGTTCTATATTTTTTGTTTTGCTACAATTTGCAAGGACAAAGTTCAAAATTAATGTCAGTGATTGAGTGAAATTTCATTTTTTAACGTAAATAGTTAACAATTAGGACTTTTACAATTTTACTAAAAAGAGAAAATGTGTTTATAAATTGAGTTTTTTTTTTGTAAACTAAGCTTGTTTGGTGCATTGGTTTTTTTTTCAGCATAACAAAATAAATTAAATATGATTTACAGCGCTGCCTGAAATATAAACATATTAATACATAATGCAGTTCAATTACCTTGTGGAGTAACATAAAATCGATAGTGCTATAAAGTGTCCTAACTCATAAAATACGTAAAGTGATTAATGACTGCTTTTACAATTAAGCTTCTTGAATATTTTACTTCAATAGGTGTTGACATTTTTCATGTTTTTAATCTGGAGATAAATTTTCGTTTTCATATTTTACTTAAATATTTCAATGGAAATAATTTTCCACTCATGCACGATGAGGACATTTAAATTTTATTTTTTCAGGATTGCCACAGGTCAGGGAATTCAGGAAAAAGTAAGGGAAAGTAAAATTGATTAGGGAAGTCAGGGAAAAGTCAGGGATTTTTAGTAAAAGTACTCGAAAAAATAGAATTTCAAAAATTCTTGAAAATACTCTAAATTTGGATGTTTTTTTGTTTGCCTTGTAAACTATAAAAATAACCACGAATTTCAATACAAAACCTTCAATTTTTTCCATTTCAGACAATAATTTCTTTTTAAATAACTTAATTTTTAAAGAACTATCATAAAATTATGACTTACAAATTATGTAATGAATCATTTTTACAATTTTCATAAATACTAGATTCATAAAAGAATTTTAATTAAAAATACTAAAAAAATTTAATTTTGGAAAAAGTTGCAAATAATTACAGAAAATCAATCATTTTCAAAAAGTAATAAAATTTTTCGCAGAAATTCAATTATATTCAAAAATTTAAAAAAATTATGGTCATTTCAATTATATCTTTAAAAATAAAAAAAGCTCTCCAAAATTCAAAAATGTTCAAAATTTTATTAAAAATTCTCGTCAAAATTTCAATTATCTTTATAGATAATACAAATTCTTCTTCGAAATTCAATTATTTTTAAAAACTTAAATAAAATTCTTGGAAAAATTTCACAGGAATTCAATAATTTACCAAATTTTTGCTAAATTTCTTCTAAATAAAACAATTATTTTCATAAATAATAAAATTTTCACAGGAATTCAATTATTTGATATAAAAAATTTCAAATAATTTTACGAAAAATATCAATTATTTAAAAAGAATTTTATAAAATTCGTCGCAAGAGTTCAGTTATTGAAAAAAATTTAACAAAGTTCTATTCAATTATTTTTAAAAATAGTAAAATTCTTCCACGAAATTCAATTATTTTTATAAACTTGAATAAAATTCGTTGGAAGAATTAAATTATTTTCAAAAGTAATAAAATTATTCGCAGAAATTCAATTGTATTCAAAATTTTTTCTCAAAATTTCAAATATCTTTAAAAATAATAATATTCTTCAATATTCAATTATTTAAAAAAAAATTTTAGTTCTTTTAAAAAATTTTCTTCAAAATTCAAATATATTTAAAAACTTGAATAAAATTCTTGTTAAAATTTTACAGAAATTCAATAATTTTCATAAATAATAAAATTTCTACCTGAGTTCAATTATTTAATATACAAAATTTTATAAAATTTTTTGAAAAATATCAATTATTTAAAAATATTTTTATAAAATTCGTCGCATGAATCAATTATTTTTAAAAAATTTAACAAAGTTCTTTACAAGAATTGAACTATTTTTATAAATAATAAAATTCTTCACCGAAATTCAATTATTTTAGAAAAATTTGAATAAAATTTTTGGAAATTGTTTAAAATTATTTTTATGAAGAATAAAACTCATCGCAGGATTATAATTATTTTTCCATACAATATTTTAATGAAATTCCTGGAAAAATGTAATTATTCTTATAATTTTATTAAAATTTGTCAAAAGAATTCAATAATAATAATAATAATAATAATAATTATTATTATTATTATTATTATTATTATTATTATTATTATTTGTTGATAAAATTTTTTATGAGAATTCAATTTTAACAAATATTCAATTATTCAATAAATTATTTATTTTTCAGTTTAAATAATTGAATTTTTCTAGAATTTTCTAATAAAAATTGATTAAAAATGAAATTACCGAATAACCGATTTATTGTTGATGAAAATAATTGAATTATTGCAACGAATTTTATTACAATTTTTTAAAATAATTGAATTTTTTTGAGAAAATTTACTACTTTTAAAAATAATTGAATTCTTGCGAAGAATTTTTTTTAGGGTTTTTGTAAATAATCAAATTTTTGTTGAAAAATTTCATGGTTATTTAAATTATAAGAAAACATTAAGAATTCTTTGTGTTTTGTAATAATATTCTTTTAATTTGTTATGTTTCAAAAAAGTTTGAATTTGAATGTTCTGAAGAATTTTAATTCCTGTGGAAAAGTAATAATTAAATACTTATTAAAAATTTAGTTATTGATGTTTTTGAATAATTTTACAATGAATGAAATTTGTACAGAACATTTTTTTTTGAGTCTCTAATAATATTTACAGTGAATCAGAATATTTTTTATGGTCAGGGAAAAAGTGAGAATTTTGTCTGGAAATCAGGGAAAAATAAAATTAAATATTTGTGCAACCCCTCTTTTTTGATAAAAACTTTTTTTTATATTCGGGAAACAGAACATTAATTTTAGAGATAGGATAATGCTGATTTTTCCATAAAAATCGGTTTCTTTTAAAAAAACTATTACTAAAACTATTACTTTTTTTTTTGTTTCCAACTGTAAAGTTTGCGAACTCAGTTCCTGACATGCTTGGAGAATTAAAAATGTTCTCAGCAAAATTAAGTTGCGTCTCACTCAAAAGTGCTCTAGGCTTCATTTAAACGCAAAAACAATATTCCGTCTAATTATATAATTTTTGAAAAGTTGATACCGGATGGAAAGCGTCAACTAGAGCTCACAGTTCTTTCAATATTTCGAGAATTAGAAGAACCGAAAAATTCTCGTTTATCATGCAACTTTAAAGTTTCAGGATTAATGAGAGTTTAGTTTGAAACACGTTGGAACTTTCGAGGAAGACAAATATCGCTGAATAAATTCTAGAACAGACAGAGACAATCTTGCTTATATATATATATATATAAAGATTAACAGATTAATTTTTTCTAGACGGTGAAATTTCAGTTCGTTGAATAATGCTCGGAAGTGAAGTAAAAAAATTAAGCTTATTCGAAAAGTATATCTTCCTTATTCGAATAATAATTTCGTTTTTTTAATAACCAAATTTTCAAAACAAAACAAGTATTTTACAATACATGTAAAAGAGACGAACTGTCGGGAATATAGCGAATATTATTTTAAATTTTAATTGCAAGTAAATTGCATGTGGAAATATGGTTAGGATTTTGAAACACGTTTCTATTTTAGAATCTCTCTCTATATATGACGTACCTTTTTCCCTCGTTCAATGTATAAATTGTAAAATCACGCTTTAAATTCTATTCGTTGAAAATCGATTCACGACGAACTAAAATTTCGCTCAAACTCTCCAGTGATTCACCTGAATTCGTTTCAGGTCAAAATGGCTTGTAGTATTGGATAGCAGACATAACACAGATGCTTTCTATTTGATTCCACAGGATTCTGGGATATGTACGTGTGGAATTCTCAAGTCGATTTCAAGACAATTGTCACGTACTCGTTTTTAGGAAAACTTTAAACTACATGCACTTGAAATCTTGGGTTTAAATTGTAAAATTTGTTGCTAACGTTAGAGAGAGAGGGAGAAATTGAATATAAGAATGTCGTGGCTTCTCCGGTCAATACTGAAACTAATTGAATGTTTTTTGTTTTGTTTCAGAATGGATAATGGAATGCAGAGAGAAGAGTCGACATCGGTCGCGGTTTCCCGACGGTGTTCTTCGAGTTTTTCATCTCAGTGGTGTTGCGAGTCTTTCTTCCTGAAGTCGCAGGATATTTCGGAGTCCTCGATAATTGTTGGGTGCGGCAGAGCTGCCAGAGTGGCGATGCGACGATGAGCCCGTCGAAGGAGGGGCAACGCGTCATTCGACAACCCCCTGAAGAAGCTTGTCCCGCGGGCAGGGCAGATTCCTCCGAATCGGGCAGGCGAAGAAAACGTGCGACCTCGATCGACCGACTAATTCTTCTTTGTGGCCATGGATCACGAGACCAGGAACGGCACTGGCAGCAACGACGGCGACGAGGAATGCATCATTCATTTTATCATTGGAAACCGCAAAGAAGTTGCCAGCTTCCGACCTGACCAAGTCACCAATAAAGAAATCAAAGGTAATTCCATTCCGTCTCTAACGAGGCCAGGTCGAGTCAAGTTTTACGTCGGTGAAGTTCGCAACGTTTATGATCAACGATTGAAAGAAAAAAAATTATTTTCTACCAAAAAGAATAAAAATTTTTGTTCACAAATATTTTTTTTTGTAAATTATTATTAAAAATATTAAATGCACTATTTTCTTTACAAAAATTAATAAAAATTTGCTTAAAAAAATATTTTTCTTCAGAAATCGTTGATTATAAACGTTGTGAACTTCACCAACGTCAAGTTTTCGACTCTTTCTGATCTTTTTCATCTTTTTTTGTTCTCTTGCTTTCTCATATACGGGTGAATTTTCTGAAAGTGACACTTTTAAATTTCAGTTTTTCAATTAATTTTTTTCTTCAATTATATGGTTTTTTCTATTAAAACTACAAAATTTCATACTCAAGAGTAAGATTTTTAGGTTGCGCAAAATTAAGTCTTAAAAATATTAAAGTTTTTTTCATTTGAAAAATATTATTGTTGCTCCATTAAATTAATTTTATTTCATTGGCGATCTTTTCTATTAAAAATTCACGCCAATATCGCGTTCACGAAATCGAAAATAAAATTACACTGCTTAAAAATTAATAATTTGTATATTTCAATACCAAATATATTCAATTGGATGAAAATACAAATGTATTTAAAGTATTTGATTTAATGGTAATTTGGGTTAATTTTTTCAAAGCAATGCAGGTAAATACTAAAAACAAAAGAAAAACTAGCGTATTTCAAAGAAAAGGCTTCGGAGATGAAAATAGCTTCGGAGATGAAAAATAAATTTTCTTTCATATTTCAGGGCTCGAACTAGGTCCGTAAATCCCGTAAAAGTCCATAACTTTGCTTGAAATCCGTAAAAGTCCGTTTTTTTTGAAAAAAGGTCCGTAAAGTCCGTAATTCGGTTGAAAAAGATCCGTAAAGTACGTAAATTATACGATATAATATTTCCTCAATTCAATGATTTTTAATAGGTAAATAGGTATTTTTAATAGTATAGAAATACTATTCTAATAAAATTTTCCAAAAGAATTCAATTATTTAAAAAAAAATCTACTAAAATTCTACACAAACCTTTAATTATTTTTAAAAAATAATAACAATTTTACAGGAATTTGATTATTTACCATTTTTTTTTATAAATTTCTTCGCAATATTCAATTATTTTTATAAATAATAAAATTTTTACAGGTATTTAATTTTTTTGGCAAATAATAAAATTCTTATGAGGAATTCAATTATTTTGATGAATAAAAAAGCTAATTGCAGAATTTCAATTATTTTTAATACAATTTTAATCGAATTCCTCGAAAAATGTAATTATTCTTAAAAAAATTTTATTAAAATTTATCAAAGCAATATAATTTTTTTTATAACCTTTGCTACAATTTATTTATTAGAATTTAAATATTATTTTTAATAAATTTTTGATTAAATTTCTTTAAAGAATAATATTATTGCATTCAAAATTTTTAATGCAATTCTTTGCGTAAATTGTCAATTATCTTTATAAATTATAAAATTCTTCTCTAAAATTGAATTATTTTCAAAAAGTTTAATAAATTTCTTGGCAAAATTTCAATTATTTTCAAAATTTTTCCTCAATTCAATGATTTTTAATGGGTTTCTATACTATTCTAATAAAATTTTCCAAAAGAATTCAATTATTTAAAAAAAAATCTACTAAAATTCTACACAAACCTTTAATTATTTTTAAAAAATAATAACAATTTTACAGGAATTTGATTATTTACCATTTTTTTTTATAAATTTCTTCGCAATATTCAATTATTTTTATAAATAATAAAATTTTTACAGGTATTTAATTTTTTTGGCAAATAATAAAATTCTTATGAGGAATTCAATTATTTTGATGAATAAAAAAGCTAATTGCAGAATTTCAATTATTTTTAATACAATTTTAATCGAATTCCTCGAAAAATGTAATTATTCTTAATAAATTTTATTAAAATTTATCAAAGCAATTTAATTATTTTAATAACCTTTGCTACAATTTATTTATTAGAATTTAAATATTATTTTAAATAAATTTTTGATTAAATTTCTTTAAAGAATAAAATTATTGCATTCAAAATTTTTAACGCAATTCTTTGCGTAAATTATCAATTATCTTTATATATTATAAAATTCTTCTCTAAAATTGAATTATTTTCAAAAAGTTTAATAAATTTCTTGGCAAAATTTCAATTATTTTCAACAATTTTCCCTAATTTAATTATTTTTAATATCTATTTTAATAAAATTTTGTAAAGGAATTCAAATTATTTAAAAATTTGAATTTTTCATATTTTTAACTAAGTAACAATTCTGTGGAATTAATTTTTTTGAAAAATTTTAATTGGGAATTTTTTTTATATTATTTGAAGTTTTTATTTTCTAATACATATTTAATTGAAGAATTTACAAATAATTGAAAAATCGAATATTGTAAAGAAATAGATTTGAAAATTGTCAAAGAACTTTTTCGAAAATTATTAAAAAAAATCGATTTTAAGAAGAATTTTAGTTAAAAATTCTTGAAAATAATAATTGAATTGATAATGATTTTATCACTCTATCTTTAATTATTATAAAACAAGAAGACTCGGAGTTATCGATGTCTTCGTGTTTTTTTTAGTTATGAAAAAATCTAATTTATAGTTTTAATTAAAATGTTCTCTTATATATTTTTGTCAGTTGGTCCGTAAATGGTCCGTAATTTTTCATTTTTGGTCCGTAAAGTCCGTATTTTTAAATACTTTCACTGGTTCGAGCCCTGATATTTGTATACATTAGGGCGCAATTAAAATATGTTTTTTAGTAAAACATACAAATCTCACACCCTAATTTTATATTACCATCGAAATATTTTGTTAAATTTACTTCTACATTCAGTTATTTATCAAAAAGGAAGGCTTCGGAGATGAAATAAAATTTTTACTCGGAGAAAAATGTAAATTTCGATTATTTATAACAGCAATAATTTTTCTCCTTTTCGTAGATAAAATATGGGAAAATTTAACGTCAGATTCTCAGCTGTATTTTAATGTGCATTAAAATTTTGTTTAAGATATTTTTAAAGTATAAAATGTCAGTAATCATTGTAAAGTAATTTTAACCTAAAACTGAAGACAAAGTTTAAACATTTTTATCAAAAATAAAAGTGAGGTCTACAAATTTTTAAAATGCACATAATGATAGAAAAAACATTGTACTTTCTGACAATATAAAAAATTTCTAAGAATAAAAAAAAATGAAAATTGAATTTTATTGTAGAAGTCCTATTGGAGACATGCGTTGAAAAGGCTTTGGAGATGAAAGTAATTTAGTTATTACGTAAATTAAGTTGAATAAAATTATTTAATTTTCTTTTAAAAATGATAAATAAGTGCTAAATTTTCGCTATGGAAATTGATAATAATTATTAAAGAGTAGATTTTGTAAAATTAATCGAGACATAAAAAATGTCACTTTCAGAAAATTCACCCATACAGGAAGTATTTTTGTTCTTTTTTGTTCTATTCGTTCTTATTTGTTCTATTCGTTCCTTTTTGTTTTATTTGTTCTCCTTTTGATCTTTCTTGTTCCATTTTGTTCTCCGTTTTTTGACTCGTTTTGCGCTCCAATTCAAGCTTCTTTTCAGATAAGCTCAGTGACTGTTTGCGCCTCTGGCTGAAGCGCCGCCATGCTCTAGAAACAACACAACCGATTATCACGATATTGCAAGACTAATATTAAAAACGATACTGAACGAGCATTTTTCAAAGTAAATTTCCAAAGAAATGTGTCGCTCATCAACTTGCCTCGGATCGATGAAGTTGAGATAAAGAATTTCCCCTCTGCATCGTCCCATCCTTTGAACAAATTCCGATCAGCATTGTCCTCTTGTCTTTGTTCATTGCCGAAATTATGTTTACCAATGCTTCTCTTGCCCATCCACAAAGCACTAGTCAGAAACTCTTGTCACAAGCCTGACAAACTTTATCGTTTCTGTTATAACATTGTAATCAAATTTGATATACCTGAAAAGGCAAGTAAGCAGAGCGATAGGGAGGGAGAGCATTGATTAAATTTACCCCGTCATTTTATAATCACGGTGTTAAAATCGAAAAATTGGAAATGTTTCTTTCAATTCAAAAAATTCTATTGATTTCAAGGGGAAAAATAATTTCTTTAAATTAATTCTTTAAATTAATTCTTGAAATTAATTCTTTAAATTTAAACTTTAGGTATATTTTTCGAAGGTCTTTCTTTCCAGGGGTCATTTGGGGATTTTAGAGGGAAAAGAAGTATCGATTCTAGGCAATCGATTTAGACATCAATCTGCTTTTCCTGGGAAGGTAACCGCCTCCTTGGGGGACGCGATATTTGGCGGAAATTACGAAACCGTTTGCTATTCCATGTTTCTGCATTGATCTCACAACTACGACCACAACCTCATTCCGGTTACAAACCAACTCGAGATTTTTACCTCAACGAAGTTAGTTCAAGTTTGCTTGGCACAAAACTTTCTTCCGAACAATTGAAAGTAATGACTATCAATGATATTAGGAATTAGTTCACTATTTTATCAAATAGTAACTTAATGACTAGAAAAAAAAATCTTTAACAAGAATAGTCGCCTTTATTGTTTTTTTATTTATACTTTCTTGAAGAGTTTGTAAAAGTGTAATAATTCTTCTAGATTGTAATTGCAGGCCTCGGATCGACTTTAACGAACAAAAAAAGTCCCTTTAGTCGATTAAAAATAGAAAAAGAGTCGAAAAAGTCGATTATTTAATTCAGTGCTGCCACAAAAATTCAAATTAATCAAAAATTGGATAATTTTGCTAAATAAATATTCAAATACTTCTTACTTCTTTATTCACAAGAAATCAAATTTTTTAAATTTGAACTTTTCAAATTTAATAATTTCTAACAATTAAAACTATAACCCTTTTAGAAATTTAATTACTGTTTACAATTTTTAACTGAATTTCATCTCTAAATCAATTATCTGTTTAAATTTTTAATCATTTTTTGCAATTTCTTGAAAAATTCAATTATTTAAATAAGAAAATCGAATTTTTTATAATAATTTAAACCGCCCATTTTTCTATTTAAAGATAGTAATTAAGGTAGAACATTTTCAAAAATTTTAATAAAGAAATTCGTAAAAATTAACTTTTTAAAAATATTTCAAAATGATTTATTGAAAATACAAAAAATTTTGCAATTAAATATAATTAGAAAATGTCTAAAAAACTTAAATTTGGTCAAATATTTTCAAAGCTAATTTAAAATAATTTAAATTTAGTAAAGCATTTAAAAACTAATTCCAAATTTGTCAAAATCTTAAGAAGGAAATTTGGGTTTTTTAAAAATATAAAAAAATTAATGAAATTTTTTAAAGAATTTTAATTATAAATAAATTATTTCTGAAAAATTATAAAGTAGTGCTGCATAAAATATCGAATTTTTTATAATAATATAAACTTTACATTTTTCTATTTAAAGATATTATTTTAGGTAGAACATTTTCAAAAATTTTAATAAAGAAATTCGTAAAAATTAACTGTTTAAAAATATTTCTAAATGATTTATTGAAAATACAAGAAAGTTTTACAATTTGATACAATTAAAAAATATCTAAAAAATTGAAATTTGGTCAAGTCTTTTCAAGAATAATTTAAATTTAGCAAAACATTTAAAGAATATTAAATGACAAAGAAGCTATCAAAAAAAAAATAAAAAAATAATTTAAAATTTGTTAAAATCTTACGAAAAATAATTGAGTTTTTTAAAAAAATAAAAAAAATTAATGAAATTTTTCAAAGAATTTTAGTTATCTTAAATTATTTCTGAAAAATTATAAAGTAGTGCTGTATAAAAAATCTAATTGTTTATAATAATATTAACCTTACATTTTTCTATTTAAAGATATTAATAATTAAGATAGAACATTTTCGAAAATTTTAATAAAAAAATATTTCTAAAAATCTATTGAAAATTCAAAAAATGTTTTACAATTGAGGGTCCCTATCAAAGAACCGGTTATAACTTTTTTAAGCTCGAAATTCTCGACCTCTAAATGAAAAAAGTATTAAAAATTTCAATTTCTTGAAAACATTTTGCATTTGTATAAAGATTATTAAAATGTTTTTAAAAAAATTGGAATTGAAAACACTCTAATTATTAACTTACAGAGCAATGATTTTGAGCTTAAAAAAGTTATAACCGGTTCTTCGATAGGGATCCCCAATTAAATACAATTAAAAAATGTCTTAAAAACTGAAATTTTGGTTAAATCTTTTCAAACTCAATTTAAATTTAGTAAAACATTTAAAAAATAATTCAAAATTTGTCAAAATCTTATGAAAAATAATTAAGTTTTTTAAAAACATAAAAAAATAAATTAAATTTAAAAAAAAATTGTAATTCTAAATAAATTATTTCTGAAAAATTCTAGAGCAGTGAATTTAAAAAAATTTTTATTTACTTTACTCGAAGGTTATTAAATTTTAAAAAATTGTAATAAAACAATTGTCAGAATTAATTTTTTTTATAAATATTATAATGTATAATTTTTCAAAAATAATTGAAGAATTTTTTTATAATTTAAAACAAAATTGAGTGATAACACAGAATTGGTTTTTAATTTTTTTAAAGAATTATAATTAAAAAAAAAATAATTTTGAATAATTTTAATTTTATTATATTGTGTAGGTATGAATTTTAATTTTCGGAAATATTGAAAATAATTGAATTTAAAAAAAATTAGAACGTAATAATTGAGAGAATTATTCTTTTCTAAACTATTTTAATATTATTTTTAAAACCTATTTTTCGTTAATTTTCATTTTCATTAAATCTACACTTGAAGATTATTTATTATAATTTTTGATAATTTAATATTATTTGAAAAATTTTCAATTAAAATTCTTGAAAAGTTAATTTTAAAAAATTGGAATAAAATACTTGAAAAAATGATTTAGTTTTAACCCTTTAACCCCCAACTTTTTGTAAAAATGCAATTTTTGTCATCATTTAAGAGTCCGGGATTTTGAATTTTGAAAAACTAACATCGAATTTGTAATATATGACCTTAAAAACCCCCGAGAAGTCATTTTCATTAGCTAAGCTTTATTTAATTTTCGATTTTCTAGTTTTTTTGTAAGTCGTTAAATAAACATTACTTTTTTATTATTGTTGTATTTAAAAAATTGTTAATTCTTTATTGCAATATAAATTTTTTTCACAAAGTAGAATAAATTTGTGGGTGTTGGTTGTTTAGAAATTAAAAATATATTTATTTTTGTTAAAGTTATGAAGATTAAAAGTCAAAAGTGGTTTCCATTGAAACCGCTGGGCCTTAAAGGGTTAATTAAATTTTACAGAATTTGAATTATTCAAAGTCTTTATAATTGAAATATTTTGAAACATTGAATTAGAAAACTGATTGAAAAATAAAATTCCAAAAGTTTGTCTATAATAAATTATACTTTGCACGGTATAAAAATCGAAATTGCATTTTAAACCAAAAATATTGTATTTTGGCGCAAAATTTGGAAAAGAAAAGTGGAAAAAGTCGCAATTTTTCAAATAAAAGTCGAATTATTTGAAAATAGTCGAAAAAAGTCGAAAAAGTCATAATATCCGAGGCCTGTAATTGTAGTGATTCCTTTAAAAATGCTTAGCACCAAAAACACGATTTTCAATTCTATTAAGATATTTATTACGGCATTAATCGAGTTATTGAAGAACCATTGGAGAAATGAACCGAAGACGGAATTGTAAAAAGGAAATTTCGATAGTGGAATAATTTATAGGTCTATTATGCATATAATATATACACACACTCAGGTGTAGAAGCTTTCTTGCTGAAACACATGGATTAGTATCGATTATTCGAGCAAGCCCCAGCAAACCCTTGTCAGATTCAATGTACTCGCAACGCAAATTCACTACCACTTGTTCCTTGTTAAGTTTCTCCTTGTAAAATAATATTGCAGTAAAAAGTAAATTGGTGTTCAACAATCGTTACATTGTTAATTTTCATAGAGGAAAGCGAGCAAAGGAAGAATTGTGAAAAACAGTTGATTTCGAAAATCAAAACACAAAAATAGTCTTAAAATAAAATAGTCTTTCAAGAAGAAGAAGAAGAAGAACTTAAATTGTTTTTTTATTGTCCACTCTGAAAAGTGGAAGAATTTATGAAAATAAAAATTTTTCTCCCTCTGCCTCTGTGCAATAAAAAAAAAATGTTGAACGTACACTATTTACTCGTTCATTGGATATCTGATACGCTCTCGTAAAAATCCCTGCTTTCGTAAATTTGATTAAAATCTACAATGTAGGTGAAGAAACCTATCTTCCAACAATTCCGAGTGGTATTATTGGAATCGATCGTGGCGATGAGTTTAAAAGAGGCGTCGACTCACGTGACTTGTGTTTCTTCCTCCCATAGTGAGTTTCCATAGCGACACATTTGCAAAGTGTCGACAAACATAGCATCATACATTGCACAAAAATTGTGTTTTTTTCCCCCTGTATATTGTACGGAAATTCGCTCACTTCGTATTCATTTGTCCTCGAGCACTAATCTCGTTGAAACAATAATTTTCATTCACACGTCGCGTCGCCATTATTATGATATAAAAACAAAAGAAAAATTCAACTTATTAAATTGTTGCTTTTTCTCAAACGTTTTCTGTATTCATAAGCGAAGAAGATTAAGTAGAAGGATGAGTCTAGGCTACTTCATGACACCCTGCAGCGTATTCAAGTGACTCATTTAATTACAAACCACCCCCAAGTGAATAAAAAAACCTTTTCAAGAGACGTGTGCGTATTTTTCCCCAGCAAGAAGAGATCCATTATTTTTTTTAAAGCCCTGCTCTCTCACTTTTTCTGCTTTTTTGCAACTTATTTCTACTTTTGTTTGGTTTACAGTTTGGCGGAAAAATCAGGGTTGCTACAATGTCTGGAAACCTGGAAAACCTGGAAATGTCAGGGAATTTTATTTTGTATGGAAATGTCAGGGAAAAGTCAGGGAAAAATGAGAAAACACCTGGAAAATAATTTTCTGTTAAAATTATGTTATTTTTTGGTGAATTTTACCGAATTTTACCATGAAAAAGTACTCTTTGGTACTTTTTTCCTTGCACTCTCTCTAAATCTAAATCCCTCTCTTTCTAAATAATTAAAATTTTTATTAGTTAATTTAAAAAAACACACTTAAAATTTTATAATAAAATTGAATTTTTGTAAAGTTTTTTTTTTGGAAATTTTGAAAAATAAGATTTTTGAAATTTTTCAATTCTATTCTTTCAAGATAATTGAATTTTTAAAAAGAAATTATTTAAAATTTTTTGAATGAATTAAATTTTCTTTACATTTTATTGAAAATAATTGAATATTCTTTTAAAGAATTTTATTTAAAATTTTCGAAAATAATCAAAGGAAGTTAGTGGCCGTAATTATAATTTTATAATTTAAAATATAAATTATTTTCCAAATTTTCAATTAAAATTATTAAAAACAAAACATTATTCTCAAAAAATAGACACCCTAAAAAACATAAAATTTTTAAATATTGTATTTTCGACAATGAAAAATGTTTGAAACTGAGTTATTTTTCTATAAATTATTAATATAACAATAAAATCTGATATGTTTTGATAAATTTTATTTTTTAATTAATTACATTTTATATAAATCACACCTCCAATATATATGGAAAAATATTATTTGAGACCTGGAAAACCTGGAAAAGTCAGGGAATTTCATTCGAGAAAAATTGTAGCAACCCTGAAAATTGAAGAAGAACTAAATTTCACATATTTTGCGAAAATGAAAAAATATTCAATTATTCACATCCTTGGTTGGTGAAATAAATTTTGTATATTGTTTCAATTTTGCTTGATGCAGGGAATCAATATTTGTCGGGTATACGTTTTTTTTTTATAAAAAATTTTTTTTATAAAAATGAACTTTTTCTATAGAATTCGCAAGTACAAAAGAGCTTTTATCAATAACGAAAATAGACAATGCTGCATAATTTCCAAAGGGAGGGGAGATAAAGGCATTTTCGATTTAAAAGTGAAATTCGGTTTTGCTAGATGCGCGCGTGTACGCTTTATTAAAACTAAATAATTCGAGTTTACCTTTTTTGAAACATCTCTCTCTCTCTCTCTCTCTTGCATTATTAATGGTCGAAATTAATCTTTTAAGTTTCTGCAATCTTCATGAAATATTTATTAATGGAAATAGCTTTTGAAAACTAAAAGCTCGAAATTTACAATTTGCCTCAAGTGGAAATGTATTTACCATGCACATTTTTTAATGAAATTTCCTTTTTTTTTTTTAGAGATTGAAAAAGTGGTCAGAAAATATTGAAATAAATTAATTGGACAAATAGTGGATTTGAAGGATTTTAAGATGAAGCTTTGAGTCAAAGTTGAGGGTGTGAGTCGAAGGTCGACGGATGCATGGCTATACGAACTTGTGCGATCCGCATCTCGTTTACCGAGCAAACTGTTTTACTAATTGAACCAGGAGTGGCCAAAGGGGAACTCTTAATGCCTTAAGCACCGACAATATTTGCGACATCGAGTGGAATCGACGATAATTATACTCAACCAACGACTTTTGTCGCTCTGATGGTCTACTCATGCACGATTCATATATATATGCATTATTATAAGTCCCCCGCGATCACAATCGAGCACGAAACTTTTAGACGTGTGCGATTAAATTTTCCCAAGCTTTATTACTCGATCAACTTAATTATTTCATAACATTAACATTAAATCTTAAATTATTATTTCTCATCAAACTTTCAAACTAAGCCGACGAATGTTGACTTTGATTTTCAAAAGGGGAAATTTGCAATTTGCAATTCGCGATTCACGATTCACGGGAAAAAGAACATTTCCAAAAATTAATTTCTTAGGGAAAAGTTATTTTGAATTTAGTTTCAGTTTTTGCTTTTTTGACGCAGTATATCTATTTCCCATATTTCGTCAACTTATTTCTTGGCAAAATTGATTTTTCATCAGTCTTTTTACTGCCACTTTTACGAGGCAATGCGTTACTCCTCAAAAATATCGTAAATCATCAAAAATGTTTTTACGATAACACCAATAAAATATACACACCAGGGAGCGTTTTTTATTATTTTCATATGCATTTAAATAAAGGAAAATTTACTTTGCACTTGAAAAATGGTGGAATTGCAGGCACTATTATTGTTAAATAAAAATACAAATGTATGTATGCATATATTTTGAGCGGTGAAACATTTTTGTATCACATTTTATTCTTTTGTATTTATGGTCTCTAAAGAGAAATGATAGGGGTGCGTAAGTGGAGAAGAACTATCTTCCACGCATGCATTAGATTTAATAGGATAATGAAACGTGAATCACGAATGTACGATGGACGTTTATGTTTTTATTGCAGGCCGCTCAATTGATTCATTATTTTGTTGAGTATACGACTCTGCTCTCAGATCACGATGTACCAAGAAGCATTCTGTGAGAAGCAAAACTTATTCAACGTGTTCAGGACTCGAAGCAGTGAAAGTATTTCAAAATACGCACTTTACTGACCAAAAATTAAAAGTTACGGACCAACTGACAAAAATAGAATCAGGCCGAATCAAATATACGAAAACATTTTATTTAAAACTAGGAATTCAATTTTTTCATATAAAACATAAAGAAATCGATAACTTCGAGTCTGCGACTCGAAGTCAGCGATTTCTTCATGTTTTATAATAATTACTACTAATTCTTAATAAAAATAATTTATAATAATTAAAATCATTGTCCATTCAATTATTATTTTTCACAATTTTTATCTAAAATTCTTCTGTATATCCATTATTTTTAATAATTTTCGAAAAAGTACTTTGACAATTTTCAAATTCATTTCTTTACAATATTTAATTTTACAAAATTTCAATTATTAGTTAAATTCTTTTATTAAATAAATATGAAAAAATAGAAACTCAAAATAGTATTAAAAAATTCAATTAAGCTTTTAAAAAAAATTAATTACAAAATTCAATTATTTTTTAAAATTCACGCTATATTGCTTTTAATATTCAATGATTTTCTAAAATTTTAACTGAAATTCATTTTTATGAAATAAAATGCAATTTTCATCAGAATATTCTACTAGAATTCAATTATTTAAATAAAAAAAAGCAATTAAATAATTAATTAAAGAATTGAACGTTTCTTGAAATTCAATTCTCATAACAAATTGTTATCAACAAATTATCAAATACTTGAATTCTATTAACGAATTTCAATAAAATTTTTAAGAATAATTACATTTTTAGAGAAATTCAATTTAAATGGTATTAAAAATAATTTAAATTCTGCATTGTATTTTATTATTTATGAAAATAATTGAATTCTTGCGAAGACTTTTATTAAAATTTTCAAAAATAATTAAATTCTTGTAAAAAATTAACAGGAATTCAATAATTTTTAAAAAATTTAATATAATTCTTGGCTTAAATTAAAAATAACAAAATTCTTAGCAGATCTTAAATTACTTTCAGAAATTTTAATAAAATTATTCACAAGAATTTAAAATATTTTCGTAAAATAACAAAAATCTTTGCGAAGAATCAATTATTATTTTCAAAAGTCTTAATAAAATTCTTCGCAAGAATTCAATTATTTAAAAAAAAATATTAGAATTTTAGGAGAAATTTAAAAATTTTAAAAAGTTTTGATAAAACTTTTTTTGGTAGAAATTCAATTATTTTTAAGACAATTTAAAAAAAAGTTTCTGAAATTCAATTATTTTTAAAATCTCAATGAAATTCTTCGAAATAATTTAATTATTATAATCTAATATTTTAACTATGAAATATATTTTTAATTCAATTTTATTGTTTATGAAAATAATTGAATTCTTGCGAAAAATTTTATTAAAATTTTCCAAAAATATTAAATTCTTGTAAAAAATTAACAGGAATTCAATTATTTTTAAAAATTTTAATAAAATTCTGGACATAAATTAAAAATAACAAAATTTTTAGCAGATCTAAAATTAATTTCAGAAATTTTAATAAAACTATTCGCAAGAATTTAAATATTTTCGTAAAATAATAAAAATCTTTGCAGAGAATCAATTATTTTCAACAGTCTTAATAAAAATCCATCGGAAGAATTCAAATATTTAAAAAAATATTAGAATTTTAGCAGAAATTCAAACATTTCAAAAAGTTGTGATAAATCTTTTATTGGTAGAAATTCAATTATTTTTAAGACAATTTTAAAAAAATTTCTCAAATTCAATTATTTTTAAAATTTTATTGAAATTCTTCGTAAGACTTCAATTTTTATAATCTAAGATTTCAACTATGAAATCTATTTTTAAATCAATGTTTAACAGAAAATTCTACCAGAATTAAATTATTTAAATACAAAAATAAATAATTTTTTAATAATTGAATGTTTCTTGGAAATAAATTTCTATTAAAAATGTTATCAACTAATTTTTAAACAAATAAATTCTAAAGATGAAATTTAATATTAGTTTTAAGAATTTTGTCGAGACGAATTCGATTAAAATTCTATTCAAAATAATTGAATTCCTAAATAGAATTTTATTATTTACGAAAATAATTGAATCCCGATAAAATTTTATTAATTAGGAAAATAGTTAAATGATTGCGAAGAAATGCATAATAAAATTTTGTTATTAATGAAGTTATTATTTTTATTATCTTTTGAAAATAATTAAAAGTTTTTGTAGAATTTTATTAAATTTTTCTTTTAAATAATTAAATTCTTTTGGTAAATTTCATAAAAATAGTAGATATTGAACAATATTTAATTTTTGCGAAGAATATTATTACATTTGAAAATAAATCAAATTTTACAATAGATTTTATTTAAATTTTTAAAAATAATTGAATTTTATTACTTTAGAAAATAATTGAATTCGTGTGATAAATATTGTTAATTATGAAAATAATTGAAATTTTTTAAATCAATTTTAATAAATTTTTTGAAAATAATCGAATTTTGTTGAAGAATTTTGCTATTCATTTATAAAGATAATTAAAATGTTGACAATATTTTTTAGTTTTTTTTTGAGATCCTAAAGTTCTGAAAGTTTAAATGAACGAAACTTATTTATTTCTTCTGAAAGTTAAATTTTTATTGCAATTATTTTACTTCACTATCCAAAAAATTAATTACTGAGTTTGTGAAAGTACAATTTTAGTTTTTAAATTTTTTTCATGATTAGTAATTTATTAAAATATCTCTAATATAAAATATTTCGTTTAATTGAACGTTCAAAACTTGGGGATGATGTTTTTTTGAAAATATACGAATTTCGGAGAAGAATTTTAATATTTCTAAAGATAATTGAAAATTTGACGAGAAGTTAAAACAAATTTTGAACCTAATTTAATTTTTGCGAAGAATTTGATTACTTTTAAAAATAATTGAATTTCTGCATTAATTTGTAATTTCTCTAAAATTCTCCAAATTATATCGTACAATTTACGAACTTTTCATCCTTTTTGAATGAAATTTTTAACTTTACGGACCTTTTTTCAAAAAAACGAACTTTTACGGACTTGAAGCAAAGTTACGGACTTTTTCAGGATCTACGGACCTACTATTTTAAATTATTATTTAATTAATTAATTAATTCACCTAATAATTGTGTACTGCTCTTTTTACTCCAAGAAAATAATAATTAATTTCCTGTGACATATTTCACACATTTACGTCCTATAAATCCCAGAATGCTAAACTCATATTTGCCTTTGTATATAAAGGACTATGCGAGCAAAGTTAGAGATCACTTTCAGAGTGTTACTATTAAATGCTATATGTACGAGGCGAGGGAGTTTCTATGACGTCGAGTGAAACTATAAAAATGTTCGTCGAATCGATATAACTTTTGAAATTCGAGTAAATTGTTTGGAAAAAAAGTGACTAAAATTGAAATTAATTTTAGTGACTTTTTTTTGTTCAGTTTATGTAGTTTATATAGTTTTTATAGTTCTAGAAAGATTCGGATAAAAGATTGGATATCTATTTGTTTTGTTTCTTTGCAGTTTCAAGACAAGCACTTTTATAGATATATATATTTGCCACTGGGAAAAAAGTGATATTATTGCAGAGAGTTGGTACCTTGGATGAAGCTTTAATTTTTAATTTAATTTTTGCAACTCTGACGGGGGCTTATAAGCGTCTCATTATTCATCCACTCGCTGCGAATGTAAATCCCAAAGAGCTTCAACTGGGTTTTGAAAACAGCAACCTCATGAAATTTCGGTCGCGTCGCGCAATCATTTGAAATGAATATTTCCTTAGAAATTAAACACGCAAAATTAAATAGTCTATTGGTACTAATTTCTTATACCGAATCCTCCCCACATTCACGCGCAGTGGAATTATTATAATAACACTTTATTTATCCTCAGCTTTTCTTTTCGCCAAAAACATCTTTCTTTATATATGAAATTTTGTTAAAATGAATAATTTAAATCACCTTTTCAGCTGAGTGAATTATTCTATTATTTGAAATTCCTTAAAATTAAGTTAAATTTTAATTATACATTTTCGCCTCGAGGTATGGAGGTTATTTTTAATCTCGAACTTCGTATAAATGTAACGCGAGTGTGTCTTCCATTTTTAGAGTGTAGAATTTTTCATAATTACAAAAAAAAAATACAAAAGAACTTTGGAAAGCGAAAATCCCTCAGTTGGAAAATTATGGTTAATTTTAAAAATTATAATCCTGCTTTTTGTTATATATATATATATAGTTAATAAAAAGAATTATTTTGTTTGCAGATCTTTTTAGAAATGCAGCAGAGGCTGGACCTCTTGACATTGTGAAACTTCGAAAAGGGGAAAAAATCTTAAACATTTCTCCACAACTGCCGGCGAACACATCAGAAGATCCCTACATCCTGCAGGTAACGATGCAGGATGTGTCTTCTTCCACTACTTTCAAGGTTTATTTTCAAGGTTTACCATGTATTTAAGAATGAAGCTTTTTATTTAACGTCCCTTAAAGTTACCTTACCTTCAGTGTAGATTATTTAGTTCAAGTTTTAAAAAATATTTCTTCATTTTCAATTATTTCGATTATTTCAATAGTTTCAATTATTTCGATTTTTTCAATTGTTTCAATTCTTTCAATTATTTCAATTATTTTAATTACTTTAACTACTTTAATTATTTGAATTATTCTCTACAAATTTGGTGTTTATTTGGTCACACACATTTGTATTAATTTTCATTTTATTCTGGTGAAATGTTCCTAAACTTTTCAGTCATTTTTCACTATATCTTTTATCTCTCATACTCTCTAAATAAAAATTTAATCAATGCCAACGGGTGGATTATAGTAATTATACAAATAACTGATTTAATTACCATTTTATTCTCTATGCGTCAATTTGCCAACCGAATATTTATCGTTCGTAGTTTTAATTGCGTCAAAATTGGGAAACATTAAAATAACTATGTTTAAAGTTTCTTTTTAGGGAAAATTAGGTGTAATAAATACAAAATTTAGAAATGTCAAGAAATGAAAATGTTTTTGTTACATATATTTTGTAGTTACGTAGGAGAACTATAAGTTTATAACCGTTTCCTTGCGGTTAACTTAACACAATCAAGACACGATATATTTACCTTTTGAGGTTGACTAGAGCAAACTTGAAGAAATAATATAATAATATAATATGGGAAGAAATATTTGTAAAAAAGTAAATGTAAAATAAATTACCATAAATATCAATTTAAATTTAATTATTAAATTTCTATGAATATGAATTTATTTGAAAAGATTAATAAAAAAAATAAATAAAAGATTTCTTTTAACTTGTACAATTTCTTGCACTGAATTCCATTTCCTCTCGATTGTTTTGTATTTGAAAAATTGGAAATTCTTCTCGTAAAGGTTGTTGGAGCTCATCCTAGTACTTCCGGAATGATTGACATAGATGTGTGCTCTTTGGAAAGGCGAGTGTCAGTCTTGGAGCAAGAACATCGAGAAGCGGCCTCGTCGAGAGCATGTATCACGCTTAGTGAACTTCAAGCACAAGTCAATGCCATAAAGCAAAAGTTGGAAACAATTGAGCATCTCAGTTGGTTAGGTAAGTTCACTCAAAGCTCTCACAAAATTTACATTTCCATTTATTACCTTGGAAAAATATTTTATTCTCCAAAAATTATACTTTTCATTTCGAATTTAATTGCGCCCTTTTTCTTTATTGCGACAGGGAATGAATTTTCAAAATCGGAATATATATATATATATATATATATATATATATATATATATATAAAATATGTGGAAAATTTTGCGTGAAATTAAATTTGAAAGGAATTTAATCCTCTTACGTGCGAGCGAGAATACATAAAACCAATTTATATAATTAGGAATTAAATTAAACACGCTTTTTCAGTGTAATGGAAAAAAAACTTTAATTTCTCCTCAAAAGAAAATGATTTTTCTGTCAACCCTGATAAATATGATCACATGAGACTGACGTATATATGAACGAATAAATATCAGCTCCTTGGCAGAATGCGCACGCTGCTGAATAAATATTTGTCCTTTGCAGAACGCAGTTTTGCTCTATTCCTATCTTTGGAGCTTTCGTCTAAATTCTCAATATTTTAAAAGCTAAAGGAAGCAGGCATCCTCGAACTTGACGCGAAAATTTTCCATCTCTCTTATTCATATTAAGAGTCTAATTTCAAACTCAGACCTTCGGAGATTCTCGATTTTGTCCAAAATATCACAGCATTCAGGAAGAAACAAAATCTTATTTTCCACATTTTTATGAAAACCCACAGTAAATCGTGAGGTATTAAAAAGTGTTGCAGAATAAATTAACACCAAAAAAAGATTAAAATAATCAATTTCGGTGTTATTTTTTACAATGAATGAAATTTTAGTTTATTACATTTTTTATAACTGTAAAACATGAAGATATCGATGACTCGATAACTGATCGATTTCTTCATATTTTACAATAATTAAAGATGACCAAGTAATAAAATCATTATTTTCTATTATAAGAATACTTCTTCAAAATTATTTTTATTATTTCAATTCAAATATTATTTTCCAAAATTTTTAAGTACAATTTTACTTTATATCTATTATTTTTAATAATAATTAATTCATCAATTTCACGAAATTTCAATTATTCGTAAGTTCTTTAATTAAATGCATATTAGAAAATAAAAACTTTAAATAATATTCAAAAAATTCAATTAAACTTTTTCAAAAATATTCATTTTGAAAATTCAATTATTTCCAAAAAGTTTACACTATATTTCTTTTAATATTCACTTGTAATTTAAAATTTTAACTGAAATTCATTTTTATGGAATGAAAATCAATTTTTATTAGAAAATTTTACAAGAATTTAATTATTTAAATGCAGAAGTCAATAATTTATCGAATAATTTAATGTTTCTCAAAATACAATTCTCATAAAGAATTTTAGTAACAAATTTTTTAATAATTTAACTCTTTTGTCGACTTTTATTAAAACTTGCGTGAACATAATTACTTTTTTCAAGGAATTCAATTATAATTGTCTAAAAAATAATTGAAAAGCTGCGATGAGTTTTCTGAGAAATTTCAAATTTATTCCTTTACATTTCAATTTTACAAAAATTCAATTATTCGGAAATTCTGCAATTAAATATATATTGAAAAAGAAAAACTTGAAATAATTTCAATAAAAATTCTATTAAACTTTTAAAAAAGAATTAATTCCACAGAATTTTTTGTCAAAAATATGGAAAATTAAGAATTTTAATGATTTTATTTTGAAACTTTTTCAAAATTTAATTATTTCTAAAAATCCACGTTATGCTTTTAATACTTAAGTATAATCTAAAATTTAAACTGAAATTCATTTTTAAAACCATTTTTCTTTGTAAATTCTACGAAAATTCAATTATTTAAATACAAAAATAAATAATTTATTATTTTCATGTTTCTTGAAATTAAATTCTTATAAAAAATGTTGTCAACAAATTTTTTAAATCATTAAATTCTTTGAACGAATTTTAATAAGATTTTTGAGAATAATTACATTTTTCAAGGAATTTGATTAAAATTGCATTAAAAATAATTGAAATTTTGCAATGAGTTTTATTATTTATGAAAATAATTGAATTTCTAAAAGAATTTTATTACTTATAATAATAATTGAATCCCTGTAGGAATGTTATTATTTATGAATATAATTGAATTATTGCGAAGAAATTTATAAAAAAATTTATAAATAATTGAATTACTTTTCTTTAAAAATTTTCAAATCTATTTGTTTACAATTCAATTTTACAAAATTTCAATTATTTGAAATTTCTGCAATTAAATATATATTGAAAAATAAAAACTCGAAATAATTGCAATAAAAATCCTATTAAACTTTTAAAAAGAATTAATTCAACAGAATTTTTTGTCAAAAATATGGAAAATTAAGAATTTCAATGATTTTAGTTTGAAACTTTATCAAAATTTAATTATTTCTAAAAATCCACGTTATGCTTTTAATACTTAAGTATAATCTAAAATTTAAACTGAAATTCATTTTTAAAACCATTTTTCTTTGTAAATTCTACGAAAATTCAATTATTTAAATACAAAAATAAATAATTTATTATTTTCATGTTTCTTGAAATTAAATTCTTATAAAAAATGTTGTCAACAAATTTTTTAAATCATTAAATTCTTTGAACGAATTTTAATAAGATTTTTGAGAATAATTACATTTTTCAAGGAATGTGATTAAAATTGCATGAAAAATAATTGAAATTTTGAAATGAGTTTTAATATTTTTTAAAATAATTGAATTTCTAAAAGAATTTTATTACTTATAATAATAATTGAATCCCTGTAGGAATGTTATTATTTATGAAAATAATTGAATTATTGCGAAGAAATTTATAAAAAAATTTATAAATAATTGAATTACTTTTCTTTAAAAATTTTCAAATCTATTTGTTTACAATTCAATTTTACAAAATTTCAATTATTTGGAATTTCTGCAATTAAATATATATTGAAAAATAAAAACTCGAAATAATTGCAATAAAAATCCTATTTAACTTTTAAAAAGAATTAATTCAACAGAATTTTTTGTCAAAAATATGGAAAATTAAGAATTTCAATGATTTTAGTTTGAAACTTTATCAAAATTTAATTATTTATAAAAATCCACGTTATAATGCTTTTAGTTCTTAAATATAATCTAAAATTTTAACTGCAATTCATTTTTAAAACCATTTTTCTTTGTAAATTCTACGAAAATTCAATTATTTAAATTCAAAAATGAATAATTGATTAATTTCATGTTTCTTGAAATTAAATTCTCATAAAAAATGTTGTCAACAAATTTTTTAAGTCACTAAATTCTTTGGACGAATTTTAATAAGATTTTTGACAATAATTACATTTTTCAAGAAATTTGATTAAAATTGCATTAAAAATAATTGAAATTTTGCAATGAGTTTTATTATTTATGAAAGTAATTGAATTTCAAAAACAATTTTATTACTTATAATAATAATTGAATCCATGTAGGAATGTTATAATTTATGAAAATAATTGAATTATTGCGAAGAAATTTATAAAAAAATTTATAAATAATTGAATTACTTTTCTTTAAAAATTTTCAAATCTATTTGTTTACAATTCAATTTTACAAAATTTTAATTATTTGGAAATTCTGCAATTTAATATATATTGAAAAATAAAAACTCGAAATAATTGCAATAAAAATCATATAAAACTTTAATAAAAGAATTAATTCTACAGAATTTTTTGTCAAAAATATGAAAATTTAAGAATTTTAATGATTTTAGTTTGAAACTTTTTCAAAATTTAATTATTTCTAAAAATCCATGTTATAAAGGTTTTAAAACTTAAATATAATCTAAAATTTTAACTGAATTTCATTTTCAAACCATTTTTATTAGTAAATTCTACGAGAATAAATACAAAAGAAAATAATTTATGATTTTCATGTTTGATGAAATTAAATTCTCAAAAAACATTTTATCGACAAATTTTTTAAATCATTAAATTCTATAGACTTTTAATAAGAATTTTAATAAAATTTTTAAGAATAATTACATTTTTCGAGTCATTTTATTAAAATTGCATTAAAAATAATTGAAATTCTGCAATGAGTTTTATTATTTATGAAAATAATTGAATTATTGCGAAGAAATTTATAAAAAAATTTGTAAATAATTGAATTCCTGTAAAAATTTTAATTATTTATGAAAATAATTGAATTTTTGCGTAGAATTGTACTGACATTTTTTTAAATAATGGAATTCTTTTGGATATTTTTATTAAAGTTTTAACAAAAATTATGGAATTTTAGAAAACTTTTGAAAATTGACAAGAAAATTGAAATTTTGACAAGAATTTGATTAAAATTTTGTAAAATAATTGAATATCAGAGAAGAATTTTATTATTTATAAAGAGAATTGAAAATTTGTAAAATTTAAAATTGTATTTGTAAATTTTTAAATTGAAAAATTTTAATCCTTTTTGGTGTTAATTTAATCCTAGAGAAATTAAACTGTTGCAGATTATTTTTATCCATTCTGGTGTTATTTTAACACCTCACGTTTTACTGTGCCAATTTTCAGTCTACATTTATATCTATACAAGAAATAATATTCAAAAATAATTATTTCCTTAGAAAGAATTCTTTCTTTTTTTTCACGTATATAAAAGTAATCATATAAGAGTAACTTGATTTTAATTAACTTTTCAATAAAAAGTAAATTGGCCTTCTGATGTCATTTAGAATCATAAAAGGTTTAATTAAGAACTACTTTTAATTTTCATATAATCACTTTTATTCCCATTTTAATTACTTTCGCAAGAAAGTTTTGTCTTATTTCATTTGAAATTTATTTTAATTTTTAATTGTACTCTGGGAAAAATAATAAAATACAATTATCTTCACTTGGCGAAAACTATTTATTATTCCGTAAATATCAAAAATAAACGAATGGAATTTGCATTAGCAATTCAAAGGATGCGTAAATTTTTGCAATACTTTATATTTCACCAATATGGTATATATGTATATATACTTGTTTGCATTGAATTATAGCCAATGTGTTTTGCCTGTGAAAATTAATTACATCTTTGGAATGAAGGAATGCTTTCATGGGCTTTATATAATAAAGTGTGAAAATTTCTTATCAAGTTAATTATTTAACGTTCATTAGGAAATTTCTTTGCTATTCAATAAAGAAGAGAATTTTTTTTATGCAAATCTTATTTTTCTTGGAAAATTAATTAAGGGGAGAATATTAACTTATTATTATTATTATAGTGAATGAAATTAAATTATAGAAAGCTTTTCGATTTTTTGCGTTTAAGGTAAAATAGTCGTTCGTAGTAAAAATTAATTTCATAAGATTGCGTTGATTGAAAGCTTTTTAAACTCGAATAATTAAATTTGAAAGCGTTAAAGCTTCATTGCGGAACTTTTGTTCTAGCTTTTAATTAGGTGATTCAGTGTGAAATATCGACTTTTTTCATTGACGATGAATTTAATTGTCTTTCATTTTTTTTAAAAAAAAAGAAATTTTTTCTCTAGTTCTTCTTGAAATCAAAATTCTTTTTTACTACACTTTTCTTAAATTATCAAACGATTTTTCAATCTCCTTTTTGTTCGCAGGCTTCCACAAGCAACTTCCGGAACCCATTTCATCGGAAGCATGTCGCAGATTGCAATACCGACGTAAAAGTGATAGCGTGAAACGTAAAGTACGAGAAAAATTCTTCAACATGTGGTGAGTGGTTTACTCTCTAAATATGAATTAGTAAAATTGTCATTGCTGTGACCAAAATTGATTTTCATTATTTAAATAAAATCGCTTTTTTTTGTTTGCTTAAAGAGTGTCTATTAAACTGAAAAAAATGTCTAGATATTATAATTCATGCGAATCGTAAAAAACTTCTTGACAAAAAGCTCAATTTGCAAGCGTATAACATGAACTTACTGATTTTATTTCAAAAGAAAACGGTTTTTTAACATTTCAAGGAAGATTCAAACTTTTTTTGTTCTTCTTTTTTGCAATTCAACATGTTTATTAGATGCAAAAAGAGAAAGAAGCAATTTTTTAATTCTGCTATGAACTATATGATGAGTATTGATTTTTCCAGTAATTATGTATTCATACAGAAAAGATGCTTTTGATTCTATAAAAATGTATGACATTCATTTTTTGTAAAGAGCTAACAGGAGATTATAAAACATCAACTGTCATCTTTTGTTAAGAAATTATTAAAACTCGAAATGTCAAAAATTGTTTTGTACCCTTTGAGCAGATATAGAGACGAAGCTTTTATCTTAACAAAAAAAGTGTGTGCCATATATTTTTTGTTGGGGAAAAACAGCGACCAGGAGTAGAGAAAGAGTTTAATTTCCGTCAAATCCAAGTATTTCCAAATATTTCTCACCTTATAATAACAGGTCTCGAAGTAGGTCCGTAAATCCTGAAAAAGTCCATAACTTTGCTTCAAGTCCGTAAAAGTCCGTTTTTTTGAAAAAAGGTCCGTTGAGTCCGCAATTTCATTCAAAAAGGATGAAAAGTTCGTAAATTGTACGATATAATTTGGAGAATTTTAGAGAAATTACAAATTAATGCAGAAATTCAATTATTTTTAAAGTTAATCAAATTCTTCGCAAAAATTAAATAAGGTTCAAAATTTGTTTTAAATTCTCGTCAAAATTTCAATTATCTTTAGAAATATTAAAATTCTTCTCCGAAATTCGTATACTTTAAAAAAAATAAATAAATAAAAAACGTCAACATTTCAATTATCTGTGTAAATAAATAGCTAAATTCTTCAACAAAATTCGATTATTTTCAAAAAATTTATTAAAATTGATTTAAAAAATTTCAATTATTTTCATAATTAACAATATTTATCACACGAATTCAATTATTTTCTAAAGTAATAAAATTCAATTATTTTTAAAAATTTAAATAAAATCTATTGTAAAATTTGATTTATTTTCAAATGTAATAATATTCTTCGCAAAAATTAAATATTGTTCAATATCTACTATTTTTATGAAATTTACCAAAAGAATTTAATTATTTAAAAGAAAAATTTAATAAAATTCTACAAAAACTTTTAATTATTTTCAAAAAATAATAAAAATTTCACAAGAACTTCATTAATAACAAAATTTTATTATACATTTCTTCGCAATCATTTAACTATTTTCCTAATTAATAAAATTTTATCGGGATTCAATTATTTTCGTAAATAATAAAATTCTATTTAGGAATTCAATTATTTTGAATAGAATTTTAATCGAATTCGTCTCGACAAAATTCTTAAAACTAATATTAAATTTCATCTTTAGAATTTATTTGTTTAAAAATTAGTTGATAACATTTTTAATAGAAATTTAATTCTAAGGAACATTCAATTATTCAAAAATTATTTATTTTTGTGTTTAAATAATTTAATTCTGGTAGAATTTTCTGTTAAATATTGATTTAAAAATAGATTTCATAGTTAAAATCTTAGATTATAAAAATTGAAGTCTTACGAAGAATTTCATTAAAATTTTAAAAATAATTGAATTTGGGAAATTTTTTTAAAATTGCCTTAAAAATAATTGAATTTCTACCAAAAAAAGTTTTATCACAACTTTTTGAAATGTTTGAATTTCTGCTAAAATTCTAATATTTTTTTAAATATTTGAATTCTTCCGATGGATTTTTATTAAGACTGTTGAAAATAATTGATTCCCTGCAAAGATTTTTATTATTTTACGAAAATATTTAAATTCTTGCGAATAATTTTATTAAAATTTCTGAAAGTAATTAAAGATCTGATAAAAATTTTATTTTTCATTTATGCCAAGAATTTTATTAAAATTTTGAAAAATTAAGTGAATTTCTGTTAATTTTTTACATTAATTTAATTATTTTTGAAAATTTTAATAAAATTCTTCGCAATAATTCAATTATTTTCATAAACAATAAAATTGAATTAAAAATATATTTCATAGTTAAAATCTTAGATTATAATAATTAAATTATTTCGAAGAATTTCATTGAGATTTTAAAAATAATTGAATTTCAGAAACTTTTTTTTAAATTGTCTCAAAAAAAAAACTAAAAAATATTGTCAACATTTTAATTATCTTTATAAATGAATAGCAAAATTCTTCAACAAAATTCGATTATTTTCAAAAAATTTATTAAAATTGATTTAAAAAATTTCAATTATTTTCATAATTAACAATATTTATCACACGAATTCCATTATTTTCTAAAGTAATAAAATTCAATTATTTTAAAAAATTTAAATAAAATCTATTGTAAAATTTGAATTATTTTCAAATATAATAATATTCTTCGCAAAAATTAAATATTGTTCAATATCTACTATTTTTATGAAATTTACCAAAAGAATTTAATTATTTAAAAGAAAAATTTAATAAAATTCTACAAAAACTTTTAATTATTTTCAAAAAAAAAAAAAATTTCACAAGAATTTCATTAATAATAAATTTTTTTTATATATTTCTTCGCGATGGTTCAACTGTTTTCATATTTAATAAAATTTTATCGGGATTCAATTATTTTCGTAAATAATGAAATTCTATTTAGGAATTTAATTATTTTTAATAGAATTTTAATCGAATTCCTCGAAAAAATTCTTAAAAATTTTATTAAAATTCGACCATAGAATTTAATTGTTTAAAAATATCTTGATAACATTTTTAATAGGAATGGATTCCAAGAAACATTCAATTATTCAATAAATTATTTATTTTTGTATTTAAATAATTTAATTCTTGTAGAAATTTCTGATAAACATTGATTTAAAAATAGATTTCATAGTTCAAATCTTAGATTATAATAATTGAATTATTTCGAAGAATTTCATTGAAATTTTAAAAATAATTGAATTTCCGAAACTTTTTTTTAAATTGTCTTAAAAATAATTGAATTTCTACCAAAAAAAGGTTTATCAAAACTTTTTAAAATTTTTGAATTTCTGCTAAATTTCTAATATTTTTTTTTAAATAATTGAATTCTTGCGAAGAATTTTATTAAGACTTTTGAAAATAATAATTGATTCTTCGCAAAGATTTTTATTATTTTACGAAAATATTTAAATTCTTGCGAATAGTTTTATTAAAATTTCTGAAATTAATTTTAGATCTGCTAAGAATGTTGTTATTTTTAATTAAAGCCAAGAACTATATTAAATTTTTAAAAAATAATTGAATTCCTGTTAATTTTTCACAAGAATTTAATTATTTTTGAAAATTTTAATGAAATTCTTCGCAAGAATTCAATTATTTTTAATTCAATTTTAGTCGAATTTCTCTAAAAATCTAATTATTCTTAAAAAATTTATTAAAATTCGTTAATAGAATTCAAGTATTTGATAATTTGTTGATAACAAATTTTTATGGTAATTGAATTTTAAGAAACGTTCAATTCTTTAATTAATTATTTAATTCCGTTTTGTTTTCATTAAATAATTGAATTCTAGTAGAATATTCTAATAAAAATTGAATTTTATTTCATAAAAATGAATTTCAGTTAAAATTTTCGAAAATCATTCAATATTAAAAGCAATATAGAGTGAATTTTAAAAAATAATTCAATTTTGTAATTAATATTTTTGAAAAAGTTTAATTGTCTTTTTTTAATACTATTTTAAGTTTCTATTTTCTAATATTTTATAATTAAAAGAATTTAAATAATAATTGAAATTTCTTAAAATGAAATATTGTAAATAAATGAATTTGAAAATTGTCAAAGAACTTTTTCGAAAATTCTAAAAATAATTGATATAAAAAGATTTTTATATAAAAATTGTGAAAAATAATAATTGAATTGATAATGATTTTAATTAGCATGCATTATTTTTATAATTAATGAATATTAATTTTATAAATTATTTTTATTAATAATTAATATTAATTATTATAAAACATGAAGAAATCGATGACTCGAATTTTGCGATTTCTTAATTTTTTATAGTTATGAAAAATTGAATTTCTAGTTTTAAGTAAAATGTTCTCTTATATTTGATTCGGCCTGATTCTATTTTTGTCAGTTGGTCAGTAATTTTTAATTTTTGGTCCGTTTAATTCTGTATTTTTAAATACTTTCACTGCTTCGAGCCCTGTAATAACGAAATAATGCATTTTTTCCCTCTTTGTATATTTTTGTGAGTGATAAAAATAAGAGTGTTTTTGTGAAAGGATAGTTTTTTTGTTCCCTTTCAGTAAATGAAGAAAGAATGATTTATAAAGCTTACAGAGAGAAGCCGATTAAATTATTGTTGTCACGCCGCAAAATTGCCTTGCAGTTTCGTCGTTTAATATTGAAGATGAGCTTACCTTCTTCAAGCCACGAATCTCTCTCCAAAGCACGTTAGGTCACCATTTAAGTCAAGCCTGTTTAAATATTGACACCTCTATAAATTCTTTAGTCAATATAAAAGCGAAATTATCTCATTTATTTTTAATACACTCATGCATTATATTACACGCTTTTTCTATATTGAGAATAATAAAAATTAAATTGTATTTACATTTTGAAAAGGAAAATTTATCGAAAAGCTGTTATTTTGAGACTATATAATCTGCATTAACACTAAATTGCCCTTAAATATTTGTACTGCACAAATTATATTGTATACACACAATTGACAAAAAAAATTCTTTTCTCGAGAACAGAAACTATTGTCTTGAAATAATGCAGTTAATAATAATTATTTTACATAATGGATTTGATGCGCGTTTGGTTATTATGCGGGAATAATTTATTAACCGGAGTTAGGGTGAATAAGGTTTCATGATAATCACATTTATTAAGAGCTTGTCTCTCTGTTTCCTGTTTGATATTATATTATCATCTGGCAATTTCACGAATAAATTCAAAGAGATCCACTTGTCTTGATAAAATCTTTAAATAGTTGAACATTGAAATTTCAAGGTGGAATTAATGTTTATCATCTGATGAGAAAACAGTCAAATTCCATCATTTAAACTTATTTTTCAGAATTTTAATCACAAGTATCGTATCGATAAAACTGGAAATACTTTTTCCTTGCTCTGAAAAGAATTTAATAACGTTTAGCGAAATAAAAGGATCTCTAGAATTCATTCTTCATATTAAATATTTGAAAAAGTCTCCGTTGCGTGTCACTCTATATTGACCACGGGGGCTGAAGGGTGAATTATCATTCGAGCTTTGTCTTCTGCCCTCCAGGGAGAATATAATAGAATGGAAGTACCTTTCGACTAATATGTAATTACTGTCCATCTAATTAACTTAGAACGAGTCTAAAAGTCAAACATTTTCATAAAAATTAATAAATACGACGTTTTCTCATGATTTACAATGTTTGCCTATTTTTTTTTTATTTCAGAAGATTAAGCAGGTACAGTTTTGTATAAATAAATATTTTTGTTTGAGAAGATGAAGCGGAAAACTAGATCAGTACACGAAAAGCATAATGCTATCTCTTACTTTATATAGAGTATTCGAAGCTGTGTCATGAATTATTAAAGAGACGGAAACGTCCGTCCATCTGGACGAATTTATAAAGTATTTGTCATTTTTATTTTCCTTCTGAATTTCTCGAAGCGTCGTCTTCCATCTTGAAAAAAAGGGCGAATTAAAAGAATGTCCTTTGATGTTTGAATTATACGGAATTTTTGGCACCAAAATTCAAATTTGTCTCTCGATTTACTTTTATGTATTTCTAATTTGGATCTATGCCAAGCTTTACAATATGTACCTGCGAACGGTAAAGGCATTACAAAAAATAAACATTCTCGAGTAAAATTAGATTTTTGACAGTCTTTCAAGTTAGATTTTTTTTTTTATCAGTGTAATTGACAAGACAGGGTTAATATAAGATTATTTATCGCCTGCGAGTACTTTAATTCCGTGAGGATAGAATCTCCTTTATCGTAAATGAAATATAAAAGCAAAATTTTAATGCGGTTTATCTTTCGTAACATTAATGTTATGAAAGTTGGATTGATAAATTTTGCATTCATCGTACAAATCGCTAAGTTAAATTGATATGTCCCAATTTGATTTCGATAACGAGTTTTAGAAAGTTTCAAATTCTGTATATTGATAGGCAGAATTTAATATTTGTGATTCTTTCTTTATTGAAAATTCAGGTTGTGGGATTTGTTTTTTGAAAATTTTTTATAGTGGAATATTTGAAATTGATGGTTTATAGATTTCATTAGTAGGTCTATGTATATGTGCGTCATGTGTGTAAAAGTATTTTCTTAAAAGCTGTCATAAAGTATCACAGTAAATCGTGAGGTATTAAAAAGTGTTGCAGATTAAATTAACACCAAAAAAAGATTAAAATAATCAATTACGGTGTTATTTTTTACAATGAATGAAATTTTAGTTTATTACATTTTTTATAACTGTAAAACATGAAGATATCGATGACTCGATAACTGATCGATTTCTTCATATTTTACAATAATTAAAGATGACCAAGTAATAAAATCATTATTTTATATTATAAGAATACTTCTTCAAAATTATTTTTATTATTTCAATTCAATTATTATTTTCCACAATTTTTAAGTACAATTTTACTTTATATCTATTATTTTTAATAATAATTAATTCATCAATTTCACGAAATTTCAATTATTCGTAAATTCTTTAATTAAATGCATATTAGACAATAAAAACATCAAATTATATTCAAAAAATTCCATTCAAATTTTTCAAAAATATTCATTTTGAAAATTCAATTATTTCCAAAAAGTTCACTCTATATTTCTTTTAATATTCACTTCTAATTAAAAATTTTTAACTGAAATTCATTTTTATGGAATGAAAATCAATTTCTATTAAAAAATTTTACAAGAATTTAATTATTTAAATGCAAAAGTCAATAATTTATCGAATAATTTAATGTTTCTCAAAATTCAATTCTCATAAAACTTTTAGTAATAAATTTTTTTAAAATTCAATTCTTTCGTTGAATTTTATTATAACTTGCATGAACATAATTACTTTTTTCAAGGAATTCTATTATAATTGTATGAAAAATAATTGAAACGCTGCGATGAGTTTTCTGAGAATTTTCAAATGTATTCTTTTGCATTTCAATTTTACAAAAATTCAATTATTCGGAAATTCTGTAATTAAAAATATATTGAAAAATAAAAACTCGAAATAATTTCAATTAAAATCCTATTAAACTTTTAAAAAGAATTAATTCTACAGAATTTTTTGTCAAAAATATGGAAAATTAAGAGTTTCAATGATTTTAGTTTGAAACTTATTCAAAACTTAATTATTTCTAAAAATCCACGTTATAATGCTTTTAATCTTTAAATATAATCTAAAATTTTAACTGAAATTCATTTTTAAAACCATTTTTCTTTGTAAATTCTACGAAAATTCAATTATTTAAATACAAAAATAAATAATTTATTAATTTCATGTTTCTTGAAATTAAATTCTCATAAAAAATGTTGTCAACAAATTTTTTAAATCATTAAATTCTTTGGACGAATTTTAATAAGATTTTTGAGAATAATTACATTTTTCAAGGAATGTGATTAAAATTGCATGAAAAATAATTGAAATTTTGAAATGAGTTTTAATATTTTTAAAAATAATTGAATTTCTAAAAGAATTTTATTACTTATAATAATAATTGAATCCCTGTAGGAATGTTATTATTTATGAAAATAATTGAATTATTGCGAAGAAATTTATAAAAAAAATTTATAAATAATTGAATTACTTTTCTTTAAAAATTTTCAAATCTATTTGTTTACAATTCAATTTTACAAAATTTTAATTATTTGGAAATTATGCAATTAAATATATATTGAAAAATAAAAACTCGAAATAATTGCAATAAAAATCACATAAAACTTTAATAAAAGAATTAATTCTACAGAATTTTTTGTCAAAAATATGAAAATTTAAGAATTTTAATGATTTTAGTTTGAAACTTTTTTAAAATTTAATTATTTCTAAAAATCCACGTTATAAAGGTTTTAAAACTTGAACATAATCTAAAATTTTAACTGAATTTCATTTTCAAACCATTTTTATTAGTAAATTCTACGAGAATAAATACAAAAGAAAATAATTTATTATTTTCATGTTTGATAAAATTAAATTCTCAAAAAACATGTTATTGACAAATTTTTTAAATCATTAAATTCTTTGGACCTTTAATAAGAATTTTATTAAAATTTTTAAGAATAACTACATTTTTCAAATCATTTTATTAAAATTGCATTAAAAATAATTGAAATTCTGCAATGAGTTTTATTATTTATGAAAATAATTGAATTATTGCGAAGAAATTTATAAAGAAATTTGTAAATAATTTAATTCCTGTAAAAAATTTTATTATTTATGAAAATAATTGAATTTTTGCGTAGAATTGTATTGACATTTTTTTTAATAATGGAATTCTTTTGGATATTTTTATTAAAGTTTTAATGAAAATTATGGAATTTTAGAAAACTTTTGAAAATTGACAAGAAAATTGAAATTTTGACAAGAATTTGATTAAAATTTTGTAAAATAATTGAATATCAGAGAAGAATTTTATTATTTATAAAGAGAATTGGAAATTTGTAAAATTTTAAATTGTATTCGTAAAGTTTTAAATTGAAAAATTTTAATCCTTTTTGGTGTTAATTTAATCCTAGAGAAATTAAACTGTTGCAGATTATTTTTATCCATTCTGGTGTTATTTTAACACCTCACGTTTTACTGTGATCCAACAAATTTCTATCATTATTGACAAGTTTGAACAGATATTGATTATACTCGAATGAATGAAGTGCCCCTTCGATATTCGAAGTTCCTTTGCATGCCAACTCATTAGCATTTCAACAGAGTTGAGTAATTAACACATACTGACAAACTGACGTTCGATTAATCTGAGGAAACCTCCTCGATAATACAGCATCATAAAGGAGAAAATTGACATGTTACAAACGTTTGCAAGTGTCTATATTGAGAAAAAAACTACACTTCACATTTATGCCTTTTAAACTCTCGTACCATTCATCTAGGGCTCTGTAAAAGATGAAAATTACATATTGCATTTTTCACATTAAAGAATAATTTGAATAATTGACAATCCTTTCAAAAAATAGGAAAATTGATTATTTCGACAGCGAAATTATTTAAAATAGCGAGGGAATATTTTTACAGAAAGCAAAGGTGGCAGTGCGTCATCATTGCTTGAAGGATTAAATGTAAATGGAGCCATTAAATATGTCACTAATCTTCAAGTTCCGCTTTGCTTCTTACTTTTATTTTTTCATCCCGACCCTCATCAAATATGTTTCTATGCAAAATCCCAGCTTAGAATAAGAGCATCAAGGGAAATTTTGCATTCAAGCAATTTACCAGTAAAAGCTTTCTTTCCCTCTCCGGCGCAATAGCCATGAAACCTCATCAAGGAAAGCTATCTCTCCTCTGTTATCATTTTCCAGCTCCGATATATAAAAAAATAAATTCCACATAGGTATCAGTAATCTTTAATTTAATTAAAATATTAAAATAAAAATATATCACATATTTATATGCATTACTATGTCTTAGGTTATAAATAATAATCATCTGCACGAGAAAGGGAGTGTAGCGCATTTGAGAAGCTTTTAAAACAACAACAACAAAAAAACTCTATTAAAAGGCATATTAATAAAATAGGTTGCGGCTATAAAAGCTGCTTTAATTATGAAATGTTGTTTTAAAAGCAAAGTAAAATCCAGCTATTCATTCGAGAAGCAATATTTTATAAATATTTTTCAAATGCGTAATATATAACAGAAATAGATTTCAATATATCAACAAATATACTTATATTTAAAGAATAAAATGACTCGCAATTGTAGAATTGTTTTTTTCCCCGAGAAATAATTCACGAATCTTGAAATGTTTTGATTGAAATTACAATACTCAAAGAAGAAAGAGACTCGACAGAATTATGCAAATTTTCATGAAAAGGGTAAAGATGCTTTATGGAAATGTAGATGAGGGTGAAAATCGAAATTGCCTGGAAAATATAACTCGTATAATTTGAATAAGCTCTCGTAAGCTCTTTTCTGGTATGATTTCCATTATAGATGTCTTATTTTTATAAATTCATTTTTCAACACCAGATCAGGAAATATTTCTTTATTTTTCCCGCGTGAGAATATAAACACATTTAACTATGGTTTTTTTAATGCAGAAAATGTGAAAAAACATTTATTTTTTATTGTCTCTTTTTCTCACGTATGTATTTCAATTTCTTTAAATTCAAACAAAGTTCTACGTATGATGAATTTCTCAAGAGCGATGTTAAAGTAGAAGATTTCCATACACATGTATTCTAATATTTTTCATAAGTACCACTTAAATGTACCCATCTTTGTGCGAGGAAAGTGTGGCAAGATGGAAAGCAGCGCGTGTTTTTATTCTATATATGGCAAAAAGAAATGGAAAACTGACTATCATTTTTTGATTCATCGTCGAGAAAACTCGTGTGCTTGAATATATTTTTTGAAGAAAAATGTGTTTTACAGAAAAATTTGTCAGTGGACAGGGTATTTTACGTAATCACATAGGTAAAAGCGATTGCGAAGAAAGGAGTAGAAAATAATTTATTATGTCATTGACTAGTTATGCATTTGTAGGATCAAAGTGATAAATAATTTCTAGGATAAAGTGGTATGTATTCATTCACACTGAGCGCAGTGCTAATTATCGGTTGTTTTAGGGATACTTCAGAAATATGGTAGGTTTCAACTCTTCACCGCTAATTGGCAATTCCTATTTGGTACATTCATTAAATTGTGGTCTATTGAAATATTTACCTTGTCAAGCTTATGCGCAGTTGAATTTATGTGTGACATAGAGAAATAGGGTTTACATGAGAGACTTAACAGAATTTGGAGATGTTTTTGTTTTATTATCAAAAGGCCTCGGATATTATGACTTTTTCGACTTTTTTCGACTATTTTCAAATAATGCGACTTTTATCGACTTTTATTAAAAAATTGCGACTTTTTCGACTTTTTTTCCAAATTTTGCCTAAAAATACAATATTTTTGGTAAAAAATTCAACTTATTGAGATTTTTATGCCGTGCATATAACTTATTATAGACAAACTTTTGGAACTTTATTTTTCAATCAGTTTTCTAATTAAATGTTTCAAAATATTACAATTAAAAACATTTTGAATAATTAAAATTCTGTAAAATTTAATTAAAACTAAATCATCTTTTCAAGTGTTTTATTCCAATTTTTGAAAATTAACTTTTAAAGAATTTTAATTGAAAGTTTTTGAAATAATATTCAATTATCAAAAAATATAATAAATATTCATCAAGTGTAGATTCGATAAAAATTAAAATTAATGAAAAGTAGGTTTTAAAAATAATATTAAAATAGTTTAGAAAAGAATAATTCTCTCAATTATTACGTTATAATTTTTTTAAATTCAATTATTTTCAATATTTCCGAAAATTAAAATTCATACACAAAATAATAAAATTAAAATTGTTCAAAATTATTTTCAACATTTTTGAGAAAATAAACATATGTTCCAAATTTTCAATTAAAATTCTTGAAAAAAAATTAAAAAACAATTTTGTTTTAAATTATAAAAAAAATTTTTAATTATTTTTGAAAAAGAACAATATTTAGAAAAAAATAATTCTTACAATTGTTTCAGTACAATTTTTTAAGATTTAATTACCTTCGAGTAAAGTGAATACAAATTTTTTTAAATTTACTACTTCAGAATTTTTCAGAAATAATTTATCTGTAATTACAATTTTTTGAAAAATTTGATTTATTTTTTTATATTTTTAAAAAACTTAATTATTTTTTAAAAGATTTTGACAAATTTTTGAATTATTTTTTAAATGTTTTACTAAATTTAAATTAGTTTTGAAAAGATTTGACCAAATTTCAGTTTTCTAGACATTTTTTAATTGTATTTAAGTGTAAAACTTTTTGTTGTATTTTGAATAAACTATTTAGAAATATTTCTTTATTAAAATTTTTGAGAATGTTTTACCTTAATTAATATCTTTAAATAGAAAAATGTAAGGTTTAAATTATTATAAAAAAATGGATTTTTTATACAGCACTACTTTATAATTCTTTAGAAATAATTTATTTATAATTAAAATTCATTGAAAAATTTCAATAATTTTTTTATATTTTCAAAAAACTCAATTATTTTTAAAAATATGTTGACAAATTTTGAATTATTTTTTAAGTGTTTTACTAAATTTAAATTAATGTTAAAAAGATTTGACGAAATTTCAGATTTTTAGGCATTTTTTAATTATATTTAATTCTATTTAATTGTATTTTCAATGAATCATTTAGAAATATTTTTAAAAAGTTAATTTTTATGAATTTCTTTATTAAAATTTTTGAAAATGTTCTACCTTAATTAATATCTTTAAATAGAAAAATGTAAGGTTTAAATTATTAAAAATTGGATTTTTTATACAGCACTACTTTATAATTCTTTAGAAATAATTTATCTATAATTACAATTTTTTAAAAAATTTGATTTATTTTTTTAAAAAACTTAATTATTTTTTAATAAATTTTGACAAATTTTGAATTTCTTTAAGTGTTTTACTAAATTTAAATCAGCTTTGAAAAGATTTGACCAAATTTCAAATTTTTAGACATTTTTTAATTATATTTAATTATAAACCTTTTTGAATTTTCAATGAATCATGTAGAAATATTTTTAAAAAGTTAATTTTTACGAATTTCTTTATTAAAATTTTTGAAAATATTCTACCTTAATTAATATCTTTAAATACAAAAATTTACGGTTTAAATTATTATGAAAAATTAGATTTTTTTTATTTAAATAATTGAATTTTTGAAGAAATTGCAAAAAATGATAAAAAATTTATATAGATAATTGATTTAGAGATGAAGTTTAATTAAAATTGTAGAAAGTATAATTAAATTTCTAAAAGGGTTATAGTTTTCATTTAATAATTTTTAGAAATTATTAAATTTGAAAAGTTGAAATTAAAAAATTTAAATTCCTGTGAATAAAGAAGTCAGAATTGTATTTGAATATTTATTTAGCAAAATTATACAAGTTTTGATTAATTAGAATTTTTGTCACAGCACTGAATTACATAATCGACTTTTTCGACTCTTTTTCCATTTTTAATCGACTAAAGCGACTTTTTTTATTCGTTAAAGTCGATCCAAGGCCTGTATCAATAAGATAATGTTCATCGAATTTGATCGAGAAACTCCAAATGTTTATAATCGAGAATAAAAAATTCATTACTTAAAACTGTTTCTTTATCAACAATTTAAAAAATATTATTTTTCTCTATAAAAGTATTTCTTTCTGTCAATTATTGATCACGAATTTAGTGAATTTTACTCATGTTAAATAGTTCACTGTTTGTATACGCTTTGTACGTATATTAAATTTTCAAAAATAATTGTGCTTTAAAAAATTTAAAAACTGAACTCGTAGACAATAGAGTTTATAAATGAATGATTCTTCTGAAGAATTTTATTCTCTTTGCAAATAGACGGAGGCTAAATTTTAAGTACCTGTCCAGAAGATTAAGGACCTTAGATTGAGTTCACTCAAGCCAACGGTTCAAATGAAATTTTCAAATGAAGCTCGTTTTACTTTTTTTTCTGCTTTTTACTTTCATCTCGTTTGAGATTTATAGAAAGACCTTCACTTCCAAGTTTAAAGAAAATTCACGTGATGTATTTTGCAAATTTCAATAGACTTGATTTTCCAAGAAAATTCCTGTGTCAAATTGAAATTACTTATCCGTTCCTTTTTATGCATGAAGTTGTACGTACGTGTGAATTGTGTTGAAAAATATGCGCAGCTAGTATTTATTATATTTTTATTCAAGAAAGATGTTATTAAAAAAGTAATTAATATTTTGCTAGGAATTCTTTTCATATAAAAATTGGGGAGGGGAAATTTTCAATTTTCAATATTGATTTTCAGTGACGTGGCACTTTCATCAAATGTTCGAGAATGGTTGAGATCGCCATCGTTTGACGCCCAACAATGGGAGGATGAAGAATTACTTTTGATGTTGCAAACAATGTTCGTGGAACTGGAAATACTTGAAAAATTCAGTATCTCGTTGACCACTTTGAGAAATTTTCTCTATGAGGTATACAATAATTATAATGAGGTACCTTTCCACAACTTCAGGCATTGTTTTTGCGTTGCACAGATGGTGAGTTCGACTTTTAAATTAGTCTTATGATTATGTCTTTTAACCACAGTTCTTTTAAACTTTTACCATTTCAAATGAACAGCCTCGCTCGCTTTTAGAGTTCATTTTACAGTTACAATTAAGCTTTACGGTCTCTAAAATTTTTTACGCACTCGAAGCGAAGCTGGGAGCGTAAAAAAGAATTCGCTCAAGTAATTTGTTCAATAGAATCCCCTGATGAAATCTCCGATTGATAAAAAAAATGTTCCAGATGTACGCAATTGCGTGGGCGGTGGACCTGCCATCGAAGATTGGTCACCTCGAGGTTTTGATTCTGATCGTATCGAGCATTTGCCACGACCTCGATCATCCCGGCTACAATAATATCTACCAGATAAATGCTCGCACCGAGTTGGCATTGCGTTACAACGACATCTCGCCCCTAGAGAATCACCACTGCTCGGTGGCCTTTCGCGTCCTCGAAGCTCTGGAATGCAACATCCTGGCGTCCTTGGACCCAACGACCTACAGAACCGTAAGGGAGGGCATCATAAGGTGCATCCTCGCGACCGACATGGCCAGGCACAACGAGATCCTCGGGCAATTCACCGATGTCATACCGGAATTCGATTACACGAACAAAGCGCACATCAATTTGGTAACTATCTCCATCTACTTTTCAAGCGAAAATACCCACCATCGACAAAGTTATCGTTGAAGAATAAATTCCCCTTTCTCTCCCTACTGGAATTAAATAAAGAGTTCAAAGGATTAAAAAATTAAATTAAATATTAGCAACGAAAGAAAAGCAATTGGGAAAAAAGAAAAGAAAATTTACCGTAGGAAGGAAGTAAGTGTATCAGGGGTGATTGATCAGTTTCTCGTTCAAGTTCAATAGAAATAAAAGATTAATGCAGTTTCTTCGTTTGTAAGAGTGTGGCGCGTACATTCTCACTAAAAAGTTATTCACTCCACGGTGTTAGTGTTACGTCTCAAGAATTGAAACTAAACATAATCATAATTTACATATTTAATTCGTCCGGCATCGGTGATTCAACCTGATTTATTTACAGAGCCTAAAGCTCTGATTTTAAGGGACAGGTTTTAAGAAAGAGTAACTGGTTAATTTAAGTTAAATTACTAGAATATTTATTTGTATCCTTTACAATTAGAATCAGAGAGAAAGAGTAGATCCAGATGTCATCAAGGACACTGAAACAAAATTATCACTTGTAAAAGAAATAGAGAATTTAAATGGGGACAAAATTTTAGAATATTAGTTACTTACCTTTTAAAATTATTCTTATAGTCGTAGACCCAACATGTGAAAACCACCTTCACAATGAAGTCGAAGAAATGACGTTGTCTAGCGGAAACAGAGAATGCAATATTTTCCCTTTGAATTGTTTTCGGGACAGCAAAAAGTACGGTCCGGAGACCAGGTGTCGAAGGTAAATTAGGTATGCACCCCTCAGTTTAGGAGTGACAAAATTATTTATATGAAGTCGATGTCGATATAATGCAGTCTTCAGAAATTTAGAAATGTGCCTCGTAGTAGAAATATTCTTCTTGAATGAATTTGACTTAGTTTACTTGGTCGCGGTTGTTTGACTTATACGAAGAAGACACACGGGGATAGAACACGACTTGTTAACTTGGTGGCAATTTTTAGACTGACGCGAAGAACGTAGATTTGATAATTCGAGGGTGACTTGTACACTAGCGAAGTTGAAGGCGTTTCCTGGACTATCGAATTTGGCGAGAGTGGCACCTTTTATACCTTGTCTTCCAATGGAAAGAAGTGATAATGCCACCCACTTTTATTACCTTTGGGTCAATTTTAATTTATCGATTAAATTAGGCGCGCGTGTTTGACCCTTGTTTTAGACAGGTGAACCACCTGGTAGAAGGGCGACAATCGTGGATGACCATATATGGTAAAGGTCGTTCAGATGTCTGACAATTGGATCGATTTGTTTGGGTTACAAGAAAAAAGGGAGGATTCACATTTCAGAATTACAAATATCAAAACAAATAAGTCGCGATGACGTGACAATAGATTCGCGTGAATTCTTTTGAACCACTTCTTTTTTTTCTTTATCGTAAAATGATTTTCCCTTTTTTTCCTCGTACTCGAACAAATGTGCTAACAAATGTGAAACATTTCCTCAGCTCTCAATGGTTCTGATAAAAGTTGCGGACATTAGCAACGAGGCGCGACCAATGGAGGTGGCTGAGCCCTGGCTCGACAGTTTACTCCAGGAATTCTTCAAACAAAGTGATGCAGAAAAACTCGAAGGACTTCCGGTGACACCATTTATGGATCGTGATAAAGTAACGAAGCCTTCGTCGCAATGCAGTTTTATCGGATTGGTTCTTCTTCCACTTTTTGAAGCGCTTGGGGAACTTTTTCCGGAACTTCAGGTGAGTCGTTCTTGTACATAATTTTCTGTATTCAAAACGACTATAAAAGTCTATAAGTTCTATAAAGTTGATGTTTGTGGGAAAATTTGATTTCCTTGCCTCAAATGTAAAAGTTGACAGCTAGCTTTCTTCAAAGAACGAACAATCAAGAAAGATTTGCATGTGAGAGAAAATATTTTATGCAGCTTGAAACGTGGGTTTGTTTGACTGATAAATTCGTTTGAAAACTAATCAACTCGAATTGAAAATTGATTTACGCTTTTCTAAAGTTGAAACTGCTTTTTTCAGGATCTCATACTATCTCCGGTGCGATACGCCCTCGAGTATTACCGTCGTCTTAACGAAGCAGCGAAAGACGAGCGGCATCATCGCAAAAGCGTCGTTGATCTCGGCGAACACGTACCGTCGGCTACTTCCGGCGGAAATTCCAGTTGCTCCTCGGTTGTGAAATCAACTTCTTCGCACAGTGTTCGCTCGAAACGGTCAGGCGGCATAATTCACTCTCGCTCGCGATCAACCGACGAGGACGGAATGGAAAATCTCACAATCGAAGAGGCAGACAATCTCGAAAGTTCAGATCCGGAAACCGCGACGGAAGTCGAGGTCAGCGAGAAGACTTTGAAATTCAAAATATCGACCGAGGGCTCGATATCGGCCTCCTCGGTGGGAAGGAAGAGCTGCCCGGGAAGTCGAAAGGGAAGCAGGGAGAAGTCATCCCTGGATTACCATAATCACGAGTTTGCCAAAGCAATGAGGGAGCACGATCGAAGGAGGAGTAAAGGAGACAATTTGAGCAGCGACCTGAGTTCGCCAATCAGCGTCAAGTCGGGCGACGACCTGCGAATCCTCGAGGAGTTCGAGAGGGACGAGACGATGCTGATCGAGTCGATGAGTCCTAAGCGCGGGTCCGAGGGCAATGGGAACGTCGCCGCCGAGTCTGTCCCCCAGAAGAACAACGTGAATAAGCGATCGATCAGCGTGGGCGGCGACTCCGACGTGGGAACGAATCACAAGGAAGTGACCAAGGAGGTCCGCTGCTGCCGCTGCGAGGACAAGTCGAGCTCGAACAACCAAAAGTCCCTGATGGCAAAATTGAGGAATCTCACCGATCGCTTGAGTATCAGTTTCGACACGAAGGAGCCCCCCGTCTCCAAGCCGGCCAAGCACGCCACCAAGAGCCTAAACAAGAGCAATTCGCTCAGCAGTGGCTCGTCCTCGACAATGAGATGCAACAATAGCAATGTAGTGTGTAAAAAGTGCAATCTGACCAAAGCCATCAAGGAAGGCAGGGAGACGATAGTGGACCTCTCGACTGGCGATAAGAAGTCAATGACCTTCCCGAAAGCGAGAAAATTTCAAGACTGCAGGAGCAAGAGCTGGAAGACTGTCTTTGCCAAGGAGAAGAGACCTTCTATATCATTAGAAATTTTACCCGCAAGTAATCTAGAGTCAGTTGCGCCAAAACACAGAAGGAACCTCTCCAACCCCGAAGGTAAGAGCGCTCCAACGAAAAGCCAAAGTCCCAATAAAGAAAAAGAGCGCAATCGAAATTTTCGCGACTTCAAGGAGATTGACGTCAGACCGAAGAAGCCCGAAATCCACGTCGATCAGGTCAATCCCGGAAGTTCCAGTGCCGTCGATCAAGATTTAGGTAAAGTTGAAATTAGACGGAGTTCCGCGAGTATGGAGGACATATCAAAAATTACAAAGCAGAGTGAAGCTGGAATTTTGAATTTACTGGAGAAGAAGAACATTGAGGACAAGCAGCACACGGGCAGTCTTGACTCGATGTTCTGCAAGGACTCAGTCACAGCTTGCGTCAAGAAACCAACAGCCTTCTCATCGCCAGCGTCGGCAAAGAAATCATCTCCAGGACTGTTTTCCCGCTTCAAATCCGGAATGAGTATCGACGGCACAAGAAGCAGCAGCAACAGTGGCTCTCTGCACGATCAGCCGTCGCAACAAAGCGGATGGATCTCTTCATTAACTGCCAGCTTTCGCCCCAAAAGGCATATCAATGAACCAACCACGTCTTCTCATCCTGCCCTCTCTCCTAGCAATGAATAACTTTCCACCTCCCTTTCTCTCCAAGTCCTTTCTCATTCTCATTTTTTTTATTCAAACAATGTCTTCCAAAATCGTCTTCTCTATTTTATGCTTTTTTGATATCGAAAATATTTCAAACTTGATATATTTCTTAAAAGCTGTATTAAAAAAAAAAAACATTATTTGTAAAGACTAAACTATTCGGCTTGATGCAATTTTTTTAAAACTCGAGAATATCCCAAACATTCGCCAAATGAAATTCAATAGTTCTAGAAACACTCGTACTCTCGTCAAATCTCTTATTGCAAATTCGCATCGACATATTCCTTTCCTCATAAATATATATAAATAAATATATCAAATTAGCTAGTTTATAGAATACAATCCTGTGATATTCCAGGACCTAAATGAAAAATACTTTAAAAATCTGTTTTCGAGTTTCATTTATCGTGGAGAAAAATGAAATTATAGAAACGATATGATATAATCAAAGGAGACTTTCCAACCGATTAAGTTCCAAGAACTTGCGGTTTGGATTATCGTGCATTTCGCTTAGAAGGAGGAACAAAAGAAATGAATTTATTAGGTATGTACTTCTGTGACTATAGACTCGAATAGCTAGAATTGATTAAGTTTGTAGAATATTTTATTTATTGTAAAAAAAAATCTAGTTTGTAGCTTGAACGAATAATAATTATTAATGTTGTACGTTCTATGTGTATGTATGTATATAAATATGTGTGTAATATATTCATATACATATGTATGAAACCGCAGCGTAAACACACCTCCAAATCGTTTATTAGAACTTAGGTATAGTTAGGAAAAGCTTATTTGTAGTAGAGCTGCCCAAAAATCCCAAAAAAATGTAATAATTTTCAATGTTGCAAAAAGCATTCTGTGTCGAGACGGCCAGCTTCTTCAAACTGTCAACTAAAATCATTTTTCTATTACACTCTGTTTAAAGTTATTGGAAATATTTTTCGACACTCTTGAAAGAATCACTCTTTTTTAAATTTACAGGCCTCGGATATTATGACTTTTTCGATTTTTTTCGACTATTTCCAAATAATGCGACTTTTATCGAATTTTATTAGAAAATTGCGACTTTTTCGACTTTCTTACAAATTTTGCGACAAAATACAATATTTTTGGTATAAAATGCAACATATTTGGAATTTTATGCCGCGCAAAATATAACTTATAGACAAACTTTTGGAAGTTTATTTTTCAGTCAGTTTTCTAATTAAATGTTTCAAAATATTACAATTAACAAGATTTTGAATAATTCAAATTCTATAAAATTTAATTAAAACTAAATCATCTTTTCGAGTGTTTTTTATTTCAACTTTTAAAAATTAACTTTTAAAGAACTTTAATTGAACATTTTTGAAATAATATTAAATTATCAAAAATTATAATAAATAACCTTCAAGTGTAGTAGATTCAATAAAAATGAAAATTAACGAAAAATAGGTTTTAAAAATAATATTAAAATAGTTTACAAGAGAATAACTCTCTGAATTATTACGTTCTAATTTTTTTTAAATTCAATTATTTTAAATATTTACGAAAATTAAAATTCATACACAAAATAATAAAATTAAAACTGTTCAAAATTATTTTCAACATTTTGGAGAAAATAATCATATATTCCAAATTTTCAATTAAAATTCTTGAAAAAAAATTAAAAAACAATTTTGTTTTAAATTATACAAAAATTCTTCAATTATTTTTGAATAATTATACATTAAAATATTTATAAAAAATTAATTCTTACAATTGTGTTATTACAATTTTTTAAGAATTAATTACCTTTGAATAAAGTAAATAAAATTTTTTTTAAGTTCACAGCTCTAGAATTTTTCAGAAATAATTTATTTAGAATTACAATTTTTTTTTAAATTTGATTTATTTTTTTATGTTTTTAAAAAACTTAATTATTTTTAAAACGATTTTGACAAATTTTGAATTATTTTTTAAATGTTTTACTAAATTTAAATTGAGTTTGAAAAGATTTAACGAAAATTTCAGTTTTTAAGACATTTTTTAATTGTATTTAATTGGGGATCCCTGTCAAAGAACCGGTTATAACTTTTTTAAGCTCAAAATCATTGCTCTGTAAGTTAATAATTAGAATGTTTTCAATCCCAATTTTTTTAAAAACATTTTGATAATCTTTATACAAATGCAAAATGTTTTCAAGAAATTGAAATTTTTAATACTTTTTCATTTAGAGGTTGAGAATTTCGAGCTTAAAAAAGTTATAACCAGTTCTTTGATAGGGACCCTCAATTGTTAAACATTTTTTCAATTTTCAATAGATTTTTAGAAATATTTCTTTATTAAAATTTTCGAAAATGTTCTATCTTAATTATTAATATCTTTAAATAGAAAAATGTAAGTTTAATATTATTAAAAATAATTGGATTTTTTATACAGCACTACTTTATAATTTTTCAGAAATAATTTATTTATAATTAAAATTCTTTGAAAAATTTTATTAATTTTTTTATATTTTTAAAAAACTCAATCATTTTGCGTAAGATTTTGACAAATTTTGAATTATTTTTTAATTTTTTTTTGATAGCTTCTTTGTCCTTTAATATTTTTGAAATGTTTTACTAAATTTAAATTATTTTTCAAAAGATTTGACCAAATTTCAATTTTTTAGATATTTTTTAATTGTATTAAATTGTAAAACTTTTTTGTATTTTCAATAAATCATTTAGAAATATTTTTAAAAAGTTAATTTTTACAAATTTCTGTATTAAAATTTTTGAAAATATTCTATCTTAATTAATATCTTTAAATAGAAAAATGGACGGTTTAAATTATTATAAAAAAAATAATTTTTTTATTTAAATAATTAAATTTTTGAAGAAATTGCAAAAAATGATTAAAAATTTATATAGAAAATTGATTTACAGACGAAGTTTAGTTAAAAATTGTAGAAAGTAATGAAATTTCTAAAAGGATTATAGTTTTAATTTTTGGAAATTATTAAATTTGAAAAGTTGAAATTTTAAAAGTGTTATTTCCTGTGAATAAAAAAGTAAGAAGTATTTGAATATTTATTTAGCAAAATTATACAAGTTTTGATTAATTTGAATTTTTGTGACAACACTGAATTAAATAATCGACTTTTTGGACTTTTTTCTATTTTTAATCGACTAAAGCGACTTTTTTTGTTCGTTAAAGTCGATCCGAGGCCTGAATTTACGAAAAAATGTTTGTGAACAAAAATATATCCAACTCCGTTGATAATACCTAAACAGAAACTTTTTTTATTTTGAATTTACAATCTTAAAAATTGAAAGATTAATTCTTGAAAAATGAATAACTTCCTTCATTTTCATGATTCTTAAAAAGAAATTTTTTAATTTTTTAAGGGTGTTTGTTTTCGACGTAATGGTCAGCTTGATATGGGATGCGACGCGTTTTTGTTTTAGTAGAATTCTATATTAATGAGGGCTGTTAGGATGACTGGTGCCGAAAAAAATAGAAAAAGAGAGAGATATATTGCGGATAAAAGATATGAGTTTAATTGTGACGAACGATTATAATGCAGCTATAGAGAAATGTTATGAATTCTGTGAGAGCAATCAATATAATCAAATAAGTTGGGACCACATGAAATTAGTCATTTATCGTTAATTGTACTTATGGTTTATTTTTCCATTTTTTGTTTTTTCTGATCAGAAGAAGATTTCAAGATCGATCGTTCGTACCAATTTGCTTCCATATTGAAATTATGTTCTATATGCAATATTATGCTTTTTTACCTACTCTAGTCTTACGTTATTACTGTCGTCCCAAATTCGCTTTGGGCATTTTTGTTTTCTTCTTGTGCGATTTTTCACTTTTTCTTTCCAATTGATAAAATTAAGTGAAAAAAAACTGATGTGATTGAAAAATGTTGAAAACTCGTTTTTTCAATATAAAATCCGATGAATTATTGTCGTGACAATCGGCATCGACTATATAAATATATACATAGCTTAGATTTTTGAAAATTAAGAATAAACTCTCGACCATCTATATCTATAAACGTTACAAAACTATACTTGTGCCTGATTTTTTATTTATATTTATTTCACTGTTTTTTAAAAGATTTTCTGGGAGCAAAATTTGGCCTGAATTGTCATGTTTCTATAGTTAAATTGGTGGGCCAAATTGAAACTGCTTTGATGTCATGAAATTATTCGTTGATTATTGTTAAATGTCGGTCAATTAAAAACATAGTAGTTAAATCATTGTCAACTAGTGTCTGTACAGTAACTGAATATAATACGTAGTACAGAGTAATCTTGATTTTCATCTTCGTTTCCATTTTTGAACTCGCGCCTCTCGTACGTTTAGGATAAGAATATTGACTCGAACTCTTAAATGAAGAATCGTAATTATGTGCATAATATACAAAACTGGTTTTACCTGATGTATATGAAAGAAGTAAAAAAAAAAATTCTACGCTCGCTGGCGAGTGTTATCGTTATTATACATATGTTGTAACATAATTGTTCAGTGTTGCCAATAGTTTCTTTATTTAAAAAATTTCAATTTACAACCTTCCGTAAATTTAATTGCCCTTCAACTATATATGTTATATTGAAATTTAATAAAAATACAAGTAAACTCCAATAATATTATTTACCTGTGATCACAAGAGCATTTTAAATTCAGTTGTTTATTTCCGAAAAGGAATTTCAAGTCAAGTACTCAACAGCAGTCTTCTTATTGTATTAAAACAAAGAATCTAATTTATTGATATATTTTTGTATTACACAATTTTGTAATAGAAATTAAAGAGCGAAATGATAAATTTCTTATTTATTGCAAGCATATTTTTTTTATCGAATTTAGTGATTAAGTTTTAATGTTTATTTCGAGGAGGTTTTAAATAAATCAAATGTCAGCACTGAACGGAAAATTGAGGATACCTACCGTTGATTTGATTCTAAGGTGTCGTAATATAATAATATATTATAGAAAACTAGTATTAAGATTCTAAATTTAAACAATAGATTCAACCGTAACTGAAAACAGCCACGATCAAGTAGTCTTTTGTAAATGAAATAATAAACGTATACGTCAACATTTGTTATATTCAATACCCGATACTGATTAAGTATATGTATCTATGTATTCTGCATTACATCCTTTAACCGGCCATTGTTGTAATTTTTTTCAAATTCAGAAAAATACCACCAACTGCAGACGTCAAGAATGCTTTTGGGTCCATTTGGATTGGAACGGGAGTTTTTTTATTCACCGAAAGTTCGTACTTTGAAATAATGTGAATAATTCCTAATTTTGATTGCAGTAGACCAAGACGTTGACCTAAAAGAATGTTCAATTTTTAATTGAATTTTAATTTGAATTTTTCTCATCGTAGTTTGAAAATTTACCAATGCAAATGTGAGGCCCCTCTCCAAACGGAATGTAGACGCAAGGCATTAGAGATTTTTTATTTTGTTCAGAAAATCTTTCAGGATCATAGACCTCTGGATGGGGAAAATATTGCGGATCCTGATGAAGACCAAGCATAGGCACAATAACTGGTGTTCCCTTCTCAATAACCAAATTTGTTTCAGCAATCTTATAATCTTGTATTGCAACTCTATCAAGAAATGGTAGGATTGGATAAAGTCTCAGAGTCTCCGATACCACCATATCCAAATACGGTAGAGTCATTACCTTTTCATGAGAAAAAAAAATCAACATTACATTGTTTTAAACTTTTTATCTAAATTTAATAAATACAATACCATGTCGTATGTTATTTTTCCTCCACTCGCTTTTAAAGCTTCTTCAATCTCTGATCTTAATTTATTCTGTACTTTTGTATTCGCGGCCAATTCGTACAATGTAAAGGACATGGTGGTTGAGGAGGTTTCGAATCCGCCGGTGAAAAAAATTGCAGCTTGCGATACTAAATTGTCGCCATCAAATTCTGCAGTCAACATAATTTGTCAACATAAGGATTACAGTGAAAATCAGTTCAATTAAATCGTTATAAAATTATTCTAAAATTATTATAAAACTAGCAAAATTATCCGCGCGCAAGCACGCGGGAATGTTGTCCTACAGTGTTTATTATGAACAATTTCAAGTCATTTTAATTTAAGTAATTTTTAAAGAAATACTTATTATGACACATAAATGAAAAACTAATTAAAATTAAATTTTCAAAATATATTATATTTTTAAACTTTAAAGTATAAAAAAAAACTTTAACAAATTTCGATACTAATTTCAAATTTGGCATCAGATTATCAAAATTGAAAATAATTGAACTTTCTTGCACGAGGAATATTGATTTTCACAAAAAATTGTTATCTGATACCTAAATTAAAAAAAATTTCATTACGAAAATTTTAATTATTCTAAAGAATAGAGAAGGTAAAAAATTATTAGCTTTATATAGGTATTTAACTTTTTGAACAAAGAATATAAACAATACTCTTTTAGAGAATTTCCACTACTTTTAATTCGCTAATATTGAAAAAATCAATTTTATTTAACAAAATTTTCTGCAATTTATTTTTCCCAATAATTCAATTACTTTTAATAATTATAAAATTTTTCATGTAAATTCCATTTTTTCAAAAAAAATTTTGATTAAATTCTAAGCATGAATTTAATTATTTTCATAATCGTAAAATTCAGTTATTTTCACAAATAAAGTTTTTGTCAAGAATTCAATTATTTAAACGAATAAAATTTTCATAACATTTAAAAATTCATTATTTAAAACAATGTTCATAAAATTCTTATGAAGATCTCAATTCCTTTCAAATGTAATAAAATTTTCAACAGAAATTCAATTCTTTTTAAACATTTTAATAAACTTTTCCGCAATAATTCAATTATTTTCAAAAATTTAATAAAATTATTCGAAAGAAATTAATTGTTTTAAATATAATTTTAATACAGTTTTTTTTAAATAATAAAAAAATTAGTCCCGAAAATTCAATTATTTTGAGGTATTTCAATAAAATTTTTTTCAAAATTCAATTATTTTCATAAATAACAATATTCATCACAATAATTCAATTATTATTAAAAGTCACAAATTTCTTGGAAATTACATTATTTACAAAAATTCTAATAAATCGTTTGCAAGAATTCAATTATTTTCATAAATAATAAAAGGTTTTTTTGGAAAATCCAATTATTTTCAAAAAAATTTAATAAAATTTCCCACCGACATTCAATTATTGCCAAATTTTTTAATAGAATTCTTTGTAAAATTTAATTATCTTTTAAAACTTTTCACATTTCAATGATTTTTAATATCTTCTATATTTATAAAATAACCAATTCTAGGAGAAAATTCAATTATTTTCATCAATTTTAATAAAATTCGCCACAAGAATTTAATTATTTACCTAATTAATAAAATTCTTTGAAAGAATTAAATTATTTTTATAAATAATAGTAATTAAATAAAAAAATTAAATAATAGTAATTTAATTCAAAAGTAATTAAATTATTTTTTCAACAATAAAATTATTAATAAAATTTCTCGAAAAAATTCCATTATTTTCATAAATTACAAAATCCTTAGAAAAAATGTAATTCTTCAAAAAATTCAATTTTTCTCAACATTTATAAAATTTTTAAGAAAAATTCAATTATTTTACAAATTTTTTTAAAATTCTTCCCAAGAATTCAATTATTTTCACAAATTTAAAAAAAATATCCTTCGCAAGAATTCAATTATTTTTATAAAAATAGAAAAATATACAAAAAAAATTTAACTATTTTCTTAAATTATGAAATTCTTCAAAAAATGTCAATGTTTCCTAAAATTGACTTTCCAAATTGTTTTAAAAATTCTTTCCAAAATTTCAATTATTTTTCAAATAAAAAAAAAAAATTCTTCGCAAGAATTCAATTATTTTTATAAAAATAGAAAAATATTCCAAAAATTTAACTATTTTTATAAATTATATGAAATTCTTCAAAAAAAGTCAATTTTTCCTAAAATTGACTTTCCAAATTATTTTAAAAATTCTTTCCAAAAATTCAATTATTTTTCAAATTTCAAAAAAAATTCTTCGCAAGAATTCAATTATTTTTATAAAAATAGAAAAATATTCCAAAAATTTAACTATTTTTATAAATTATATGAAATTCTTCAAAAAAAGTCAATTTTTCCTAAAATTGACTTTCCAAATTATTTTAAAAATTCTTTCCAAAAATTCAATTATTTTTCAAATTTCAAAAAAAATTCTTCGCAAGAATTCAATTATTTTTATAAAAATAGAAAAATATTCCAAAAATTTAACTATTTTTATAAATTATATGAAATTCTTCAAAAAAAGTCAATTGTTCTTAAAATTTATAAAATTCTTCAGAAAATTTCAATTATTTTCAAAATTTTTTAACAAGTTCTTCGCAAGAATTTAATTATTTTAATAAAAAATAAAATATTTCAAGAAAACTCAATTATTTTCATAAATAACAAAATTTGCCTAAAGAAATCAATTATTTTTGTAAATAATGAAATTCTTCTGAAAAATTCAATTATTTTTATAAATAATAACACGGTAAATCGTTAGGTATTAAAATAACACCAAAAAGGATTAAAATAATCCAATTTAGTGTTATTTTAATCCATTTTGGTGTTATTTTAATACCTAACGATTTACCGTGAACATTTTTCATTGAAAATTCAATTATGTTCAAATATTTTTTTTAAATTCTTCTCAAGAATTAAATTATTTTAAATTGTTTCATGAATAATGAAATTCGTAGCATAAATTCAATTTATTAGCAGGATAAGAAAAAAGTAAATATTTTTGATGAAAATTAGGAAAAAGTCAGAAAAATAAAAAATAAGGAATGGAATTTTTGTCAATTTTGTGAAGTGAATAAAACTAGTTTTTTTGTTTCTTTTTGACATTAAAAATAATAATAATAATAATAATAATAATAATAATAATAATAATAATAATAATAATAATAATAGTAATAATAATAATCTGTGGACAGAATGAATGAACGAAATACTACGAAGATTATTATAGTTAATTACTATAAAATTATTTACGCTGTTTAAATATTTAAAACTTACTAAAACCGTTAAATTGTTCAGGATCTTTCTCACAACTTTGTCTCAACTCAATGAGAAGATCAATGAGATCATTTCTCTTTGTTCCCGATTTTATTCTCTCGTTTATTGTGTCCCAAAAAGCATTCCTTAGGAAAACAGTACTCTCCTTCGAGAACAATTGAAATCCCAAAGTGGAAACTAATTCAGGCATAAAAAATATTGTTGTAAATTCAATGTTCCGACGAATATTGTATGTGAAAATGTGCCTTCCACATTTTCGGAATTCTGCATCTGGATTGTTTAGAGAATTCACTTTTAGTCCATAAGCCGTTGTGCCAATCATGTCTGTCGTGAACTTGGCGCATACTTCCTTCATTTCCAACGTACCAACAGTTCCTACATTACATGATAATTATTACATAATACTTTTTCCAGTATTCAGGCAATAATTAAGAATTTATTTCCAGCCTCTTTCACTAGCGGAATAAATTAGGAAGAATTAATTATTATCTCACCTTCTGGCACCTCTGACGCTAAATGCATATCGAGATCTTTTCCCACTTCTTCCATTAATAAAAACATTTTCTTAAGTCTGCCCGATGTAAAAATGGGTGTTAACTTTGCTCGAACCGTTTTCCAATCCGGATTCTTTATCATAAAAAGATTGGAATTTCCAATTTTGTCACTTTCACTAGCTCGAGAGAATCTATCGTTAAAATAATTAAAGTCCTTTATCAAAACTCGTTTGATAATGTCAGGATCTCGAAGCAGTAAAGTGGGCTTATCAAAAATGTACATTCCAACGTATGGAAGACCTTTGCCCTCATCATAAATTTGTTTAAACAATAATCCAGGTGATATTTTCATCAGTAAACAAGCGCCGAAATTTCCCGCAAACGCCGTGGGCTTTAATTCCACAATGCCTTTATTCTTCCAATGTTTGAATTTTCGAGTCATGTACATGTAAGCCGCCACTACTGTGGTAATAATCGTCAGTGTCAAAAGAATCAAAAAAGTTGTCAAGTTCGCCATTGTTTACACCACAAATTCTAATTATTACAAAAACAAACTATGAAAGATTACGAAAATTTAACATTAAAATAACTATTTTTATATTTTTCTTCTCTCCGTTTATAATTTTTTCATTGTCATATAATTCCTTTATAATTCTCAAGTTTCGTCGCAAGCTGCAGAAGTAAAACTAACTTCACAAATACCCTCTCTCAAGTATTTATTGAATAAAAAGAACTTAATGATAAATGATGTTTAGAAAAATTACACACATCCTAGATGACAGACAAAAAAAATTTTTTTTATTAGTAACAATTTATCATTCGCATTTTTATAAAATTCATTTTTTTAATGATAAAATTAGTATGTGCGAAAAGATGACGTGATTTAACGTCATTTAAAATTGGCATTCGTGATATCGTGATTTAAGGCGCAGGATATCTCTATATGCAGAGAATTGTTATTATTTATAATGGAAAAAAAAGCTACAACATAGTTGGGAGCTGTTATACTTTCCAGAGTAGTAATTATTATTGTTTACGGCATGCTTCTTGGAAAGAAATTCCAAAGAATTAAACACGTACTTAAAATCTCGTTTATAATATAATTATAGAAACTAATGGAAACTATAATGTAAAAATAAGTCTTGAATTTCGTGTCAGGAAATAGTTATGGAAGTGCAGCAAACGTCAGTTATCAGTTTGCACTCTTTAGAAATGTCAAAGCAAATAAATATAATAAATGAAAAATTTCGTTTCACGTTCTGCAATGTCACGTTTTTATAATGACCAACAAGGTACGCTATTAGTTCATTTATGACTAAACATGTGTATCCTCTGGGTGTATGTAGTTTAAAAAACAATTTTATTGTTAAATAATTGATTAATTGATGTTGAATAATTATTTATGAATTAGAATTTTAAATTGCTTTATACTAAAAAGTATTGAGGGATTTTAAATATTTATAGAAATATAGAACTTTATAGAATTTACGTCGATATTTTTTTTGTAAATCATTATTAAAAAAATAAAACGTATTATTTTCTGTACAAAAATTTACCAAAAATTGCATAAAAAAATATTTTTCATCAGAAATCGTTGACTATAAACGTTGTAAACTTCACCAAAGTGAATTTAAGAGATTCTGTCATAGGGAGCGGATGTAATTTTCGAACATTATTCCTCTTTCGAATTTAAAAAAAAATTTTTTTAGTTATACCATGGTTGTAACAGGTCAGGAAAGTCAGGGAATTCAGGGAAAAGTCAGGAATTTTTAGTAAAAGTACTGGAAAAAATCGAATTTTAAAAATTCATGAAAAAACTTTAAATTTTGATGTTTTTTTTGTTTGCCTTGTAAACTATAAAAATAACCACGAATTTTAATACAAAACATTGAATTTCTTCTATTTCAGACAATAATTTCTTTTTCAATAACTTAATTTTTAAAGAACTATCATAAAATTATGACTTAAAAATTATTTTATGAATCATTTTTACAATTTTAATAAATACTAGATTGATAAAAGAATTTTAGTTAAAAATACTAAAAAACATTAATTTTGGAAAAGTTACAAATGATTACAGAAATTCAATTATTTTCAAAAGTAACAAAAATTCTTCGCAGAATTTCAATTACGTTTAAAAATTTAAAAACAATTCTCGTCATTTCAATTATATCTTTAAAAATAAAAAAATTCTCCAAAATTCAATTATGTTCAAAATTTTATTAAAAATTCTCGTCAAAATTTCAATTATCTTTATAGATAATACAAATTCTTCATCGAAATTCAATTATTTTTAAAAACTTTAATAAAATTCTTGGAAAAATTTCACAGGAATTCAATACTTTACCAAATTTTTGATGAATTTCTTCTAAATAAACCAATTATTTTCATAAATAATAAAATTTTCAGAGGAATTCAATTATTTAATGTAAAAAAATCAAATAATTTTTCGAAAAATATCAATTATTAAAATAATTTTATAAAATGCGTCACAAGAGTTTAGTTATTGAAAAAAAATTTACAAAGTTCTTTTCAAAAATTTAATTATTTTCAGAAATAGTAAAATTTTTCACCGAAATTCAATTATTTTTATAAACTTGAATAAAATTCGTTGAAAGAATTAAATTATTTTCAAAAGTAATAAAATTCTTCGCAGAAATTCAATTGTGTTCAACAATTTTTGTCAAAATTTCAATTATCTTTATAAATAATAAAATTCATCAATATTCAATTATTTAAAAAAAAATTTTAATTCCCGTCAAAATTTCAATTATTGTTATAAATAATACGATTCTTCTTTAAAATTCAAATATATTTATAAACTTTAATAAATTTCTTGTTAAAATTTAACAGAAATTCTATAATTTATGAAATTTTTAATAAATTTCTTTGAAATAATTCAACTATTTTCATAAATAATAAAATTTTCACGTGAGTTCAATTATTTAATATCCAAAATTTTCTAAAATTTTTTGAAAAATATCAATTATTTATTTAAAACGATTTTTATGAAATTCGTCGCATGAATCAATTATTTAAAAAAATTTAACAAAGTTCTTTAGAAGAAATAAATTATTTTTATAAATAATAAAATTCTTCACTGAAATTCAATTATTTTAGAAAAATTTTAATAACATTTTTGGAAATTTTTTAAAATTATTTTCATGAATAGTAAAACTCTTTGCAGGATTTTAATTAATTTTCCATGCAATATTTTTTGCATGGAATTTTTTTTGTCCTCGAAAAATGTAATTATTCTGAAAAAATTTAATTAAAATTTGTCAAAAGAATTCAATTATTTAAAAATTCGTTGATAAAATTCTTTAGGAGAATTCAATTTTAACAAACATTCAATTATTCAATAAATTATTTATTTTTCAATTTAAATAATTGAATTTTTCTAGAATTTTCTAATAAAAATTGATTAAAAAATAAAATTAACGAATAATCGATTTATTGTTTATGAAAATAATTGAATTATTGCAACGAATTCTATTACAATTTTTTCAAATAATTGAATTTTTTGAGGAAATTTACTGCTTGTAAAAATAATTGAATTTTTGCGAAGGATTTTATTAGGATTTTTGTAAATAATTAAATTTTTGTTGAAAAATTTTATGGTTATTTAAATTATAACAAATTTATGTATTGTAATAATATTCTTATAAATTGTTGAGTTTTAAAAAGGTTTAAATTTGAATGTTCTGAAGAATTTCAATTATTGTGGAAAAGCAATAATTAAATACTTATTTAAAACTTTGATTATTGATATTCTTGAATAATTTTACAATGAATGAAATTTGTAAATAAATGTAATAGAACATTTTTTCTTAATTATCTAATAATTTTTAGAGTGAATCAGAATATTTTTGATGGTCAGAGAAAAAGTGAGAATTTTGTCTGGAAATCAGGAAAAAGTCAGGAAAAAATAAAATTAAATATTTGTGACAACCCTGTATATAAAGTTGATAAAGTAAATTTTTCCATAATTTTAAAATTCAAGTTTAGTTACTGAAGGTAAATACCGACCGAAGTGGAGAACATGTTTCACCGAAAACCGCTAGGTGGCAGAAACAAAATATTCCGAATCGATTTTCGGTACATTTCAAACAGTTTGAGTGTTCGAAATGTTTTTTGTTCCAATTTCCCTTCTCAACTATTATCGAAATAAATATTTCATTTATTTAATAAATTTCTAAAAACTATCACTTCCACTGACTATAAAACTGATTCACTAAATATTTCCTATTTTTTAAATAAATATTGTAAATAAATAGTTGTAGGAAAATAGAATAATATAAAGTCCGAATGAATACTAATTAATATTCGAAAAAAAGAATACAAAGACTAATTTGTCTGATTATTGTCCAAATCAGACTGTTGTAAATAAAAAATTTGCTAATTTAATTCTCTCACTGTGGGAATCAATTTGAAATGAGACTATGGCTGTACTTATTTTAGGATTCGAGATTAGGTAATAATTCAATTAGTTCACGGGAAGATTTAGCAGACTGGACTGATGTACGTGCATGGGATGCATAAATTAGAAGAACAATGCCGGACGCACCACTCATGTCCAGTATAATGTAAAAAGGGTAACATTTACCCAGTATAATATAACTGAATCATATGTTTCCTTCTCATAGCCTCCTAAACAATTAGAAGGGGTTTCGGACAGTCAAGTTTGGTAAGACCTCCGTATATTATACATCAACTTAACTGACATTAGTATTACATTAGAATATAAAATTTAAATATCATATACATTCTCTCAAGAAATTAAAGAAAAAGTATAATCGAATAACAGAATTTATATTCTCACCTTAATTTGCGTTAAGGTGAGAACCTTCTTCTCACAAAGAATTTGTCTTGAAAAGTTCGATTCAACGAAAAAAAATTTAGCTTGTTCCTAACACTGAAAACTTGGTATAAAAATAAAAATAAAAAATAATAATAATAATAATAAAAACTTTATTTTAATCAAAACCGTTTCAATTTGGGGTATAAAAACAAACAGCAACATTCATTTTTCCTGTCTAGATAAATGAAATTAATCAGTTTGCTTTGGGTACAACAATCCATAAAAGGGACGAAATGGTCTGAGAACATGTAATATTTTATTTCGGAAAAAGTAAAATACGAGCCTTGTATAGAGAAATAAGGGGTAAAGATCGTAAAAAGTAGTATATATGTAATACGCTGGACGAATTAAGAACAGGAAGTAAAATGTAAAAACCGGTGCGGCCCGTGCCTGGGTCTGTCGGTCACTTTCAGGATCGTCAGTACAATGTGGGGTTAGGTTAGGGTTAGGCTCCTCGGACAGTGTGACCAGGTCATCCCTTGGGTCAGTGATGTCCGACCGATGACCCTGCCCGTCCATTCATACAATTATAAATGCATTAAACCTACCCTCTCTATCTTTCGAAATCACATTTAAATCAGCGAGAAAGATATTTAAATCGAGCAAGTTACATGTTTTATTGCGTGTATTTTCTGTTATAAATTTCGATGGCACCCTTTTCGCCTCAAGGACTTGAAACGGTCAGTTCCGGTTCAGAATGGGCTGTCCCATGAAATTTCATAATAGAGAATTACATACGTGTTACAAGAGCTCTCTTCATACCTGCTGAACGTTATATATTTTCTTCAATTGTTTCAAAAAAAAGTTATGTTCCATTTCCAAAGCTGCGCTGCGCCTTTTCCAAAAAAGTAATTATTAATCTGATTATCTGAAATATCTATTATCTTATAATTAGTCTTTTTTTTAACTATTAGGGGATTTTTAGTTTCCACGCAAAATTTGGAGTATAAAAAGAATTCGTTGGGAGTTGAAGAAATCACAGTAAATCGTGAGGTATTAAAAAGTGTTGCAGATTAAATTAACACCAAAAAAGATTAAAATAATCAATTTCGGTGTTATTTTTTACAATGAATGAAATTTTAGTTTATTACATTTTTTACAACTGTAAAACATGAAGATATCGATGACTCGATAACTGATCGATTTCTTCATATTTTACAATAATCAAAGATGACCAAGTAATAAAATCATTATTTTATATTATAAGAATACTTCTTCAAAATTATTTTTATTATTTCAATTCAATTATTATTTTCCAAAATTTTTAAGTACAATTTTACTTTATATCTATTATTTTTAATAATAATTAATTCATCAATTTCACGAAATTTCAATTATTCGTAAATTCTTTAATTAAATGCATAAATTAGAAAATAAAAACATCAAATAATATTCAAAAAATTCAAATAAACTTTTTCAAAAATATTCATTTTCAAAATTCAATTATTTCCAAAAAGTTCACTCTATATTTCTTTTAATATTCACTTATAATTTCAAATTTTAACTGAAATTCATTTTTATGGAATGAAAATCAATTTTTATTAGAAAATTCTACAAGAATTTAATTATTTCAATGGAAAAGTCAATAATTTATTGAATAATTTAATGTTTCTCAAAATACAATTCTCATAAAGAATTTTAGTAACAAATTTTTAAATAATTTAACTCTTTTGACGACTTTTATTAAAACTTGCATGAAAATAATTCATTTTTTCAAGGAATTCAATTATAATTGTATGAAAAATAATTGAAACGCTGCGATGAGTTTTATGAGAAATTTCAAATTTATTTGTTTACAATTCAATTTTACAAAATTTCAATTATTTGGAAATTCTGCAATTAAATATATATTGAAAAATAAAAACTTGAAATAATTTCAATAAAAATCCTATTAAACTTTTAAAAAGAATTAATTCTACAGAATTTTTTGTGAAAAATATGGAAACTTAAGAATTTCAATGATTTTAGTTTGAAACTTTTTCAAAATTTAATTATTTCTAAAAATCCACGTTAGAATGCTTTTAATACTTAAGTATAATCTAAAATTTAAACTGAAATTCATTTTTAAAACCATTTTTCTTTGCAAATTCTACGAAAATTCAATTATTTAAATACAAAAATATATAATTTATTAATTTCATGTTTCTTGAAATTAAATTCTCATAAAAAATGTTGTCAACAAATTTTTTAAATCATTAAATTCTTTGGACGAATTTTAAGAAGATTTTTGAGAATAATTACATTTTTCAAGGAATTTGATTAAAATTGCATTAAAAATAATTGAAATTTTGCAATGAGTTTTACTATTTATGAAAATAATTGAATTGCTAAAAGAATTTTATTACTTATAATAATAATTGAATCCCTGTAGGAATGTTATTATTTATGAAAATAATTGAATTATTGCGAAGAAATTTATAAAAAAATTTATATATAATTGAATTACTTTTCTTTAAAAATTTTCAAATCTATTTGTTTACAATTCAATTTTACAAAATTTCAATTATTTGAAAATTCTGCAATTAAATATATATTGAAAAATAAAAACTCGAAATAATTGCAATAAAAATTATATAAAACTTTTAAAAAAGAATTAATTCAACAAAATTTTTTGTCAAAAATATGAAAATTTAAGAATTTCAATGATTTTAGTTTGAAACATTTTCAAAATTTAATTATTTCTAAAAATCCACGTTATAATGCTTTTAATACTTAAGTATAATCTAAAATTTGAACTGAAATTCATTTTTAAAACCATTTTTCTATGTAAATTTGACGAAAATTCAATTATTTAAATACAAAAATATATAATTTATTAATTTCATGTTTCTTGAAATTAAATTCTCATAAAAAATGTTGTCAACAAATTTTTTAAATCATTAAATTCTTTGGACGAATTTTAAGAAGATTTTTGAGAATAATTACATTTTTCAAGGAATTTGATTAAAATTGCATTAAAAATAATTGAAATTTTGCAATGAGTTTTATTATTTATGAAAATAATTGAATTTCTAAAAGAATTTTATTACTTATAATAATAATTGAATCGCTGTAGGAATGTTATTATTTATGAAAATAATTGAATTATTGCGAAGAAATTTATAAAAAAATTTATATATAATTGAATTACTTTTCTTTAAAAATTTTCAAATCTATTTGTTTATAATTCAATTTTACAAAATTTCAATTATTTGGAAATTCTGCAATTAAATATATATTGAAAAATAAAAATTCGAAATAATTTCAATAAAAATCCTATAAAATTTTTAAAAAAGAATTAATTCTACAGAATTTTTTGTCCAAAATATGAAAATTTAAGAATTTTAATGATTTTAATTTGAAACTTCTTCAAAATTTAATTATTTCTAAAAATCCACGTTATAAAGCTTTTAAAACTTAAGCATAATCTAAGATTTTAACTGAATTTCATTTTCAAACCATTTTTATTAGTAAATTCTACTAGAATAAATACAAAAAAAAATTTATTATTTTCATGTTTGATGGAATTAAATTCTCAAAAAACATGTTATCGACAAATTTTATAAATCATTAAATTCTTTGGACTTTTAATAAGAATTTTAATAATATTTTTAAGAATAATTACATTTTTCGAGTCATTTTATTAAAATTGCATTAAAAATAATTGAAATTCTGCAATGTGTTTTATTATTTATGAAAATAATTGAATTATTGCGAAGAAATTTATAAAAAAATTTGTAAATAATTGAATTCCTGTAAAAATTTTTATTATTTATGAAAATAATTGAATTTTTGCGTAGAATAATTTTGTTCAAACTCTTATTTAAATCATTAAATTCCTGAGAATTCGTTATTATTCATGAAAAAAATTGAATTCATACATTGATTTTTACAACAAAATTTTTAAATAATTTAATTCTGTTTGCAAATTTATTTAAATTATTAAAAATCGTTGAATTTAGAGAAATTTTTAAAAATAACTCAATTTTACAAAGAATTCTATTAAAATATTTAAGAATAATTGAATTCAATTCAATTCAATTCAAGTGAATTTTTTTTTTTGGTAAATAATTAAATGTTCGTGTAGAATATTATCAAAAATTGTCTTTATTAATTGAATTCTATTGGTAAATTTTATTAAAATAGTAGAATATTGAAAGTAATTTAATTAATTATAATTTTTTAATAAAATTGAAACTTTACCATGAATTTTATTGATATTTTAAAAAATAATTGAATTATTATGACAAATTTCTTTAAAATTGGTAAAAAAGAATTGAATTTCTGTGAAAAATTTTTATTTTTGAAAATATGTATTGATATTTTTTTTTAATAATGGAATTCTTTTGGATATTTTTATTAAAGTTTTAATGAAAATTATGGAATTTTAGAAAACTTTTGAAAATTGACAAGAAAATTGAAATTTTGACAAGAATTTGATTAAAATTTTGTAAAATAATTGAATATCAGAGAAGAATTTTATTATTTATAAAGAGAATTGAAAATTTGTAAAATTTAAAATTGTATTTGTAAATTTTTAATTGGAAAATTTTAATCCTTTTTGGTGTTAATTTAATCCTAGAGAAATTAAACTGTTGCAGATTATTTTTATCCATTCTGGTGTTATTTTAGCACCTCACGTTTCACTGTGTATGCTTTGAATTAAGTTTGACCTGAAGATGGAAATAAAAAGAATAATCAGGTCACTCGTCTCCTGGGGTGCTTTTGGCCAATAGGAAGTCTGGCCCTTTTCGGTTACAACCTCTACTCCGCCATTGGATTAGGATAAGAAAAAATCTTCACGCACAATAAATGACGACGACCAGCAGAAAAAGAGTTGGGACCAGCGGGCAGCGAATCTACGGATACGCAGGAGACAGGAGCGAAGCGGAAGAAAGAATAGTGACAATATAAGGGTCAGCGTCCGTTAGATACGAATTTGAATATTAATTTAGGGTCGTCCTAGATGCGCCGATGGACAAGGATATTGCCCTCAGGTCACTCGGAAAGGAACCCTCGAAGAAAAGAACTCATGTTATCCGTTACTGACTGTTAATAACGTTCTCCACTCGGTCTCCACTCGGCACAAGTGTCCAACATTCATTGTCAACCTCTCCTACCTAAGAAACAGTCGCCAATTCCTCAGATTCACTAACGGATAGACAAAGCATTCATAATAACAATTTATTCCATATTCATTTTTCCTTTCTCTCTCATCATCTTCTTTATTTGTTTTAAAATAAACCGCATTTGTGCATTTGGTTTAAAATCCGTTACGAATTTCCAATTTCCCGCTCCTTTTGGTGTGCCTGCCCTTTGAACTTTCCACAATATTTCCTACCATCTAAAAGACTTATTAAATTTGGAAAAAATGTCATTTATAGTTCATACACAATGTCTATTCGTGGAGAATTCGTATCCAAAAAAAAATGTGACATCTTGCCTCTGCTAAATATAGAGATTGGTGGAATTTATTGCCGAATTGTGGACAAATGACCCCGAATGACAAGTTGAAAAAATTATATGCTCCCATCGCGAAACCAAGTCAGGTTACCAATTTTGAAGGAAACCGCGATGAAAAAGCCATAGGGTCAAAGAGAAGGAAGAGTGGAAAAAGAAGAAAAAAAAGCCCCATCGAATTATACGCACTCAAAGGAGGGAAAGAATCATGAAATACGATCAGCTTTTAGTAAAATGAGACCAAAATATAGGGTATCGAAGTTCTTCTATACTATTTAAAGGACAATACCGAACGTGAAATGACCATTTCGTATATTATTCTTTTGCATTTCACTATTGTGGTTGCGATATAAGATTAAAAAAAAATTCATCCCTCAATTTTTTTCTTCTTTTTTTTTAACTTTTCATTTTTCAACCACTCGTTTTTAACATATATCATTTCATAGATCTATTCATAGCTCTAGTTTAGGGATTTCTTTAGAATCAAGACTTTTGTTTTCACTCATTTACTAATAAAACTTAAAAAAAACTAAAAAACTTAATGTTGAAAATATTAAAAACATTTAAATTTGAAAAAAAACTTAATGTTTGTTTAAATTCATTTACTAATGTTATAGAGTTTAATTAATTGAAACATTGCTCGAAAACTTAACAGTTTGTTTTCATCAGGGTTGACATAGGTCAGGGAATTCAGGGAAAGTAAAATTGGTCAGGAAAGTGAGGGATTTTTACTAAAAGTACTGAAAAAATTGAATTTTTAAAATTCATGAGAAAACATTGAATTTTTTTTCTTTTTGCCTCGTAAACTATGAAATTACCACAAATTTTAATACAAAACCTTCAATTTTTTCTTTTTCTGACAATAATTTCTTTTTAAATAGCTTAAATTTTCAAAAACTATCATAAAATTAATAATTAATAATGAATAATAAATAAATAATAATAATAAATAATTAAATAAAATGAATAATAACTATCATAAATTATGACTTCAAAATTATTTTATGAATAATTTTTACAATTTTCATAAATACGAGATTGATAAAGAATTTTAGTTAAAAATACTAAAAAAATTAGATTTTGGAAAAGTTACAAATGATTACAGAAATTCAGTTATTTTCAAAAGTTACGAAAATTCTTCGCAAAATTTCAATTATGTTCAAACATTTAAAAACAATTCTCGTCAAAATTACAATTATTTTTATAAATAAAAAAATACTTCATTAAAATTCAATTATTTATAAAAGTTTTAATAAAATTCTTGACAAAATTCCACAAGAATTCAATTATTCGATTTTTAATAAATTTCATCAAAATAATTCAATTATTTTTATAAGTAGTAATAAAATTTTCCACAGGAATTCAATTATTTAAAATACAAAATTTAATAAAATTTTTCAAAAAATATCAATTATATAAAAATATTTTTGTAAATAATAAAATTCTTCACCAAAATTTAATTACTTTTATAAACTTGAATAAAATTCGTTGTAAGAATTCAATTATTTATATAAACTTAAATAGAATTCATTGGAAGAGTTAAATTATTTTCAAAATTAATAAAATTCTTCCGAAAAATTCAATTATTCTCAAAAATAAAAAAGAAATTTTCTAAATTTCAATTATATTTATAAATAAAATAATACTTCATCTAAATTCAATTATTTAAAAAAATTTTAATAAAATTCCTAGCATAATTTTGTAGGAATCCAATTTTAATGAATTAATTCAAAATAAGTCCATTATTTTCATAAGTAATAAAATTTTCAAAGGAATTTAATTATTTAAAATACAAAATTTCATAAAATTTTTCGAAAAATACCAATTATTTAAAAAATTCTTCACTGAAATTCAATTATTTTTAAAAATTGAAATAAAATTCTTTGTAAGAATTCAATTTTTTATATAAATAATAAAATTCTTTACATAAATACAGTTATTTTTATAAATTTGAATAAAATTCGTTGGAAAAATTAAATTATTTTTAAAATGTAATAAAATTCTTGTTAAAATTCCAAGTAACTTGATAAGTAATAAAATTCTTCTCTAAAATTCAATTATTTTGGGGAAATTTTATGAAAATTTAAATTAATTTCATAAGTAATAAAACTCATTGCAGAATTTAAATGATTTTTTATACAATATATATATTTTAATCAAATTTCTCGAAAAATGAAATTAATCTTAAAAATTTTATTAAAATTTGTCAAACTAAATTGATGTATTTCAAAATTTATTGATAAAATTCTTTATGAGAATTAAATTTTAACAAAGAACATTCAATTATTCAATAAATTATTTATTTTTTAATTTAAATAATTGAATTTTTCTAGAATTTTCTAATAAAAATTGATTTAAAAATGAATTAACGGATAATCGATTTATTATTATTTATGAAAATAATTGAATTATTGCCACGAATTTTATTACTTTTATTTAAAATAATTTAATTTCTTTGTGAAATTTTACTGCTTGTAAAAATAATTGAATTTTTGCTAAGGATTTTTTTAGGATTTTTGTAAATAATTAACTAATTAATAATTAACTATTAATTAATTAATTAATTCTGAAAAATGTTATGGAAATTTAAATTATTACAAAACATGAAGAAAACGATTCGCCTTCTTCATGTTTTGTTATAATATCCTTATAAATTGTTGAGTTTCAAAAAGGTTTGAATTTGAATGTTCTGAAAAATTTTAATTCCTGTGAAAAAGAAATAATTAAATATTTATTTAAAAATTTAGTTATTGATGTTTTTGAATAATTTTACAATTAATGAAATTTGTAAATAAATGTAATAGAACATTTTTTATTGATTATCTAATAATTTTTAGAGTGAATCAGAATATTTTTTATGGTCAGGGAAAAAGTGAGAATTTTCTCTGGAAATCAGGGAAAAGTCAGGGAAAAATAAAATTAAATATTTATGGCAAACCTGTTAATTCATTTGCTAATGTCACAGAGTTTAATTATTTGAAACTTTGCTCGAATACCTACAGTTGTTGATATTTGAATCTGTGGTTGAAATTTCAATAAAAAAGAGCGTACAATGTCAATAAATCGATCAATAACAATCAGCATATGCAGAGAATAAATTTTGCATTTGATCAATACGAGGATTGCTGGAAGATTATGTAAAATTTGGTTTACCCTTTTTATTTTCATTGAAAGCTCGCAGCCACCTTTTAACGATTTTTACCTGATGATGATGACTAAAGTTTAACAAAAGGTATTAAATATCTGGGGCTTCGGAAGACGATCACTTTGGAAGCAAAAACTCGTTACCGGAGTGATTGAATAATAGTCGCGTGCCTTTTTACATATACTTTAACCGCCAATCTTCAGTTCTTTAATAGGCTACGGAGTTTGAGCATAATCGTCCAACATTCTATTCCATGATTATATAATGACGTTGAAAAGAAAACCCTGCTTGTTTAGGACCCTTTTTGTAGAAACAAAAAATTTATCGGTGATATTCAATTACTTTTTACCGCAGTAATGAAATAATTTTGTACAAGATTGTATAACATTTTATGATTCGAGAGCTGCACATTTTTTTAGTCCAAATAATCACTTTCAAAATAACTTTGAGTTTAGGACTATATGTTTGTAAGTTGTGCTTTGAACTCTGCTATAGTTTCCCTTTGTACGCAAGACTTGTCATCGGTTAAGTACCTTAAGAAGATTTCTCCTATTGGCGATATCGTGCGGTTCTGCTGGAAAAGTGATTATGTTCGTCGAAGGTCATCGATACAGTGCTTCGAAATACATTGCACACTGAAGATTTATCGCGTTCACTAAACTAACATGCTCTGTTCGTTAACGGTTCAGCAATTTTTTGAGAGAGACTTTGAAGAATCGATAAAACTTGACAGCTTACAAGTTCAGCAGCTTCACAAAGAACAGGAAATTTAACAAAAACACACTCGTCTGCATTTTCCCTCTTCGCAGTCATATAGTCTCTTGAAATTAACTAAAGATTATTAGTTAAAATTATTTTTAGTTACTAATTTTTAAGTACTTGTTTCGATAATAAAAATCATTTACTTTTAAATTTATGAAAATCCACTCTGGGAGAAATATTTAAAATAATAGTCTCTCCTCCCCCTATTTAATTCTCAGAGAGATGTCATTAAACTAAACATCTAAAGAGGCAGATGCAGCAATAGCAGCATCCAAATAGGACCCTAAAATCGACACGAAGCGTCTCAAAGTTGGCATGAACCCCTCGCCGCGTTTATTCGTCCCTTCACAATCGACATAGCACCAGAAGAACAATCTTCCTTTTAGAGAAGACATACGAAGCTATTCGAATCCTGGGAACCGTTTTTTTACTCTCCCTCCTCGATCTCTGTCTTTCGAGGTGTAATTATTTTCACAGCTTTGGTCCCTCTCAACTGCTCATCATCGTCATACAATGAAAGTTTACAACCAAAGTTCCAAATGACTTTTCCCATATTGTCCTCTCGAGGCAAACATAAATATACACTTTTTGTTCTCGAAAATTAAATTCCTCCCATAACGATGTTTGCAACTAGAAGAATCTGTATAGGTTTAGTAACACAGTAAAACGTGAGGTGTTAAAATTACACCAGAATGGATAAAAATAATCTGCAACAGTTTAATTTCTCTAGGATTAAATTAACACCAAAAAGGATTAAAAGTTTTCAATTTAAAAATTTACAAATACAATTTAAAATTTTACAAATTTTCAATTCTCTTTCTAAAAAATAAAATTCTTCTCTGATATTCAATTATTTTACAAAATTTTAATCAAATTCTTGTCAAAATTTCAATTTTCTTGTCAATTTTCAACAGTTTTCCAAAATTCCATAATTTTCATTAAAACTTTAATAAAAATATCCAAAAGAATTCCATTATTAAAAAAAATGTCAATACATATTTTCAAAAATAAAAATTTTTCACAGAAATTCAATTCTTTTTTACCAATTTTAAAGAAATTTGTCATAATAATTCAATTATTTTTTAAAATATCAATAAAATTCATGGTAAAGTTTCAATTTTATTAAAAAATTATAATTAATTAAATTACTTTCAATATTCTACTATTTTAATAAAATTTACCAATAGAATTCAATTAATAAAGACAATTTTTTATAATATTCTACACGAACATTTAATTATTTTCCCGAAAAAAAATTCACTTGAATTGAATTGAATTCAATTATTCTGAAATATTTTAATAGAAATCTTTGTAAAATTGAGTTATTTTTAAAAATTTCTCTAAATTCAACGATTTTTAATAATTTAAACAAATTTGCAAACAGAATTAAATTATTTAAAAATTTTGTTGTAAAAATCATTGTATGAATTCAATTTTTTTCATGAATAATAACAAATTTTCAGGAATTTAATGATTTAAATAAGAATTTGAATAAAATTATTCTACGCAATAATTCAATTATTTTCATAAATAATAAAAATTTTTACAGGAATTCAATTATTTACAATTTTTTTTATAAATTTCTTAGCAATAATTAAATTATTTTCATAAATAATAAAACTCATTGCAGAATTTCAATTATTTTCATAAATAATAAAATTCATTGCAGAATTTCAATTATTTTTAATGCAATTTTAATAAAATGACTCGAAAAATGTAATTATTCTTAAAAATTTTATTAAAATTCTTATTAAAAGTCCAAAGCATTTAATGATTTAAAAAATTTGTCGATAACATGTTTTTTGAGAATTAAATTTCATCAAACATGAAAATAATAAATTATTTTCTTTTGTATTTATTCTTGAAGAATTTACAAATAAAAATGGTTTGAAAATAAAATTCAGTTAAAATTATAGATTGTGTTTAAGTTTTAAAAGCTTTATAACGTGGATTTTTAGATATTATTAAATTTTGAAAAAGTTTCAATCTAAAACCATTAAAATTCTTAAATTTTCATATTTTTCACAAAAAATTCTGTAGAATTAATTCTTTTTTAAAAGTTTTATAGGATTTTCATTGCAATTATTTCGAGTTTTTATTTTTCAATATATATTTAACTGCAGATTTTCCGAATAATTTAAATTTTGTAAAATTGAATTGTAAACAAATAGATTTGAAAATTTTTAAAGAAAAGTAATTCAATTATATATAAATTTTTTTATAAATTTCTTCGCAATAATTCAATTATTTTCATAAATAATAACATTCCTACAGGGATTCAATTATTATTATAAGTAATAAAATTCTTTTAGAAATTCAATTATTTTCATAAATAAAAAAACTCATTGCTAAATTTCAACTATTTTTAATGCAATTTTAATCAAATTCCTTTGAAAAATGTCATTATTCTCAAAAATCTTATTTAAATTCGTCCAAAGAATTTAATGATTTAAAAAATTTGTTGACAACATTTTTTATGAGAATTTAATTTCAAGAAACATGAAATTAATAAATTATTTATTTTTGTATTTAAATAATTGAATTTTCGTAGAATTTACAAAGAAAAATGGTTTTAAAAATGAATTTCAGTTAAAATTTTAGATTATATTTAAGAATTAAAAGCATTATAACGTGGATTTTTAGAAATAATTAAATTTTGAAAAAGTTTCAAACTAAAATCATTGAAATTCTTAATTTTCCATATTTTTGACAAAAAAATTCTGTAGAATTAATTCTTTTTAAAAGTTTAATAGGATTTTTATTGAAATTATTTCAAGTTTTTATTTTTCAATATATATTTAATTGCAGAATTTCCGAATAATTGAATTTTTGTAAAATTGAATTGTAAACGAATAAATTTGAAATTTCTCATAAAACTCATCGCTGCGTTTCAATTATTTTTCAGACAATTATAATTGAATTCCTTGAAAAAAGTAATTATGTTCATGCAAGTTTTAATAAAATTCAACGAAAGAATTGAATTATTAAAGAATTTGTTACTAAAATTCTTTATGAGAATTGTATTTATTGAGAAACATTAAATTATTCGATAAATTATTTACTTTTGCATTCAAATAATTAAATTCTTGTAGAATTTTCTAATAAAAAATGATTTTTATTCCATAAAAATGAATTTCAGTTAAAAATTTGAAATTATAAGTGAATATTAAAAGAAATACAGAGTGAACTTTTTGGAAATAATTGAATTTTCAAAATGAATATTTTTGAAAAAGTTGAATTGAATTTTTTGAATATTATTTGATGTTTTTATTTTCTAATATGCATTTAATTAAAGAATTTACGAATAATTGAAATTTCGTAAAATTGATGAATTAATTATTATTAAAAATTAAAGATATAAAGTAAAATTGTACTTAAAAATTTTGGAAAATAATAACTGAATTGAAATAATAAAAATAATTTTAAAGAGTATTCTTATAATATAAAATAATGATTTTATTACTTGGTCATCTTTGATTATTGTAAAATATGAAGAAATCGATCAGTTATCGAGTCATCGATATCTTCATGTTTTACAGTTATAAAAAATGTAATAAACTAAAATTTCATTCATTGTAAAAAATAACACCGAAATTGATTATTTTAATCTTTTTTGGTGTTAATTTAATCTGCAACACTTTTTAATAGCTCACGATTTACTGTGAAAGTATTGACTGGATCAATATAAGGGTGGAAATGCTGCTATTAGTAAATACTTGATTTCTAGGTGCGAGAGTGCAACAGGTGCATTTTTTCCGACACTCTAAAGCATAAGGACTGTTGCACCAATCGCGGTGTTGTGAGTGTAACACATGCACATAGGGGGAATATAAATGCCGCGAGAACCGACAATGTATGTTAATGTCGAAACATAAACCTTCGCAACAGGTTCATTTCTCTAAAGTGCACCAGGCGACGCGAAAATCCTCCAAGAAATGCATCGCCACTGCAAAAGATCATTCTTCACTTGGACACCTGAAAAATCTTACGAATTTGCGTTTTGCATGTGGTCGCTCGCGCTATTCTTACAACGTTTCTTCTTTATATTGATGGCCTACAAGAAGTCTCGCATTGTTGTTCGCATTATAAAGTGTCCAACTCTTCTTCTTACGAAAATTTTTATCACGTGTTAATATCATTTCATCGGTATCTCTTTTCTTTAGATCCTTTCTTTATATAAGAATCCTTCTCTTCAGATCCATTTTTTATAAAAATCCTTTTCTTCAGATCCTTTTTTTATAAAAATCCTCTTCTTCCATTAGAATCTGTTTATTGTTTTAAAAAAAGGGATCAAAAGTTACGAAAAATTACACCCAAAGAGTTACACCCAAATTACTGTCTCATCGTGTCCGGATTATTATTAGAGCATGAAGTCTTCTGAAGCCTAACTGACCGGAAGGAAGTCCTGGACCTGTCGAAAAATACCACTCTATCATCCTCGACCTGGAGTATGACGAGGTCGCCTGACCCCTACACGTGATGGTCAAACGCGATTGTAATTTCGATCCTGAGTGCAAACTCGTTCGGCATACGACCGTTACAACAGATCCAAGTCGCAAGGCACGAAAACAAGACTCTGAAACTGGTCATTTTTTATAATAAATTCTAATTGAGTGCGCGAACAGGGAATGACCCTTCGCGCGTGCTGACAATCAAACTCCGTCAATTTTTTCATAGCTCATTTCTTGCTTCATGTTTCCTGTTCTCGGACTCGTTCTTCGGCTCATGAGGCCGATGTTCAGATTCAGACAGCACGACTTTTTTGACCCCAGGGTCCCATGGTGAGTGACCTTGTTGACCAAACGGGTACCAAATTAATCTTCGAGCTAGTATCTAAGAACTTTATTACACGCGGATTATCCACTGATTGAAATCTACAAATTTCTTCGAGTTCCTACATCGGATAATAGTTGTTTCCGAAGGGATGTTATAGAACCGAATCTTGTTGTTTCTTTTATGTTCAAATTTTACTGGGTGAAAAATTACTGTTCGAAATGTCCGAGGAGAAATTTATTTTTGAAGAACTTGGAAAAACTGCAAGCAAGATCCTTTGAAAAAGCACGAGAAACAAGACACGTTTGTTTAAAACATATTCGAAAGTCGAATAAGGAGCATTGACGTAAACCCTTCCTCTAAAGGGTACTTAGACTAATCTAGCAATCGATCTTGGGGTCTGGGTCAAAAGCCACAGCTGCTTTCGAAGAACGATGACGTCACGACAAAGAGATCAAATCGAAGATGAGCTATATATCCTACATTAGAGACAGGAAGAATCTTCTGACTTGCGTTTCATCATATACAGCTGCCAATGTTTAGTTTTAAGCAGGGCTCGAAGGAGTGGAAATATTTTAAAATATACGGACTTTACGGACCAAAAATTAAAAGTTATGGACCATTTACGGACCAACTGACAAAAATATAATCAGACCGAATCAAAAATAGGAGGACATTTTACTTAAAACTAGAAAATCAATTTTTTATAACTATAAAACACGAAAAAATCGATAACCTCTAGTCTACGACACGAAGTCATCGATTTCTTCATGTTTTATAATAATTAATATTAATTATTAATCAAAATAATTTATAATAATTAAAATCATTATCAATTCAATTATTATTTTTCAGAATTTATTTCTAAACTTCTTTATATCGACTATTTTTCAGAATTTTTGAAAAAGTTCTTTGACAATTTTCAAATTCATTTCTTTACAATATTCAATTTTAAGAAATTTCAATTATTAGTAAAATTCTTTTATTAAATAAATATTAGAAAATAGAAACTGAAAATAGTATTAAAAATACTCAATTTAACTATTTCGAAAAAATTAATTACAAAATTCAATTATTTTTTAAAATTCACGCTATATATTGCTTTTAATATTCAATGATAACCTCAAATTTTAACTGAAATTCATTTTTATGAAATAAAATTGAATTTTTAATAGAATATTCTACTAGAATTCAATTATTTAAATAAAAATGAAACGCAATTAAATAACTTATTGAAGAATTGAACGTTTCTTAAAATTCAATTCCCATAAAAAATTGTTATCAACAAATTATCAAACACTTTATTTCTTTTAAAGAATTTTAATAAAATTTTTAAGAATAATTATATATTTAGAGAAAGTCGATTAAAAATGTATTAAAAATAATTGAAATCCTGCATTCAATTATTCTATTATTTTTAAAAATTTTAATAAAATTCTTGGCATAAATTAAAAATAACAAAAATCTTAGCAGATCTTTAATTACTTTCATAAATTTTAATAAAATTATTCGCAAGAATTTAAATATTTTCGTAAAATAATTAAAATCTTTCTAGTGAATCAATTATTTTCAATAGTCTTAGTAAAATTATTCGCAAAAAATCAATTATTTTAAAAAATATTAGCATTTTTTGGTAGAAATTCAGTTATTTTTAAGACAATTTTAAAGAAATTTCCCAAATTCAATTATTTAAAAAAATTTTTTAAAATTCTTCCAAAGAATTCAATTTTAACTGAAATCTATTTTTAAATCAATGTTTATCAGAAACATTAAAAATAATTGAAATTCTGCATTCAATTTTATTATTTACGGAAATAATTGAATTCTTGCGAAGAATTTTATTAAAATTTTCACAAATAATAAAATTCTTGTTAAAATATTAACGGGAATTCTATAATTTTTAAAATTTTTAATAAAATTCTTGGCATAAATTACAAATAACAAAATTAATCTTTAATTAAGTAATCTTTAAATACTTTCAGAAATTTTAATAAAATTATTCGCAAGAATTTAAATATTTTCGTAAACTAATAAAAATCATTGCAGGGAATCAATTATTTTAAATAGTCCTAATAAAATTCTTGGCAAGAATTGAATTATTTTTAAAAATTTTAGAAATTAAGCAGTAATTCAAGCATTTTAAAAAGTTTTGTTAAAGTTGTTTTGATAGAAATTCAATTATTTTCAAGACAATTTAAAAAAAATTTCTCAAATTCAATTATTTAAAAAATTTTAATGATCCTCAAATTTTAAACGTTCAAATGAACGAAATATTTATTATTGAATATACAATTTAAATAAATTACTAATAATAAAAAAATTTGCGAATTGAAATTATACATTTATAAACTCAGTAATGAACATTTAATTTTTAGAAGAAATAAATAAATTTCGTTCATTTGAACGTTTAGAACTTTAGAATCTTAAATTTTAATGAAATTCTTTAAAAGAAGATTTTAATTAAAATCTATTTTTAAATCAGTGTTGATCAGAAAATTCTACCAGAATTAAATTATTTAAATACAAAAATAAATAATTTATTGAATAATTGAATGTTTCTTGGAATTCAATTCCTATTAAAAATGTTATCAACAAAGTTTTAAACAATTAAATTCTATTAACGAATTTTAATAAAATTTTGAAGAATAATTAAATTTTTAGAAAAAATCAATTATTTTAAAATTCTATTAAAAATAATTGAATTCCTAAAAAGAATTATATTATTTGCGAAAATAATTGAAGCACGGTAAAATTTTATTAATTATGAAAATAATTGAATGATTGCGAAAAAATTTATAAAAAAAGTTTATTATAAATGAAATGTTTGTGAAATTTTTATTATTTTTTGAAAATAATTAAAAGTTTTTGTAGAATTTCATTAAATTTTTTTTAAATAATTAAATTCTTTTGATAAATTTTATAAAAATAGTAGATATTGAACAATATTTAATTTTTACGAAGAATATTATTAATTTTGAAAATATTTGAAATTTTGCAATGGATTTTATTAAAATTTTTGTATATAATTGAATTTTATTTCTTTAGAAAATAACTGCAGAATTCGTGTGATAAATATTGTTAATTATGAAAATAATTAAAATTTGTTAATGAAGTTTAATAGAATTTTTGAATACAATTGAATTTTGTTGAAGAATTTTGCTATTTATTTATACAGATAATTGAAATGTTGACAATGTTTTTTAGTTTTTTTAAGATCCTAAAGTTCGGAAAGTTCAAATGAACGAAATTCATTTATTTATTTATTTATAAATTTATTTTATTTTACTTCACTATCCAAAAAATTAATTACTGAATTTGTAAACGTAAAATTTTAGTTTATAAATTTTTTTATGATTAGTAATTTATTAAAATATCTCCAATATAAAATATTTCGTTCATTTGAACGTTCAAAACTTGGGGATCATGTTTTTTTTGAAAATATATGAATTTCGGAGAAGAATTTTAATATTTCTAAAGATAATTGAAACTTTGATGAGAATTGAAAAAAATTATTGAACATAATTGAATTTTTGAGAAGAATTTTATGACTTTTAAAAATAACTGAATTTCTACAATCATTTGTAATTTCTCTAAAATTCTCCAAATTATATCGTACAATTTACTAACTTTTCATCATTTTTGAATGAAATTACAGACTTTACGAACCTTTTCTCAAAAAAACGGACTCTTACAGACTTGAAGCAAAGTTACGGACTTTTTCAGAATTTACGGACCTACTTCGTGCCCTGTTTTAAGTTTACTCTTCTTTGTTCCCCAAAAACGCTCGTATTCTGATTCTCATACGATAATAGACCCTAATGTTGTTAAAACCATTCATTAAAATGAAAAAATCGACCAAATTTCTCATTCTTTTTTCTCTTTTTTTTGGTATATATACGTTTCTTGACATCGAGAAACTTTTCCCAGAGGTATAAGTTACAGTAGTACTTAAACTAGGATGCTATATTTGCATAGGTCCGGCTTTCGGACAGAAAGCAAATCAGGCTCCTGTCTTAGCTAAAAGGATTCACTTTGACAAGCAGCGATTCCGGAAATTACCATGCGGAAGGTGAGACGAACAAAATCCAGATTCTATTGCAGAAATACTAGTTTAAAATTAAAGAAAAAAAATAATTAACAAAGAAAGTGTGTGTAATCAACACCTGACACTTCTCATTCATTACATATGTTTCGTCAACTTTATAAAAAGTTTCTTCAGAAGTTTTTTCCTGTCGGAATTTATTCAGCTGGAAATTAAAATGGGGTTTACTCGAAATACTCATGTAGTACTTCGAGTACTGCATTAAAATTAAATTAAAATTCGAGTACTGCATGAGTACTGCATGAGTATTAAAATATTTTAATGAGAAGGCAGATTAAGAAGAAGCAGATTAAGTTGAAAATAATGTTCTTGTCTCTAATGAATGTTCTGGTGATAATTTTTATCGTAGGAAGAACATTGGGGATTTTTGTTTGGCACAGTGTGGACGCACAGGTAATGATGAGACTGTTGTCAGTTGGTTGTATCTAGGACAATGGTATCCTGTAGACTGCTCGTGTTCCAATGACGATCTCTTTCCACGGGCCAAAGAAATATGCCCCCAACCGTTTCCCATTATAATCCTTCCGAGTGATCGAGGGGTGAAGTTATTTGGCTAAGGGATGCTGCATCTATAGCACCTTCCATGGGTAGAGATAGCTCCAGTGCTCGGCATGAAAGCGAGAGAGACAGAAGGAAGGCCTTTGAAGGGGTGACTGGGTAAAGTAAAGGGATGCTGTGGGAATTTTCTCACAGTGTACTCCGATCACCTGTATCTACCGAAATGCTCCGTCCTTCTGTCGATACATACCCCCAGCGATCGGTGTCATCTGGCTCTACACGGAAGTCGACTCGCTGGACCGAGAATGGATACCATTTATCTCATCCCTTTTCTCTACTATCCTACATTTTTTTATATAATAGAAAATGCAATCAATTCAGCTTTTCAATTCTCTCTCTTTCGCTCTTTGAGAGAAATATTATTTATTGCGTATATTATGAAACTAATAATTAACGACAATGCCAGTGACTCGTATATATGTTGAGTACAATTTTGACACAGTAAATTAAACACACATATTCTGATAAATTCGAATATTATTATCGTCCCTCGTAACAAAGACAGGAAAGTAATCTACTTTTGAAAAAACGCTCTTTGACGACGGCGCAACAACTTCCGTTTGCAGAAAAGTTGAAAACAGGCAGGTAGGAGCGCGCGCTCTCTCACCCTTCTTTTAATTTTAATTTCCTAGCGAAATCCTACCATTGTGAAGGAAGAAGAGTAAGAAAAGATTGGAGGGGGTTATGGCGGCAGCGGCTGACTCTGGTTTTCCACGCACATCATCCCTTTTACATTTTAATTTCTCCCCTTTTGCACCGGCTTTTTACAAAGGCGCTCACCACCACGACCATGTCGCATCCCTTTAACATTATAATTCTTCCAGCTCTCTTGGTTCAAATTCCAACTCCTTTTTTTTCCCTCGCTTTTGCCGCGTAACGTACCGATTTATAGGTTTTGATACAAACTCTGAGGGAAATGTTATGCTACCGACCTGGAATCAATGGATAAAAACCGTTGACACAGTTTGGCACAATGCGACGAGGCATATGTAAAAATCGCACCAAGTGCCAAGGAGGCTTACCGGATTATCGAGTGCTCGATTTTTTTTTTATCAACGAGCTCACAGGTACTTCCGTGAATATTATATGCGCAAGCATATATAAATAAAGTGTGCCCTATTCTAAGAAGCTCGATCAAAATCTATTGCGAACCTCGTGTATCAAGGGTTCAAATAGCAGTAATCACTTTCATTGAACCTACACAATTAGATGTATACTTTTTTTCGGTTAGGATTTATTCCAAAAATATTCCCAACATAATCCATCCTTTCTTGTATAGCAAAAAAACGATTTCTTTTTCAAGTTTTGAGTTTGTAAAACTAGTATATCATGTTTTAAAAACAAATAATAGTGGATCAAAAAATTTTGTTAGATTAACTTTAGAAAAACAGACTTACCGAAAGTTGATTGTCTCTATCTACATTCTGCTTGTCCCCTGAATCTGTAACATAAAACATTTATTACCTTCTATATACAATTTAAGAAGAGTACCCATAATTATTTTTATTTTCAACTATAAGAATAGAAATTCTTATCTTCATATTTCTGTCAAATATTTTTTATATACACAGTAAAACGTGAGGTGTTAAAATAACACCAGAATAGATAAAAATAATCTGCAACAGTTTAATTTCTCTAGGATTAAATTAACACCAAAAAGGATTAAAATTTTTCAATTTAAAAATTTACAAATACAATTTAAAATTTTACAAATTTTCAATTCTCTTTATAAATAATAAAATTCTTCTCTGATATTCAATTATTTTACAAAATTTTAATCAAATTCTTGTCAAAATTTCAATTTTCTTGTCAATTTTCAAAAGTTTTCTAAAATTCCATAATTTTCATTAAAACTTTAATAAAAATTTCCAAAAGAATTCCATTATTAAAAAAAAATGTCAATACAATTCTACGCGAAAATTCAATTATTTTCATTAATAATAACAATTTTTACAGGAATTCAATTATTTACAAATTTTTTTTATAAATTTCTTCGCAATAATTCAATTATTTTCATAAATAATAAAACTCATAGCAGAATTTCAATTATTTTTAATGCAATTTTAATAAAATGACTCGAAAAATGTAATTATTCTTAAAAATTTTATTAAAATTCTTATTAAAAGTCCAAAGAATTTAATGATTTAAAAAATTTGTCGATAACATGTTTTTTGAGAATTTAATTTCATCTAACATGAAAATAATAAATTATTTTTTTTTGTATTTATTCTTGAAGAATTTACTAATAAAAATGGTTTGAAAATGAAATTCAGTTAAAATTTTAGATTATGTTTAAGTTTTAAAAGCTTTATAACGTGGATTTTTAGAAATAATTAAATTTTGAAAAAGTTTCAAACTAAAATCATTGAAATTCTTAAATTTTCATATTTTTGACAAAAAATTCTGTAGAATTAATTCTTTTTTAAAAGTTTTATATGACTTTTATTGCAATTATTTCGAGTTTTTATTTTTCAATACATATTTAATTGCAGAATTTCCAAATAATTGAAATTTTGTAAAATTGAATTGTAAACAAATAGATTTGAAAATTTTTAAAGAAAAGTAATTCAATTATTTATAAATTTTTTTTATAAAATTCTTCGCAATAATTCAATTATTTTCATAAATAATAACATTCCTACAGGGATTCAATTATTATTATAAGAAATAAAATTCTTTTAGAAATTCAATTATTTTCATAAATAAAAAAACTCATTGCTAAATTTCAATTATTTTTAATGCAATTTTAATCAAATTCCTTGAAAAATGTAATTATTCTCAAAAATCTTATTAACATTCGTCCAAAGAATTTGTTGATTCAAAAAATTTGTTGACAACATTTTTTATGAGAATTTAATTTCAAGAAACATGAATTAATAAATTATTTATTTTTGTATTTAAATAATTGAATTTTCGTAGAATTTACAAAGAAAAATGGTTTTAAAAATGAATTTCAGTTAAAATTTTAGGTTATATTTAAGAATTAAAAGCATTATAACGTGGATTTTTATAAATAATTAAATTTTGAAAAAGTTTCAAACTATAATCATTGAAATTCTTAAATTTTAATATTTTTGACAAAAAATTCTGTAGAATTAATTCTTTTTTAAAAGTTTTATAGGATTTTTATTGCAATTATTTCGAGTTTTTATTTTTCAATATATATTTAATTGCAGAATTTCCAAATAATTGAATTTTTGTAAAGTTGAATTGTAAACAAATAGATTTGAAAATTTTTAAAGAAAAGTATTTCAATTATTTATACATTTTTTTATAAATTTCTTCGCAATAATTCAATTATTTTCATAAATAATAACATTCCTACAGGGATTCAATTATTATTATAAGTAATAAAATTGTTTTAGAAATTCAATTACTTTCATAAATAATAAAACTCATTGCAAAATTTCTATTATTTTAAATGCAATTTTAATCAAATTTCTTGAAAAATGTAATTACTCTCAAAAATTTTATTAAAATTCGTCCAAAGAATTTAATGATTTAAAAAATTTGTTGACATTTTTTATGAGAATTTAATTTCAAGAAACATGAAATTAATAAATTATTTATTTTTGTATTTAAATAATTGAATTTTCGTAGAATTTACAAAGAAAAATGGTTTTAAAAATGAATTTCAGTTCAAATTTTAGATTATACTTAAGTATTAAAAGCATTATAACGTGGATTTTTAGAAATAATTAAATTTTGAAAAAGTTTCAAACTAAAATCATTGAAATTCTTAATTTTCCATATTTTTGACAAAAAATTCTGTAGAATTAATTCTTTTTAAAAGTTTAATAGGATTTTTATTGAAATTATTTCAAGTTTTTATTTTTCAATATATATTTAATTGCAGAATTTCCGAATAATTGAATTTTTGTAAAATTGAAATGTAAAGGAATAAATTTGAAAATTCTCAGAAAACTCTTCGCAGCGTTTCAATTATTTTGCAGACAATTATAATTGAATTCCTTGTAAAAAGTAATTTTGTTCATGCAAGTTTTAATAAAAGTCGACAAAAGAGTTAAATTATTAAAAAATATTTGTTACTAAAATTCTTTATGAGAATTGTATTTTGAGAAACATTCAAGTATTCAATAAATTATTGACTTTTGCATTTAAATAATTAAATTCTTGTAGAATTTTCTAATAAAAATTGATTTTCATTCCATAAAAATGAATTTCAGTTAAAATTTTAAATTACAAGTGAATATTAAAAGAAATATAGAATGAACTTTTTGGAAATAATTGAATTTTCAAAATGAATATTTTTTCAAAAGTTTAATTAAATTTTTTGAATATTATTTGATGTTTTTATTTTCTAATATGCATTTAATGAAAGAATTTACGAATAATTGAAATTTCGTGAAATTGCTGAATTAATTATTATTAAAAATAATAGATATAAAGTAAAATTGTACTTAAAAATTTTGGACAATAATAATTGAATTGAAATAATAAAAATAATTTTAAAGAAGTATTCTTATAATATAAAATAATGATTTTATTACTTGGCCATCTTTAATTATTGTAAAATATGAAGAAATCGATCAGTTATCGAGTCATCGATATCTTCATGTTTTACAGTTATAAAAAATGTAATAAACTAAAATTTCATTCATTGTAAAAAATAACACCGAAATTGATTATTTTAATCTTTTTTTGGTGTTAATTTAATCTGCAACACTTTTTAATATCTCACGATTTACTGTGTACCTATAACGGTCGTTTTCTCCAAACAAGCAGACATTTTATTAAGTACGGAATAAGACACTCTTGAGTTTGATTGAATTTCACACCTCTAAATAATATACGTTTGTGTGCATGAAGAACGCAAACACGTGCCTGTCATTTTTATTGTTCTTTGATAGACGTACACAACCCCGAGGCGGGAACTAGAGGACAAAACTGATTAATGTATCGCCTGATGGACACCACTCAACACTGACCATCGCATATGGGTGACGAAAATAATGGGGAAAAAAGTGAGGTCTAGAATCGTGGTTAGCCGCAAAATTTATTTCAAAGGGTCATTGTATGCAGTTAGACAAGTGCGACCGCTACTAACATGCACATGGGGTGCAGTAAAAGTCAGACAAACTTGCAACAGCCAACAAATTACCCTTCCAGCATTTAATCGAGGATGATAGAGAAATTAATGGTCCGAAACGCAGACATTTCTCCGATTTCGTATTCCAGTCTTAATTCTATGAAAATTTTATTATTTATCTAATTCTATGAATGTTTTATTATTTATCTAATTCTATAGAATATTTTTTTATTTATTTAATTCTATGAATATTCTATTATTTATTTAATTCTATGAATATTCTATTATTTATTTATTTATTTCTATGGAATATTTTCAATTCGACTGGTTTTTTTCTCTCAAACTGACCACACTCAAGGGACCGAGGAGAGATAAGTATTTATAAGAATATAAAGAATTGGACACGTGTTTGAGCTTCGTATCTTTGGATTAAGACGAGAAGGGCAATGAGTGCCAGATCTTTCATCGTGGATACAGGAAGTTGGATGACCAGCGGTCAATCGAAAGAATGAAAAAAAAACCGGTTGCCACCCGAAAGAATGAGCGGCGCGTGCGACAAACTTGGTCCATTTGATGCACCCAAGAGGTTATATGTCAAATGTCAAACGAATCTTGTTCGTGGTACTTTCACGCTCTTTAGAGAGGTGAACTTTATTTTGAACACAAGTTGCCGAAATTAAACTTTATAACGCAAAAAAAGATGTACAAATTTGGTCATTTTTAATGCTTGCACTTTGTATAAAGTTTTTAATGATTAAAAATGTGAATCTTAAATTTAAGATTCTTCCTTTTGTATACATAATTTTTTGTCTTAACATATTACATCCTTAGAAAAATCAGGGTTACCACAGGTCAGGTATGTCAGGGAGTTCAGGAAAAAGTCAGGGAAAGTAAAATTGATTAGAGAAGTCAGGAAAAAGACAGGGATTTTTTGTAAAAGTACTGTAAAAAATCGAATTTCAAAAATTCATGAAAAAACTCTAAATTTTGATGTTTTTTTGTTTGCCTTGTAAACTATAAAAATATAACTACAAATTTCAATACAAAACATAGTTGAATTTTTTCTATTTCAGACAATAATTTCTTTTTAAATAACTTAATTTTTAAAGAACTATCATAAAATTATGACTTATAAATTATGTAATGAATCATTTTTACAATTTTCTTAAATACTAGATTGATAAAAGAATTTTAATTAAAAATACTAACAAAATTTAATTTTGGAAAAGTTGCAAATAATTACAGAAATTCAATTATTTTCAAAAATAATAACATTTTTCGCAAAAATTCAATTATATTCAAAAATTAAAAAAAATTCTGGTCATTTCAATTATATCTTTAAAAATATAAAACTTCTTCTCCAAAATTCAATTACGTTCAAAATTTTATTACAAATTCTCGTCAAAATTTCAATTATCTTTATAGATAATACAAATTCTTCTTCGACATTCAATTATTTTTAAAAACTTTAATAAAATTCTTGGAAAAATTTCACAGGAATTCAATAATTTACAAAATTTTTGATGAATTTCTTCTAAATAATCCAATTATTCTGATAAGGAATACAATTTTCACAGGAATTCAATTATTTAATTCAAAAAATTTCAAAAATTTTTTTGAAAAATATCAATTATTTAAAAAAATGTTTATAAAATTCGTCGCTAGAGTTCATTTATTGAAAAAAATTTAACCACGTTTTTTTCAAGAATTCAATTATTTTTAGAAATATATTAAAAAATTTTTTTTTAAATAATTGATATTTTACTATATTCACCAAAATTCAATTATTTTTATAAACTTGAATAAAATTCGTTGGAAGAATTAAATTATTTTCAAAAGTAATAAAATTCTTTGCAGAAATTCAATTATGTTCAAAAATTTTTTTTAAATTTCAATTGTCTTTATAAATAATAAAATTCATCAATATTCAATTAGTTTAAAAAAATTTTTATAATTCTCGTTAAAATTTCAATTATTGTTATAAATAATACGATTCTTCTTCAAAATTCAATTATTTTAAAAAACTTGAATAAAATTCTTGTTAAAATTTCACAGAAATTCAATAATTTATGAATTTTTTAATAAATTTCATTGAAATAATTCAATTATTTTCATAAATAATAAAATTTTCACTTGATTTCAATTATTTAATAAACAAAATTTTATAAAATTTTTTTTGAAAAATATCAATTATTTAAAAAGATTCTTATAAAACTCGTCGCATGAATCAATTATTTTAAAAAAATTTAACAAAGTTCTTTACAAGAATTGAATTATTTTTATAAATAATAAAATTCTTCACTAAAATTCAATTATTTTAGAAAAATTTTAATAACATTTTTGGAAATTTTTAAAAATTATTTTCATGAATAATAAAACTCATCGCAGGATTTTAATTAATTTTGGATACAATATTTTAATTAAATTCTTCGAAAAATGTAATTATTCTTAAAAATTTTATTAAAATTGGGCAAAAGAATTCAATTATTCAAAAATTTGTTGATAAAATTCTTTATAAGAATTCAATTTGAACAAACATTCAATTATTCAATAAAGTATTTATTTTTCAATTTAAATAATTGAATTTTTCTACAATTTTCTAATAAAAATTGATTAAAAAATGAAATTACGGAATAATCAATTTATTGTTTATGAAAATAATTGAATTATTGCAACGAATTTTATTACAATTTTTTCAAATAATTGAATTTTTTTTGAGAAAATTTACTACTCTCTAAATCTGAATTAGTAGAATTCTACTAAGAATTAGTAAAATTTTACTACTTTTTAGTAGTTTTCATGAACGACTTTTCACCTTTTTAACTAGTAGAATATTACTAATTTTTAGTAAAATTCTACTAATGTTTTAGTAGAATTCTACTAATTGAAAGTCACTTTTTTACTAAATGAATTAGTGAAACTGTTTTATCGACTATTAATAAAACAGTTCTACTAATTGTTAGTAGAATTCTACTAATCAATTAGTAACGCTCTACTGACAATTAGTAAAATTTTACTAATTGTTAGTTGAATTATTACTAAATCATTTAGTGGACGACTTTTCACCATTTCATTAGTAACTTTCTACTAATTCAGATTTAGAGAGTAATTTTAAAAATAATAATTGAATTCTTGCGAAGGATTTTTTTAAGGATTTTTGTAAATAATTGAATTTTTGTTGAAAAATTTCATGGTTATTTAAATTATAAGAAAATTATGTTTTGTAATAATATTCTTATAAATTGTTGAGTTTCAAAAAGGTTTGAATTTGAATTTAATTTAAACTTTAGTCATTGATGTTTTTGAATAATTTTACAATTAATAAAATTTGTAAATAAATTTAATAGAACATTTTTTTGCGTATCTAATAATTTTTAGAGTGAATCAGAATATTTTTTATGGTCGGGGAAGAAGTGAGAATTTTGTCTGGAAATCAGGGAAAAGTCGGGGGAAAAATAAAATAAAATTTTTGTGGCAACCCTAAAAATGTGTCAATACTTTAGTATTGACACCAAACTTTGTGTGTTCCAAACTTTGAATCATCGAAATTCGACTCTTTACAGTTTTTCTATATCCAATTGAGACGAAAAACAAATCAAAATATCGTTTTGTAACACTTAATTTTCTGTCTTAACACAAAGTATATTGACACTTTTTCTAAGGATGTAAAATGTTAAGACAGAAAATGAAGTGTTACAAAACGATGTTTCGATTTGTTTCTCGTCTCAATTGGATATAGAAAAACTGTAAAGAGTCGAATTTTGATGATTCAAAGTGTGGAACACGCAAAGTTTGGAATTTTCCATGAACTGTCACAGGAGAATGCGAAAATGGAAAAGCACTATCTCCAATTGACAGAGTGAAGAATTGAATTAACATATCCGTTACAAAGCGGTTACTTAATTCGGCCCGTTGGTTGAAACCTCTTTCGGTCATCAGTCGGCGATCCCCAGGGTGACCGTGCTTGTGTTTCGCTACATTTTCAAAAGGCATAACGTACTTTTTAGGACAGTGGCCGCGTCCTTTATCAATGGTGCGCGTAACGAAGGCGAGCACTCTGCGCCTAGCTGCATATACCTGCGACAATGAAGAAAAAGATTTCATTCTTTAGACTTAAGCGGCCAGCCAGAAGTCCGTGCTTGACCTGTCAGTGAAATCGGATAGGAATAGGCGACGCCCAGATGTGACCTCTGATACCTGGAAACACCTCGATATTCCTCCAGGTGGAAGGGGTACAACGTTGAATTTCATTCCTCACGGTGTCAAGCGTGGATAATATGGCGCTTGACATTTCAAACATGAGCTCACATTTGTTCCGCGAATATCGTCTTTTCACCTTATTCCTTCTTTTCTTCAAATCCCCGCCGTCCTTCCTAATTAATCCAGTCAGACATGACGGATCGATCGTGAATTTGAATAATTCGTTAATAACTCTGTCTCTCGAATGCGAAAAACAAGACTCGCGATGGGTGTTAATGACGAGTTTTTTTTTTTTTCTTTTTTTTTTTATTAATATCTGTTTCCCCTCTTTGCTCCATCGTCGGGGCGGTCCATCGGACGTAAATTAAGATAATGAGCGGTTTCGGACGAAATTTGCATTCGCTAATTGCAATGGTGTTTATTTTTAAACTATAATTCAAATCTATCATTTAGAAATTCGTCACTTCAGTTTTAAATATATGTATATGTTTTTATCCTTGGTCCAGTAAAAAAATTTCTTTCATGCGCAACCTTGTGTGCTTTTTGTTATATATATATAGTGTAACAACGAATTTATGAGGTGATTCTCGACTCACGTTAATTAAAAGTCTAGCCAGCATATATAGTTTCTTTATTTTTAGCTATCAGATTGCAGACAATCTCTTTTTCATTGTCCGAGGTCCGAGAGTAAATCATTGAAACTCATTCATTTCTGCGCGCTGTATTTTTGTATTGCTAATATGCATATACGCAAGTGTCCAAATGACAATTAACAGGAATTTAACATTCCTTCGAGAATTTGGCAACAATCGAAAATTTCTCGAACATTTAATCATCATGACCTCGCAAACCTTTTCATTACGCTGTCATTAATTTTGACGAGCATGTTACTTTAACGACCGCATCATCAGAGATTACGGAATTATGTTTTTTTTCAATCCTGAAAGCGATCATCCAAATTGCAACTTAATTCCGATTATTTCTCATCTCGAGACGTATATCGGATTACTTAATCGTGCCTAGATGATTTATTTTATCGCTATCATTTCTCAATTTACTCTTTAATCTATTTAATTAAGATTATTTATTTCTATTTATTTATTTTTTTTTATTTTAAGATTATTTTAAACTAGCAAAGTTATCCGCGCGCAAGTGCGCGGGAATGTTAAACTGCAATGTTTATTGTAAACAATTTCAAGTCATTTAAATTTAAGTAATTTTTAAAGAAATACTTATTATGACACATAACTGAAAAATGAATTAGAATTAAATTTTCCAAATATATTATATTTTTAAACTTTAAAGTATATAAAAAGAACTTTAACAAATTAGGATACTAATTTCAAATTTGGCATCAGATTTTCAAAATTGCAAATAATTCAACTTTCTTGTACGAGGAAAATTGAATTTCACAAAAATTGTTATCTGATACCTAAATTAAAAAAAACATCATTGCGAAAATTTTAATTATTCTAAAGAGTAGAGAAGGTAAAAAAATTATTAGCTATATATAGATATTTAACTTTCCGAACAAAGAATATAAACAATATTTTTTTAGAGAATTTCCACTACTTTTAATTCGCCAATTTTGAAAAAAATCAATTTTATTTAACAAAATTTTATGCAATTTATTTTTCCCAATAATTCAATTACTTTTAATAATTAAAAAAATTTTCATGTGAATTCCATTTTTTCAACGAAATTTTTGATTAAATACTAAGCATGAATTTAATTATTTTCATAATCGTAAAATTCAGTTACTTTCACGAATAAAGTTTTTGACAAGAATTCAATTATTTAAACTAATAAAATTTTCATAACATTTAAAAATTCATTATTTAAAAAAATGTTCATAAAATTCTAATGAAGATTTCAATTCCTTTTAAAATTAATTGCCAAATTTTTTAATAGAATTCTTTGTAAAATTTAATTATCTTTAAAAACTTTTCACATTTCAATGATTTTCAATATCTACTATTTTTATAAAATAACCAATTCTATAGGAAAAAATTCAATTATTTTCATCAATTTTAAAAAAATTCGCCGCAAGAATTTAATCATTTACCTAATTAATAAAATTCTTTGAAAGAATTAAATTATTTTTATAAATAATAAAATTCTTCGAAAGTAATTAAATTATTTTTTCAACAATTATTAATAAAATATCTCAGAAGAATTCAATTATTTTCATGAATTACAAAATCCTTAGAAGAAATGTAATTCTTCAAAAAATTCAATTTTTCTCAAAATTTATAAAATTTTTCAGAAAAATTCCATTATTTTCCAAATTTTTTAAAAAATCCTTTCCAAGAATTTAATTATTTTCCAAATTAAAAAAAAAATCTTCGCAAGAATTTAATTATTTTTATAAAAATAGAAAAATCCAAAAAAAATTTAACTATTTTTATAAATTATGAAATTCTTCAAAAAAAAGTCTATTTTTCTTAAAATTTATAAAATTCTTAAGAAAATTTCAATTATTTTTAAAATTTTTTAAAAATTCTTCCCAAGAATTTAATTATTTTAATAAATAATAAAATATTTCAAGAAAATTCAATTATTTTCATAAATAACCAAATTTACCTAAAGAAATCAATTATTTTTGTAAATAATAAAATTCTTCTGAAAAATTCAATTATTTTCATAAATAAAAAAATGTTTTTTTGGGAAATCAAATTATTTTCAAAAAAATTTAATAAAATTTCCCACCGACATTCAATTATTACCAAATTTTTTACTAGAATTCTTTGTAAAATTTAATTATCTTTAAAAACTTTTCATATTTTAATGATTTTCAATATCTACTATTTTTATAAAATAACCAATTCTAGGAAAAAATTCAATTATTTTCATCAATTTTAATAAACTTCATTCACCTAATTAATAAAATTCTCTGAAAGAATTAAATTATTTTTGTAAATAATAAAATTGTTCGAAAGTAATTAAATTATTTTTTCAACAATTATTAATAAAATTTCTCAGAAGACTTCAATTATTTTCATAAATTACAAAATCCTTAGAAGAAATGTAATTCTTCAAAAAATTCAATTTTTCTCAAAATTTATAAACTTTTTCAGAAAAATTCAATTATTTTCCAAATTTTTTTAAAAATCCTTCCCAAGAATTTAATTATTTTCTAAATTTAAAAAAAAATTCTTCGCAAGAATTCAATTATTTTGATAAAAATAGAAAAATATTCCAAAAAAATTTAACTATTTTCATAAGTTATGAAATTCTTCGAAAAGAGTTAATTTTTTTTTAAATTTACAAAATTCTTCAGAAAATTTCAATTATTTTAAAAATTTTTTTAAAAATTCTTCAGAAAATTTCAATTATTTTCAAAATTTTTTTAAAAATTCTTCGCAAGAATTTAATTATTTTAATAAATAATAAAATATTTCAAGAAAATTCAATTATTTTCATAAATAACAAAATTTACCTAAAGAAATCAATTATTTTTGTAAATAATAATTTTATTTTTCTTCTGAAAAAATCAATTATTTTTATAAATAATAATATTTTTCATTGAAAATAGTTAAATTATTTTCAAATATTTTTTTAAATTCTTCGCAAGAATTCAATTATTTTTATAAAAATAGAAAAATATTCCAAAAAAATTTAACTATTTTCATAAGTTATGAAATTCTTCGAAAAGAGTTAATTTTTTTTTAAATTTATAAAATTCTTCAGAAAATTTCAATTATTTTTATAAATAATAACATTTTTCATTGAAAATTCAATTATGTTCAAATATATTTTTTTAATTCTTCGCAAGAATTAAATTATTTTAAATTGTTCCAAGAATAATAAAATTCGTAGCATAAATTCAATTTATTAGCAGGATAAGGAAAAAGTAAATATTTTTGATGAAAATTAGAAAAAAGTCAGGAGAATAAAAAATATGGAATGGAATTTTTGTCAATTTTGTGAAGTGAATAAAACGAGTTTTTTTTGTTTCTTTTTGATAATTTGCTAACGGAAAGGAAACTTACGATCATTATAAATTTAAAAAAAAAATTAAAATAAACACATATTTAAAATATTGAAATCTTTAGAAATCCATTTATCACTGTTCAATTTAAGAAAAAAAATTTATTAATAAAGAATTTTCAGTTTAAAAAATATTTTGGCCTAACCTTGATGATTTTTCATTTCTATCTTTTTATTAGAAAAAATTACCAAAACCTTTAAATTCCTTATTACAATAAAATGTAATTACAAACATAGCATTTTAAATAGAAAAGATATTAAAAAATGAATAATTTATTACAATTTTTCAGGTTCCTGAAGTTGCCATCGATGCTCAGCATCGAAAAATATTTTTTTGTACAAAATCAAAAAAATCACTTAATTTTTTCCAAAGTTTTAAGTTAAAAAAATTCTTTTAAATAGTTATTTAATTCTTAGGTGAATAAAAGGAGTAAAATTAGTTAAATTTTTTTTATTCAAAATAAGGAAAACTACTTTTCGATGCTGAGCATCGATGCCAACTTCAGGAACCTAATTTTTCTACATTAAAGATAATTTTGATGGTTATGTGAGAATTGTCATTTGTTTAAATATCTCGAAATGACAAAATTTGAATTTATCTGGTTTTGATAACTTACTCCTCGAATAATAATCATTATAAATTATAAAACGTATAAAAACACGGTAAATCGTTAGGTATTAAAATAACACCAAAAAGGATTAAAATAATCCAATTTAGTGTTATTTTAATCCATTTTGGTGTTATTTTAATACCTAACGATTTACCGTGAAACAAAAGAATAACTATAACTAACTTCAATCTGCGGACAGAATGAATGAACGAAATGCTACGAAGATTATTATAGTTAATAATTATTTTCTTTAATGTAACTTTTCGATGATTAGAGTTGGGTTTTAGTCTTTGGACTTTTGAGATGCAGACCAACGTCTCGCGAGGAATGAAAGCCAAGTCAGCAGAGAAGTCCATTGTCCCGCAAGCTCCGCACGGTTCCAGGTGGATAGAATCCAAACCATTACTATTCGAGGATTGTTATGCAAAGAACTCTTGATAGTTGACAGGTGTGATGCGAGACAAAGTCTTACATTATACATTCAACTGCTGTCCGATCTCGTGTCTTCTTTTTTTCAAAATTAGACAAACTGTCCAGCTCGAAATTCGCATTTCAAAAAAAAAAAAAATCATTTGTCAACTTCTATTATATTACCAAACGCTTCGAGGATGTTTCTCAAGATTTTAAATTATTGCCAAATTAACGGATATTCCATTAAAATTTTCGATTATTATATTCCGCACTTTCCATAAATTATAGGAAGAATCTCCAAACTTTCTCTATTTTGAATGAAAAAAATTACGATAATAATCATAATTAAATTATGATTATTATTAAATTTTAATAATAATAATAATAATCATAATAATATCATAATTTTTTGTCTCTTTCAAAATTTCATTTTGGTGAAAATTTTAATTCGAAAAAGAGAAGTTATTGTTCTTTTCTTTTAAACTAGCCAAATTATCCGCGCGCAAGAGCGCGGGAATATTGTGCTCCAATGTTTTTTATAAACAATTTCAAGTCATTTTAATTTAAGTAATTTTTAAGGAAATACTTATTATGACACATAACTAAAAAACTAATTAGAATTAAATTTTCAAAATATATTATATTTTTAAACTTTAAAGTATATAAAAAAACTTTAAAAAATTTGGATACTAATTTCAAATTTGGCATCAGATTTTCACAATTGAAAATAATTAAACTTTTTTGTACGAGGAAAATTGAATTTCACAAAAATTGTTATCTGATACCTAAATTAAAAAAAACTTCATTACGAAAATTTTAATTATTCTAAAGAATAGAGAAGGTAAAAATAATTATTAGCTATATATAAATATTTAACTTTCCGAACAAAGAATATAAACAATATTTTTTTATAGAATTTCCACTACTTTTAATTCGCTAATATTGAAAAAAATCAATTTTATTTAACAAAATTTTATGGAATTTATTTTTCCCAATAATTCAATTACTTTTAATAATTATAAAATTTTTCATGTAAATTCCATTTTTTCAAAAAAATTTTTGATTACATTCTAAGCATGAATTTAATTATTTTCATAATCGTAAAATTCAGTTACTTTCACAAATAAAGTTTTGAACAAGAATTCAATTATTTAAAATAATAAAATTTTCATAACATTTAAAAATTTATTATTTAAACCAATGTTCATAAAATTCATATGAAGATTTAAATTCCTTTCAAAGGTAATAAAATTTTCAACAGAAATTCAATTCTTTTTAAACATTTTAATAAACTTTACCGCAATAATTCAATGATTTTCAAAAATTTAATAAAATTATTCGAAAGAAATTAATTGTTTTAATATAATTTTAATAAAAATTTGTTTTTAAATATTAAAAAAAATTGCTCCCGAAAATTCAATTAATTTGAGGTATTTCAATAAAATTCTTTTCAAAATTCAATTATTTTCATAAAGAATAAAATGTTTTTTTGGAAAATCCAATTATTTTCAAAAAAATTTAATAAAATTTCCAACCAACATTCATTTATTGCCAAATTTTTTAATAGAATTCTTTGTAAAATTTAATTATCTTTAAAAACTTTTCACATTATAAAATGTTATAAAATAACGAAACAGAATTCTATTATTCAAAAAAATTTATGATAAAATTGTAGGAAAAAATTCAATTATTTTCATCAATTTTAATACAATTCGACGCAAGAATTTAATCATTTACCTAATTAATAAAATTCTTTGAAAGAATTAAATTATCTTTAGAAATAATAAAATTCTTCGAAAGTAATTAAATTATTTTTTCAACAATTATTAATAAAATTTCTCGAAAGAATTCAATTATTTTCATAAATTACAAAATCCTTTGAAAAAATGTAATTCTTCAAAAAATTCAATTTTTCTCAAAATTTATAAAATTCAATTATATTTCAAAATTTTTTAAAAATTCTTTCCAAGAATTCAATTATTTTCCTAATTAAAAAAAAATTCTTCGCAAGAATTTAATTATTTTAATAAATAATAATATTTTATTATTTTCAAGAAAATTTAATTATTTTCATAAATAACAAAATTTGCCTAAAAAAATGAATTATTTTTGTAAATAATCAAATTCTTCTGAAAAATTCAATTATTTAAAAATTTTTTTTTAAATTCTTCGCAAGAATTAAAATATTTTAAATTGTTTCATAAGTAATAAAATTCGTAGCATGAATTCAATTTATTAGCAGGATAAGAAAAAAGTCAAAAAGTTTTCATCTTTGATGAAAATTAGGAAAAAGTTAGGAAAATAAAAAATATTAAATGGAATTTTTGTCAATTTTGTGAAGTGAATAAAACGAGTTTTTTTTTTGTTTCTTTTTGACAATAAAAAATGGCAATAACCCACAAAAATGAATTTTCAACAAAAAAAACAAATGAATACAGATAATTTGCTAACGGAAAGGAAACTTACGATTATTATGTATATATGTATTCTATTTTCTATCAAAACGTATAAAAAACAAAAGAATAACTATAACTAACTTCAAGTGTGGACAGAGATCCGGAAATCTGGAATCACGACGATTATTATATATAATAATAGTTTTGCTAAAAAAAAAACTCTAGAAAGATTTTTATTATTTTTTTCAAGTTTGGCGTGTATCACTTTTCTCGTTGAGGCAAGATGGGAAAATTTTCGAAAATTCACGAATACGAGAACATCGCTTTAAAGCTCGGAGGGCGAGAGTGGATGGCCCGAGGGTGGTTGCGAAATGAGGAGCGAGGAGGGCGGACGGTGGGGTGGGGTTAGGTTTTGGGGTTGGTGATTCTAAGAGGTCCGACACTAACACGCGTATACCGCACGGGGGTGGAGAAGGGGTGGCTCTGGTCCAGGGGGCTCAAGTATTGATCTCTTTACCCATCCCCCCGCACATGGGGGCGGAAGGGTGGTCCGGGTAAGATGTCAGCATGCGTACATACAAAGTAGCCAGTATGTTCCAGTCGAAAGGAACTCGACTCTTTTCAAATTCCAGACACACAAAATTTACAGTTTTCTAAAGCCTTCTTAATTAGAAACATGAAAAATTATTTCCCCTATATAGTGAAAAATATACACTTAATTATTAAATTGTCTATTAAATTCGTAATTTATTAAAAAACTAAAATTTTTAATCACTATGGAGAATTTATCAAAAAAAAAATGCGCATATTTAAAATATCCGTTGTTTTATTACGAAGATTAGATCTTTTATATTCTCGTAATCACTCTCGTATAGTGAATGATTGCTCATGAGCATACTTCTTAATCTTGTTCATTATAATGATCGACTGTAATGTGTCTTCTGTCTTTCTTTAGATAATTGAGATTATAGCTCGAGCTTATAGTACTTTCACTCTCATCTCAGCAATTGCTTGAAGAAAAAGACGAATTGATGACAACATGCTTTGATTCTTAAAGTTGATTCACTAATATAAACGACTACTTTTTTAATTTATATTTCTCCACTTTCGTTTGCAAATACTAATATAATACAATTATGTATTTTGCAATTTTTTAATTAATGAGAACTATTTCTCTTTTCATTAATTTTCTCTTTTTTTCTCTTTTCAAACACATGTTGGATAATTCTTGAAATTCGTAACCAATTCTAGAAGTTAAGTTTGGGTAGACAAACTTTATACAATTAAAAATTGTTTTTTTTTGTGAAAAAAAAAATTGTTCCAAAATTAGAAACATGTCTTCTTTTGTATGAGCGGGAATGAAAAACAACAGATTTTGAGTTCCATAAGGGAACAGTGCGTGCATTATCAACACACGTATACGTACTTTGTGTATATTCCTGCATGGCTGCCTTCAAAGAGCTATCATTATGAAACGTAACCCTTCTTTTATTATGCAACGGCCTTTTAAACCCAACATTGAGAATGAGGGTGATTCTGAAAAAATCCAACGCAGTTCTCTTATTGCCGAAAAAAAATCTGTTTTAGCAAACATGAAAAGATGTATAATCCTTACTAAGATACATGGAAAAATCTTGGCAAGGCTGTACGAATAAAAAAATGAAAAATTACGGACCATCTATGGACCAACTGACAACAATAAAATCAGGCCGAATCAAATATAAGAGAATATTTTACTTAAAACTCGAAAATCAATTTTTCATAACTATACACTGTAAAAAGAACTGTGTTACTGGAATGCACTTCAAGTGCATAAATTTGTCCCAGTTCTGAACACACTTTGAGTGCATTATTCTCATGCACTTTGACGTCAAAGTGTGTAATTTCAATGCACTTTGAAGTGCATAAAATATAAAATGCATAAGAATTACACACTTTGACGTCAAAGTGCATGAGATTAATGCACTTTAAAGTGTGTTCAGAACTGGGACAAATTTATGCACTTGAAGTGCATTCCAGTAACACACTTCTTTTTACAGTGTAAAACATGAAGAAATCGATGACTTTGAAGTAATCGATTTCTTCATGTTTTATAATAATTAATATTAATTATTAATAAAAATAATTTATAACAATTAAAATTATTATCAATTCAATTATTATTTTTCACAATTTTTATCTAAAATTCTTCTTTATATCGCTTATCGATTATTTTTAATAATTTTCGAAAAAGTTCTTTGACAATTTTCAAATTCATTTCTTTACAATATTTAATTGTACCAAATTTCAATTATTAGTTCAATTCTTTTATTAAATAAATATTGGAAAATGGAAACTGTATTTTCAGATTCAATTTTAATTGAGTTTTTTAATACTATTTTGTATTAAAAAACTCAATTAAACTGTTTTAAAAAAATTAATTACAAACATGAATTATTTTTTATAATTCACGCTACATTGCTTTTAATATTCAATGATTTTCTAAAATTTTAATCGAAATTCATACTTTTATGAAATAAAATTCAATTTTTATTACAACCACTGTTTTTCTAAAAATGTCAAAATAATCCCCAAGTGGATCGAAATGATCCAAAAATTAAGATCAAATAATGAATTGATCCACTTTTTGCGATCAATTCGTTGCAATTTGATACTTTTTAGGTAACAGTGACATTCTACTAGAATTGAATTATTTAAATAAAAATAAAACGCAATTAAATAATTTATTGAAGAATTGAACGATTCGTAAAATTCAATTCCCATAAAAAATTGTTATCAACAAATTATCAAATACTTGAAATCTATTAACGAATTTAAAAAAAAATTTTTTAAATAATTACATTTGAAGAGAAATTCGATTAAAATTGTATTAAAAATAATTGAAATTCTGCATTGGATTTTATTATTTATGAAAATAATTGAATCCTCGCATAAAGAATTTTATTAAAATTTTCAAAAATAATTAAATTCTAGTAAAAAATTACCAGGACTTCAATTAATTTTAAAATTTTTTATAAAATTCTTGTCATAAATTAAAAAATAACAAAATTTTTTGCAGATCTTTAATTACTTTCAAAAATTTTAATAAAATTATTCTCAAGAATTTAAATATTTTTGTAAAGTAATAAAAATCTTTGCAGGAAATCAATTATTTTCAAAACTCTTAATAAAATTCTTCGCAAGAATTCAATTATTTTAAATAATATTAGCATTTTAGCAGGAATTCAAACATTTTAAAAAGTTTTGATAAAACTTTTTTTGTAGGAAATTTAAATATTTTTAAAACAATTTTAAACCAATTTCCCAAATTCAATTATTTTTAAAATTTTAATGAAATTCTTCGAAAGAATTCAATTATTATATAATCTAAGATTTTAACTGAAATCTACTTTTAAATCAATATTTATGAGAAAATTCTACCAGAATTCAATGATTTAAATACAAAAATAAATCATTTATTGAATAATTGAATGTTTCTTGGAATTAAATTCCCATTAAAAATGTTATCAACAAATTTTTAAACAATTAAATTCTTTAGACGAATTTTAATAAAATTTATAAGAATTTTTTCGTGGAATTCGATTAAAATTAAAATTCATTAAAAATAATTCAATTCCTTAAAATGAATTTTATTATTTACGAAAATAATTGAATCCCGGTAAAATTATGAAAATAATGAATTATGAATTATGAATTATGAAAATAGTTGAATGATTGCGAAGAAATTTATAAAAAAAAATTGTTATTAATGAAATTCTTGTGAAATTTTTATTATTTTTTGAAAATAATTAAAAGTTTTTGTAGAATTTTATTAATTTTTTTTTAAATAATTAAATTCTTTTGGTAAATTTGAAGTGAAGAATATTATTACTTTTGAAAAAAATTAAAATTTTGCAATAGATTTTATTACAATTTTTGAAAATAATTGAATTTTATTACTTTAGAAAATATTTGAATTCGGGTGATAAATATTGTTAATTAAGAAAATAATTGAAATTTTTTAATGAATTTTAATAAAATTTTTGAAAATAATTGAATTTTGTTGCAGAATTTTGCTATTTATTTATACAGATAATTGGAATGTTGACAATATTCTTTAGGTTTTTTTTTTGAAAATATGTGAATTTCGGAGAAGAATTTTAATATTTCTAAAGATAATTGAAATTTTGACGAGAATTTAAAAAAATTGTTGAACAATATTCAATTTTTGCTAAGAATATTATTACGTTTGAAAATAATTGAAATTTTGCAATTGATTTTATTGAAATTTTTGAAAATAATTGAATTTTATTAGTTTAGAAAATAATTGAATTTGTCTAATAGAAATTGTTAATTATGAAAATAATTGAAATTTTTTAATGAATTTTAATAAAACTTTTGAAAATAATTGAATTTTGTTGAAGAATTTTGCTATTATTTTATACAGACAATTGAAATGTAGACGTTTTTTTAGTTTTTTTGAAAATATATGAATTTCGGAGAAGAATGTTAGTATTTCTAAAGATAATTGAAATTTTGACCAGAATTTAAAAAAATTGGTGAACATAATTGAATTTTTGCGAAGAATTTTATGACATTTAAAAATATTTAATTTTTTGCAATGTTTTGTAATTACTTTAAAATTCTCCAAATTATATCGTTCAATTTACGAACTTTTCATCCTTTTTGAATGAAATTATTGAAATTACGGACTCAACGGACCTTTTTTCAAAAAAACGGACGTTTACGGACTTGAAGCAAAGTTACGGACTTTTTCAGAACTTACGGACCTACTTCGAGCCCTGAAACTTTGAGAGTCTGTTTTTGATAAATCGAAGGCAATTTATTTCCTTTCGGAAAAAGACGAGCAGTAGCCTAGCGATTTCTATTTTCGACCGCGAACACACACCCCAAGATCGTGTTTTCCCTTAAAAGATGAAGGTGCTTTCTAAGATTAAATTACCCAATGAAGACCTCCGGGATCGACCTCTACACGTCGAGAATCGCTAACCGAATCTCGAACAATTTGACCGGGAATCACGAGCGACCTTAAGCCGCTTAACGATCAATTATATAGAGCACGATAACGCTTTGGAATGACGGAGATAATGAATTTCCCCCCCACCCCCTCCACTTTTGATATTCGCCCCTCAATTTTATAGAGAAACGGATGAGCTTCAACTTGAGGTTTGAGGAAAGGACTGTCCAGGATCGTGAGGCACACATGAGAGTAATTACACACCAAGGCACGTACATAAATGTGTACACTGGCGTGCAAACTTGGTGGGGCTCTAGAAGCAATTTACATGCTAGCATCTCCACAGTGTGGGACGAGACAGCAGCGGAGCATTGTAATTCAAGTAATGTAAGCTTTATGCAAAATACATGTTAGTTAGGAGTGCAGGAGATAGAGCTGGAGTTCTAACCACCCTGGCTATCCTTACTCTCCCTTTAACTCACCCCGACCTCCCGCAATCCCCGCTTCACCCTCGGTGGGGACCCTTCGGCTTCGCCCTCTCTCTCTCCTCTCGGCCCTCAGCTTCCCTCACCACCTCTTGCCATTCTTGACTACTTCCCTCAAACATGTAAACACTTTGCTTCTTACAAGAGACAAATCTAATAAAAATTAAATCAATTTTTCTAAACATTCCTCCTGTCATAAGCAATACATTAACACAGTAAATCGTGAGCTATTAAAAAGTGTTGCAGATTAAATTAACACCAAAAAAGATTAAAATAATCAATTTCGCTGTTATTTTTTACAATGAATGAAATTTTAGTTTATTACATTTTTTATAACTGTAAAACATGAAGATATCGATGACTCGATAACTGATCGATTTCTTCATATTTTTCAATAATTAAAGATGACCAAGTAATAAAATCATTATTTTATATTATAAGAATACTTCTTCAAAATTATTTTTATTATTTCAATTCAATTATTGTTTTCCAAAATTTTTAAGTACAATTTTACTTTATATCTATTATTTTTAATAATAATTAATTCATCAATTTCACGAAATTTCAATTATTCGTAAATTCTTTAATTAAATGCATAGTAGAAAATAAAAACTACATCAAATAATATTCAAAAAATTCAATTAAACTTTTTCAAAAATATTCACTTTGAAAATTCAATTATTTCCAAAAAGTTCACTCTATATTTCTTTTAATATTCACTTGTAATTTAAAATTTTAACTAAAATTCATTTTTATGGAATGAAAATCAATTTTTATTAGAAAATTCTACAAGAATTTAATTATTTAAATGCAAAAGTCAATAATTTATTGAATAATTTAATGTTTCTCAAAATACAATTCTCATAAAACTTTTAGTAACAAATTTTTTAATAATTCAATTCTCTTGTCGAATTTTATTAAAACTCGCATGAACATAATTACTTTTTTCAAGGAATTCAATTATAATTGTATAAAAAATAATTGAAACGCTGCGATGAGTTTTCTGAGAATTTTCAAATTTACTCCTTTACATTTCAATTTTATAAAAATTCAATTATTCGGAAATTCTGCAATTAAATATATATTGAAAAATAAAAACTTGAAGAAATTTCAATATAAATCCTATTAAACTTTTATAAAGAATTAATTCTACAGAATTTTTTGTCAAAAATATGGAAAATTAAGAATTTCAATGATTTTAGTTTGAAGCTTTTTCAAAATTTAATTATTTCTAAAAATCCACATTATAATGCTTTTAATTCTTAAATATAATCTAAAATTTTAACTGAAATTCATTTTTAAAACCATTTTTCTTTGTAAATTCTACGAAAATTCAATTATTTAAATACAAAAATAAATAATTTATTAATTTCATGTTTCTTGAAATTAAATTCTCATAAAAAATGTTGTCAACAAATTTTTTAAATCATTAAATTCTTTGGACGAATTTTAATAAGATTTTTGAGAATAATTACATTTTTCAAGGAATTTGATAAAAATTGCATTAAAAATAATTGAAATTTTGCAATGAGTTTTATTATTTATGAAAATAATTGAATTTCTAAAAGAATTTTATTACTTATAATAATAATTGAATCGCTATAGGAATGTTATTATTTATGAAAATAATTGAATTATTGCGAAGAAATTTATAAAAAAATTTATAAATAATTGAAATACTTTTCTTTAAAAATTTTCAAATTTATTTGTTTACAATTCAATTTTACAAAATTTCAATTATTTGGAAATTCTGCAATTAAATATATATTGAAAAATAAAAACTCGAAATAATTGCAATAAAAATCCTATAAAACTTTTAAAAAAGAATTAATTCTACAGAATTTTTTGTCAAAAATATGGAATATTAAGAATTTCAATGATTTTAGTTTGAAACATTTTTAAAATTTAATTATTTCTTAAAATCAACGTTATAAAGCTTTTAAAACTTGAACATAATCTAAAATTTTAACAGAATTTCATTTTCAAACCATTTTTATTTGTAAATTCTACGAGAATTCAATTATTTAAATACAAAAATAAATAATTTATTAATTTCATGTTTCTAGAAATTAAATTCTCATAAAAAATGTTGTCAACAAATTTTTTAAATCATTAAATTCTTTGGACTTTTAATAAAAATTTTAATAAAATTTTTAAGAATAATTACATTTTTCGAGTCATTTTATTAAAATTGCATTAAAAATAATTGAAATTCTCCATTGAATTCTATTATTTATGAAAATAATTGAATTATTGCGAAGAAATTTATAAAAAAAATTTGTAAATAATTGAATTCCTGTATAAATTTTTATTATTTATGAAAATAATTGAATTATTGCGAAGAAATTTATAAAAAAATTTATAAATAATTGAATTACTTTTCTTTAAAAATTTTCAAATCTATTTGTTTTAATGAAAATTATGGAATTTTAGAAAACTTTTGAATATTGACAAGGTAATTGAAATTTTGACAAGAATTTGATTAAAATTTTGTAAAATAATTGAATTTCAGAGAAGAATTTTATTATTTATAAAGAGAATTGAAAATTTGTAAAATTTAAAAATTGTATTTGTAAATTTTTAAATTGAAAAATTTTAATCCTTTTTGGTGTTAATTTAATCCTAGAGAAATTTAACTGTTGCAGATTATTTTTATCCATTCTGGACGGAAAAAAATTTTTACTGTGGGGAACAGCTAATTTTGAAAATAAATAACATAAAGAATCTATTCAACTAATTCAGTGAATGATTTCCAATGAATTAGTCAAACTGTTTCTCTGATATAGAGATAATGAATTTTACTGGTCAGCCATATTGGAAATATTTGACAGTTTACCATTCTCATAGAAATTTCTCTAAAATCACAAATGTCAAATTTACATTTATTACCTCTAAATACGTATTAATTTACTAATTTTACATTTTATTAGTTATAATATAAAAAATTTAATTAATAGAATTTGAATATATGCTTTGAACTATCTGGACTATTTAATGATAGAGAGTAAAGAATAGAATTTTTTAGCTGTATCAGTTAAAACTTTCGCTAATCTGGAGAAACTTATCGTTCCTTCAGGTGACGCTATTTTATTTCCGTAAATTATTCCCCAGCACGATAAAAACAAATTTATAAACACAGAAGCGGGAAAACAATTAAATATATACACTTTTGCTCGAGTATTGTGCACGTAGTAACTCAGTAGTTATCAAACTATGTAATTCATAACATAAAAGGAAAACTTTCTGACAAGAGAAATTACCCACTGCACTCATTATCCACTTCATTCTTTAAACTCTTTCTTTCTCTCTCCCTCTCTTTCCCTCTTTTTCCCCTCTCTCTCTTTTCCTAATAAAATTTATGCAAATTCGCATCTTTTTAATATTCTCCAGCTGAAATTCTTGTGCTGAGAAATGTTAATAAGCTAATAGTCATTATGTGATTATTATGATTTTTCGACATTACCGTCGAGCGTTTGCTTGTAAAAAAAATTAATCTCCTCTAATTTATTTTCATCACTTTCTGAAACTTGTGTGAAACTATATTTAAACTTTTGCTCTATCCAAAAGTATATATTTTAAAAACAACAAATAGCGATGAACTGAGTAAATATTTTTTTTCAATTCTAACTATTCGCATATTAAAAAATTAGTTAAGGCTTTAAACTGCGCGATATAAAAAGACGTTACTTTTTTTTCGTTTATATAGATATGATAAAAAAAAAATTATTTTCTCACGCGACCACTTCTCGCCAATCGTTCCATTCACTCATCCTTGGAGGCCTTGACTCTCGACTATTCCAGGAAAAAGTCAAACAAGTCGTTTAATTTACCAGAGTCGATAAATTTACGATATACATAATAAGAAAACTATAGCTGTCAAATTAAATTTCACAAAAAGGACTTTCTTCTTCTTGCACGTGTCTCTTTTAAAATATACTTTGTTTCAAACAATTTTTTCCAGTTCGCGTGCATTTCCCTCTTGATTATATGCAAACTCTATATAGTTAGTACTTTTTTGCGCTGAGAAATAATAATTGGACGATTAATAAGAATTGTGGCAACAACAAATCGATTGTGTTTGTGTATTGACATAATGCATGTCTAATTTGCATGCGGTGCTTAATCCGGAAATCCAGGAATCGCTCGATCCTCGAGTAAACGAGCGAACCTTGAGCCAAGATTGTCGAAACGACTTTCCGTCCAGCCACACGAGGCGAGGGTTGCCATGGAGCGCGGAGAGTAGCCAAGGGCTGCTTCTAGCTTGTAGATGAACTATTGCCATGTCTGACCCCCCAAGACATAGAAATTACCTCTTATCTTCGCGAAGCAAGGTCCTCGCCATTCTGAATCCAAATACTTGGTCCGCAAGATAAACGTTCGACCCCGTTATTAGGTTCCTATATTGTACATACCCTCCATACATTTCAACTTTCATGTTCAATCAACAATCTTCGCACAGATATATCGTCTATATATTCATTCAAGCATATTAAACTCCTAAAAATTAATCCTACACTCCAGGAGCTTCTTTTCTATGAAAAATGCAGGCCTCGGATCAACTTTAACGAACAAAAAAAATTGATTTAGTCGATTAATAGAAAAAAAGTCGATTATTTAATTCAGAGCTGTCACAAAAAATAAAATTAATCAAAACATGTAGAAATTTGCTAAATAATTATTCAAATACAATTCTTACTTCTTTATTCACAGGAAATTAAATTTTTAAATTCCAACTTTTCAAATTTAATAATTTCTAAAAATAAAAACTATAACCCTTTTGTAAATTTAATTACTTTCTACAATTTTTAACTGAATTTCATCTCTAAATCAATTATCTATATGAATTTTTAAGCATTTTTTGCAATTTCTTCAAAAATTCAATTATTCAAATAAAAAAATCAAATTTTTTATAAAAATTTAAACCGACCATTTTTCTACTTGAAGATATTAATTAAGGCCGAACATTGTCAAAAATTTTCATAAGGAAATTCGTAAAAATTAACTTTTTAAAAACATTTCTAAATGATTTATTGAAAATATCAAAAGTTTTACAATTAAACGTAATTAAAAATATGTCTAAAAAATTGAAATTTGGTCAAATCTTTTCAAAGCTGATTTGAATTTAGTAAAACAGTTAAAAAATAATTCAAAATTTGTCAAAATCTTATTAAAAATAATTGAGTTTTTTAAAAATATTAAAAAAGTTAATGAAATTTTTCAAAGAATTTTAATTATAAATAAATTATTTCTGAAAAAATATAAAGTAGTGCTGTATAAAAAATCAAATTTTTTATAATAATTTAAACCGACCATTTTTCTTTTTAAAGATATTAATTAAGGTGAAACATTTTTAAAAATTTTAATAAAGAAATATTTCTAAATAATTTATTAAAAACACAAAAAAAGTTTTACAATTTATTAAATACAATTAAAAAATGTCTAAAAAACTGAAATTTGGTCAAATCTTGTTAAAACTAATTTTAATTTAGTAAAACATTTAAAAAACAATTGAAAATTTGACAAAATCTTTTGATAAACAATTAAGTTTTCTAAAAATATAAAAAAATAAATCAAAGTTTTCAAAAAATTGTAATTATAAATAAATTATTTCTAAAAAATTCTAAAGTAGTAAATTTAAAAAAAATTTTATTTCCTTTATTCGAAGTTAATCGAAACTTAAAACATTGTAATAATACAATTATTAGAATTAATTTTTTATAAATATTGAAATGTATAATTTTTCAAAAATAATTGAAGAATTTTTGTATAATTTGAAACAAAATTGTTTTTTAATTTTTTTTTTCAAAAATTTTAATTAAAAATTTGGTACATATGATATTATTTTCTCCAAAATGTTAAAAATAATTTTGAACAATTTTAATTTTATTATTTTGAGTATGAATTTTAATTTTCGGAAATATTGAAAATAATTGAATTTAAAAAAATTAGAACGTAATAATTGAGAGAATTATTCTTTTCTAAACTATTTTAATATTATTTTTAAAACCTATTTTTCATTAAATTTCATTTTTATTGAATCTACACTTGAAGATTATTTATTATAATTTTCGATAATTTAATATTATTTTAAAAATTTTCAATTAAAATTTTTGAAAAGTTAATTTTTAAAAACTGGAATAAAACACTTGAAAAGATGATTTAGTTTTATTAAAATTTTACAGAATTTTAATTATTGAAAATCTTTTTAATTGTAATACTTTGAAACATTTAATTAGAAAACTGATTAAAAAATAAACATCCAAAAGTTTGTCAATAATAAGTTATATGCACGGCATAAAAATCCCAAAAAGTTGAATTTTATACCAAAAATATTTTATTTTGGCGCAAAATTTGGAAAAAAAGTCGAAAAAGTCGCAATTATATTATAATAATCGACATAATCTGTCCTCACCTGGAGTTAACGTTGTGTTATTACAATTTTTTGTTTTTGCAGTTCAACTTTTTAAGTATTTCAAAATTTTAAGCAAGTAAAGAACAATAATTAGTTAAATATTTTTTTTTCAAAAGTTATTAAAATTTGAAAAATTTAATTTGGAAATTTTTAAAAAATTACGTTTTTGAAAAATAGTAATTAAAATGTTTTCAAGAAAAAGGTTCTTGAATTCACAATAATAATTTTATCAAATTGAAACAATTGGAAATTCTGTAAAATTTTATATTTTAAAGAATTTTATTTTTCCCTCTTTAAAACTTGTATTTAAATATAATTATAATTTTGAAATTATATCATTTTATGAATTTACAAAAATTATTCTATTTAAATAATTAAATTCTCGTAGAGTTGAATTCTGACAGGAATTGATTGAACAAAAATTTCAATAAAAATTTTAAGAAATAATTATATATTTAAACCATTATTACAGGAGTTTTAGGAATGAATGAAAGTTTAAAAGGTTTTTAAATTAAATTCCTTGAAAATTTAAGAGAAGACTAAGTTTAAAAATCTTTAAATTTTTATTTTAAAAAATTATTAATAAAATTTTTATTTTAAAAAATTATTAATAAAATTTTTATTTTAAAAAATTATTAATAAAATTTTTATTTTAAAAAATTATTAATAAAATTTTTATTTTAAAAAATTATTAATAAAATTTTTATTTAAAAAAATTATTAATAAAATTATTTTTCTTAAAAAATTATTAAGACTTTTCAATACTTTTATTCAAAAATTCTACAAAATAATTTGAATTTTGGATGAATTATAGTTGGAAATTTTAGAAATAATTATATTTTATGAGGCTTCTCATTGAAATTATTTGAATGTTTAATTCCTCGGGAAAAATAAATATAAGTTTTTAAATTTTTGTTTAACATAAAGTATTCAAGTTTTGAAAAATTTAATTCAGAAATTTCTTAATATTGTTTTTTGAAAAAATGAAACTAAAATTTGTTAAAAATTCTTTTATTTCCGAAAATAATTTTAAGAAAATTGAAACAATCGAAAATTTTGCCAACTTTTATCGAAATAAATTTTGAATTTGAATTCAAGTTGCTGTTAGAAATATTTTGACATTTACTATGCGAGTTGTTCAAATAATTACATATTTAATGAAAGACCGTAAGAAAAGTTATATTTTTTAAGAAATTAAGAATTTTCATTAAATTTGGAAATGCAAATTTTGACAGTGACAACGGGAAAGAAAATTTTGTAGTTTTGCTATAGTTTTTTTTTAAAGAAAAGTCGATAAAAATCGCATTATTTGAAAAAAGTTGAAAATAGTCGAAAAAAGTTGAGAAAGTCAATATGCAAGGCCTGAAAATGCGCAAAAATTATAATTTTCGAGATTTCTAAAATTGAAATCGGACGATGGAGGTATTTATTCTGAAATTAAATATCTTTACAGAATCCGGTTTCGGCGTCCCTTCCGGCTTGATATGCGCACAGCAATACCCACAAATTTTGCTACGTGTAACATTTCATTTTCCATTTATAGAGCGCACATACTCTTCCATGGACCGAGGCTCTTACGGACGAATCTAATTAAGATAAATTAGCGTTAAGGGAGATTCAGAAGGGGTAGATACTAATATGTAGAGGGTTGAACGAAACTCCGTTTATACATACAAAGATCTGATTAGGCATCCTCTATGCCGAAAAGAGACAATGTTTCTAAAAGGCGTTCGCAAGTGCACTTTTCCAAAAATTATTTATTCCGCTTATTCAAAAGGTAACAAAAGTTGATCAGAAGTTGATCAAAAGGCTGTAACCATTTTCTTATTTTACAAAATAACTAAAAACCGCGACAATAATTTTTATAGAAATGATAATAAAATTATAAAATAAAAGATGTAAGATAAATAAATAAAACCATCGAACAAAAACAATAAGATGAATAAATATACAAATAAATTCTCAAAAGCAATAAAAATTATATTTTAGTCAATAAATAGATGAAATAAACCTGACGTCAGGAAAATATAGAATTACATATAATAAATGACACATAAAAAAAAGAATATGCGCACATCAAAACGAAATATATAAAGAAATTAATTAAATAACAAAATAACAATATACTTCAAAAGAATCAATTCACAACTCATCGAACGACCATATTTAGTCTTTATAAATTATCTTTGCAACCATCAAAATATATATCCATATAATCGACATTCATTTCATGAAACTATACACCAATTATAAAGTTGGTGCATAAACGATTATAATTAGTTTATTTTATATGATCAACTTCCGAGTCATCCATACAGAACTCATAACAATCCTTTCGAAGATGATTCTTGCATCCCGATCGGTTCCAACCCCCAAGGTTGGAACCCATTTGAATTTTCAACCCACTTGAATGATTGATTAATTCCATTATAAGATGGTCACAAACGGCCACACTTTATATATAATTAAACAAAAAGAAAGAAAAGATATTTTTTTAACAATTTAACTAATAATTCAATTTTTAACAATAACTGGTATTTAAAAAAGAAAATCTACCTTTCATGTCCTCGGCCGGCACGTGAGAGCGTAGCCGCTGTTGATGAATTGACACGGGATTCCGTGTCGATGAATTGCGAATGTCAATTAAATTATCAATTGATCGCACTCTTCATCGACACCGCGATCCAGCTCATTAAACCCCCACTCCTATCCGAATTTTAAAGGACACGGAAATCATATTAATTTAATACTTGGAAGTCAGACCGGTAACATATGTCAGGAGCCAATCTCTCAGGAGATTATATCGCTTCAAGGCAACGGATATTTATTGCCTGTTTGATTCGAATTAGGGATGTGCAACTCGATTTCGAGTTTCGAGCCAACTCGACTTTTTCTAGTCAAAAATCGACTTTTTGTGATCGACTTTTAATTCCAGAAAATCGACTCTTATCGAGTTATGCTGGTCGACTTTCGACTTTCCCCTTCTTTTTTCAAACTAGCACTTCGTCGGTCGACTTGCCATATTACGTTCTTCATTCTCAATTATTAAATCTTACGCCAATCACAACGAGAGTACGAACGTCACTTCCCATTTTGATTGGACAATTAACGTCCGCCTGACAAAGGCAGAGATAGGAAACAGCAGAAAACCTATGTACTCGTAAATACTTGCAAAATACCATCCCTGATCAAAAATATAATTACCGATTTTGGCTACGTCTGTGCCTGCCGAACGTCTATTCTCTCATGCAGGGCTGATTGCATCTCAGTTGCACAATCGACTTTCAGGGAACAATTTAAATAAACTTGTATTCTTGCGTAGCGTAGAAGAAAAATATTTTTTTAATAAATAATAAGTTTTAAAAATTTCAACAGATATTGAAAATGTACAAGTTCGATAATAAAAAGAGTAATTAATAACATATAAAGCATTAAATTTGACCAAAAACTAAAAAAATAAAAAAAAAGTCGATAAAAATCAAAAAAGTCGACTTTTTTTGTTCGATCGATCGACTTTTACAGTCGATGACTATGAAGTCGATCGAAAACTCGAAAGTCGACCTTTTTCTCAGACTGCCCAACCCTAATTCGAATTCGAAAACTAAAATTTGAACCAGGAAACAATGTTGAAATTAAAAAACAATGATTGAAGAAATTCAAAATATATAGAGTTTGAAAGCGCAAGAGAGAGGAAAGTTTCTGCAGCTGGCAACGTTGAGAAGTGCGCGCGTTACATTGTAACATCGCGTCGTTAACGATATCTTGCGCCTTCGCCATGAGGTCTGGACGTTGAAGGGAAACAATGCCTTAGGGGGTAACTGCTGTTGATGGACGCTTCCGATAACCGCCCCACTCCGATTTCTCTGGCCATTATACTATTTAATTAATTAAGTTCGTAAGACCCGAGCCAGCAAGCGCAGTGATTAATAACATTGTATGGTCCTAGCACACTATATACTTGCTCCAACTCAGTTTGTTCGTAGATAAACTATCGTACATATGTATACACAGACTGTGCTTTTTGCACGAGAACAACTATACTCAACCGCCCCTCTCGCAAACATTTCTAAATTATCACAATGTATACACTAAATAATACACAAAACTTGCCGAAATCAACTTTGCACTTTAATAAAACACACTATTGTATCCTCTGTTTGTTTCCAAGAATAGGTTCCTGAAGTTGGCATCGATGCTCATCATCGAAAAAAATTTTTCCCTCTTTTTATTAAAAAAAATTTTACCTAAGTTTATTCCTTTTATTCACCTAGGAAGTAAAATATTATTTAATAGTATTTTTTTAACTTAAAACTTTGGAAAAAATTGAGTAATCTTTTTGGTTTTGTACAAAAAAATATTTTTCGATGCTGAGCATCAATGACAACTTCAGGGACCTCCAAGAATATACCAAATTGAGATTTGGAAAACAAATTTTAATTCACTAAAAAAAATTTTCTTGATGATGGATTTTAACGAGAAGGGGAACATTGAGGGAGATAAACCAGGACCTATCCTAGTCTCCATGACGCTTTCCCGAAAACTCGTATATGTCAAGAAAAATACCAAATAAGCCAAAAGGTCTTCCACCCCCAGGAAAAGTTTTTCCTAACTAGCCTTCTACAAGGGGTCGTTGACATTCAAGATATAGTTTCTTGCCATGCATTTATTTTCTGGAAAAACAGACTTTAATCTCCTCAATTTTTCAATTTTTTAACAAATTTTTTCCATCCCAAAAGTTCCATGTATAGGCAAAAATTAAAATGATCTGCTAACTTACTGTGAAAAAAAAATCGGCGACAAAAGTCTCCAAATGGAACATTTAGTCCCCAACAAATTTTTAGTGTTAACAAATTTTTCCCACCCCAAAAGTTTAAGTTAAGTTAAAGTTTAAGTTTTAAGTTTTTGTGTAGGAAAAAATTTCAAAAAAAAACTGCGATTTTTTACTAAAAGTGCTGGAAAAAAATAAATTTTTAAAATTCATGAGAAAACTGACATTTTTTCCTTTTTGACTGGTAAATTATGAAATTACCACAAATTTTAATACAAAACCTTCAATTTTTTCTTCTTCTGACAATAATTTCTTTTTAAATAACTTAAATTTTCTAAAAAGCATCATAAAATTAATAATTAATAATGAATAATAAATAAATAATAATTAAATAAAATTAATAATAACTATCATAAATTATGACTTAAAAATTATTTTATGTATAATTTTTACAATTTTCATAAATACGAGATTGACAAAAGAATTTTAGTTAAAAATACTAAAACAATTATATATTGGAAAAGTTACGAATGATTACAGAAATTCAATTATTTTTAAAAGTTACAAAAATTCTTCGCACAATTTCAATTCTGCGTTCAAAAATTTAAAAACAATTCTCGGCAAAATTACAATTATTTTTATAAATAAAAAAATACTTCATTAAAATCCAATTATTTTGAAAAGTTTTCATAAAATTGTTGATAAAATTCCAGAATTATTTTTATAAATAAAAAAATACTTCATTAAAATTCAATTATTTTTAAAAGTTTTAATAAAATTCGTTACAAAATTCCACAATTATTTTTATAAATAAAAAAATACTTCATTAAAATTCAATTATTTTTAAAAGTTTTAATAAAATTCTTGACAAAATTCCACAAGAATTCAATTATTCAATTTTTAATAAATTTCTTCAAAATAATTCAATTATTTTTATAATAATAATTATAATTTATAATAATAATAGTAATAAAATTTTTCACAGGAATTCAATTATTTAAAATACAAAATTTTATAAAATTAATCGAAAAATATCAATTATACAAAAATATTTTTATAAATAATAAAATTTTTCACCAAAATTCAATTACTTTTATAAACTTGACTAAAATTAGTTGTAAGAATTAAATTATTTATATAAACTTGAATAAAAGTCATTGGAAGATTTCAATTGTTTTCAAAATTAATAAAATTCTTTGCAAAAATCCAATTAATCTCAAAAATTAAAAAAAAATATTTTCTAAATTTCAATTATATTTATAAATAAAAAATTCTTCATTAAAATTCCATTATTTTTAAAAGTTTTAATAAAATTCGTTACAAAATTCCACAATTATTTTTATAAATAAAAAAATACTTCATTAAAATTCAATTATTTTTAAAAGTTTTAATAAAATTCTTGACAAAATTCCACAAGAATTCAATTATTCAATTTTTAATAAATTTCTTCAAAATAATTCAATTATTTTTATAAGCAGTAATAAAATTTTTCACAGGAATTCAATTATTTAAAATACAAAATTTTATAAAATTTTTCGAAAAATATCAATTATACAAAAATATTTTCATAAATAATAAAATTCTTCACCAAAATTCAATTACTTTTATAAACTTGACTAAAATTAGTTGTAAGAATTCAATTATTTATATAAACTTGAATAAAAGTCATTGGAGGATTTCAATTGTTTTCAAAATTAATAAAATTCTTTGCAAAAATTCAATTATTCTCAAAAATTAAAAAAATATATTTTCTAAATTTCAATTATATTTATAAATAAAAAATTCTTCATTAAAATTCCATTATTTTTAAAAGTTTTAATAAAATTCTTAACAAAATTCCACAAGAATTAAATTATTCAATTTTTATTAAATTTCATCAAAATAATTAAATTATTTTTATAAGCAGTAATAAAATTTTTCACAAGAATTCAATTATTTAAAATACAAAATTTCATAAAATTTTTCGAAAAATATAAATTATACAAAAATATTTTTATAAATAATAAAATTCTTCACCGAAATTCAATTACTTTTATAAACTTGACTAAAATTAGTTGTAAGAATTCAATTATTTATATAAACTTGAATAAAAGTCATTGGAAGATTTCAATTATTTTCAAATTTAATAAAATTCTTCGGAAAAATTCAATTATTCTCAAAAATTAAAAAAAAAATATTTCCAAAATTTCAATTATATTTACAAATAAAAAAATTCTTCATCTAAATTCAATTATTTAAAAAAATTTTAATAAAATTCTTGGCAAAATTTTGTAGGAATTCAATTTTAATGAATTAATTCAAAATAATTCCATTATTTTCATAAGTAATAAAATTTTCACATGAATTCAATTATTTAAAATACAAAATTTCATAAAATTTTTCGAAAAATATCAATTATTTAAAAAATTCTCCACCGAAATTCAATTATTTTTATAAATTGGAATAAAATTCTTTGGAAGAATTCAATTATTTTTATAAATAATAAAATTCTTCACATAAAATTATAATTTTTTTAAATTTGAATAAAATTCGTGGAAGAATTAAATTATTTTTAAAATGTAATAAAATTCTTCGTAGAAATCCAATTGTGTTCGAAAATTAAAAAAAAATTCTTGTCAAAATTCCAAGTAACTTTATAAATAATAAAATTCTTCTTCAAAATTCAATTATTTTATGGAAATTTTAAGAAAATTTAAATTTTTTTCATAAGTAATAAAACTCATCGGAGAATTTTAATGATTTTTAATACAATATATATTTTAATCAAATTCCTCGAAAAATGTAATTATTCTTAAAAATTTTATTAAAATTTGTCAAATTAAATTCATATATTTAAAAATTTATTGATAAAATTCTTTATGAGAATTAAATTTTAAAATTCAATTATTAAATAAATTATTTATTTTTTAATTTAAATAATTGAATTTTTCTAGAATTTTCTAATAAAAATTGATTTAAAAATGAATTGACGGATAATCGATTTATTATTATTTATGAAATTAATTGAATTATTGCCACGAATTTTATTACATTTATTTAAAATAATTTAATTTCTTTGAGAAATTTTACTGCTTGTAAAAATAATTGAAAATTCTTGCGAAGGATTGTTTTAGGATTTTTGTAAATAATTAACCTATTCTTAAAAATGTTTTGTAATAATATTCTTATAAGTTGTTCAATTTAAAAAGGTTTGAATTTGAATGTTTTAAAGAATTTTTAATTCCTCCAGAAAAATATTAATGATTAAATATTTATTTAAAAAAGAAGTTATGGATGTTTTTGAATAATTTTACAATTAATGTAAAATTTATTTATTTATTTATGTATATTTTTTTTATGTTAATTAACATTTTTTCTCGATTATCTAATAATTTTTAGAGTGAATCAGAATATTCTTTAGGGTCAGGGAGAAAGTGAAAATTTTATCTGAAAATCAGGGAAAAGTCAGGGAAAAATAAAATTACACATTTGTGGCAACTCTGTGTAAAAAGTAAGAGTTAAATTATCGACAATGATTGTGAATAGAATTGTTTTTTTGATAATGAAAATTGTTAAATTCGAACTCGACGATCGCACCTGCGAAAGTAGCTCAATCATTCGAGTCATTGTTGTGGTGCCATACATCGAAAAACTCTACTGTATAATGGCGACTAGTAAAAATCGCCGATCACGCAGCAAACGGCAAAAGGTGCGCAAGCAGAGGGATATAAGAAGCAAGGGATGAAGAACAGGCAGAGATGCAGCAGAGAAGGAAGAAAAAAGCGTCATTGCGATAAATCATCTCCGGACGACAGCCATTCAAAAAATACTCCTCTCCTGCTCTTTCGAACGTGCGCATCACAGTTTTTCACTCTCTTTTATTATTCTTTAACTCCGCGCGCACAGTCTTTCGTCCTCATCGTAATAATCGTCTGCACTGAAATTTTCTCACACTCAACGAAACCAATCATGCACCACGGGTTCAACCAATTGCAAATCCATCACCAATGATCGATGATTCTCAAAAAAAAAAAAAAAAAAAAATACTAAAGAAAATAAAAATTACTCTTCCAAATAAATATTATGTAGATCGAAATGTCTCTCTAATGAATTTACTTCTGTTGTCCTCTTTCGGTATTTTTAGCATTTAGTTTTTTTATATTCAAAAATGGTTTTATTCTTCCAGACTTCACACTCGATAATCAATTTTAAAAAAGTGGCAAAAAGACTAAAAAAAGTTTTCAGACTAAAAAAAGTAGTAAAAAAGTAGTTATAGAAAAATTAAAAACTAAAATTTTAGAAACTTTATAAAACTGACGAAAATTCCATTCTACATTTTATTTTCCCAACTATTTCTTAGTTTTTATAAAAATATTTGCTTCTTTCTTATTCTAATGCTAATAAATTGAATTCCTGCAACGAATTTTATTATTTATGAGAGAATTTTAATATTTATATAAAAATCATTTAATTCTCGCGAAAGTGTAAAAAATTTTTTTTTTAAATAATACATTTCGTTGGCTAATTTTGTGCAAATTCTTATTTAAATAATTAAATTCCTGAGAATTTGTTATTATTCATGCAAAAAAAAATTGAATTCATACGATGATTTTTACAAAAAATATTTTTAATAATTGAATTCTAATTGCAAATTTTTTTAAATTATTGAAAATAGTTGAGTTTAGAAAAGTTTTTAAAAATAATTCAATTTTACAAAGAATTCTATTAAAATGTTACAAAATAATTAAATATCTGTGTGGGATTTTATTAAAATTTAATAAAAGAAATTAAATTTCTAAAAAAACTTTTTAAGTATTAAAAAAAAATTGAATTCTTGCGAAAGGTTTTGTCGGAATTTTTCAAAATAATTGAATTAATCAGAAGAAATTAGAAACGTTTCAAAAAAAATTCAATTCTTGTGATGAATATTTTTTTTTTGATGAAAATAATTGAATGTTCGTCTAGAATATTATAAAATTTTTCTTTAATAATTGAATTCTATTGGAAAATTTTATTAAAATAGTAGAATATTGAAAATCATTGAATTAATAATTTTTTTAGTAAAATTGAAATTTAACCATGAGTTTTATTGATATTTTTAAAAATAATTCAATTCCTAAGAAGAATTTTAGTATTTATGAAAATAGTTGAATTATTGTGAAAACTTTTATTAAAATATTTTAAAAAGAATTGATTTTCTGTGAAAAATGTTTGTTATTTTTGAAAATAATTGAATTTTTCATAAGAATTTTATAGACATTGGTTTAAATAAGTAATTTTTTCGGAATATAATAAATATGAAAATTTTATTTTAAATACTTGATTTTCTTGAAACTTTTTTAAAAAATACTATTCTAAATTAATTTAAATCCTTGTGAAATTTTTATTATTTATAAAAATAATTGAATTTTGGATGAATTTTATCAATTTTTTGTTAAATAATTGAATTTTGAATATTTTTAAATTAATATTTTAAATATTGAATATTTTTTTAAATAATTGAATCGTTTCAAAAAATTTGATTATAATTTTTGAGAATAATTTTTTGTTTTCTAGTATTAGCGAAGTTACAGGGCTCGGATCGTCTTTAAGACTAAAAAAAAGTCGCTTTAGTCGCATGAATTCACAACAAAAGTCACGAAAAGTCGCATAAAATTTCCGAAAAAGTCGGAAAAAAGTCGAATGAAATTTTAGGGAAATCTAGAATAATATTTAATAAAATTTAATAAAATGCATGGCAAAAATTTAATCAGGTATTTTTAACATTTTTTTTTAAATCTGTTCAAAATTTCAATTATTTTTATAAATAATAAAATTCTTTTCCAAAATTCAATTATTTAAAAAAAATTTATAAAATGCTTGTCATAATTTTAATTATCTTTATAAATAATAAAATTCTTCTCTAAAATTCCTTTATTTTCAAAAATAATGAAATCTTTTACAAAAACTCAATTACATTCAAAATTTTTTTTTAAATTTCTCGTCAAAATTTTATAAATAATAAAATTCATCATGGAAATTCAATTATTTTCAAAACTAATAAAATTCTCCGCAGAATTTCAATTATTTTCAAATTTTATTTTTAAAATTCTCAAAATTTCAATTATCTTTATAAAAATCAAAATTCTTCTTAAAAATTCAATTATTTTTTAACATTTAAAAAAAAATCTGTTCAAAAATCTAATTATCTTTATAAATACCAAAATTCTTCATCAAAATTCAATTTATTTTTAACATTTAAAAAAAATATGATCAAAAATTCAATTATCTTTATAAATATCAAAATTATTTTCTGTAATTTAATTATTTTCAAAGAATTTTTATAAATAAAAAAATACTTCATTAAAATTCAATTATTCTCAAAAATCAAAAAAACAATTTCTAAATTTCAATTATATTTATAAATAAAAAAATTCTTCATTAAAATTCAATTATTCTCAAAAATTAAAAAAAATTTCTAAATTTTAATTATATTTATAAATAAAAAAATTCTTCATCCAAATTTAATTATTTAAAAAGATTTTAATAAAATTCTTGACAAAATTTTGTAGGAATTCAATTTTAATTATCCAATTATCTTTCTAAATACCAAAATTCTTTATCAAAATTCAATTACTTTTTAACATTTTTAAAAAAAATCTGTTCAAAAATTGAATTATCTTTATAAATATTAAAATTCTCCTTGAAAATTCAATTACTTTTAAACATTTAAAAAAAATATGATCAAAAATTCAATTATCTTTATAAATAATAAAATTCTTTTCTGTAATTTAATTATTTTCAAAGAATTTTAATAAAATTCTTGTCAGAATTTCAATTATTTATTTATTTATTTCTATATATTTGTAATTATCTTTATAAATAATAAAATTCATCCTCGAAAATCATTTATTTTCAAAAGTAATAAAATTCTTCGCAGAAATTCAATTATTTGGAAAGAATTTTAATAAAATTATTATCAAAATTTTAATTATCTTTATAAATAAAAAAATTCATCCTAGAAATTCAATTATTTTCAAATTCTTTTTTTTAATAAAATCTTATAATATAAAATAATGATTTTATCACTCGGTCATCTTTAATTATTATAAAACATGAAGAAATCGATTGCTTCATGATCGATTTCTTTATGTTTTATAACAATTTTTTATAAGTAGTTTAATTTCAAAAAGGTTTGAATTTGAATCTTTTGAAGAATTTGAATTCTTATGGAAAAATAGTAATTAAATATTTATTTTAAAAAGATGTTATTGATGTTTTTTGAAAAATTTGAAAGAAATCTGTAAATAAACTTAACAGAAAATTTTTTTGACTAAAACTTTTTCCTTTAACTTTAATTTTCTGAAAATTTAAAAAATTTCAGTCGCATTTCACTATAAAAAATCTCAAAAAAGTCGATTAGTCGCATCTTTTCACAAGAAAGTCGAAAAAAGTCGAAAAAGTCGCATAATCCGAGCCCTGAAGTTAAAGTAGTGAAAATAGTAAAAATAACAGAAATGGTTTCTTTTAGTGGCCGAAATCTAAAAATAGTACCCAAATAGTTTAAGTATTTTTTTTAGTTTAGAAATTTTGTTCACTACTTGAACAAAATGAGGTCCGTTTCCAGCTACTTTGTTCTTTTGTTTATTTTGAAATTCAGTGAAATGGATTGTCATTACATTGTTAGATAGAATAAAACAAAAAGCATGCCTACGAAAAACGAGGATGGATTTAAATTTTCTAAAACTAATCGATAAGTCTTTCTTACGTAATGTCCCCTAAAATTTGCTTAATCCTGCATTTAGACTAACAATAACAGTGTTCTTTTTCAAAAAGAAGAATAGTATTCGTATATATATAAAATACACATTTAAATGACAATCGTCTACTAGAGTCATAGATACAATATATTATTATTTACGAATCAGAAGACAATAATAAATTACATTCTCGAAGTGCGTGACGTATAGTTAAATACCTGAACGATAAATACGATTAGAAATAAATATTCTTATCTTACATTTGCCTCAGAAGTACAAAAATTTACGTTTTTTTTTGTATAAAATGAAAGTGCAAAAAATGAATATTTATGAATTTCCAAAAATCAGAATGTAAAAACACTAAAGGTGTTTTTACTTCGAGGAATGTGTATATTACACTGGCCGACATATAACAGCTGATGTACGCATTGTTAAGAAAACAATGGGACATACCTTCGGACAAGTGCACTTTCCATTCTTATCGTTTTCACCCCAGCAAATTGTGATTGCCCTAATTAGAAAATTCACCACCGGCGACGAAAATATACTTTTAAAACACTCATATCTCTATTGTAAAATCTTTAAAGTTCAAAGGCTTTCTTTTACCACACCTAAAGGAGTATAAAAAATTCTTAACTGTGCCGATAATTTTAAAAATAAATTAAACAACATCTAATCAATTTTTCGAAAAAATAAATTTAAAAAAAAATTATTTTTTACAACATTCTTTGCAAGAATTAAATTAATGTTACAAATAACAAATTTTTCGATCATTTAAATTTGAATTCGATTATTTGAAAAATAAATTTTACTAGAGTTAAATTATTAAAATTTATTTAAATTATTACATCACGGTAAATCTTTAGGTTTTAAAATAACACCAAAATGGATTAAAATAACACTAAATTGGATTATTTTAATCCTTTTTGGTGTTATTTTAATACCTAACGATTTATCGTGATATATTTATTATTTAAGTGAAAAAAGAAGAATCTGCGCACACAAATACACTGAAAAATAATGTATTTCTTATTCAAAAAACAAAATTATTTGTTTATTATCAAACAAGTATTTACTTGAATCAAATAATATTTATTTGAGTCAACTAAATTTTATTTCAGTCAACTAAATTTTATTCAAATCAACGAACTTGTAAATTTTCATCAATAATTTCACTATTTGAAGCAAACACAATTTAACTGACTCAAATAAAAATGCGACGCTTCAAGTAAATATTTCATTAATAAACTAATATTCGAATGAAATAAACTTTTTTCCAGTATACATATACATTGATGACAAATAAAGTTTTGTTGCAAACAAAGAAATTTAATTCGGATTTGACGAAGCGATTGTATAACTAATGTGAAAGCTATAGGCGGCAGAATGCCAAGAATTCTTTATAGGAATGACGAGTTGTTTCGGTATATTTTGTATTTATATTTATACCAATAGAGTGTATCGATGATATTTCTTCGTTTCCGAAGATAACAATCTTGCCGCGGCATCGCAGTCAAGGTACCGAAAATTATAGGTTTTCGCGGTTTGAATTATTTCTTTCTCAACGTCACTAAAGGATTCGAGGGAAGAGAAAGAAAGAAAGAACGAAAGAAGTCACAGTTTTTGCTCAAAAAAAAAGAAGAGGAGAAAAATAGAACTGCCACTTCTGGATGGAAAACAAAGAGAGAAAAAAATTATGGCAATACGTAACAAAAATAAGGTAGACCAAAAAGAGGTCAGGGCTGTAAGCTATTCTTATATATCAATAATTTTAAATAATTATTATCATCCACTTAAAATGGTATATAATAATTATTCGGGAATTTTTTCAAAAACACTAATATTTCATTGAACGGCTCGTTTACCTCTTTTGAAAGGGTAACGATCTTTCTTTTCCTCTGAAAAAAAAATTCTGCATGTACGAAATTTCCCGAAATTCACTTAAAATATTCTAATAACTTTGGGGCTTGTTTTAAACAATATAAATTGTCATAAAACAGACCTCGGATCGACTTTAACGAACAAAAAAAATTGATTTAGTCGATTAATAGAAAAAAAGTCGATTATTTAATTCATAGCTGTCACAAAAAATCAAATTAATCAAAACTTGTATAACTTTGCTAAATAAATATTCAAATACCTACTTCATACTTTTTTATTTACAGGAAATCAAATTTTTAAATTCCAACTTTTCAAATTTAATAATTTCTAAAAATAAAAACTATAACCCTTTTAGAAATTTAATTACTTTCTACAATTTTTTACTAAACTTCATCTCTAAATCAATTATTTATATGAATTTTTAATCATTTTTTGCAATTTCTTCAAAAATTCAATTATTTGAAAAAAAAATTGAATTTTGTATAATAATTTAAACCGTTTATTTTTCTATTTAAAGATATTAATTAAGATGTAGAACATTTCCAAAAATTTTATTAAAAAAATTCGTAAAAAAAAATTCGTAAAAATTAACTTTTTAAAAATATTTCTAAATAATTTATTAAAAATTCAAAAAAGTTTTACAATTAAATATAATTAAAAAATGTCAAAAAAACTAAAAATTTGGTCAAATCATTTCAAAGCTGATTTAAATTTAGTAAAACATTGAAAAAGTAATTCAAAATTTGTCAAAATCTTACGAAAAATAATTCAGCTTTTTAAAAATATAAAAAAGTTAATGAAATTTTTCAAAGAATTTTAATTATAAATATTTTATTTCTGAAAAATTTATGAAGTAGTGCTGTATTATTTAATTATTATAGATAAACTTTTGGAAGTTTATTTTTCAATCTCTTTTCTAACTAAATGCTTCAAATATTATAATTAAAAAGATTTTGAATAATTAAAATTCTGTAAAATTTAATGAAAACTAAATCATCTATTCAAGTGTTTTATTCCAATTTTTGTAAAATTGAGTCTAGTTTTAGAGAATTTAAATTGAAAATTTTTGAAATAACATTAAATTATCCAATAATTTAAATTTTTTATAATAATTTAAACCTTATATTTTTCTATTTAAAGATATTAATTAAGGTAGAACGTTTTCAAAAATTTTAATAAAGAAATATTTCTAAATAATTTATTTAAAATACAAAAACGTTTTACGATTAAATACAATTTAAAAAATGTCTAAAAAACTAAAATTTGGTCAAATCTTTTCAAAACTAATTTAAATTTAGTAAAACATTTAAAAAATAATTAAAAAATTTGTCAAAATCTTTTGAAAAATAATTAAGTTTTTTAAAAATATAAAAAACGAAATCAAATTTTTCAAAAAATTGTAATTATAAATAAATTATTTCTGAAAAATTCTTAAGCAGTGAATTTAAAAACAATATTATTTACTTTTTTCGACAGTAATTGAATCTTAAAAAATTGGAATTAAACAATTGTAACAATTAATTTTTTATAAATATTGTAATATATAATTTTTCAAAAATAATTGAACAATTTTTGTGTAATTTAATCGAAAAATTTTAATTTATTATAATAATTTAAACCCTAAATTTTACTATTTAAAAAAATTAATTAAGATAGAACATTATCAAAAATTTTAATAAACAAATATTTCTAAATAATTTATTGAAAATACAAAAAAGTTTTACAATTAAATACAATTAAAAAATGTCAAAAAAATAAAATTTGTTCAAATCTTTTTAAAATTAATTTTAATTTAGTAAAAAATTTAAAAAACAATTGAAAATTTGACAAAATCTTTTGCTAAACAATTAAGTTTTTTAAAAGTTTGAAAAAAAGAAATCAAAATTTTTCAAAAAATTGTAATTATAAATAAATTATTTCTAAAAAAGTGTAAAGCAGTGAATTTAAAAACAATATTATTTACTTTTTTCGAGTGTAATTGAATCTTAAAAAATTGGAATTAAACAATTGTAAGAATTAATTTTTTATAAATATAATGTATCATTTTTTAAAAATAATTGAAAATTTTTTTGCAATATTTAAAACAAAATTGTTTTCAAGAATTTTAATTGAAAATTTGTAATATATGATTATTTTTTCCAAAATGTTGAAAGAAATTTTGAACAATTTTAATTTTATTATATTGTGTAGGTATGAATTTTATTTTTAGGAAACATTGAAAATAATTGAATTTAAAAAAAAATTAGATCGTAATAATTCAGAGAATAATTCTTTTCTAAACTATTTTAATATTATTTTTAAAATCTATTTTTTATTAATTTTCATTTTTATTGTATCTACACTTGAAGATTATTTATTATAATTTTCGATAATTTAATATTATTTGAAAAATTTTCAATTAAAATTCTTTAAAAGTTAATTTTTAAAAATTGAAATAAAACACTTGAAAAGACGAATTAGTTTTAATTAAATTTTAGAAAATTTGAATAACTATTCAAAATCTTTTTAATTGTAATATTTTGAAACATTTAATTAGAAAACTGAAAATAATTAACAAATTCTGCACAAACAATTCTGCAACAAATTCCTAATTTTCAATTCTGCAAAAACTTCCAAAAGTTTGTCTGTAAGTTATATTTTGCACGGTATAAAAATCGAAATTGCATTTTATACCAAAAATATTTTATTTTGGCGCAAAATTTGAAAGAAAAGTCGAAAAAGTCGCAATTTTTTAATAAAAGTCGAGAAAAATCGCATTATTTAAAAATAGTGGAAAAAAGTCGAAAAAGTCTTAATATCCGAGGCCTGTAAAATAATCTTTACTTATTTTAGTGACTAATTTTCGAAAGTATTTCGCAAAATATATTTATATTTATAAAAATATAAATTGTGTAATATTCATTTAAGAATTTTTCAATATTGTAACCCCTATTATTCTTTTCTTAAAAACCATTTTTTTTCCTTTTTCTTTATTTACAAAAAATTCTTGTGCAGAATTTGTTAATTATTTTCCTTAAACCTTTTATGTCAGTCTCACGACTATAATATAAGGAGAGATTGTGAAACATTCTAGATTATTCTTAATAAATGTATAAAGATGATTCCGATTAAAAATTTTATAGGATAAGACAGTCAGTCAGACAGACAGATAGAGGGAGAAAGAGAATGAGAGAGAGAGAGAGAGGGAGAGACAGGGAGGGAGTGAGAAAGAAAGGAACTTTAATTGTGCCGAACAGCACCAAACAAAAGAAGAGCCGCTGTTCAAGGTCGAGGCAAATCGCCTTCTCGCGAATGACGTCAGGATGCAGTTAGACTACTTTAGTTCGTGGTCCAGTCTCGCCTGCCCACGAACAGACAAAGGATCTTTGCTGTTTCGAAATACTATTCTCTTGAAAATCAATTAATACATCATTTTATACATATATATATATATATATATATATATATATATATATATATATATATATATATATATATATATATATATATATATATATATTACAAAACAAATATAATTTCCAAAACGAATCAATATTTCGATAATATTTTCCATTCATTTAATTTCTACTTTCTCTGCTTCAATTTGTATACAAACATTTCTCAATTAAAGTTCGTATTTATTTCTTAAATGATGAAAACGAATTTTATCAGCTGTTATTAATACTTATTTTTTAAGCCTTCAGCTGTTCTGTATGTTTAGATATCTTTATAAAAAGATGTTTAATTTCTTCTAAAAAAAGATGTTTAATTTCTTCTAAAAAAAGATGTTTACTCTTTTTCTAAAAAATAAACGATTTTTACATTTTGGTTCTAAACAATATTTGTTTAATTAAAAGGGAAAAATTGGTTAACTAATTTAATGTTTCGGTAGAAGTCGATGACCCGAGGAAGCGTAAATACGGTGGTCCGATTACCATAAGAAGGGCTCTAATTTTGCACAATGCCCCTTTTTTGGAGCTTCCGACCGACTCCTCTCACATGATTGTTCTTTGCTTTAGGGCAAAATAGCTATGGCCATATAGCAGGCCACAGTTTCTTCGTTTTTCTCGCAATAAAACTTTTTACCCTAACACACCAGCTTTCGATTTGTATATATCGACAATAATAATGAAAAATAGTTGAGAGATGACATTATAAGGTCATTTGTCGCCGGTCGTAAGGCGACGAAATCTAATTAGTGTAGTAGCACAATGCTGCAAGTCCTGGGTATTAATGAGACCCTATTCAGAGCGAAGTGGGATTTCCCCGTAACTGTCGATTTCGGGACAATTGAAACTTTTAGAGTATTATAAAACAGTTTGTGGAAAAATGAAAGAAAGCAAATTATGTATATTTAAGTACAAACCCATTTCTCTTGGTCTCGTAAATTATTCGAAAATTATTAACGCCTGAATATTGGAAATCCTATTCATGAGAGTTTATATAAATTTTCATTCTGTTAAAAAGAAAAAAGAAAAAAAAGAGCTTGGAAGGATAAGAAAAGAAGGGAACAAGCACGTCGGCAAGTCAAGAGCAATGCTTTTCTGTGTCCCGAATCCAAAGTGGAAAGGGAGGGGGAGTGCCTGGATTTCCTTAATAAAATGGGGCGCAAACGCCACGCCAGCGAATATCTCGCTGATAGCAGCACGGTCAGCTCGACGTCCAACACCAAAATGCTAGAGGGGTTGCTAGGGAAAATCTAGAGAAGGTGGCAAGAGGGTGAGGTGGTTGCTTAGGCTGATTCAATTTGACAACGAACGCCCAGCCACCCTTCGTCGGATTTCCGTTGCGGCCTTCCTCGCCAGCCAAGTTGAAAGAGAATAGAAAACATTTTGATTAGCATAAACAGGGCACACTCCGGTGCTTGCAACTATTTTTCAATGTCACACTCGAAATTTACCCAAAACCCCCGAAACGATCATCTTAAAAGGCCTCTCGATTTTCTATACCGCAATCACTTTGTATTTTTTTAAACTCTTTAATCTTCAAATCAAGAGTGACAAAAATATCAAAAAGGTATCAAAAAAGTATCAAAAATGTATCAAACGGGTTTCAAAAAGGATATGATGCAGGAAAAAAAATATCAAAGTTGCAGAATTGGGAATTTTTTATATACGAAAGCACAGATGTCAGAATTCAATTTAAAGTTCAGCGACATATAGGAAAGTGCATGGACCTGTGCAAATTTCTTTTTACACGTTCTGGCAGTAACCACGTGTTAGAGAATCGCCCACACACGTGGTGCGTTTTTTCATCAGGTAGCTACACAATATGATAAACATATTCATGTATGAAGAAGAAGAAAAATAGGTGTTGAAGCATTTCGTCTTCAAAAGAGATTTGGTGCCCATATCGAATCTCTTGCTTCTATTTATATGTTAAAAAAGTCGCGGAAAATTAAATAAAAATATTTTTCACTTAATTAATAATCCTACATGGAGAAAAATGAATTATGCAATCAAGAATATAGAAAAAAGATCATACTGAATATAATCTGATTATTACCCTTTCAATATAATCTATTTGCAACCCTTCAATTTTTACACTAAAAGAAAATTTATTTGATTCAAATAACCGATTATTTGTCTATAATCAAATAAATATTTACATGACTCAAATAATTTTTATGTGAATCAATTAATTAGTATTTGCTTCAAATACTGAAATATTTGCTTCAAATACTGAAATATTTGATTCAAATACTGAAATATTTGATTCAAATACAATTTATTTGATTCAAGTAAATATTTATTTGATTATAGACAAATAATCGGTTATTTGAAACAAATAAATTTTTTTTTCAGTGTAGAATTATTTTTGGTATTCAGATTATACATTTTGTAATCCAAAATCGAATCAAATTATAATTATTTAATGAATGACTGTAAGAAAAATTATATTTTTTAAGAAATTAAGAATTTTCATTAAATCTGGAAAAGCAAATGTTGATAGTGACAATGAAAAAGAAAATTTTGTAATTTTGCTAGTTCTAGATTATTACTATACCAACATGTTGTTTTTCGAATTGTCATATTATATGAGCTTAAAGTTGTTTTCAAAAATTGTGATCGAACTATTTTACATCTGCTGCTATTTTAATTTTTCAGGTTTGTAAATTTCTGACAATTTCATTTTTATAAATCAAAAAACAATTACAGCATTATTATTTACATACAATGTAAAAATATCATAAGAAGTATAATCTTGATTATATCACGCAAATAATCCATTTTTCTCCGTGTACATTTTGAGACTTTGGGACTTTTCCAACTTGAAGAATGTTTGATTTCAGAATTTTATTTTCGAAACTATTCCAACTCAGGTTTATTATCTTGGTATCTTAACAATCGTTCAATTAGCAAACGAGTTTATTATTCATACTATACAGTCTGCTGTGTTTGTATTTACTTATTTGACACAATATTGATGTTTGGTAAGAGATAAATGAATCGAGTTATTTTTTTAAAAAATGTTTTATCGACACAGTAAAAAGAAAGTCTTATTTTCAATCACAAACGGTAATTTAAGATGCAAAATTTTTAAGACAGCTTTTGTTTAATTTCAAATCTTATTTTTTTCTAAATTTAAGAGGCAAAAGCTTGCTGAATATCAGCAATTGCTGAATTTAAGACAATTGCTGAATTTAAGACAATTTTGTTGAAAATCAGCAGTTAATTTAAAAAAATAAAAATTTTATATACGGGTGAATTTTCTGAAAGTGACACTTTTAAATTTCAGTTTTTCAATAATTTTTTTCTTCAATTATATGGTTTTTTCTATTAAAACTACTTAATTTCATACTCAAGAGTAAGATTTTTTGGTTGCGCAAAATTAATTCTTAAAAATATTAAAATCTTTTTCATTTGAAAAATATTATTGTTGCTCCATTAAATTAATTTTATTTAATTGGCGAGAGCTTTTCTATTAAAAATTCACGCGAATATCGCGTTCACGAAATCGAAAATAAAATTACACTGCTTAAAAATTAATAATTTGTATATTTTAATACCAAATATATTCAATTGGATGAAAATATAAATGTATTTAAAGTATTTCATTTAATGGTAATTTGGGTTAATTTTTTCAAAGCAATGCAGGTGAATACTAAAAACAAATGAAAAACTAGCATATTTCAAGGAAAAGGCTTCGGAGATGAAAAGCTTCGGAGATGAAAAATAAATTTTCTTTCATATTTGTATACATTAGGGCGCAATTAAAATATGTTTTTTAGTAAAACATACAAATCTCACACCCTCATTTTATATTACCATCGAAATATTCTGTTAAATTTACTTCTACATTCAGTTATTTATCAAAAAAGAAGGCTTCGGAGATGAAATTAATTTTTACTCGGAGAAAAATGTAAATTTCGATTATTTATAACAGCAATAATTTTTCTCCTTTTCGTAGATAAAATATGGGAAAATTTAACGTCAGATTCTCAGCTTTATTTTAATGTGCATGAAAATTTTGTTTAAGATATTTTTAAAGTATAAAATGCGTCAGTAATCATTGTAAAGTAATTTTAACCTAAAACTGAAGACAAAGTTTAAACATTTTTATCAAAAATAAAAGTGAGGTCTACAAATTTTTAAAATGCACATAGTGATAGAAAAAACATTGTACTTTCTGACAATACAAAAAATTTCTAAGAATAAAAAAAATGAAAATTTAATTTTATTGTAGAAGTCCTATTGGAGACATGTTGAAGAGGCTTCGGAGTCGAAAGTAATTTAGTTATTACGTAAATTAAGTTGAACAAAATTATTTAATTTTCTTTTAAAAATGATAAATAAGTGCTAAATTTTCTCTATGGAAATTGATAATAATTATTAAAGAGTAGATTTTGTAAAATTAATCGAGACATAAAAAATGTCACTTTCAGAAAATTCACCCATATATTTATATAAAAAAAGAGCGAGAGAAGAAGAAAGAAATGTCACAATTGTGACATTGTCAATTTAGATTTCTTATCTTTATTTTCACGCAATCTGAGCTTAAATTAAGACTGGCATTACTTTCAGGACTTGTTTAATTTCAAACAGTATTTAAAATAAGATTTACTTTTTATTGTGGAAATTATTCTTTTAATTACAAAAAAAAGTCTGGGTTCAAAGTGAAAAATCTTGTCCCGAACAATAATGATTATTCTTACGCCTGACATTTTTGCCTGACATCACTTGAAAATTCAAGTATTGTAAAAAAAAAAATGCTTTTCGTAAACATTTTTCTCGCTCAACATTCACGCAAAGTTAAAGTATCGTGTATTTCGGTACTGTGCTCTCAAGGATTCTGGTGGCATGCGCACATTTCTCTAGCCTGTCGTCTTTCTCTCTCTCTCTCTCTCTTTTTTCTCTCTTTCACTCGGGGTAAGAAGAGAGGGTGAAAGTGGGGGTGGAAAGACTCCACGAAGAGTAAGATGAAGAGAGACAGAGTGTGATCGAGAGGGAGAGAAGTCCAGCGGGTCCTGCAGGATTCTCCTCTCGTCCTTCGAGACTAGTGTCGAGGGAGCCAAGGGTGAGAGGGAGAGAGAGAGAGAAGCAAAAGGAGAGATGAACGTCTCAAATTTGGTTGGCTGTCTCCTGTTGGCTTGCTAGAGCAGAATGCCGAGGGGCGAGGGGAGCGAGGACCAGGAGTGGTGGGGATAGGAGTTAACGAAGACTGCCGCGCGGGCCAAGGGGAAGAAGCACGGCGAGAGCAAGAGGGTGAGAGAGACGTGCAGGGGGGGTGGGGCAAAAGCGCCTTGGTGCGATCCCGTAGACTCGAAACTCGAAATTCCAACGGACCGCAGAACAGAGCCGTCGGTCGTGCGACGTGGATCTGAATAATTATTGTCAAATTCGAAAAACAAAAAAACTAATTATATTCTGCCCTGACAGAATACAACTCTCGAGACAAATAACAAAATTTCCTTTCTCAAATACACCTAAATTCAATATTTACCAGAGTTGAAAGTTTCATGTTTAAATAAATTTTTTCCACAAAAAAAAACAGTGCTTCCACAATTACGTAAATGAGAGGACGCAAACGCCGGCGATGGTTCTCCTGACAAATTACTGGGGAAAATGTGCTCAACTAGTGTCAAAGTGAATTGTGAAAAACACCACTGAAGTAGAAAAACATTAGTATTTGTTTTTGTCGTTGTTATTGTTAAATAATTAAAAATGAAAAATTTCGACTAAACACTGAAATGTAAACGACAAGCCATTTGTGTTTTCTTTTTCGTTTTCTTGACTTTCTCTAAAATTTAGTTTCACATTGTTGAATGAAACGCGCGTCTCGCTTGAGTTGTTGTGTTTGAATTCGCGCGCGTGCTTCGCCAGAAAAGATGTTGCCGGTCGCGGGGGCTGTATTGTTCCTATGTGATGCTGGAATAGTTGTTATGACGCGATCAATTGGGACATTTATTACTGTGTCACGTGTCATCATATGATAAATGTAGAACACGTTTTTATTGTTTTCGTTTTATTTTCTTTCTGTTTCTTTGACTCTCTCTCTCTCTTTCGGCAAATCTCAATTACTGGATTTGAGTTGTAAGGTGTTAAATGTGAAAATTGACGCGTCACGCGAGTGCGCACCTGTGAGACAGTGAGGACAATCGTGATTAACAAGTAGTCACTGACGGACAATTAGTGCGCAGTTTTCGCGAGGAGACAATATGAGTGAGATGACGAGTGTAGAGCAGCAGCATCAACAGCAACAGTTCGTTGGTGGTAGCTCGAATTCGGAGCATCACTGCAAGGATCATTGTGTTTCTTTCGAAAGCGAGAAGAGCCTCGAGGTGCATCTTCGGTATCATCAAGAGAATCTACTTAGTCAATGGGCCAGTCAGGCGCAGCAAGAGGAGAGCAACAACAACAACAGCAAGGCTGGCAATCATATGGTTGTGAAGAGGGACAGTGTCACGGCACCGGCTGACTCGAGTGAGTCTTCATCGAGGCCGCCCTCGGAAGGTCCGGCGTCTGCATCGCAACAGCAGTCCGCCCCCACGTCGCAGGGATTCGCCAATTTTCCAACTCAAATGTATAACGAAAACGCTTACTTCGTGCAGAATGATCCATCATACATTCTGCCCCATCATTACTCTCCATCCAGGGAGGAAAGTCAGAATGGGGGTGGCAACTATGCGAGGTATCACCCCTATCAACACCAGCAGCGATTCTCGCAAGCGGATCGCACAAACTCAGTGAGCTCCACGAGTCCACGGAGTCCCTTGCAGTGTGACAAGTGTGGTGCTGTTTACGAAGATCCCAATCAGCTAGCGGAACACGTTCGCTCCAATCATCCAGCATCACCAAATTCTTATCCTAGTCAATCTCAGTATCAGCAAATGAGTAGCAGTCCACAGCATCAGATGCAAAGGCATCAGCAAACCCAGCAATCTCAAATGCATAATTCACCATCACACGCGAATCAACAGCAACAACAAAATTCTGGTTTTGACTTTACTGGAGGAACAATCATCAAGACAGAGGTGAAACAAGAAGCAGAAGAGCAAGCCGAAATTTTGGATTTGGATTCGCATAAAGTTCAGACTCACAGGTATGAGGAGGACATGTTGAGGGTTCAACAACACCAACAACAACATCAGCAGCAGCAACAACAACAGCAAGAAATTCAAATACAAATGCAGCATCATGTTATGCAACAACAGCAGCAGCAGCAACAACAACAACAACAACAGCAGAGAACTGGTCCACATTCTGTAAGTTCTTTGTTAAATTGGCCCGCACCCCAGCTTCATGAATACCATTCAATGCCACCAATGGAGAACACCTCCCCGATGCCCGATCAGAACCAATTTATGCGTGGTCAACACATGCCAGTGGAACCACCGAGACATGGTGGCTCACCAATCATAACCAGCACGCAGCCCCTGTCAGGACACCAGATACCACCTGCAATGTTGCCACAGGCTCCGAAAGCAGTCATGGGAAACCAATCCTGGAAGAGCAACGAGGCTCGCCGGCCAAAGACGTATAATTGCACGGCGTGCAACAAGTGGTTCACCAGCTCGGGTCATCTCAAGAGACACTACAACACCACCCTGCACAAGAACGCCGTCAAGGTGAGCAATCAACCGGATCCCGCCAACATGCCCATCAGCGTGCACCACCATCCGGGCCGAGATCAGAACATAACCAGCAGAGGCGGACCTTCACGATCTCCAGAGTTATCATCCTCGGGGAGTCCCCCAAACTTGATGGCAGGTCCCTCGGGAGAGGCAACGAGGGGCCTGCTGCTCACGCCCATCACCGCCACGTCCACCAACAAGAACCTCTACACCAGCAGCAATTCCAGCAGCAGCAGCGAGTCTTCGGTGGTCCAAGGGTCTTTGGTCCACCAGCAGATGGCTTCAACGGTGCGCTTGTCCAACCTTGTCCCACTCAACTGTCCGCCGCACTCGCCAATGGGCCATCCGCACCACCAAATGGCTTCCCCCTCGCAACTGGGCCACCACAACATTCCAATGGATACAGCGGCCCAAATGGCGGTCCACCACCCCATGAGTTCGCCCATGTCACCCATGCAGCACCCACCGCCCCACATGAATTCGCCTTCGCCAATGGGTCAGCAGCAGCAGCATCACATGAGTTCCCCGTCGCCCATGATGGGAGGCGTCCCGCCGATGGGTTCGCCGCCGCCGCCGCCAATGGGGGGTACTTCGATGCCTCATCAGCCGTACCCAAACGCTTTGCCCCCCCACGTTACAACTACTACCAGCATCCCGGGTCTAATGGAGTCTATCACCAGTCTAACTACTACTGGTAACGATCTACCGTCGTCCATGCAATTCACCCAGGAAATGTTACCCGGTTTCGGGACCTTCAGCAACCATCAGAGGCCCCTGCCCAGCTTCACCAACTTTGGCATCAACTCCGGGTACAACTTAGTTGGCCACAGTCATCCGCAGGCCGTTAGCGTGGGGGGGCTAAGTCCAGAGGAGTCTCTCTCTCCTCAAGACAAAACCTTCGATTCACCCATACCGACCTATGACACGTACAGGACAATGTCGCCACCCAAGTACGACTCTCTCGCAAACATGGATCTCATTCAAGCCAGCACGGACGGGAACCTCTTCATCAAGTACCCCGACTACTCTCAGCCTCAAACCGAGGCGCAACTCTTTCAGCAAATTCAAAGATCCCGTTTGCCAATTGAGACAAATAACAATCTACCTCAAGCTCCGCCAAAGGAAGAGCTCAATCCGAACGTGGGCAAGGTGAAGGGGAGCGGCAAGTTCAAGGAAGTCGTCACCAAGGAGCACCAAGTGACGAGCACCAACACCGGCTCCCACTACATCTCCCAGGACGGCTTCCACAAATGCATCGAGTGCGACAAGGTCTTCAACAAGGCCTGCTATCTGACTCAGCACAACAAGAGTTTTCACTCGGGCGACAAGCCCTTCAAATGCAACCAGTGCGGCAAGCGCTTTCCCCACGAAGTCATGCACGCCGAGCACCTGCAGAAGCACGCCGGAGAGAAGCCCTACAAATGTGAGATTTGTCCTAAGCAATTCAACCACAAGACCGACCTCAGACGGCACATGTGCCTGCACACTGGCGAAAAGCCGTACGCCTGTGATACTTGCGGAAAGGGTTTCATTCGAAAGGACCACATGATGAAGCACCTCGAAACGCACAGAAAAAAGTCCAACGCCCATCACAATGTTCACCTCAGAGCGTGAGTCTCTCTTGGGTCCAAAAACATCACACTTGTTGCGTTATCTTCGTAGCCTTCATCCCGCAATCTTCCTATTTATTAGTTCTCTAATCCTACATTTTTCCTCCATCTCTCCTCCCCCGTCAATCTCTTCTTCCTCCCACAGGTCGCTGCTGGGAACGAGCACCCGAACGTTCGGCCGTCTTTTGCTCAACTTCGTATTTAGATGACTGCCAACCTTCCAAACTCATCGAAGAGAAACAAAATTGTAAGTCTTTATACAACATTCTCGCTATACTTTCACAGACCACTTATATTTTTCATTCCACTTTTGTTTCTATTTTTTTCTTTTTTATCACATTAAGAGTACGTATTAAATGACCCCATCACTCGATACATACTCTTAATAAAAAAAAAATGGAAAATGCGGGTATAAATGCTGAGAGGGATGTTGGAATCTATTTTATTCCTCGCGATATTCCGAGTCGATTTAAAAAAAATTTTTTTGCTAAAATGCATCTCGACTTTGTAGATTGCGACATGCCAGAAAGAAATATCCAAGAGTCTTGATTGTAAATCAATAAAGGATATTTAACAAAACAAACAAAAAAATCATTATGATGGTGATCTATCGCGATATCAAAAAAAAAACTTTGAAGCTTATGAATTGTACAAAATATATTAAATGTATAGGCATATATCATTGTAATTATTGATTTATTATCAACTAGACACAACGGTTTCGATCCCTAATTATGATATTCATATTTTATAGAAATTTCTCAAATTAAAAAAAAAATTAATTAAAATGAGAAAAAACTTAGAGAGAAATGATGGACATTAATGATATGTATCACTCAATGTGAAAACGAGCTCTCACGATGTTTGGTAAAATTATGTAAAATTCTTCAAAGAAGTGAAATTTACTCAATGATCAATTTTAATTTTTTTTTTTTTTTTTAAATCAAATTCTATTGCCATTGTGCATATTTGTTAAAATTATTTAATTGACAATTTTTTTAAAGAAGCTTTTTTATTGAGAGTAGTTTTTAAAAAAAAAAATTTCTTTTTGTATACTACTTGAATAGTTATTGAAAACTGTAAGTCAGTATTAGAATTTGTTGTAGTAATAAGTTGGAAAAGAAAATGCAATATTTATTTTTCTCTTTTATTTACTGTCTACTGGTAAATAATTTTAAAAAAATTTTTGTGATCGAAAAAGAAATTGTAAATTATTTGGAAATATTTTTTTTTTTCTATTTTGTTAATGTGTGAACATTCCCTGAATGGCATTCCAGCGGCGCAAATGTCGCGAATCGTTCGGCACGTTTTCACAGTGACGATTCTTGTTTTTTTAATCGTAAGAATATAGAAGTAAGTTGAAAATTATGTGCGTTCTTCGGAGGGAAAATTTTCGTGATTATAATAATAGTTCTGCAACAAATGAAAACTTTCGTCCATATATTCAATTTTTTATACAAAGAAAAAACCTTAGAGTGTAAGGGGAAAAAAAAATTTCACCACGTTAATCATTCCTTCGAAGAACGCAATGTGAGTAAAAAAAAAAATATGTTGACCTCGCCATAACCAAATAGAATTGTTTCTGTTTATCGTTGTTTAATTGTCCGATTGACTAGTTCGCACATGAATTGTTTTATATTGCCAAAATGTGCATATCTAGAGATTAAAACTGAGGTGAAATCAAGCCTCGTCCGTTGTTATTTGAGCGTCGTTGTTTCTGGATTCTTTGCGCCAGATTTGTTGCCTGATTTATTATTGTTCAGTGCGTATTTTTCTTATAATATATTTGTCTCTGTGAGCTGAGTTTAAAAATACTTCTTGTCATTCCCATGTTAATTGTACAGATTTCATTTGGATGAGGTGTACCTTATATTGTATATATTATATATGTGCGTGCAAGGATTTTTTTTTTTAGTTATTAAATACGAATTTTAAAACACTTGCCATTAAATAATACTACGTAAAATCCCAGAACAGACTACCTCAAGAGTTCAGGAATTATCGACGAATGAAAGAAAGGAGGAAAGAAAGAGTAAAGAAAACGTGAAAAAAAATGCCAATGCAATAAAATAAAACTTTAGAAGCGTTTTTTGCGGGCGTGATAAATTCACTCATTTCTATAACGTAAATAAATAAATAAATAAATAATTCTTCATATATTGTGACCAAATGAAAATTTCGAGAAATATATATATATATATAATTTTACATTTTCCTTCCTTTTTCCTTCAGTCAAAGTATTATGTATTTGTTAGTTTATTCGCCCGCTGATAAACGTAATAGTAAATAGAAAACATTATAAATCTGTAATATAAAGAAAAAAAAAAGAAAAATAGATTGACGTATGTTAGAAACATATCAAAACAGAACTGTATACTCAGTTTTATTATTATCGATTAAGGTAACAATTTAGGTACGAAATGATCAATGAAAACAACATTTCAATTTCATATCATTATTTGATAAATTCTTATTCATACTCGACTGTTACATTTTATAAAAACAAAAAAAATAATAATCGTGCCATTGCGCTCAGCCAATTCTGTTTGAAAGTAAAAAAAAAAACGTAAATTTCGATAAGAGTGTTGAGATTTTTTTTTTTCTACAAATAACGAAAAATCCACTGCCGTCATGTAATTAAAAATAAACAAAAAAGCGCTATCGTAATAATGTTCGACAGGTGAAGATATATTGTGAATTATGTATTTCAAGATGCCATACACAAGTACCTCAAGACAAAAAAAAAACACATGTACAAATGTTCATACGTTTTCAGAATATTAGCTAATTAATAAATAATTAATCACTGATAAAAAAAGTCGCATTTCTTGTCTTCATAACATCCTTTCCTAAATTTTAATAATAAACAAAAAATAAAATAAAAACATAAAAAATATAATAAAAACATAAAAAATAAAATAGTTTATATGCTGGGGAAAAATTTATTTTCTTTGAAAAAAAATATCTTTTTTAAATAAATTTAGTCATAATACTAAATAAATTAAATTCTAATTTGATATTTTAATTAAATAATTTTACAATCAGTTAATAATACGAATAGAAAAAAATAGAAAAATATTAATAAAAGTTTAAAAAAATTTTTTTTTAAATTAATTAAAAAAAAAGTTAAAAAAGTTAAATATTAATAAAATACTAATAAAAATATTAATTAATAAAAGATCAAGAAATAAAAAATTAAAATATGTTAAAATAATTGGTTTGAAAAGGAAATTTTTATCTTCGTCTTTTCGTAATTTTTAATTTTTTACACTATTTTTTTTAACTAATCAGTTAATATCTAACATCGAAAAAGGAACTTCTGGAGAAAATTGCACTTTGGCATAAATCTAGAGAAGATGATTATATTCGCGCAGGTCCCCACGACCCCTGGGCCGCATCCTGTGATAAATAACCAGATTACGAGTCTGCCAATGAACAAACTTCTCCATGGACCATATGTTCATCCAAGGTTGTGAGATCCGATTCAAAGGATGTTGAATCGATGATTTGTACTATTTATCTAACCAAACAGCTATTCTACTTCCTTGAATTGAATTAATTAATTAATTAATTAATTAATTAATTAATTTTCTTTATAAACTAGTCGATTCAAAATTTTGCATAAATTAAGAAAAATTAAGAGACTTTTTTCTACTTTAAGCAGAAAACAAATATTTTTCCCCCTTGAAAGAAAAAAAATATTTTTCCCCCTTGAAAGAAAACAAATATTTTTCCCCCTTGAAAGAAAAAAAAAAAATTTTTTTCGTTTTTCTTAAAACAAAGTCGATTATTTTAGATATAGTCTTGATTTATGTAAAAGGTGAAACAAAGTCGGATGCAGCTTGAGAAAAATATAGAGGGTTGAATCCAATCATTGATGCGTATCCAAAGTTTTCCCACACCACAGACAGCTGTTGTAATGAGTTGCATCCTCACGTCCCTTGTAATATTTACTGAGAGATGAATTCCACAACGTGACAACGCAGGTTCTTATTTCCTTTATCGACATCAGGTTCACGAAAAAAAAAGCGAAATTTGAGAACAAATTTACGACTCTGAATTTTTAATAATGTATATTTACTTTCGTGAAACAATTTGAAAAAAAAATTTCCTCCCAAGGCCCGTTTGTAATGTTAATTTCAGATTAATCCTTATTATGTAAATCAATTGAAATAATACACAATAAAGGTAAATTGAAAAAAAAGTTTTCTTTTCTACATAGGGGGAGTTTGAATTTATTGCATATTTTTGATGAATCATTGCAGAGAGGCGAAGGATAATCTGAATGTCAAGACGGTGCATTCTTATATTCACAATAAACATATATTTCAGCATCGCTCTCGAACATCATAATTCTTCTCGATTTGACAGAAATGAGTCAGGCAGAGTCAGGCAGAGTCAGGCAAAGTCAGGTCCGGTAAGTCAAGAAAGTTCACAAAAGAATTACACCCTAAATTTTCCAATTCTGAGTAAAATTCTCTATTCAAGATCATAAAATAATTTTTTGCTTTAGAAAAACAGCTAAGAATAACGTCAATCTTCGACAGTTAATTTGAAACATAAATCACAAATAGTAATTAAATAATAATAAAAATATAATTTTTCAAATTTCGGAAAATAAATTTTGTTTTAAAAAAAAAAATTTCGAAGTGTAAATTTTTTAAACCTGTCATATTTTCTCGAGTGGAGAAAAATATTTTCGAGCGAGCTCGGAAATAAATACACGGCAGTAGAGTGCAAAAATAAAGTAAACATTTATTGTCTAATGAAGGTGGATCACTAACGACCTTGGCCAAATTGTCACTGTCAATGTTGAACCGAAAAAATCAAAAACAAAAACTATTTCATACACTGAATACACTTATACACTTCTTTATTTTTTAAAACAGAATTTTCAAAAGAAAATTCGAAAATTTTTATAAAAACATTATTTCTTTACTGAAAAATACTCGACGAATAAAAAAGCATGAATTTAACATTTTTTTTTGTTCCAATGATTCATTCGCTTTGTCGAAGGCCAAAATATAGAATTACGATTTTCACCTCCTTTCACCTGGACTTTTAATATTTACAGTAATAAGCGTATTTTCTCCGCCAATCTGAGAGTATATATATATTCGTATATAAAAATACTCTAACGTTTAACTTGAAGGAAGTAATACATATAATATACGTAACTCTTGAGCCAGCTCTTGAGCGAGCTCTTGAGCAACGCGAGTCGTAAATAATAAGTCGATTATCGTGCCATTGTTGCCTTACAGTGTGTTGGTGAAAGCTTGAGAGAAAGTATAAGAGATAAGAAATAAAATCGCATTATTTCGTTAGTGGTGAAAAAAAATTAGCCTCAAACGAGAAAGCCATTTAAAAATTTGGCCAGTCAGCATTTGTCTAAAGTAGTTCGGGAATATTTCTCATGTGTTATGTCATAAAAAACACGTGGTTTCATTAGAAATTCGCCGAGACCTTGAGTCAGGCCGTATAAAGCCTGTGAAACAAATCTAACATGTTATCCTATTAAAATTTTAAATACAAGAAATTTTAAGTGTCCCGAAAATAATTTACGTATGTACATTAAAGAAATTTCTTCACTATTTCTTTTTTGTTTATAATTCCGTTTTTCATCATCTTTTTTTTAGAATGAGATCAGAAATGTATTGGAGAAATTTTTTCAGTTAATAGACATGAAAAACAAAATTATAAATATCGATATTTTCTTGACAAGGTCAAAATGTTTACGATCGCGACAGAGAGAGAGAGAAATTTTGCGCATGTATCTAAATACAGGGCTCGAAGCAGTAAAGTATTTAAAAATACGAACTTTACGGACCAAAAATGAAAAATTACGGACCAACGGATAAAAATAGAATCAGGTCGAATCAAATATAAGAAAACATTTTTTTTTTAAACTAGAAATTCAATTTTTCATAACTATAAAACATGAAGAAATTAATAACATGAAGTCTTCGATTTCTTCATGTTTTATAATAATTAAGATTAATTATTAATAAAAATAATTTATAATAATTAAATCATTATCAATTCAATTATTATTTTTCACAATTTTTATCTAAAATTCTTCTTTATATCGATTATTTTTCAGAATTTTCGAAAAAGATCTTTGACAATTTTCAAATTCATTTCTTTACAATATTTACTTTTACGAAATGTCAATTATTAGTTACATTCTTTAATTAACTAAATATTAGAAAGTAGAAACTCAAAACAGTATTAAAAAAACTCATTTAAACTTTATCAAAAAAATTAATTTCAAAATTCAATTATTTTTGTACAATTCACGCAATATTGCGTATAATATTCAATAATTATCTAAAATTTTAACTGAAATTCATTTTTATGAAAAAAAATTCAATTTTTATTAGAATATTTTACTAGAATTCAATTATTTAAATAAATATATAACGCAATTAAATAATTTATTGAAGAATTTAACGTTTCTTAAAATTCAATTCCCATAAAAAATTGTTATCAACAAATTATCAAATACTTGAATTCTATTAACGAATTTTAATAAAATTTTTAAGAATAATTACATTTTTAGAGAAATTCGATTAAAATTGTATTAAAAATAATTGAAATTCTGCATTGAATTTTATTATTTATGAAAATAATTGAATTCTTGCGAAGAATTTTATTAAAATTTTCAAAAAAAATTAAATTCTTGTACAAAATTAACAGGAATTCAATTATTTTTTAAAATTTTAATAAAATTCTTGGCATAAATTAAAAATAACAAAATTCTTAGCAGATCTTTACAATTACTTTGAGAAATTTTTATAAAATTATTCGCAAAAATTTAAATATTTTCGTAATATAATAAAAATCTTTGGAAGGAATCAAATATTTTCAATAGTCCTCATAAAATTCTTTTCAAGAATTCAATTATTTTAAAAAATATTAGAATTCTAGCCGAAATTCAAAGATTTTAAAAAATTTTATTAAAACTTTTTTTGGTAGAAATTGAATTATTTAAAAAATTTTTTTTAAATTTCCCAAATTGAATTATTTTAAAAATTTTAATGAAATTCTTCGAACGAATTCAATTATTCTAATCTTAGATTTTAACTGAAATCTATTTTTAAATCAATGCTTATCAGAAAATTCTACAAGAATTATTTATTTAACTACAAAAATAAATTATTTATTGAATAATTAAATGTTTCTTGGAATTCAATTCCTATTACAAATGTTATCAACAAATTATCAAATACTTGAATTCTATTAAGGAATTTTAATAAAATTTTTAAGAATAATTACATTTTTAGAGAAATTCGATTAAAATTGTATTAAAACTAATTCAAATTCTGCACTGAATTTTATTATTTATCAAAATAATTGAATTATTGCGAAGAATTTTATTAAAATTTTCAAAAATAATTAAATTCTTGTAAAAAATTAACAGGAATTCAATAATTAATTAAAATTTTAATAAAATTCTTGGCATAAATTAAAAATAAAGAAATTCTTATCAGATCTTTACTTACTTTCAGAAATTTTAATAAAACTTTTCGCTATAATTTAAATATTTTTGTCAAATAATAAAAATCTTTGCAGGGAATCAATTATTTTCAATAATATTAATAAAATTCTTCGCAAGAATTCAATTATTTTACAAAATATTAGAATTTTAGCCCAAATTCAAACATTTTAAAAAGTTTTACTAAAACTTTTTTTGGTAGAAATTGAATTATTTAAAAAATTTTTTAAAAATTCCCCAAATTGAATTATTTAAAAATTTTTTTTTAAATTTCCCAAATTGAATTATTTAAAAAATTTTTTTAAAATTTCCCAAATTGAATTATTTAAAAATTTTTTTTTAAATTTCCCAAATTGAATTATTTTAAAAATTTTAATGAAATTCTTCGAACGAATTCAATTATTATAATCTAAGATTTTAACTAAAATCTATTTTTAAATCAATGCTTATCAGAAAATTCAACAAAAATTATTTATTTAACTACAAAAATAAATTATTTATTGAATAATTGAATGTTTCTTGGAATTCAATTCCTATTACAAATGTTATCAACAAATTTTTAAACAATTAAATTCTTTGGACGAATTTTAATAAAATTTTTATAAAATTTTTTCTGGGAATTCGATTAAAATTCTAATAAAAATAATTGAATTCGTAAAAAGTATTTTATTATTTACGAAAATAATTGAATCTCGATAAAATTTTATTAATTATGAAAATAGTTTAATGATTACGAAGAAATTTATAAAAAAAAATTTGTTATTAATAAAATTCTTCTGAAATTTTTATTATTTTTTGAAAATAATTAAAAGTTTTTGTAGAATTTTATTAATTTTTTTTTTTTTTGAAATAATTAAATTCTTTTGGTAAATTTTATAAAAATAGTAGATGTTGAACAATATTTAATTTTTACGAAGAATATTATTACTTTCGAAAATAATTGAAATTTTGCAATGGATTTTATTAAAATTTTTTAAAACAATGAAATTTTGTTACTTTAGAAAATAATTGAATTTGTGTAATAAATATTGTTAATTATGAAAATAATTGAAATTTTTTACTGAATTTTAATATTATTTTTGAAACTAATTGAATTTTGTTGAAGAATTTTGCTATTTATTTATACAGATAATTGAAATGTTGACAATGTTTTTTAGTTTTTTTTATGATCCTAAAGTTCTGAACGTTCAAGGAAACGAAATTCATTTATTTCTTCTGAAAGTTAAATTTTTATTGCAATTATTTTACTTCACTATCCAAAAAATTAATTACTGAGTTTGTAAACGTAAAATTTTAGTTTATAAATTATTTTATGATTAGTGATTTATTAAAATATCTCCAATATAAAATATTTCGTTCATTTGAACGTTCGAAACTTGGGGATCATGTTTTTTTTGAAAATATATGAATTTCGGAGAAGAATTTTATCATTTCTACAGATAATTGAAAATTTGACGAGAATTTAAAAAAATTTGGGAACATAATTGAATTTTTGCGAAGAATTTGATTACTTTTAAAAATAATTCAATTTCTGCAATGATTTGTAATTTCTCTAAAATTCTCCAAATGATATCGTACAATTTACGAACTCTTCATCCTTTTTGAATGAAATTATGGACTCTACGGACCTTTTTTCAAAAAAACGGACTTTTTCAGGATTTACAGACCTACTTCGAGCCCTGTAAATAATATACATTATCACAAAGATAGATTGCGGGTGAAAGAATGACTCTTTAAAGTTTAAATGCTTCTTGAGGCAATCATGAAGCAGAGTGAATTAACCTTGCACCCTGAGACTAAGGCGATCGCTCGCCGTTGCTCTGCGGGCATAATGAAACGAGAGAATGCGTTGACATCGTTGAAATTCGTAGAGCAGGAGATAAATCTCTAGAACGATGGGCCGGGCACGACGGGTACCTATTATTGGGCTTCGTATTCAGGTTTACGAAAGCATATCCTCGTGGAAGGAGGAGGAGCACAACTGCAACTGCTGTGAACTGCTGTCACTCTCTAGGACGTGATCGTGGCAAGAAATAGATAGAGAGAATGAGAGATTTCGACGAGAGGGAGAGAAAACTCGGAAGATTCGGCAAATGGAAAGAGGGGGAGTAGGGGTGGGGGGGACCAGGTGCATTTTGAGAGCCTGGGAAGCGCAAACTCTGTAATACGTACATACACTCTCTACTACTTCTACGGCAGATGTTCTCTTCTCTCTTTACCTTCGCTCTCCTCTCTCTCTCTCTCTTTCTTCCGTTCTTGACGATAACGTATACACTAAACGATTCTTGTTTGTCCACGGAAATGCCGGAGGTGCATCGCCTCTGTCCAGACGAGAAGTGTATTGATTTAAAGAATTATTGATCCAGATAGATTCGTGTTTCTCAAATGAGTTTCGGAGAATGGACGCTCTGAATTTGTATTGAAGACTTTAAACAGCAGAAGAGAATGCCTCTTGTCAAGTACAAGTGTGCCACCTGAGACCAAATAATTCCCGAAAGCAGAAGAAACAAAACAAAACCTAAAAATACAAGACAGAAAATTTAAGGTCACAGTTTCTTACACTCTTATCTAATTTGTCTTTTAAAAAATTAATAATTCATCTGTGTATAAATAAACATAAAAAAGTACTTATAGTAAAAAAATATTTCCCTTTAACTTTACTATTTGGAGAAATACAAAAGATTTCCCAAAAGAATATTCTCCGAATTCTCCAAGGAGGAAATCAATCATCTTTTCACAATGAATTCCGTGAAGAATTTTGCTGTCAAAAAAAAGGGATCAATTTAAGATTATTCCCTTTTTTGCCAACGTCGTGAATGACGAAATTTAGCACCCTCTCTATCTTCATCTTTCTCTCTGTTGCTCTCCTTTTTGCAAATAGGTGCTCTGGAAATGAAGGACGTACGTCAAAGCTTCAAAAATTATATACTTTAGTTAGAAAAATCTGCAAACCACGTGTGGATTAATCGTAGCCGACATTATTTCTCTTCGCAAAGTTCCTTTGAGTGCCGTCATATATACCCTCTGCGATTGTGTGATGCTAGAATTTCTTTTGCCAAAAGGAAGAAAAAAAACGTTCAACCTCGACAATTTCCGGTAGAGAAGAATAAAAATCTGCTTCACTTTAGTTCGGTAAAAAAAAGTGAAACAAATGTAATAACAATTAGCAAGCTCTTATTAGTTACATTTCGAGATCTTTTTTTTAAACGAAAACAAAAATTTACAAAAGAAATTTATTCAATGGTTAAATAACTTCGGAATAGAAGTGTGTGTGGGATGGATACGATACCTCTTTTCAAGTACTGCGTGCGGGGTTTTAAAATAACCTTCCCTTTTGCCGGGGCATTAGTAAAAACGCAATATTGTATGACTCAACAGGTTGCACTCCCACTATATCTGCAGCCACCAACTCTATTCGTTGCTGTATTAAATAAACCTGACGATGGGGTGATCGCCCCCCTTTGTTGGATAGGGATGAAGATCTACTCATCAGCTAATCGCTCTCTCTCTCTCTCTCTCTCTCTGCGATTTTTCCCATCAATTCATCTCGTATGTGTGAAAAATCAAATGCGAAAAAATCTGTAAAACATCGAGAAGATCAAATTTTCTACAAAATAGCAACTATAAATCAAAAAACGAGTGGAAAAAGTTGCACTTTCCGTAATTTGTGAATCAGATCACTGACAAAATTTATTCATTCAAAAGTAGTTAGGCAAAGAAATATGTTTGCAAATTGCAACATATAAATGAATCAAACAAAATATAATTTTTATTAAATTAAATTTATTATTGAATCAAAATTATATTGAATAATAATTTGATAAATAATAATAATAATATAATAATAATAATAATAATAATAATAATTTAATAATCAAAATAATTTTTGGCTAACTGTATGAAAAAGACATCTTTGATTCAACAGGGTTGCCACGCTTTTGCTCCATTCAAATTCCCTGACTTTTCCAGAGGTTAAAAATAAACGGAATTTTTACAGGTTTTTAAGACAACATTTATATTTTACCAAATCAAAACATTGACATTTTTGATCCAATTATTCATTTCTCAAATGTTCAACTAAAATTTATTTTAAATCAATGTTTTTTAATAATTTTTGAAAAAGTTTTTTGAAAATTTATTTTAAATCAATGTTTTTTTAATAATTTTTGAAAAAGTTTTTTTTCAAGATTTTTCAAACTATAAATTGTTTACAATTCAATATTTTATGTTAAACTTGGATTGTTAGAAAATTCTTCAATTAGACATGTATTGGAAAATGAAAATAATAATAATAATTATGAAAGAAAATTGAATTTCATTTTTTGAAAAAATTCCACAGAATTGTTAATTGAAAATAAGAAAAATTCAAATTTTCAAAGATTTTAATTTGAAACGTTTTGAAATTCAATTATTTCTAACAATTCATGCTGTATATCGAATACAATATTCTAAATTTTACCTGAAATTTATTTTTAAATCAATATTTATTAGAAAAATCTGCAAAAATTCAATTATTTAAATAACAAAATTATTAAAATTGAATTTTCAAGAAGAATTTTATCAACAAGTTTTTAAAAAATAAATTGACTCCTCTTGACAAATTTTACTAAAAATTTTAAATTTTATTTTCCGAGTAATTTCATTATTTGTAGAAAATTGTATTAAAAAAAATAAATAATTGAATTTCTTTATAGAATTTCATCAAAATTCCCGGAAACAATTAAATTTTACAAAGAATCTTATTGAAATTCTTAAAAATAATTGAATTTTTTAAAAAATTCCTGGACTAATTGAATTTTACAAAGAATCTTATTGAAATTATTGAAAATAATTGAATTTTTTAAAGAATTCTTGAAAATTATTGAATTTTTCAAAGAACCTTATTGAAATTCTTAAAAATAATTGAATTTTTAAAAGAATTCCTGGATATAATTGAATTTTACAAGAAATCATCTTAAAATCCTTGAAAATAATTGAAATTTTTAAAGAATTTCTGGAAATAATTAAATTTTACAAAGAATCTTATTAAAATTCTTGAAAATAATTAAATTTTTTTAAGAATTCTTGAAAATTACTGAATTTCGCAAATAACCTTATTGAAATTTTTGAAAATAATTGAATTTTTATAAGAATTCTTGGAAATAATTGAATTTTTTAAAGAATTTCTGGAAATAACTGAATTTTACAAAGAATCTTATTGAAATTCTTGAAAATAATTGAATTTTCTAAAAGAATTCCTGGAAATAATTGAATTTTACAAAGAATCTTTTTGAAATTCTTGAAAATAATTGAATTTTACAAAGAATCTTCTTGAAATTCTTGGAAATAATTGAATTTTTTTAAAGAATTCCTGGAAATAATTGAATTTTATAAAGAATCTTATTGAAATTCTTAAAAATAATTGAATTTTAAAAAAAAATTTTGGAAATAACTGAATTTTACAAAGAATCTTATTGAAATTCTTGAAAATAATTGAATTTTTTAAAAGAATTCCTGGAAATAATTCAATTTTACAAAGAATTTTCTTGAAATTCTTGAAAATAATTGAATTTTACAAAGAATCTTCTTGAAATTCTTGAAAATAATTGAATTTTTTAAAGAATTCTTGAAAATTATTGAATTTTTCAAAGCATTTTATTGAAATTTCTGAAAATTGAATTCTACAAAATATATTATCAAAACTCTTGAAAATAATTTAATTTTGCAAAAAATTTTATTACAATTTCTAAAAGTATTTGAATTTACAATTTTTTTTTCAATAATTAAATTCTTTTGGGAAAATTTAATTATAGTAGTAGAATAGTAGAAATTATTGAATAGAGAAAATTTTTTGAAGGTAAATGAAATTTTGTCAGAAAATTTTATTGAATTTTTTGAAGTAAATTGATTTTCTACAAGTACATTTATAATTGCTTTAAAATTATTATTATTATTATTATTATTAATGTTATTTTATTTATATTTAATTTTTTAAAAATGTTTTTGACTTAAATTCTTCTGTAAATCTATTATTTTGAATAATCAATTTCATTATTAAAATTTTTTAACTAATTTCAGAAGAATTTGAATTATTAAAATTTTTCACAAATCTACGTGCCTGAAGATTTCTAATGAAATTCATTAAAACTCGAAATTTTCTAAAATTCTAAATTGAAACCTTTTGAATAATCGATCTATTGATAAAAATTGTAAACGCAATTGTTCTAAAATTGAATAATTAATTTTGAAATATTTCAGTAATTACAATTACAGATTTCTCATATAGAATAGCTTTAAAAAAAACAATTCTCCAGGATTTCGATAAAAATTCCCTGACTTTTTCAGGTTTTTTCAAGATTTATAAAATTCGCTGACCTTTCCAGGTTGCGTGGCAACCCTGCAATCAAATATATTATCTTGGAGAACAATTTAATTTTCATGAAACATTTTACAGATTCAATAAAATAAGTAGAGAGAAAAAGATCCGAAATACATGATTTGAACTATTTTCGGTTAAGTAGGTATATCAAGTATAAAGAAATAAATTGAAAAAATGAAAAGAAAATGGATCATGATAACAAAAAAAAAACTCGTCATTCCTGAGAACTGAAATTCTGAGCCCTAAGCGTAAGACGTCTTTTGAATTAGGAACATTACGTTCGCTGAGTCGGCTTAGAGATATTTTTTTATTTCGTCTTTTCAGTAGAGACTCGACCACCCTCTACTATTATTTTCTTTAACTTTGCCGTCATTCTAAAAGCACAGACTCGCCATATGTAATCCGCGCGAACGAAAATCCCAATCAGCTGCTCACCATATCCTCAGGCAAACTCAAGCATCACAATATTGTATTGTCAGCTCCTACATTTATTGCAATATGTCCTCCTCATGTGTAGCTAAAACAATTTTCTATATTCCACAACTCCCTTGACATTTCAGTGTTTATTATTTTTGTTTGTTTCTAAGCACCAAAGAGCGGAGAAAATAAAACTTTTTTTTTTTGATTTACTTTAAAAAGTGGACTTTCACTTTTCCAAGTCTGTATACTTTTCAAAGTATATACACGACTCTTTCAGAAAGTCGAAAAAGATTTCAATCAACAAAAGAAAATGCCTGAGTGTCATGAGATAACCGAGTTATAATCAGAACAAACCATCTCGTTTCTTTGAAACTCTTTCTCCTTTTTATTTTTTTTTTTTTTATGTTTCAGTCGAATCCCTTGATCTATCCACTAGTTCAGTCATCGTCTCTCTATGTCCATCTAGATTATTCCACGAATGAATTCTCCATAATGCCTTTTTTCCCCAGTTCCTCTCAAAACGAGTTTTTACTTCACAATATCAATGAATTATAAAAACCAAATAGAAGATTTTATTTCTTCCAAAAGTGATTCTGCGCATGTGTCTCTTTTTCAATGTGTATTGAAAACGCCAGGCCACATTTCAGAAAATCGAGAAAGGATTCGTGAGAACCAAGGGTCGTACATAGGCAAGAGTTGGATGTCGAAAAAGGGGTTGTGTGATCCCTATGTGGAGGGGAACGTGTCACTTGAACAAGATCGGTAGATTTTCACGCTTTCATGAAAAAAAAAATGGAGGATTAATTATTTTTTTACGTGTGAGAAATTTTTTTAAAAAATACTGTAAATTTTAGTGTTTCATATTCATGTTTCATATTCATAATTCGCATTCGATGATTAATTTTCAAAAAAGTAGCAAAAAGTAACTTTCAGACTAAAAAAATTAGTAAAAAAGTAGCTACAGAAAAATTAAACTTCACGACCAAAACAACTCGTTTTAGAAACTTTATAAAACTGACGAAACTTCCGTATTCTATATTTTATTTCCTAATTGGATTATTTAATTTCCTAATTCCTAAAATTCCTAATTTTATATCCTAATTTTATCCTAACTTTTTTCTAATTTTCATAAAAAATATTTACTTCTTTCTTATTCTAATGCTAATAAATAGAATTCCTGTAACGAATTTTATTATTCATGAAAGAATTTCAATATTTATAAAAATCATTTAATTCTCGCGAAAGTGTAAAAAAAATTTTTTTCAAAAATAATTCATCTCGTTGGTTAATTTTACGCAAATTCTCATTTAAATAATTAAATTCCAGACAAATTGTTATATTTATTCATTAAAAAAAATTGAATTCTTACGAAGATTTTTACAACAAAATTTTTGAATAATTGAATTCTGTTTGCAAAATTTTCTTAAAATGTTGAAAATCATTAAATTTGGAAAAGTTTTTAATATAACTGAATTTCATAAAGAATTCTATGAAAATATTTCAAAATAATTAAATATCTGTGTGGGATTTTATTAAAATTTAATAAAAGAAATTAAATTTCTAAAAAACGGTTAATTATTTTAAAATAAATAATTGAATTCTTGAGAAAGGTTTTATTAGAATTTTTCAAAAAATTATAAAAATAATTGAATTAGCAACAGAAGAAATTTAAAACTTTTCAAAAATAATTGAATTATTGTGATGAATATTGTTTTTTATGAAAATAATTGAATTCTTGTGATGAATATTGTTTTTTATGAAAATAATTGAATGCTCGCAATGAATATTGTTTTTTTATGAAAATAATTGAATTTTGCAAAAAATTTTACTAAAATGACTCAAAATAATTAAATTTTCGGGAATAATTTTATTTTTTTTTACATTTCAATTATTTTATAAAAATTTAAAAGAAATTGTGTTTAAAATAAGTGATTTCTATTTCGAACAATTTTATTAAAATATTGTAAATTAATGGAGTTCTGAAAATAATTAAATTTTGTCGAAGAATTTTACATTCATAAAGATGATTGAAATGTTTATATAATTCTTTTTAGATTTTTTGAAAATAATTGAATTTCTACGAAGAATTCTGACAATGATTTTATTTACAAAAATAATTAATTGTTTGAAAAGAATTTTAAAATTTATAAAAATAATCGAATTACAGCTAAGAATTTAATATCAAATTTTAAAATTTCTACGAAGAATTCTGACAATGATTTTATTTACAAAAATAATTAATTGTTTGAAAATAATTTTAAAATTTATAAAAATAATCGAATTGCAGCTAAGAATTTAAATTTTAAATTTTAAAATATTCGCTTCTTTAACAAAAAAAAAATGTTTGTAAATTTCAATTTAAATAATTCAATTCCTGTGAAATTTTATTTTTTTCGGGAAAATAATTCAATATTCGTGTCGAAAATTATCAAAATTTGTCTTTAATAATTGAATTCTTTTGGAAAATTTTATTAAAATAGAATATTGAAAATTATTGAATTACGAATAATTTTTTAATACAATTGAAATTTTACCATAAATTTTATTGTGATTTTTTTAAATAATTGAACTGCTAAGAAGAATTTTGTTTTTTATGAAAATAATTGAATTGTGAAAAATTTTATTAATGTTTTTAAAAATGAATCGAATTGCTGTGGAAATTTTTTTGTTAATTTTGAATAAAATTGATAAAATTTTTCATAAGAATTTGATAAATGTTTTAAAGAATTAATTTTTTCGAAATATACTAAATATTATGAAAATTTTATTTAAAAAAATTGAGCTTTTCGAAATTTTTTTTGAAAATATTATTTTAAATGAATTAAATCCTTGTGAAATTTTTATTGTTTATAAAAATAATTGAATTTTACATAAATTTTATCAATTTTTTGTTAAATAATTGAATTTTTCGGCGAAATTGAATAAAAATAATTAAAGTTCGAATTTTTTTTTAAAATAATTGAATTGTTTTAAAGAATCTGATTATAATTTTTATCAATAGTTTTTTGTTTTCTAGTATTAGCGAATTTAAAGTAGTGGAAATACTACAAAGAACAGAAATAGTAGCTTTTAGTGGCAGAAATCTAAAAAATAAATTATTATTATTATTATTATTATTTATTATTATTATTATTATTATTATTTAAAATTTACCCAAATTGTAGCGTAACTTTAAAAAAGTAGTAAATAGTAGGTTTTAGTTGATAAGTGCGAAGCCTGCATATTTTTCCTTTTAGTTAGAATTTTAGTATTAAAATTTAATAGTATTTTTTGATTTTCTCCAACACCTAGTTTTTCTGAGAAAAACACGACAAAGAGGATTTTTTTTTTTTTTTTGAGTTAAATGTAGCATTTAATTCAATGCAAGTATGTTCGCACACAATCAAAGTTTCTGTTTCTTTGTCTGCCTCCTTTTGAAATTTCAACAAAAAAGAAAATAATCGGAAACACGAAAAATTCTTTCAGATATTTTATAGCTCGAATGTTGTAAACTTTTACACTTGGTGTGATCATGAATTTACTGTTTTAATATTTTCTTCTTCATTCTTTTATTTATTTTTCCTTGCTTTTATTATTTTCTTTCTTTTATTTTTTCTTGCTTTTATTTTTTCTTTCTTTTATTTTTTCTTGCTTGTATTTTTTTTCATGCTTTTATTATTTTCTTTTTTTTATTTTTTTCTTGCTTTTATTAATTTCTTTTTTTTATTTTTTTCTTGCTTTTATTATTTTCTTTTATTTTTCTTCTTGCATTTCTTTTTAAGAGTACATTTACAATGTTTTAGATTTGCAACAGGATTTTTCGAATGTTTGACGAAAATGAGAAAATAAATAAAAAAAATCTTGTATCGCGATGACGAAATCATTGAACCGGAAGGGGGTGTCTCTAGGCACGGTTCGTTCGCAAGTGCACAAACATTTATGAGCTATTCATTCAGGAGCGATTCAAAAATTTTTAATGCGGATCTATAGACAGGATATCCGCAGGACACTTGAATTGACGACCTACATCCTTTCCAATCTCTTTTTCATTGTTCGAAACTTATAGATTTCGGATCCCTTACTTTCCCTGACCTTCAATCTCAGAAACCTGTCACCAAAACTTCTCGTAATAGAAAATAAAAATTTATTACATAATAATTGGGAAACGTATAATTTTTATTATCAATTTTGGTATATGTACTTGAAACGAAAAAACAAAATCAATATTGGAAGTAGAAGCAAAAAGTTATTTGCAAAGTAGAAGACGTTTTGACTGAACGAAAAATAATGAAGATGAAATAGCAATTAGTAGGAAAAGAGGACTTTTGTCGAGAGAAATATAATGACACATGTTCGCAGTTTATTTGAAAGTAGTAAAAGGTTCCTCACTCACTCACACATGAAGGCAGAAATAACACATTTATAAAAGACGTCCCACATGTGACCGTATGTGACGAGGGACCTTTTTGTCATTATGCAGTGTGGCTCTGGTCGCGTGCCGGACTGGATTTTTTTGTTGCAGAGACAGGTTGGTCCAACCTGTGAATAGGGGGTCAATCGAGGATTAACCTGGTTTTACCCCTGATGCAGGAAATGACCAGTGGCACTCTCGTGACCAGACCGCAGGTGCCTTCCGGTTTCCTCGAATGGGACGAATCCCTTCGAAATTCAAGAGGTCGATTCGACCTTTTTTTTAACGATATTTTAGCGCCACTTGCTACCTTCGCATCTTGTAGTGTCAAATATTTCTGAAAGATAACACACAGGAAAAAAAAAAGAACTGGAGGGAGGAAAACGCGAAAAAAAACCAAAATTAAAAAAATTCCCAATGGTAAAAAAATAAAATAGTTTTTTTCAATTTTTAACAACATGTCTATTTGGCAATTGTAACAAAGAGATTTATCAGTTCGAAATCTAAAGTTTATTTTTGCTCGCAGATGGTTTTGAATGTTCCCTACAGCAGGTAGTGTAGTAAATATTCTTATTGCTATAGAAAGAAATTTTGGTGAAAACCAAAAATCGTCGACTGTAATAGCAACAGCAACTGTAAATTACTAGCGATGTAAAGTGGTTTTATTTCCTAAGGATTTAAAACCAAGACCTTGAGCTAGTAAATTTTGAAAAAATGTTGTAAACTGATGAAATATTGCCAAAATAATATTTTCTTATTACTGCTCAAAAAAAAAAAATTTTTTTAATTTAACAAAATTACTTTACGAGCTTTAAATACTATTTTTACTGCTGTATTTGCAGTAAAATTGTTTGTAGGAAATTTCTTTTATAAAATCTCAGGAACCAGATGTTTTTTTTCGGATATTTTAATTTATTGTGCATAGACCATTTATTGTGTATGACTATGTATCAAACTGTTTGGTTTTCTCTCTCTCTTTCACACTTTCGTGTATGTAGACTTTGTCCTCTCTTCCGTTTGATCGTGAATCAAATCGCATTAGACCCTCAGATGCATATTCATGGGAAACGTATGTTGGTCTACACTCCGCGCCCTTATGAGAGAAGCCCCCTCCCCCCCCTCTCTCTCTCCCCAGAAAAGATTGCCCCGGGTCGAATGGGGTTTTGAAATATATTTATCAAAATCAAATGGCGCTATAAAAGTGTATACATTTTATGAAAAAGGACCACTCGTATTTCAAACAGAAGCCTCAATGGAAACTTACATAATATGCTCACTATGAGGTTCGATATTAATTCTCAATTTAAATAATACTACGTGTATAGAATATCGCAGGAAAAATTGTGTCTCAGTGAATTGAGTAAATTTGAATACAAAACTATTTCTTTATTGCAGTGTGTACTTGAAAAATGTCCAAAGGAGGCGAACAATAATTTCTACATATGTTGCAGATCGAGTTTGAAATTAATCATTAAAATCTCTCTGTTAGTTTGCGAGAAAAGTCATGGAAAAATGAAACCTGCGGTTCATGATTTTTCAAAAAAAAGGCAGTCAGGCATAAGAAAGATTACAGGGCTCGGAGCAGTGAAAGTATTTAAAAATACGGACTTTCAGGACCAAAAATTAAAAATTACAGACCGACTGACAAAAATAGAATCAGGCCGAATCAAATATAAGAGACAATTTTACTTAAAACTAGAAATTCAATTTTTCATTACTATAAAAAATTAAGAAATCCATAATTCGACTCGAAGTCATCGATTTCTTCATGTTTTATAATAATTAATACTAAGACTTAATAAAAATAATTTATAATAATTAAAATCATTATCAATTCAATTATTATTTTTCACAATTTTTAACTCAAATTCATCTTTATATCGATTATTTTTAATAATTTTCGAAAAAGTTCTTTGACAATTTTTAAATTCATTTCTTTACAATACTTAATTTTACGAAATTTCAATTATTAGTTAAATTCTTTTATTCAATAAATATTAGAAAATAGAAACTGAAAACGGTATTTAAAAAACTCAATTAAACTTTTTCAAAAAAATTAATTACAAAATTCAATTATTTTTTTAAATTCACGCTATATTGCTTTTAATATTCAATGATTATCTGAAATTTTAACTGAAATTCATTTTTATGAAAAAAAATTCAATTTTTACTAGAATATTCTACAAGAATTCAATTATTTAAATAAATATAAAACGCAATGAAATAATTTATTGAAGAATTGAACGTTTCTTAAAATTCATTTCCCATAAAAAATTTATATTAACAAATTATCAAATAATTGAATTCTATTAACGAATTTTAATAAATTTTTTAAGAATAATTACATTTTTAGAGAAATACGATTAAAATTGAATTAAAATTTAATTGAAATTCTGCATTAAATTTTATTATTTTATGAAAATAATTGAATTCTTGAGAAGAATTTTATTAAAATTTTCAAAAATAATTAGAATCTTTTAAAAAATTAACAGGAATTCAATTATTTAAAAAAAAATTAATAAAATTCTTGGCATAAATTAAAAATAAAGAAATTCTTAGCAGATAGCAGATTTAATTACTTTCAGAAATTTTAATAAAACTTTTCGCTATAATTTAAATATTTTTGTAAAATAATAAAAATCTTTCCAGTGAATCAATTATTTTGAATAGTCTTAGTAAAATTATTTACAAGAATTCAATTATTTTAAAAAATTTTAGAATTTTATCAGAAATTCAAACATTTTAAAAAGTTTTGATAAAACTTTTTTTGGTAGAAATTCAATTATTTTTAAGACAATTTTAAAAAAATTTCCCAAATTCAATTATTTTAAAAATTTTAATGAAATTCTTCGAAAGAATTCAATTATTATAATCTAAGATTTTAACTAAAATTTATTTTTAAATAAATATTTATCATAAACTTCTACGAGAAATATTATTTAAATACAAAAATAAGTAATTTATTGAATAATTAAATGTTTCTTTGAATTCAATTCCTATTAAAAATGTTACCAACAAATTTTTAAACAAATTCTTTGGACGAATTTTAATAAAATTTTTAATAATTTTTTCGAGGAATTCAATTAAAATTATATTAAAAATAATTGAGGGGCAATTTTTCAAAAGTTGATAAATCCATTTTTCAAAAAAATGGAAAAAACACATATATAGAATTTTAAAATTCTTAGAAATCGATTGATCACTATTCAATTTAAGAAGAAACATTTGTTAGTAAAGAATTTTCAATTTAAAATATATTTTTGCCTAACCTTGATAATTTTTTATTTCAATTTTTTATAAGATAAAATTGCCAAAACTTTGAAATTCCATTATTACAATAAATTTTAATTGCAAACAAAGCTTTTTAAGTAGAAAAATATTTAAAAATAAAGAATTTATTACATTTTTTCTACATTAAAATTAATTTTAATGGTTATGTGAGAATTGTCATTTGTTTAAATTTCTCGAAATGACAAAATTTGGATTTATCAGATTTTGAAAACTTGCTCCTCAATTGAATTCCTAAAAAGAATTTTATTATTTACGAAAATGATTGAATCCCGGTAAAATTTGATTAATTATGAAAATAGTTGAATGATTGCGAAGAAATTTATAAAAAAAATTTGTTATTAATGAAATTCTTCTGAAATTTTTATTATTTTTTGAAAATAATTAAAAGTTGTTGTAGAGTTCTAATAAACTTTTTTTTAATAATTAACTTCTTTTGGTAAATTTTATAAAAATAGTAGATATTGAACAATATTTAATTTTTTCGAAGAATATTATTACTTTTGAAAATAATTTACATTTTGCAATGAATTTTATTAAAACTTTTGGAACTAATTGAAATTTATTACTTTAGAAAATAATTGAATTTGTGTGAAAAATATTGTTAATTATGAACATAATTGAAATTTTTTAATGAATTTTAATAAAATTTTTGAAAATAATTGAATTTTGTTGCAGAATTTCGCTATTTATTTATACTGATAATTGAAATGTTAACAATGTTTTTTAGTTTTTTTTTGAAAATATATGAATTTCGTAGAAGAATTTTAATATTTCTAAAGATAATTGAAATTTTGCCAAGATTTTAAAAAAAATTTTGAACATAATTAAATTTTTTGAACATAATTGAATTTTTTGAACATAATTGAATTACTTTTAAAAATAATTGAATTTCTGCAATGATTTGTATTTTCTCTAAAATTCTCCAAATTATATCGTTCAATTAACGAACTTTTCATCCTTTTTGAATGAAATTACCGACTTAAAGGACCTTTTTATAAAAAAAACGGACTTTTTACGGACTTTTTCAGAATTTACGCACCTACTTCGAGCTTTGAGATTAGTTATTCGACAAATAACGTGTGTCCTGTCTGATAGGGAATGCTGGATAAGGATTATGGAGCAGCAGTAAGAATCTGCAAGAGTTGTGAACTGAGAATCATGTCTCACGAAAACTCTCCTCTCATATGTGTCATTCTTGCCCAAGGCGCCGGTTACGAGAACATTGTGTCACACACCAGATTATCCCGAGCCCACCCAGGAAAGGGGTTTCTCCAATCAAAAACTACTATTCAAATGTAGATCATCCAGAATATCGTTTCTAGTATTCCGGAAGCGGAAACAGGACAAGATTTTTTTCATCTCCAAAATTTCGCTTTGTTTGCCAGTCCCTTTAAGGAATAAAAGGGTTTTTAAATTATTTCAACTATATTGAAATAATATACTTGAAGACCAAGAAAAAAAAAATTCTACACAACAGAAGTGAAAAACTATACATTTTCCCTAGACCTGAAAAAATTGGACAAAACAAACAAAAAGTAAAAAAAAAAAAGAAAAAGTGTGGCCAATTCTTTTCGTATTCCATTATGAAACAGAATAATGTTTTGAAATTTAGAAAGAGATTATTATTCAAAACTTTTCAAAAATTGCGGCTTACTGTCACTCAGGCAGAATTATATAAAAGGCAAAACGTGCGATATTGTGCGCAGTAGATAAAATAAAATTTACAATCGGACGTGTTTTCGGAAACATTTTTAGATTTAGAAAATTGTGGGTATTAAAACAATAAAAAGCTTAGGGATGAGATAGAGAAAGAGAGAATGAGCAGAAAGAGAGAGAGAGAGAGAGAGTGAGATACAAGAAAGAGAAAGCTGAAAAGTGTCCTTTTACCTGTAGGATTTTAGTTCTAAGGAGAATAGCGATAATGCGATTAGGTATGGGCGTAAACGTGAAGTGCATCTTTAGGCACTTGAAAAGGGACCTAACTGTTAATTCTGAAAAATTGCATTGCTCAAGGTCACGCTGTAGTGATAATTTAAAAAAAAACTCATTTTCCCTTTGTTTCAAATTTCTCCTCGTCTTTGACATTAAATTATAATCAAATATTAAGAAAGTTGAAAAGGAAAATGTAAACAATGAGCTGCACTTTTTTCATTACAGGACTAAAATTCAATCCTTAACAAAACTCAAACATATTTTTACTCAAAACACTCTCTTAAATTTAAAAAATAACAAAAGCTGAGCAAATTTGTCAAAGTTTGTCTATTCTTACATGTGGATTTATTATTTTTTTTGTTCTTTAATTTGAAAATACAAAAAAGAACAGGAATGGAAAAATTATGATTTAAAATTTATACAGCAATAATCTTAAAGAATGCATCTGCAAAGAATCCATCAAGACTTATCTGAGAATCTAGAAAATGTGTTCCGAGATGGATTCATTAAGTTCGAGAGCTTCATTAGTTTTCTCTCACGAAACGATGAAACTAGTATTTCTTATGGTGGATGTTATGTTTGAACAAACTGCAAAGACTTAAGCTCCTGTAATCTTTTAACGTTTGGGAAATTTGCTTTCACGTTACTCGAAAGTCGTAAATACCTCAAGTTGGTATTCAACGTTCTTCCCGTTGTTCTTCTATCGGCAGGGGGGCTTTTTTTAATGACTTGCAAGGAGTGTTCGTTCACATTTTATATTGCTAATGTCTTAGAATTGCGATTGAAATCAGTGCGATTTTTCAAATAATAATTTATGAACTCATACTTTTGTTAGTACATAAGAATCGCTTTTCTGGAGAGAAAAATATTATTTTAAATTTTCTATTCAGAGAAAGAAAAAAAAAATGCTTGCAGGCGAGTAAATTGTTTATGTATGTTACCACAATTATTTCCTCGAAAACAACTCGCTAATTTGAAAGTTAATGAAAAACAAATGCAAGATTCGGAATCATATTTCCGCCAATCGACAAAATAATTGGCGAATGAAATTGAGAAGGAGAAAAGAACGAAAAAAAAATGCTTTGTACAATGCATTTCGAAGTGGTCTCTGTTATTTGCCGAGCGATTTTCGTAGAGATTTAAGCCCTTCCATTCACCTCTCCTACCTCACAAGATTGCTAGCCTTTAGTCGTAATTACCAAAATGAAGCAAAGAGAGAACCCAAAAGCCATCAGCCTTTGGTGTTTCTGTAATTTTGGTGGGTGCATTGACACACGATCCCGCTCTCTCACTGTTGCATACAACTACAAACAAAACTAGGTCTCTTTCCACCAACGAAATAGCATACACAAAGCCGCAAAAACAATCTTGCGAAAATTTTCTCTCTCTCAGATTAAAAATCCCTTAATGTCATTATTAAAGATTATATATTCCTCGAAAGGAATTGAAAGAAAAAAAATTAAAGTAACATTATGAAGATAGAAAATTACTAAATGTTAAATATTTAAATTTTTGACAATCGCGTGGGGAATATAAATTGTTCCAGGCGTTGCAAAACTTAAGATTGCTTCTTCGACACCCTCATAGACTCCAACAGGGGAAATTTCCAAAAGTGAACCACCCGCTGTGTCTCTCCCTTGACTTTTTGGACAATAGCCTCCAACCGTTTTCCCGACAAGCAGTACAGAAAACGTTGACGGTTTTACAGTCGCAGAAAATCCATTCTCAATGCATATACGACTGCATTCATGTCATACCAGTAAGTTCCAACTCGAAATGCCCTCGATTTTCCTAGGACCATTGCAAATTACAATACGAACAGTTCCTCGAAACATCCCTTGACAAATGATACCAAATTATACTTGTAATGTATTAACTTTCCTTATTACATCGACACTTCAATTCGAATCACATTTTTCACTACTAATTCTCCTGACAATTTAATGATCCACTTTTGTAACTTTATCATCCTTACACTACAGGAAAACACCCCCAAATATTTAGATAGTATTCTTTGACAAAGACTTCACTCGGTTTAAAAATGAATGAGAAAAGCAAGTGCACATGAAGATAGAAAATAGAATTGGCAAGATTTCCAGACAAAAACTATATATTGAAAAAATAGCAATTCGTTGAAAAAATGTAAGCCGAGAATTTACCTCCAAATTTAATCGAAAATCAAAAATCGATTACCAAAAGTAATCGAAAACAAACATTTATCGATGAAGAAGAAAGAAGCAAAAATGGCCTTTTATTTGGATAATTTGAAAAAAAAATATATATGTATCGAGTGCGCAAAAGATGTCGAAGCTGAGTAAAACTGTGCTCTCACTGGTCCTTCTTCTCGAGGCGCAAACAAATCCTCGAATCTCAAACCCTCTCGGGACTTCGACTTGTGCGCTTTTCCTTATACTCTTGGGGCAACAGAGGATATAGATTCTCATGATGCGCGACGCGTCGAGAATCACATGAATAATTTCCCTAGCCACGGCTTTTCGAGAGTGAGTATGCCAACGATTGCCACCCTCGTATGGGCGCTGTGCCAGACTTGGAAAACAAACCGAGGCGTGGCATCACTTTGGACATTTTCACTTTGTATCGCTTTCCTTTCTTGTAGCTTTCTTAGTCCAAAATTTATATCTGTCTTCGACCAGCTCTTTTTTTTTTGTCAAAGGCACTTTCAGTCAGCAGACAAACTTTCACCGTAAGAAATCAAAGACTTTTTTTTTTGGACTTCACCCTTACTTTTTTCACTTTTCGGTTTTTGGTTATCGACAAAGAGAAATGTTGACTCTGATTTCACAATTTGGCTTCGGTTGTGAATTGTCGAATTGGAGAAATAGTTCCAGTAAAATTGCAATCGCTCGCTCTACAACCAAATTAGTATGAATTAGTGATGAATTTATATAAAAGGCAATTGATAAAATTAAATTAATAAATAAAATTATCTATTTAAAAGAAATTGTCACTTGGTAAAAATTATATAATTCCTTTTATTATGAATTAAATAAAATTATCATTCAACCATAAATGACTTAGTAATTTTGTTAGCAATTGTCAGAATTGTCGATTACTAATTCGATAATTACGAAAATATTTAAAACAATTAAATTTTTCAACCTTTCTAAAATAATTTACATTCAGAAATAGAATTTCTTTATTTTTATTTCATTTAATTGAAATACCCATTTATTTTTTTCACAAAAATTAAAATATTTTTAATGATTTCAATGTAAACTATTTCTGTTTAACTCTATTTCTAAAGAATACTATAATAATATAATTAAAATAACAAATCCAATAACAAAATATAATAATAATATCAAATTTATTCTAATTGTTCCAAATTTCAATAATTTCTTTCTTGAAATTTTTAAATAAACTTTTTTAAAACATTTAACAATTTTCTTTAAAAATAAAAATTTTCACCTTAGTATAGTTTTACAACAAAAAAATTTTCAAAGATTTCAATTCAAAAATCCATTAAAATGCAATTATTTGTCAAAATATTTAATAATATTAGTAACATTTTTCAAACGCTTTTAATATTCAATTATCCAAAATTTTAACTGAAATTCAATTTTCAATCAATTTTTATTAAAAAGCTCAATGTGAATTCAATTATTTAAACACAAAAATACAAAATTTATTCAATAATATTAGATATTTCTTAAAATTTAATTCTTTCGTAAAATTTTTATAAAAATTTCAAGAATAATTCAAGTTTTCAAAGAATTACATTTCACATAGAATTAAAAATAATTTAAATTCCCTTCATTATGTAACCAGTAAATTTTATAAATTTTTAAAATAGTTTTATAGTCAAAATTTAAAAAATTCACTTATTAAGAACAAAATTCATTATTACTGTTCATATTCAAAAAATTTTAATAAAATTTCACGAAAGAATTCAGTGGTTTTCTAAAATTTTAATAAATCCTTCTAAAGAATTAAATTATTTTTAAAACAATTTTAATTGGATTTCTCCGAAGAGAACAATTTTTAGAAATATTTTAACACACTTTGAAAAAATTCAATTTTTTTTCAAAAATTTTAATAAATTCCTTCGAAATAATTAAATTATTCTTATAAACAAAGTAAAATTCTTCCCAAAAATTCAGTTAATTTTATAAATAGTAAAATTCTTTGCAGGATATAAATTATTTTTAAAACAATTTTAATTAAATTCCTGTGGATGAATTCAAATATTTTAAAATATTTTCATTATTTTCATTTATTTTATAAAATTTTAATAAATTCTTCGAAACAATTGGATTATTTTTATAAATACTACAATTCTTTGAAAGAACTAAATTTTTTTTAATCCAATTTGAATAAAATTACATAAAAGAATAGAATTATTTTCAATTATTTTTATAAAATTCTTCCTAACAATTTAATTATTTTACAAAATTTTAATAAATTTTTCGAAACAATTCAATTATTTTTATAAATAGTAAAATTCTTTGTGCAATAATTCAATTGTTTATAAATAGTACAATCTTTTGCAGAAATTTAATTATTTTCAAAACAATTTTAATAGAATTTCTCGAGAAAAAATAAAATTAATTATAAAAATAATTTAATTATTTCTCAAAATTTTAATAACTTTTTCGAAACAATTCAATTATTTTTATAAATAGTAAAATTCTTTGTGCAATAATTCAATTGTTTATAAATAGTAAAATCTTTTGCAGAAATTTAATTATTTTCAAAACAATTTTAATAGAATTTCTCGAGAAAAAATAAAATTTCTAAAAATACAAATTCATTCATTGTTTCGAAGAAAATTCTAGTTTTTACGAGCAATTTAATTGAAATTGTACTGAAAATAATTCAATTCTTCTAAAGCGTTTAAAGCGTTTTCTAAAAATTAATTAATTTTATAAACAAATTTTGTTAAATTTTTCAACAACAAAATTTAATTCTATCAAGAAATTTTAATCAAATTGTGTTTAAAATAATTTAATTTCTCCTAAGAACTTTATAACTCTTGAAAATAATTAAATTCTTAAAACAAATTATACTGAAAATTTTTTACAAAAATTGATTTGTTACAAATAATTTAAATTTAAACATTAAATTATGTAAAAAAAGAATGTATAATAATTTAATTATTTAAAATCTTTTGATGGCAATTTTAATAAAATATTTAAATTAATTGCATTTTTTGTTAAATTCATTAAAAGTTGAGTTAAAAATAATTTAAAAACCTGCGATGAGTTTTAATATAGTTCTGGAAATAATTGAATATTTGCAACGAATTTTATTAAGAAATTATTAAATTATTATTTAAAAAACTTTAAATACTAATGTGTTTCGAAATGTTTTCGACATTCATTGAATCGTTTGAAAGAATTTTATTAAAATTTCAGGAATTCTTTCCAAGAATTTTGATTCAATTTTTGAGAATAATTTTGTACTTCCAATTCCACTAATTTAGATGTAGAGAGCAGATTATAAATTTAGACACTAATCGATAAATTTACAATTTTTGAATTTTTAACTAAATTCTATTTTTTTTTCTAATTGTTAAGAAGAGTGTAAAGTTTATCTAAACTTTCGGTTGCTTCCAAAGGCTGATAATCGACCTCATGAGACCGGATATCGGTTAAGCTCGGTGTAGATGTATTTCGCTTGTCCAAAGCTCGCCTCGTGAATATTCCAAGCTTTAAAAGCTTTGCTTTTCGTCGCAAGGTAGGGTCCATCACGTCTGTAACAAGCTCTCGCTTTCTCTCTCTCTCCCTCTCCCTCTGCATACAGTAAAATGGCATCTAGAAGTAAAGCAAGTGTGTGGCGTAAGAGAGAAGAAATTACCAGAATATACATACAGTGCTAGAGGAAGAATGAGAGAAGAGAGATTGAAGAAGGAGAAGAGCCTACGTTAGGTAAATTCGGTATAACTCGAGGGAATGAGAAATTTCGAGGAGTCGAGAAGACCACCAAGGGAGGATCCGGCTTGATCGATATCCACATACTAGTCCACCGTTCCCTTCGACCTCCGGACTTTTCCTGCGTTTTATCTTCTCTCTATCTTTCATGAAACCTCTTCGACGTGTTTGCATTTTTCACAGAATCAAGTGTAACAAAATTGGCAACGTTCTGAATCTCAATAAACGTTCACTTTAAAAGACAGTCGAAACATTTTTCATTCCACTTTAAATATGAATTATTTATCACTTTCTAGTTCATTAGAATTTCATTTTTTTTAACTCCTTCTCCCATGTTCCTAGTTCGCTAAAAGCGCTTTAAAGAAATATTAAACGGAAGTGATACACTCTGGAAAAAGCAAAAATATTAAAAATATTAAACATTTTTAAACGATCCAAACAAGATCTGGGCAATTTTAAACAATAAAGCAATGTAATTTTTGTTTTTAAAGAAATGTTCGTCTTTCTCTCGAATAGAAAGGATTTTCGTCAAAACTTCCTGTTTTCTTTCCGGACATATTGAGCATGACCTCGGTCTTGCCATTTTATAGATGTCATTTCCTTTCTGACCAAATGTGTCAGTGGTCTGTTAGCAATATAGATTCGTGGCAAGAAAGCAATGCAGGACGAAACCAAGCGGTTTCCTCCAGTTCATGTCGAAAACGATTTTAGAGTCATAAAGACTGACCATGAAGTTGAATTTAGTACCACTCGTCGTCACATGTGTGCTTGACAGATTTTATGACTACCGTTTGCAAATTGTAGCGAAACGTCAAGAGTTTTTCAAATAACTCCACAAGGAATATCGAAATCCCGTAAACACCATAATTATTCGAATTTCTTTCTAAAAAAAAAGAACTAAAAATCGAAGAAGAAATAAAAACATCCGTTTTTGTTGAAAGGAAAAAAAAATAATTATCGAAATATTAAGCTTTCATCTACATAAATTAAAAGTCGAAATATTTGAACACAACTATTGGAAAAAATGAAGAAAAAAAAAAGAATAAACTTCTTTAAAACAGGTTTTCAAATACAAGATTCTGGGAAAAAATGTTTAATTTCAGAAACATTCTCACACGCAGTGTATCTCGTGTAATAAAAGTAAATGATATCTAACGAAAAATATGTTATCAGTTAACCTTGATCGTCACTAGACCAACTACGTTAATACTGGATTTTGTATTCAAGCAACGTCTTTGTTGAATATACATCTTCTAGTTTCAGAAACTCAAGACACGAATCAGAAAAGACTCTTCGACAATCAACAGGGGTCCGTTGATTCTCTGTTTGTCTTTGAGCGTGATTGGCTCCTCGTGTTAGAATGACATTGGGTTCCGTTTATTTTGCCGAAATACACTCACTGCTACTATACTGAGGTACCTGCTGATCAAATACAAACACAATTTAGAAGAAATGACTGAAATTTTTCATCATTCGACAAAATGCTATAATATGAATTTTTTGTTGCAAAAATGCGCAGGAGAATTTCAAATTGACAGATTCTACTCGGGTATTAAAGATTTTACCTATAGGGGTGGGTAGATGTTTGCTGAGAGCGAATATGTATATGTGTATTTACATACGAAGATGAGAAGGTGTAGGAGAGTGATATGAGGCCCTGGAGGAATTCAGTGGCAGGCGTAAATTCAGCCTTGGTTCTCCAGCTTCAGTCGTGGTTCTCCCCTTCGGTGGACTTTAGAATTCACCCTAACCACCCCCAGCTATACCACACACGACCACCTCGTTCTCTCTTCTCTTCTCTTCTCTTCTCTGCTCATCGCCACTGCCGCCTTTAGTGACAACATTCTAGAACCTAGAGAGGGTGACCAACCCCTCTGCAAAGTCCAGTGATGCTCAAACACACCCTCTATCACTTGACTTTGTTCACGACCTAAAAACGCACTCATTCGTTTCGGAAAAAAGTACTTAAGTCGATTAAGCCGATAAGTATGCTCCATACTGAATCAATCCTGTAACTTTATTAAACCACCTGTTAATTATTGCAGCGCTTCAATTCAACTGTCAATTCTTCTTTTTCAAACAATGTATTTCTGATCGTAATAATTATTTCCAAAGTTGCCACAGGTCAGGAATATTTATCAAAGGTACTGGAAAAGAAATTAGTCATTTAGAATTCGTAAAAGAATTATCAGGCCTCGGGTCGACTTTAACGAACAAAAAAAATTGATTTAGTAGATTAAAAATAAAAAAAAGTCGATTATTTAATTCAGTGTTGTTTAAAAAATTCAAATTAATCAAAAATTGGATAATTTTGCTAAATAAATATTCAAATACTTCTTACTTCTTTATTCACAAGAAATCAAATTTTTAAATTTCAACTTTTCAAATTTACTAATTTCTAAAAATGAAAACTATAACCCTTCTATAAATTTAATTACTTTCTACAATTTTCAACTAAACTTCATGTCTAAATCAAATTATCTATATGAGTTTTTAATCATTTTTCGCAATTTCTTCGAGTTCAATTATTTAAATACAAAAAATACAATTGTTTATGATAATTTAAACCGACCATTTTTCTTTTTAAAGTTATTAATTAAGGTAAAATATTTTCAAAAATTTTAATCAAGAAATTCGTAAAAATTAACTTTTAAAAAATATTTCTAAATGATTTATTGAAAATACAAAAAGTTTCACTATTAAATATAATTAAAAAATGTCTAAGAAAATGAAATTTGGTCAAATCTTTTCAAAGCTGATTTAAAATAATTTAAATTTAGTAAAACATTTAAAAAATAATTCAAAATTTGTCAAAATCTTACGAAAAATAATTGAGTTTTTTTAAAATATAAAAAAATTAACGAAATCTTTCAAAGAATTGTAATTATAAATAAATTATTTCTGGAAAATTATAAAGTAGTGCTGCATAAAAAATCCAATTTTTAATAATAATTTAAACCGTCAATTTTTCTATTTAAAGACATTAATTAAAGTAGAACACCCAGAGAAGAATATTATTTAAACCAAATATATTTTATTTGACTTAAATAAACGTATATATTTGTCTGAGGACCAACTAAACTTTTATTTGTTTTAAATAAAATTTCTATTTGACATAAATAAAACATATATTTGAGTCAAATAAAACATATATTTGAGTCAAATAAAATTTTATTTAAATCAAATAAAATTTATTTTCCAAAAATAAAAAGTTTAGTTGCTTCTGACACAAATATACAATTTCTTTGGGTGAAAATTTTCAAAAATTTTAATAAAGAAATATTTCTAAATAATTTATTTAAAATACAAAAAAGTTTAACAATTAAATACAATTAAAAAATATCTAGAAAACTGAAATTTGGTCAAATCTTTTCAAAACTAATTTAAATTTAGTAAAACATTTAAAAAATAATTCAAAATTTGTCAAAATCTTTTGAAAAATAATTAAGTTTTTTAAAAATATAAAAATAAATCAAATTTTTCAAAAAATTATAATTAGAGATAAATTATTTCTGAAAAATACTAAAGCAGTGAATTTAAAAAAAAATTTATTCACTTTACTCGAAAGTAATCGAACTTTAAAAAATTGTAATTAAACAATTGTAAGAATTAATTTTTTATAAATATTGAAATGTATAATTTTTCAAAAATAATTGAAGAATTTTTGTATAATTTGAAACAAAATTGTTTTCAAGAATTTTAATGGAAAATTTGGAATATATGATTATTTTCTCCAAAATGTTGAAAATAATTTTGAATAATTTTAATTTTATTACTTTGTGTATCAATTTTAATTTTCGGCAATATTGAAAATAATTGAATTTAAAAAAATTAGAACGTAATAATTGAGAGAATTATTCTTTTCTAAACTATTTTAATATTATTTTTAAAACCTATTTTTGATTAATTTTCATTTTTACTGAATCTACACTTGAAGATTATTTATTATAATTTTTGATAATTTAATATGATTTCAAAAATTTTCAACTAAAATTTTTTAAAAGTTAATTTTTAAAAATTGGAATAAAACACTTGAAAGGTGATTTAGTTTTAATTAAATTTTACAGAATTTTAATTATTCAAAATCTATTTAATTGCAATATTTTGAAACAATTAATTAAAAATGTGAGAAGAAATCATTCTTTCCGAGTCAAATAATTATTAAATTAGTTAAATAATTATTTGACTCGAAAAGAATGATTTCTTCTCACATACATAAATTTCGACCGAGTGATAAATTCTACTTCATATAATTAATTAAAAAAACTAATTGAAAAATAAACTTCCAAAAGCTTGTATAAAAATCGAAATAAGTTGCATTTTATACCAAAAATATTGTATTTTGCCCCAAAATTTGTAAGAAAAGTCGAAAAAGTCGCAATTTTTTAATAAAAGTCGATAAAAATCGCATTATTTGAAAATTGTCGAAAAAAGTCGAAAGAATCAGAATATCCGAGGCCTGAATTATAAATTTTGGTGAATATTCCTCAAATCAGAATATATTTTTTTTATTTCTACTATTTTAGAGTCAGGGAGAACGAAATTAAATATCTGCTACAACCCGAACAAGACGAAATTGTTAGTTATTGAAAAATTATCAATTTTTCAGTCTACGAATAACTAATTCTCGAAAGACTGAAAAATGCGAAAATGCAATACTTGTAAAAATTCGTTTGCAAAAAAAAAAGAAAACTGGTAAATAGTCGATTGCTTGGATTAGGAAGCATTGAAGCGGAGAACATTCTGAACCCGATAAGTGAAGTATGCAGAGGGTAAAATGGTTCACGTTGGTCGGCAAGTTTTCGAGAAAGATGAGAAGAGAAAGTCATTTCGGCAAAGAGACGAAGGGAGAAAGAGAGAGAGAGAGAGAGAGGAAAAGCGAAATTGATGCAAAGAGTGTATACGTACGTTGGAGAGTGTAAGTTCCATGAGCAGTAAAGAAAACATTGTAGAATGTAGATGTAAAGAGTAGAGTCTTCTAAAACGAGGGCTGAAGAGACTGCCAGCAAAAGATATCGAGGGAGAAAGCGAGAGGTAAAAATGTCTCTCTTGTCGACATCAACCCAGTATATATTCGAAATAACCAACATCTCTCCTAAAAAGTAAATTTAATTCAATATTTTTACCAAAAGTGATTAAAACAAAAAGAAACCCCGAATTCCAAGATTTCTTATTGTTTTATTTTTTTATTTTCGAATCTGAAGAATCGTCGAGGACGAAATTGGTTTCCACGGACCGATTGGATAGAACGAAGGTAACAAAGCAGAAACCAAAGAAATTGGTTTTCGTTTCTCGAGTGACTTTTCAATTCTCTCTATATTTTAAAAAGAGTTAAAAATCAATGAAATTTTGATTTATTTCTGTTAATTGAGTTTTTTTTCAAGAATAATTATCCAGGGCAAAATAATTCTCGCCGCGGGCTCAATCCAAGGTCTATGTTAAATACTAAATATTATCCGAGTATGTGTCAATCTAAAAGGCGAATGATTGCCGAAACATCTCAAGATCCGTGACACATCAAAACTGACGGATCGTGGATTTAAAAAAATAAGTTTAATCGCGTGTGACTGTATTTATAAATTTTTTTACACAACTCTTTAATTATCGCCGTTTAAACCGCTGAAGATAGAAATTTACGAGAATTTAATTGGAATTGCAAATTTGTTTACCAAAAAAAAAGCTCGGTTTATCATCTAAGGTTCAGAAAATATAGATTTCAGTATTTTCAGATTTAGGTTTCAATTATTTTTTTTATAAAGAAATATATTAATCGGTCTCTCTTGCTACTTTTTCCCTCTTTTGTTTTTTTTTTCATTTGGCTTCGAATAATACCGTACATTTAAAGGATGAATCGTCTTGTGGGATTTGCAAAAGTTGTAATTTGGTGCGTATCAGCGATCGTGAGTGGATTTGCATCGACATGGAACCAGATGGATTTTATGTGTAAAATGCAAAACAATCGAAAAATGCATTACACGCTACACGATAAAAATTAGTCAATTAAACTGCTTTTTTTCATTGGGAGCAGAAATTCTTTGTAGTATATAAAGAATTTATCCCGTAATATAAAAATAATTATAAATTTTTGAATGGCCTAAAAAGCTGTTTTTAAACTATAATAAAACCATAAGAGAAATAACTGCTACAAAAATAGTTAATTTAATAGTAAACAAAAATTGTAGACTCACCAAAGTCGAATTCTTAAAATGAAATGTTAAAATTGCCTTGCTTGGACAAACGTTTATTCCAATCATCATTTCTGTTCATCTGTATCCTGAAAATAAAACAGTCGATAAAAATAGATTCAATTAAACTATTTCCAAATATTTCAATTAAATAATTAAATAGTTTAACTATTATTTTTTACGAGATAAATAAAATTAAATGTTATTGTGTTTCGAAATACAGTGGGTGTTAGTCAAAATTAAAATCCCCTATTAGTATTGCTTTGGGGAATTCCCTCATTTCGACAAAATCAATTGTATTTATATAATTTTGTAGTTGAATTTATTAATATTTACCAAAAAAAAATTGGATATTTGAAGTGATTTTTCAAAAAGCCATCAACTTTTGAAAATTATCCTCATGAATTTTTGTTACAAATATTTCAGGTTAGCAACATTTTTGAAAATACTTTGGGTAAATCGATTTTCTTCGTATTTTCGAGATCAGATATCCCTTTGTGTAGAAATCTGAGAAGAACCCTGGAAAATAACCAATTTTCATTAAAAATTTAACTGATTGTTAAAGTACTACAGTCTTGTGAACATTTCCTAACCTCACTTTTTGATTTGTTTAAATTTTGTTTTATTATATTTTGTATTTTTTTGTTTCATTATGTTTTGTATTTGTAAATTACCAATAAGAAGATATAAACGGCCTTGAAACAAAGTCCGTGACCTGCACTTTAATTATAACAAGTGTAACAATAAATATTCTTTCATTAATTAACCACCTTGTGAAAATTGGTAAAAATACACACAATTGACGGGAGAGGGGATATTAATAGACATACTTGATACTTTTGTCATGAGCAAATTGCAGTCAAAACAGTAGCAAAATATTGATTTATTTCACATATGCAACAATTATTAAAAACTTTGTAAAGAAATAAATAAACTTTAAGACTTTATTATGAAAAAAACGGGACGACATACTGGAAATTCGAGCACTTCCAAGCACTTCTCGCGAATTTGTTACTAGTTTCCACTGGCAGACGATCTTCGCACTGTGATTGGTTGATTCATGATTGACACCAATTTTGAATATTAGATTTTAAATATGTCAAAACATTTATTAAACTAGAATAACAATATAATAAAATGATTTTTATGAATAATACCTCTTTTGTACTGTTTAGAAAAATTAAATTTTTATAATAATGAAAACAATGAATTTTAGATGATTTTTTTTATCGTTCCGCCTTCCGCATAAGCAGAATGGGACATCGTTAGTCAAATCAACAATTTATAGTAAAATATCCTTTGTAAATAAAATGTGTAAAATATTACAATGTGTAATTATTCTAATATTTCTTAGATTATAAAACGAAAAAATATTATTTCTCTGTGATTTATGATAAAACGATTTAATAATGGGAATTGTTTAATAGCCGTACAAAGGATTATAGTTTGTCATTTGATCCCTGTGTCATTATACTTTTACGCATTAGACGCAGAATTAAGAAGAATTAGTAACGAAAGAATTTTGTTAATGTGTATTAAAAATTTTAATTTTGAAAAATATTGCAATGAATAAAAATGTATTGAAAGTTCTTAGCATCGAGAAAAGATGCGAGATGCGTATATATATATCACTTTTCCAAAATGGCTGCAGTGTAAATGATTTAACAAGTGCAAGTGTGATTTCTGTCTCCTTTGTTCAATGTTATCAATAAAGCTTTCTGTCAATTCTGCAGATTTTATTTTAATCTTCTTATTGGTGAGTTCTAAAATTAATAGAATATTATTCTTTATACAAATTTATATGTGAAATATAATCCGATTGATAAATTCTAGTTCCCTTCACGGGGTATTTAATTTCTTTGTTAAATGTGAACATTTTAGATTTCTAAAAAAATTTTATTATTTGCAATAATGACAGAACGTTATAATTATCTTTTATTATCTGTAGGGTCTGTATTATCTAATATTCTAATCTATCTAATGTATAATAATGAGAACGAGCAAATGCACATGTGAAAAAAGTGAGGTTAGGAAGTGCGCCTATGTTGAGATATTGACAGATGGTTGTTACAAATAGTAATTTTTATTATAAATAAATAAAGTTTACAACAATGTATCATTTTTAATGCAGGCAAATCTTTATTTTCAGGCTTTAATAATTCGATTAGAGGAAAAAATACAATCTCCTAAAAGATTTCATTTCTATTATTATTTGACAAAATAAAAATATCCCATAAAGTCACATTGATGGTCGAACTTGGTTATTTTGGTAAATATTTATTAATAATGAATACGATAATAGTTTAATATAATTAAAAACTCGTAAATAAATTTTAAAAGAAAATTTATAATCCCCGAAAGAAGGGGATTTACCTGAAACGTTGACATGCTCTGTAGTAGGGAATTTCAGTTTCTCGTGTTGACCTTTTATTCTATCCATATATTTAAATACTATTAAATCTATTAAATTTTATTTACAGTAGAAAATGAAATTAAAATAAATAATTACCAAATTTAGAAATAGTTAAATAGCAAAAAAAAAATGTTTTCTTGAAATAAATTTAAAATTAAAAATTGATATTAAATAAAATATTTTTTGTTCTTTTAAAATAGTGGACAGAAAAATTAAAATTTCAGTAATTTTCCTATTTTTAATAAAGTGTATTTTTTTTAGCTTCAACAAAGGAAAGAAGGCAATGATTTGTTACCGCATTAGAAAGAGTTCATTTAAAAAAAAGTTTTTCAAAGGAGCAACAATTAAAGTCTTTCTTCATTGAGTCAGTGCGATTTGTGATGATTGCTACAAGAGAGGAAATTTCGACACTGCTTTGTGATAATTCAGCACTGGTGAGTCCCTGTTTTTCAAATATTTGTAAAATTTGTATTTATTTTATTTATCTATTGTTTATTTTTACGTTTTCCCCTTGAACATAATTATTTTCGCATTAACTTTTATCCACTTTGTCAATAGGCGATTTTTTTTATTCTCCACCGTGCATAATCCATTACAATAATTTAAATACTATTGTAGTAAAAACAAAAAAAATTGAGAAAATGAGTTTTAATATTTATGATGAGATTTTTTTTTGAAAAAGAAAAAAGCTTTCGAGAAAAATGGGAAAGTGTTTAAAAATGCGCCCTGAAAAATTGAATTTCATGGTTAAAATTTTGAAACACGGTAATTAAGAAAGAAGTAGGCAGGTGAATTAGTTTAGCAGAGCTCTTTCGAACAGAAAATTATGGCAAGGAGACAGATGATTTTACGTTGTGCGTTATGCTGGGGGGTGGAGCGCAAAGCACTGACATCCAACAGACTGACAGTGACTGACATTCGTCTGACGTTTCCAATGATCTCCAATGCTTAAAATTAACGGTCTTCAAAAATCGCTTTTTAGAAGAAATCACTGTCCTTGACAAGAAGAAACTTTCTTAAAATATTCTATTTCCTAGAGACTTTGAGATGGAAATAAAATTCTAAATAAAATTTCATTTTCCTCTTGTCAAATATTGAATCAGTAAATATAAATTCGAAATACCGACTTCTTTTTTCTCTTCTTCGGGAGAAATAAATTAAAGTGCTTCAAATACGAGGAGAAAGAGAGCAACTCGACTCATTTCTTGGGAATTTTTTACATTTTCTCCGAAAATGAACTAGAGGTCCGCTTCCGTCGTGAGGGGGTAACGTTGGCCGGGCAGTATATTTCTTCTATTGTTTAGCGACGGAGTTTCCTATTGTTTCTAGAATTTATCGTTTCACGGGAAGTTTGGCCACACGGTATAAGCGGGTGCTTTCATCTTGAGAGGGAAGAGATAGATTCTCTCTCGGGTGCTCAACGATAATTAGTACTTCTCCAAATTATTTATGCCTCAAATAAATCAGGTGAAAGCTTAATTGCTTTCCCCGTTCCATACCTATTCGATAATTTTGTGCTGACTGTGCAATTTATGCGCTAAAGATGCGATGCGATGCGTTACATTGTAAAATTTCTAAACTCTTTATTTACATCTCTTCTCAACTAGGCTCTCGAATGAAACAAGTATTTCTCTTTCTTCCATAATCCGAGAAACATTAATTATTTCCATATCAGTAAAAAAGTAAAAAATATAAAAAGCTATTAATTAAATTCCTAATCAATTCGATACACTGTTGAAAAAGTAAAAAAAAAAGAATTGATTCTCGATCAAGTAATTATATGCGCGTCGGCAGTCCACTTCGCTTTCGATAATCGATAAAGACTCTCAGTTTCATTCTGCCGAACCTTGCAATCATCGCTCGTAAAGCTGGACCACGAATCGTGATTTTAACGACATCCCTTTATCTATCCAACGTGTTGAATTTATGATCTTGAAAGTCAAATTTATTTCTCAAAGTAAAATGTACAATGAGAAGAAAAAGACTTTATTTTATAAACTACTATATATATTTGAGTGCATGAATATAAAAAAAAGAAGTAGAAAAAAGAAAATATAAAATCTCTGAATTACTAAGAAACTTGGAGTTTCAAAGGAAAAGGAAGTGAGGAGAAGGGATGTTTGGCAACAGGTTTCATCCCTCCTCTAACACTACCCCTAGAGCTATCATCTTTTCTGAAAACGTCCGATTTTTCGTTCGACAGAATTTATTCTATTCCCGTCCCCTCCTCTCGACACTTTCCCACTACGGGAATTCGAGTTATGCATTTTGCGGGAAAACCGGTTTCATCCTCAAAATTATAAAGCATCGCTACACATACATATCTCTTCTCTATTTCACTTGGAAAGAATGAATCGAGTACATATTTTGACAAGGACCTTTAAATTTTCAGTTCACTTTTGCATAGTTTTAAAATTAATTCCATTTCTCGACAAAATGTGTCTTTCACGTGTGACACTTGAAAAAAAAATTAATCGTCTAAATGTCTGTTCAGAATTTTTCCAAGGATATCAAATTCAGAAAAGCGAGGCAATGTTTTTGATTCCTTTTTTTCAATTTCACAGGGTGTATACTAACCGGGAAATTCGGGAAAAACCGGGAATTAGTTGTGATTTTTATACAAAACCGGGAATTTTTTCAACAAAATTAAAAAAAGTTTTATTACTTTAAATTGTTTTTAAAAAAATTACTTTTTATTTCAATTTTTCTAGATATTTATACTCTTCTCTAACTTTGAATTCGTTACAAAAAATTAATTTGACAGTAAAAGTCAGGCACTATTTCAAACAGAATATGTAAATAAATTTTAAAAAATTATGGAGTTAATAGAAATATTGTGAAATTCGACCAAAAATATGGAATTGAATTTGTTAAAGAAAAAAAATTAATAATTGAAATTTTAATTAAAATTAATTAATTAATAATTAATTAATAATTAATTAATAATTTATTAATAATTAATTAATAATTTATTAATAATTGGATTTTATAGTCACATTTCGATAAATTCATGTTTCTTAGTGCAAAGATTAATAATTAAAATTTTTATTAGTTAATTTAAAAAAAAACCATATGCACTTCAAATTTTTTATTAAAATTGAATTCTCGCAAATTTTCTTTTAATTTCTGAAAAATAAAATTCAGGATCCCAATCAAAAAACCGGTTGGAAGTTTTTAAGACTCAAAATTCTCGACCTCTAAATAAAAAAAGGATTTAAAATTTCAATTTCTTGAAAATATTTTCTATTTGTATAAAGATTACCAAAATGTTTCTCAAAAAATAGGAATTAAAAACAGTTTAATTTTTATTTTACAGGACAATGATTTAAAGCTTGAAAAAATTATAACCTGTTCTTTGATTGCGACCCTCAATTGTTGAAATTTTTCAATTCCATTGTTTCAAGATAATTTAATTTTTCTAAACAAATAATTGAAAATTTTTGACATAATTGAAATTTCTTTACATTCTTTTTTTTGGAAAAATAATTTAATTCTTTGAAAGAATTTTAATTTAAATTTTTCGAAAATAATGTTGTAATTATAATTTTATTTTGAAAATATAAAGTCCCTCTTAAAGTTTTAAATCAATTGTTTGCTTCTAAAAACTATAGCATTCTATTATTATTATTATTCAACAGTTATAATTATTGAACTTCTCTTTTTTTATAATTTCAAATTTCTGAATGTTCAAATAAATGATATTTATCATTTCTCAAGCAATTACTTATTATGTAAATAATTAATTATCAATGATCCCAAAGTTTTGAAAGTTCAAATGAACGAAATATTTTTTATTGAAGATATTTTAATAAATTACTAATCATAAAAAAATTTAAAAACTAAAATTTTACATTTACAAACTCATTAATTAATTTTTTTGTCAGTGACACAAAATAATTGCAATAAAAATTTAATTTTTAGAAGAAATAAATAAATTTCGTTCATTTGAACGTTCAAAAATTTAGGGTCTTAATTATCACTCCTTTTGTTTTTAAATTGCAATAAAATTCTTCACAGGAATTAAATTATTTTCATAAATAATATCATTCTTTGGAAGGATTTCAATTATTTTTGCGTAAATAGTAAAATTCTTTACGGAAATTCAAATTTAGGGAAAATGTACAGATATAGAATTGTAATAAACTTGAAAAAGAAATTTTTTAATTATAATTATAAAAAGACAAGATTATTTTTAAAAAATTCAAAAAAATTATTTTCCAAATTTTCAATTAAAATTATTGTTTATTTATGTTCGAAATCAAATTTATATTTAAATTTTATGAGAAAAGAAAACCGGGAAAAATGGGGAATTTTGTTGAATGAAAATAGTAGACACCGTGAATTTTGATATACTTGGAAAAACTGTGAGGTGTAAAAAAAGCATTAAAGTTGGAAACCGAACAATGTTAGTAAGAATTTTGATATTTATTGAAAATTTTTTAATGTAATGTGTAATAAAAAAAATGTATAAATGGTCTAGAAACTTGAAGAATTTCTTTTCAGTGCTTATAGGAAACATTTGAAAGGTTCTTTGTAGCCTCCTACAATGTTCTTTAAGCCATTGTTCAGTGTGCATCGATAATTTGGAACATCCTTGGTTCTTTGAGATATTGGTGCATCGAGATCGCACCTTTGAGGAGGGGAGAAATTGGAGGGTGCATAGATGGTGCCGCCACCAGTCTCTTTTCGGAAAAATAAATCTTCTCTTCCTGGAACACCAGCACTACACGTATACTAAAAAGAGATTTTCAAGACCAGTTCCTAAGCCTCCCAACACTGAAAAGTGAAAACAAGTTCCACCATTCTTAGCTTTTAGTTAAACAGTAGTTTCTCTAAATAAGGGCCTGAATAAACATTTCTACTTTTAATATCAACATTATTTTACTCTCTCTCTCTCTCTTTCTCTCTCGATGGTATTTTTTTCATTTGGGAAAACAGTGCTACTTGAACAGTAGATTCTTTTCGAATTTTTCAATATAATAATTCATGCTTGTTTTATTTTTTTGTTCTTTAACAATTTAAAGGCAAGCTCTGAATAAAGTCCTCCGGAAACTTTCATGGAATAGAAATAAACTGGAAGCTGGATTTCGTTGCACTGCACGGGTTTCGCCGTAAAGAAAATTTATGTCTAGCCACTCAAGGACAAAAACACCCTGAATAAAGTACTGCCATAGACTGTGGACTAAAAAGTTTCTCTTTTTTTCTAAAGCAGGTGCTTCTTTTCTTTGCAAATGCATAAATTATTTTCCTCGAGGAAATAATAATTTTTTTGAATTTTATTTGTCTTCGAAATACCAAGAATGCGCTCTAATATTTCCCTGCGTCTTGACATAAATTAAAAATACCTCATTTTCCAAAATGAGCAAAATATGAAATAAAATAAAAATAAAAATAAAATAAAAACAAAATAAAATAAAAATAAAATAAAAATAAAATAAAAATAAAATAAAAATAAAATAAAAATAAAATAAAAATAAAATAAAAATAAAATAAAAATAAAATAAAAACAAAATAAAATAAAATCCAATACAATGTGTAAAATATAAAAATTGGAAAATTTACAAAATTCATTTTTTGGTCTTAAATCCATGAAAAATTAATGGTGGAAAAAAGTATTGAATAATTTTTTGAAAAATGACATTGTGCTTCCTTTCTTGTCGATTACCAAAGACCGAAATTCTGAATGGCACAAAACGCCTGACAATCGAAGCATTGTCGCTCTCTCTTTACAAAAAGTGTAGACTTCACGTTGGAGGAAATAATATTAACTTCCGGTGGCAAGGTTTCTCGCAGCTAGCATCCCATCCTGCAATACGTCTTTGTAATCTGAGAAGCAGCTCGCGAGTTTCCAATATGTGTCCTCCGTTTCAACTCTTTTTTAGACACTCGACCTCTCTTTCTTTCTCCATTTTTTCAAAACCCCTTCTCCCTGCTTCTCCCGTTTTCTCATGTGCAACCACCCGGTACGCGAGTAATAAAAAAATTACAGGTCCCTTTGACGGGACACCCGCAATCAGAAAAAAAAAATTACACGTTCCCTTTAATCTGATTTTCATGGAGAATCCCCGGACTGTGGCAAAACCTCCCCTTGCTCCAGAGAAACGTTCTGGCCGCAAATTATAGTTCAATGCGTTTTTCCATTGGGGTTGCAACTGTTGCGTCAAAATCAACCCCTGCCGCCTTGCAAAAGGTTTTCTTCAGGGTTTATTTTAGTAAAGTGTATCGTGGTTCTTATTTTTAAACAGGTCAACGTTTGTTCTTTTTTCATTAAATTTTCGTTCCATGTTACTTAAAATATCGTCTTATTATGAGCATTAACTTCTAAATGTTCGAATAAATTGTTAAATAAAATATTGTTCATTACAATAATTTTGCATTAGTACCAACAAAATTACGTCGGTGAAGTTCGCAACGTTTATGATCAACGATTGAAAGAAAAAAAATTATTTTCCTACCAAATAGAATAAAAATTTTTGTTCACAAATATTTTTTTTGTGAATCATTATTCAAAAAATTAAATGTCCTATTTTCTGTACAAGAATTTATAAAAATTTGATTGAAAAAATATTTTTCTTCAGAAATCGTTGACTATAAACTTTGTAAACTTCACCAAAGTACAAAATTAATCACAAAATTTTAAATATTTATTTTTAAGTTTACATTATTCCAGTCAGTACACTGAAAAAAAAATTCATTTGATTCAAATAACCGATTATTTGACTATTATCAAATAAATATTTACTTGAATCAAATAATTTTTATTTGATTCAAATATTTCAGTATTTGATTCAAATATTTCAGTATTTGAAGCAAATATTATTTATTTGATTCAAATAAAAATTATTTGATTCAAGTAAATATTCATTTGATAATAGTCAAATAATCTGTTATTTAAATCAAATAATTTTTTTTTTCAGTGTGAGTTATAAAAAATTTTTTTCATTGTTTTATTTTGCAGACAAGAGTATAATAATCTATTTTTGAATGTGTCAAGAGTAAAAATTTTAATTCACTAAAATTTAGACCAATTTTAAAGAATTATGATAATCACCCATCGAGTGAAGCAAAGTTCGAAAAAGTTTTACCTGAGTCCGGTTGTAATAATACAAGAAAGATAAAAGAAATCATGAAGAAACTCATAAAGATAAAGTGCAAACTTGTCTTTTGTATACGATATGCAAATTGCAATCTGACGGCATTTGTGTTTATTTTTAATTACCTTATAGTTGTAAGTCTAGACGAAAAATTTATAATATATAATGCAAGATTTGAAAATTATTGAAATAAATTATTTGAAATAAACAAGGAAAGATGAGAATTAAGAAAGAAGATAGGAGATGTAAATACAGTAGGGCTTTAAGGTTCTATGAAAGCATTTTGTACCATGCTTTCTCTATTAATGATTCTTGCATCACAAGATCACAACAAAATATTTGCTTTTAAGACATCAGACCAGTTTGAATAGGTGCGCGGGATCCAAGGTCTCCAGCGTCTTTCATTCCTTTCTTTCCATCTTTCTCTGCTGCCGCGGATCTTTTATCTTCTCTCGACGCACCTCAACTAACCTTGCCGAAAACATTCGACCAAGGGACCAGTGAAACACGTGGTCCCATTGTATTCAATTTCCAATTCAACAAGTTTCAATTTTCAAATGCAATAATTGCAAAAACTAATTTTCTATTTTCCAATTTATGACACGACTCCGCTTTATGTGAGATTTTAAGAAATGACTACAAAATAAGTAATGGGGTATTTCAATTATTGAAACGTTTCGATTCAGTGCATTGAAATCGTATATTTCAAATAAAAGAAAATCGACCAACTATTCATGAAAAAAAAGTTCAACTTGCAGTTTTGTATGCATAGAGCGGACAACAAAAAGAACGAATGAACGGAGAAAACCACCCGTACTGCAAGATCCACATCCTGTTTTAAATCTGCAATGATTTAGCAAAAAAAAATTTGTAGGAAAAATAAACGTTTGTTATTTTAGTTATCCTCGAATTTTCGATGGAGATGAGTTGGCAAATTTTTTAGTAAACAATTTTTGTATTTTATATTTTTACAATGTTGTTGTTTTTACAAATGCATTTTTTCGAGACAATAATTATATTTGACTAAACTATAAATATCGTTGATTCTGAATTTGAGATGAAAAATTCTTTTTTAGTTTAAAAAAAAAAATAAATGTCTTAAAAATAGTTATTATTGGGTCTTAAAAAACTTTCCGCTTCGTCGAAATACCCAAATAAGCAGGATGTACTTAACGATTTTTTACGAGCGCGTCGATACAATTCCAGGAAAATGCAGAAAACGTGGGATTCGACACACTTTAATCGCGCAAGGAATGTGCTCGATGAGAGAGGCTGCTGAGGTAAGGGGAGAGGAATATTCATTAGAAGGCCGCTGATTTGAAGGCGATTTAATTACGGATCTACTCGTCTACCGTTAATTAATTTGGTCGAAGTAGTTTAGGCTCACGGACTAGTCGATCGAGTCGGTGCAACTCTGAAAGTGACAGGGGATGACAGTCGCCAATTGATAAGGCGATCAACTTTTTCTTGTCTTTCGATATATAATTTTGCTTCAAATTTTTCAAACCGCAAAAATCTTCATTTTTAATTTTTACAATTCAGGGCTCGAGGGAGGCCTGTAAATACTGAAAAAGTTTGTAACTTTGTTTCCAGTCCGTAAAAGTCCGTTTTTTTTTTGAAAAAAGGTCCGTAAAGTCCGTAATTTCAATAATTTCATTCAAAAAGGATGAAAAGTTCGTAAATTGTACGACATAATTTGGAGAACTTTAGAAAAATTACAAATGATTACAGAAATTCAATTATTTTTAAAAGTAATAAAATTCTTCGCAAAAATTCAATTATGTTCAAATTTTTTTTTTAAATTCTCGTTAAAATTTCAATTATCTTTAGAAATATTAAAATTCTTCTCCGAAATTCGTATATTTTCAAAAAAAACTAAAAAACATTGTCAACATTTCAATTATCTATACAAATAAATAGCAGATTTCTTCAACAAAATTTAATTATTTTTAAAAACTTTATTAAAATTCATTAAAAAATTTCAATTATTTTTATAATTAACAATATTTATCACACGAATTCAATTCTATTCTAAAGTAATAAAATTCAATTATTTTCAAAAATTTTAATAAAATCCATTGCAAAAATTGAATTATTTTCAAAAGTAATGGTATTCTTCGCAAAAATTAAATATTGTTCATTATCTACTATTTTTATAAAATTTACCAAAAGAATTTAATTATTTAAAACAAAAATTTAATAAAATTCTACAAAAACTTTTAATTATTTTCAAAAAATAGTAAAAATTTCACAAGAATTTCATTTATAATAAATTTTTTTTTATAAATTTCTTCGCAATCGTTCGAATATTTTCATATTTAAAAAAATTTGATCGGAATTCAATTATTTTCGTAAATAATAAAATTTTTTTTTTAGGAATTCAATTATTTTTAATAGAATTTTAATCGAATTCGCCTTGAAAAAATTCTTAAATATTTTATTAAATTTCGTCCAAAAAATTTAATTGTTTAAAAATTTGTTGAAAACATTTTTAATAGGAATTGAATTCCAAAAAACATTCAATTATTCGATAAATTATTTATTTTTGTGTTTAAATAATTGAATTCTCGTAGAATTTTCTGATAAACATTGATTTAAAAACAGATTTTAGTTAAAATCTTAGATTATAATAATTGTATTCTTTCGAAGAATTTCATTAAAATTTAAAAAAATAATTGAATTTGGGAAACTTTTTTAAAATTGTTTTAAAAATAATTGAATTTCTACCAAAAAAAGTTTTATCAAAACTTTTTAAAAATGTTTGAATTTCTGCTAAAATTCTAATATTTTTTAAAATATAAAATATTTTTTAAAATATATATCAATTGCATTTTTACACAAATTCGATTAAAATTGTATTAAAAATAATTGAAATTCCGCATTGAATTTTATTATTTATTTTATTATTTTATTATTTCTGAAAATAATTGAATTCTTGGGAAGAATTTCATTAAAATTTAAAAAAATAATTGGATTTGGAAATCTTTTTTAAAATTGTTTTAAAAATAATTGAATTTTTACCAAAAAAAGTTTTATCAAAACTTTTTAAAATGTTTAAATTTCTGCTAAAATGCTAATATTTTTTAAAATATAAAATATATTTTAAAATATATATCAATTGCATTTTTAGACAAATTCGATTAAAATTGTATTAAAAATAATTGAAATTCTGCATTGAATTTTATTATTTATTATATTATTTATTTTATTATTTACGAAAATATTTAAATTCTTGTGAATAATTTTATTAAAATTTCCTAATGTAATTAAAGATCTGCTAAGAATTTTGTTAATTTGAATTTATGCCTAGAATTTTATTAATATTTTTAAAAATAATTGAATTCCTGTTAATTTTTTACAAAAATTTAATTATTTTTGAAAATTTCAATAAAATTCTTCTCAAGAATTAAATTATTTTCATAAATAATAAAATTCATTGCAGAATTTCAATTATTTTTAATACAATTTTAATCGAATTTTTCTAAAAATGTAATTATTCTTAAAAATTTTATTAAAATTCGTTAGTTGAATTCAAGTATTTGATAATTTGTTGATAATAATTTTTTATGGGAATTGAATTTCACGAAACGTTCAATTCTTCAATAAATTATTTAATTGCGTTTTATTTTTATTTAAATAATTGGATTCTAGTAGAATATTTTAATAAAAATATAATTTTATTTCATAAAAATGAATTTCAGTTAAAATTTTAGATAATCATTGAATATTAAAAGCAGTATAGCGTGAATTTTAAAAAATAATTTAATTTTGTAATTAATTTTTTTGAAAAAGTTTAATTGAGTTTTTTAATATTATTTTCAGTTTCTGTTTTCTAATATTTATGTAATAAAAGAATTTTACTAATAATTGAAATTTCGTACATTGAAATATTGTAAAGAATTGAATTTGAAAATTGTCAAAGAACGTTTTCGAAAATTGTTAAAAATAATCGATATAAAGAAGAATTTTAGATAAAAATTTTGAAACATAATAATTGAATGGATAATGATTTTAATTCTTATCAATTCTTTTTATTATAATAATTAATATTAATTATTATAAAACATGAAGTCATCGATTTCTTCATGTTTTATAGTTATGAAAAATTGAATTTCTAGCTTTAAGTAAAATGTTCTCTTATATTTGATTCGGTCTAATTCTATTTTTGTCAGTTGGTCCGTAATTTTTAATTTTTGGTCCGTAAAGTTCGTATTTTTAAATACTTTCACTGTTTCGAGCCCTGACAATTGAGTGGTATATATTTTCAATGTAGATTTGATGATACGATGAAATGTGGAACGCATTATTAGGAATGATGAAATTAAAGAAAATTTAGATAGGGAGATTCAGAGATGTAATTTGATCCTCTCAGTTTTGTAAAGTTGGTAGTTGATGTGAATAAGGTGACAGGCATTATTCGCGCTCTTGCCCTCTTTGATGGTCTCTACGCATTTTGCGGCGCCTTTATCTACTGAAAAATAGGGCGCCTCTCAGATATCTTGTTGTCCGATGAAGAATAAGTTCTACTTCACTGAGTCAGTTTTAGGTGTCCTCCCTAAATAGTTAAAAGATAAATGCTTTCAATCTCTCCTACAATACATTCGAACATAAAATTCACTCAAATGGATCAAAATATACCTTCATTTATTTCCAGAAATGACATAAATTTCGCCTTTTTCACAATTCACATGGCATACTTTGTAATACTTGACTTTATTTATATAGAAAAAAAGAATTTTTTTCTCATACTGAATCTTGAGAATTTGTTTTTTTCCCCCTGTTGTTGTAATGAAATGAGATCTATGCAGATTTGGAAGTTAGAGGAGAGAAAGGGTTCCTCGAATCACCTATTCATCGGGAGTCGAGTCCAAGTTTTCGAGAAGGACCAAAGCAAACAGCGCGAATTCGCGCCAATCAACGGTGATTCAAATTTTTGAAACTTGTCCGACTACTTTTTCCCGAGTGTAGCCGTTAGTCCCAGCGGCCCTTGTTCATTAATAAAGACATTGATATATTCCTTGATAGGCCCTTTTTGAGCAACCCCACTTTTGAACATTAACTATTTTTATGTTGCTTTAAAATTCAAATATTTTTTTCTATTTCGTCATTCTTCTTCAATTCCGCCGATAGAATAGGATAAAATTAGCGTAAATAATAGAAAACTTGTTTTAAGAAAAGAATTTTAAAAAAGTTAAAAAGCAAACAAATAATAATCAGTTTCTATTATTTGAAATAGCATTTTTTTCGAATCTTCAAATCGAGAATTTCTTTTCAATTTGTGAAATACGATTGGAAAAGTGTACACAAGGCAATGTAGCACAAAATAAAATTTAAAAAAATCAAATATGGTGAAAAACTGGTTTCGTTCTTCTGAGTCACCATTTATAATGATGAGTCTCAGAAGCGCGTGTAGTGTGTGCTTCTTGGCCGAACTTGAGAAGATCTAACTATACAATTTTTTTAAGTGTCGACCATCTTTTCTCCACTGGAAAATAAATTTAATTCACTTGATGCTCAAAATTTTCAGGAATTATTCCAAAAAAAAAACTGGAACTTATGAATTTTATGAATTTTATTTATCAAATTCGAAAAAATTTCTCTACATTCATTTCCATACGCAGTATGCGAAAGTTTTTTTTTCCTTTTTAATGAAATTCTAGTTTGAAAAAGAAATACGATTCCATTTTTAGGTTCATTACCGCTGATGGTCTGCTTTTTTCGGCAGAATTATATTCTTCTAAGAAGAGTGCCGTTATTTAGAGCATTTAAGACGAAGCTCCCAATTCTAAATCGTGGGAGCGAAAAAAAAGGTATAGATAGTCCCGTTAATCGAATAACAACCCTTGTATTTTCTCTTTTACTCGCTTTACGTCCCTTCTTTCTTTACCTACCCTCTTCAAAACAAAAAGAAAAAAAAAACGTAATCATGGCCCTTGTCTAAAATCTAAAGACTCGAAGGTAGAACACGAGAATAAAAAAAAACTTGTTTCCTCGGCTGCAAAATTGTTATATATTCTCGGAAGAAGGATTTCTCATTTATTCTCTTCATTTTAATGATTATTGTAAATATGCAAATTGGAAATGTTAAAACTGATTTAATAATTTAGCACTGTTTTTTTTGTTGATTAAAGGTTGGAACGCTGGAAGTATTTCGATTTTCTGTCCTTGGAAAAACTGTTGGCCTTTCAAATCTCTTGTATGGAAAATGTTATCAATGTAGCAGTGGGTTTTGGAATATTAATTTAAATGTTGATGGTCCGAGTGGAGTGTTAAATTAAGGGAGATGTTAGACTTTAAGGCGAGATATAGGGAGACTTTATTAGTCACTATATCTGTTCGGGGATATAGGACATAACGACATGGGATGTACATACGACGAACGTGCTTTGAGCCTAAAGTGCAGTACACGGATAATGGCTCTATATTATGATGCCATGTAGCTATGTTTATCGGTAATCGACAGCCATTTACATATACACAGGTAGGTACTGGCACTTAACGCTCTCAAAGTATCAACGCTCACCAAAAAAGTGTATCCTCAAAGAGGGAAAAATATTTGTGTCTTTATTCCTGAAATAGATTTTCTGGCTAGAAAAGAACTCGTCCTTATTTTTTTAGGACAATTAAGAAACCCTTGATTCTTTGATTCGCAAGGAGGGGCCACCACCAGACTTCTTGGTCAGGATTACGGGTGGTTTGGTTCGGCACGTGGCACGCGTATTTCAATAATAGCGGATTTAAAGCCCGGGTCTACTCTGCTTCTTCTTTTTCTTTCTCCTTTTTTTGAGGCACAATCGAGAGAAAGAGAGAGAGAGAGAGAGAGAGAGGGAGAGAAAGGAAAAGGGAGAAACGAACGCGTGCCCATCGAAACCCGCGTGATGTGTCCGCGACACCTTTTAGTTAACTGCTGTAGCTCACTTTCTTATAGACAGTCGCCGATCCATTCTGCAGGTAGAGATTTCCTCCATCACTTCTCGATTCTGCTGAGAAACATGCAGGTAGCTCAGGAATTTTATTGCCATAGGTCGTCTCATTGGCCTATTGCCCTCACCTGTATGACAATACAGTTCATCAATAAGGCTCGAATTGACACTTGATTCATTCATTCCGTCCTTCATTCGTTTTTACGGATTTCGACTCTTTAGTCTATGTTTATACCTGTATTCAAATTTTTATAGAAAAAAGTCTATTAATAATTTTGAAATGCGAAATTAGATTAGATTGTAGTGTTGAAAAGAGAATCAACATCAGGGTTGCCACAGGTCAGGGAAGTCAGGGAAAGTAAAATTGGTCAGGAAAGTCAGGGAAAAGTAAGAGATTTTTAGTAAAAGTACTGGAAAAAAAGGTTCCTGAAGTTGGCATCGATGCTCAGCATCGAAAAGTATTTTTCCTTATTTTTAGTATGAAAATTTTAACTATTTTTACTTCTCTTATTCACCTAAGAAGTAAAAAACTATTTAATAGAATTTTGAAAACTTAAAACTTTGGAAAAAATTGAGTGATTTTTTTGGTTTTATACAAAAAATATTTTTCGATGCTGAGCATCGATGTCAAGTTCAGGAACCTAAAAAATCGAATCTCAAAAATTCATGAAAAAACTCTAAATTTTGATGTTTTTTGTTTGCCTTGTAAACTATAAAAATAATTACGAATTTCAATACAAAACCTTGAATTTTTTCCATTTCAAACAATAATTTCTTTTTAAATAACTTAATTTTTAAAGAACTATCATAAAATTATGACTTATAAATTATGTAATGAATAATTTGTACAATTTTTATAAATACTAGATTGATAAAAGAATTTTAATTAAAAATACTAAAAAAATTTAATTTTGGAAAAAGTTACAAATAATTACAGAAATTCAATTATTTTTAAAAGTAATAACATTTTTCGCAGAAATTCAATTATATTAAAAAAATTTTTTAAATTCTGGTCATTTCAATTATATCTTTAAAAATAAAAAAATTCTCCAAAATTCAATTATGTTCAAAATTATATTAAAAATTCTCGACAAAATTTCAATTATCTTTAGAAATAATACAATTCTTCATCGAAATTTAATTATTTTTAAAAACTTTAAGAAAATTCTTGGAAAAATTTCACAAGAATTCAATGATTTACCAAATTTTTGATGAATTCTTCTAAATTAACCAATTATTTTCATAAATAATAAAATTTTCACAAGAATTCAATTATTTAATATAAAAAATTTCAAATAATTTTTTGAAAAATATCAATTATTTTAAAAAGAATTTTATAAAATTCGTCGCAAGAGTTCAGTTATTGAAAAAAATTGAACAAAGTTTTTTTTTCAAGAATTCAATTATTTTTAAAAATAGTAAAATTCTTCAACGAAATTCAATCATTTTCATAAACTTTAATAAAATTCGTTGGAAGAATTAAATTATTTTTAAAAGTAATCAATTTCTTCGCAGAAATTTAATTATGTTCAAAAATTCTCGTCAAAATTTCAATTATCTGTATATAAATAATAAAATTCATCAATATTTAATTATTTAAAAAAAATTTTTTAAATTCTTGTCAAAATTTCAATTATCTTTATAAATAATAAAATTTATCAATATTCAATTATTTAAAAAAAATTTTTTAAATTCTTGTCAAAATTTCAATTATTGTTATAAATAATACAATTCTTCTTCAAAATTCAAATATATTTAAAAACTTGAATAAAATTCTTGGAAAAATTTCACAGAAATTGAATAATTTATCAAATTTTTAATAAATTTCTTTGAAATAATTTAATTACTTTCATAAACAATAAAATTTTTACGAGAGTTCAATTATTTAATATAGGTACAAAATTTTCTAAAATTTTTTGAAAAATATCAATTATTTAAAAAGATTTTTATAAAATTTGTTGTATGAATCAATTATTTTAAAAAAATGTAACAAAGTTCTTTAGAAAAAATGAATTATTTTTATAAATAATAAAGTTCTTCACTAAAATTCAATTATTTTAGAAAATTTTACTAACATTTTTGGAAATTTTTAAAAATTATTTTCATGAATAATAAAACTCATCACAAGATTTTAATTAATTTTCTATACAATATTTTAATCAAATTCCTCGAAAAATGTAATTATTCTTTAAAATTTCATTTAAAATTTGTCAAAAGAATTCAATTATTTAAAAATTCGTTGATAAAATTCTTTATGAGAATTCACTTTTAACAAACATTCAATTATTCAATAAATTATTTATTTTTCAATTTAAATAATTGAATTTTTCTAGAATTTTCTAATAAAAATTGATTAAAAAATGAAATCACCGAATAATCGATTGATTGTTTAAGATCCTAAAGTTCTGAACGTTCAAATGAACGAAATCTATTTATTTCTTCTAAAAATTAAATTTTTATTGCAATTATTTTGCTTCTCTATAAAAAAGAAATTAATTACTCAGTTTGTAAAAGTAAAAATTTAGTTTTTAAATATTTTTATGATTAGTAATTTATTAAAATAACTTCAATAAAAAATATTTCGTTCATTTGAACGTTCAAAACTTTAGGATCATGATTGTTTATGAAAATATTTGAATTATTGCAACGAATTTTATTACAATTTTTTCAAATAATTGAATTTTTTTGAGAAAATTTACTACTTTTAAAAATAATAATTGAATTCTTGCGAAGGATTTTTTTTAGGATTTTTGTAAATAATTGAATTTTTGTTGAAAAATTTCATGGTTATTTAAATTGTAACAAAACATGAAGAAAGTGATCGTCTTCTTTATGTTTTGTAATAATATTCTTATAAATTGTTGAGTTTCAAAAATGTTTGAATTTGAATGTTCTGAAGAATTTTAATTCCTCTGGAAAAGTAATAATTAAATACCTATTTAAAAATTTAGTTATTGATGTTTTTGAATAATTTTACAATTAATGAAATTTTTAAATAAATTTAATAGAACGTTTTTTTGAGAATCTAATAATTTTTAGAGTGAATCAGAATATTTTTGATGGTCAGAGAAAAAGTGAGAATTTTGTCTATGGAAATCGGGGAAAAATAAAGTTAATAAAATAAAATTATATTTAATTAAAATTTAATATTTGTGGCAACCCTGAACATTGTAAAAACAGACACTTGGAGGAACACGACGAATTGTTATAAGGAAGAAAAATTATAAGAAACGTCGAGCAGCTTGTTCTTGGAATTGAATCAAACAAGTGTTACCACCCTCATCCCTTCGAATATGTATAATATATCTTGAGACTGAAACGGATAACTCGGTCTCATCTAAGGTATATCCGATCCAACGGTCTTCTGACAATAAAAAATTTCAGCACTTTGTCAACTTTTTTCTCCTCTCAATTTTCAACAAACGTGAAATAATGATTAGAAAATTATCAAAAAATTACCACAGCCCTGATTATACAACTGTTCTGCTACTATTAACATATTTCTTGCTTATAGGACTTGTTAAATCTGGAATTTGGAACTTGGAATTTGGAATGTCGATTATCATTTTTCAATAATTGGAAATATTTCCCGACAGTTGAGGGACGAGTCACGTTTGTAATTATCAATCTGAAGGGAGAAAAAAAAAGTAATTATCAATCGCGGCAAAAGGCTTGGATCACAAGGGAACGAATAAAAGAAGAAAGGTTATGCTCCCCGAGTCAAAGTGGAATGAAGGGGTGAATCTAACGAGTTCGCGAGGAACGGTGAGTAGATGAGAAAAAGACAAAAAGAGGAGGGGCAGAACATTATTCTCCAACGATGAAAGAGGCTTGAGACAGGAGAGAAAGAAAGATGATAGAAGGCGCCTCTCCGATCATTCGTCTAGTCTAACATAACGACTATTTTTTTGCTGACGAGGAGAAAAGCTAAAACAGTATAGGAATTCAGGTGCTTATCTATCTTTTCTCTCCAATTTGTGTACGAATGATTTCTCTTCAGTTGGTATTAGTGATTTCATTTTTTGGAGATTCTCAGATATACCTTTTGTTTGGGGAATTTTAAGATAAGAAAAAACTTGAATGATGATCTATTATCGTTTAGTATGGTTGAAAAGTTATTGTCACGGTAAATAGAAAATTTTACTCTAGTCCTAAATTCGGTGAGTGCGTTCCTCTATCGAAAACTGAGTGGAATATGTTGACTGTAGAGGTTTTTATTTCTCCGCTAAAAATGAGCGTCTAATTTCATCTTCTAGAGCATCTGCTGATGTTTATGTCTATAGTTACTCAAAGGAATTGCGACAAAGGCAAATTTTCGGAAACAGCAGTTTAAAAAACACTTCTCCAAGAATAGAAACGTATAATTGGGTCACTGGTGCACATTCGAATTTAGAGTAAATACATTTGGTAATGACTTCCCCAGACGTATAAAAAGAAGAATCTTTTCGTTCTTTCTCACACTTGTTCCTCTTCTTCTTCTTCTTATTCTTCTTTATTTTTTCTATCTCCATTAGCTTCTCCGTCAGCCCGCAGGGGTTCCAAAAGGTCAGACAAACTTACACTTTCTCGCTGGTCCAACATCAACCTTCCGCCTCCTCCAACGCACTAAATCCTCTCCTTTTCTTACACTATTTTTCACCTTTATTTTGAAGAAAGTGATTTCCAAAGGATTTCACGTATTTTTCAAGTCTTGAAGCATTAGATCAATTTTTTTCCAAATCGATCTGTAGAAAAAAAATATGTTCTGACAGCTAATTTTCAGACAATAGTAATGATTACTAACGAACAGTTAGAAAAAGATCCATTTAGATCCATTTAGATTCATTTAGTTTATAAAAAAAACATGTTTGTTTAAAACACGTGTGAGTGAGCAAAAAAGCAAAATTCCCACGGATGTTATTTTAAAACATACAGGTACAGCGTCACCGATTGAAAAATAAGTGAAACCATACCAATAATTAATTATGAGAAGAGATAAATTCGTCTATAAATTACTGGAGAATTCCAACTGCGAATTAAGACAATAAAAGTATCGAATTTACATACTTGTCTTGCGACATTAAATATATGATCTCAAGTTAACTGTTTTGGTACACATATATTGGTATATATTATTTAAAAAAGAAAAGTTCCTTTCCATGAAATAAACATTTCGAAATGAAAACTCGAAACATTCAGATTCGACATTCACAAAGTTGAGAAAGAAGAAATAATTCTAAATGATGCAAAATGATAACAAAACCTGGGTCAATGTCTTGCTCTTCAAGTCATGACCTTGAAGAAACAGTTCCTAAATGTTCTGCGATCGTAAATTCATTCAAGGTTATATACAAAAGACAATTTTTCATCGAGACTATAATTTTTAATTAAGAATTCAATCCCGCAATATGTGCCGACAAAAATTAATAGGTTCGCATGTAAAAATATAGACAAGAATTATATTTTTCATTCTTCTCTCGTGTGTACTGGACATGTGTATATATATATATATATATATATATATATAGTCAAATCATTTTCGTCTGAGTCAGCGAATTCTTTTGCTCTTTGCATTTCTGACATTGAAAATAAAAAGTGACTCTGGTTACAAGTTAGGTTTTTAGGCGCGCAGGTATAAGCTACAAGATCAATTTACAATATTTTTTCATTCTTATTTTCTAACTTTTCATCAATCTTTCTTTGTTTCTTGGTCTGCATCTTTTTATGCAGTTTTTAAGTTCAATCGAAAAATATATATGAGAAATGTCGGCTGTTCTTTGAAGGTGAAAAAAAATTGGATTTTTTTTTTATTAATTTCCATATGATATATGTGTATACAAATTATATCTCTGATTCTCTGAAATCGTAAACTGGCAAGTGGCTGTAGGAAGAGTTTTTTGAAATTGAAATTCTAATTACATTCGAAAATATGGCTATTTATAATTTATAATTTATAATTTATAATTCTAAAACTATTCTTTGATATTTATGAACACGGAAATATTTTGTAGAGAAGAGGATGAGAACAGGATTTTCTTTGCTTTAAAAATTGAATGATTTTTTATTTCATAAGCGAGATTGAAAGTATCAAAATGTGAAAAAGGAATTAATTTTTTTGGTAGTGTTTGAAAAGAATGTCTCTTGTGTCGTGACTTTGTAGAGCATAGGGATGATATTGTTATTATTTCTAACTTTATACTTTGAAAGTTGAAGATGTACACTTTTTGTGGGTTTCTAGGCCGCTAAAGAGCGAATGAATGAACACGACCCTCCGTAATTCATTCATGTACCACCCCACTCCTTCTTTCGACGATCCAGCTCAATCTTTCTTGGTCTTGGAGAATGGGTGAGACCCTTCATCTCGATTCTTCCTCTCTTTCCACGTAACTTACAATATGTATTTTGTTCGCCTGATGTTTCCGTGAATATTCTCTACTAATGTGCAATTGAACCTAAAAACTGTTTTTATTCCTCCCCTAAAAAGACAAAGAACTTCACTTCTTCATTACCACATTCTCATTTAAGAAAAGTACTTTTTGTTTTTTTACCCGTCAGTTTGTATTTGAACTCTGCTTTTCTTACCTGACGAGGTATCATCATTTTTGCCATCCAAGACCTAACAATATTTACCTTTATACCCCCGCATCAAGTTTTCGTCTAAAATAAATTTTTTTCTCCATAAGAAAAAAAACGTGAAATGTAAGAAACTTGTTTTTACATTCATATTCGTTGTAAATGTCCTTCACGTGAGCTTTGTCTGTGTGAAAAGAAATGTAATTAAAATTCACGTTGATGCAGTCTTTTTCTCGCTCTTAGCAAAATAAACAAAACTGCGATGCGAATTTTAACCGAGTTAAATTGCTACAAGGTTGTCCTAAGCAAGTCGGCTTATCGTTGGAAGATCGTTCCCGCGAAGGAACTGCATTCTTTTCCTTTGGGGCCACCAATCAGAAGCAATTTTTATTCCACACTCGAGTATATAGGCAATTCTACCATCGAAATTTCCCACAACACTGCAAAAAATTACTTATTCCATTAAGAATTTTACTTTATAAAAATCTATTTTTCACACTAAATATAAAATTAAAACTTAATTCAAAATCTTTTTTTTATTTATTTATATTGCCAGCAAAAAACAAGATTTAAAAAATGAAATGCATTTTTCAAGACATGGGACATTTTTTCAGTCTCATTCCTATTTTTGCTGAAAAGATTAATTTAAAACTGGAGAAAAAAAAATCTCGAACTGAGTTTTAATTAATTAGAAGCAGTTTTCAGTGAAACGAACGGAATTCCAAATCTCTCTTTTTTTTCTTTCTCGTCTATATTCCAAGATAAGATCTTAATATCGTCGATTTGGACAATCGTCCTTGACACGCCAAAAGCGGTACATTTAAATTGCGCTTGCTGATTCCCAGAGTCGTTCAATTAATTCCCCAAACGACAATTAGCAAAATTATTAATAAAAATTCTAATGAAGCTAAATCAGCGATGATAGAAGCCTTCCTGTGTGGCCAAGAGATCGAGTTTGTTAATACAACAACGTCTTCAAATTGTCTGTCAATTGACAGCAATAATTCGCAGTCTGAGGCCCACCCTGCGTCACTCACATATGGGAAAGTTCATTATTGAACATATAATAATTCAAACGTCGAAATTTGAAAGATGCTTGGAATTTGTTTCTTTGACAGGCACAGTTCAGCCTTGCATTTTTTCTCTAGTCTTTTTTTTCCCCTAATCATTATAGGTACATTTTTCTTTCTCATAAATTTATTTATACTTTTACCGATTTTTAAAATTGAAATTAAAATTAAAGTTTTCATTAAATTAAAATTGAAATATTAAAAATTGTCTAACGGGAGTAAAATTTTTCTCAATTCCGTGCGTTTGGATATTATCTCTACATCACGCACAAATTCGATTATTTTCTCGTTAACGAAAATCTTTTTCTGAAATATCAATTAAGAAATGATTAGCTTAAGAGCAGAATCCAAAGCTTAGAATCATATGTGCACGTAATAATTAATAGCAATTTGACCAGCATTTAAGTATGAGCGATATATAATTTAGAATGAGAAGTTAATATTCTTCCGGAGAAAGATTTAAAGATATTTAAAAGTAAATAGTTCTACTGCTTCGCGAAAGTCAGGACTCGAAGTAGGTTCGTAAATCCTGAAAAAGTCCGTAACTTTGCTTCAAATCCGTAAAAGACCGTTTTTTCGAAAAAAATATCCGTAAAGTCCGTAATTTCATTCAAAAAGGATAAAATGTTCGTAAATTGTACGATATAATTTGAAGAATTTTAGAGAAATAACAAAATGATTGCAGAAACTCAATTATTATTAAAAGTTAAAAGATTTCTTCGCAAAAATTCAATTATATTCAAATTTTTTTTAAAATTCTCATCAAAATTTCAATTATGTTTATAAATATTAAGATTCTTCTCCGAAATTCATATATTTTCAAAGAAACTAAAAAACATTGTCAACATTTCAATTATCTGAATAAATAAATAGAGAAATTCTGCAACAAAATTCAATTATTTTCAAAAAATTTATTAAAATTCATTAAAAAATTTCAATTATTTTCATAATCAGGGTTGCCACGCAACCTGGAAACCTGGAAAACCTGGAAATGTCAGGGAATTTTGTAAATCTTGAAAAAACCTGGAAAAGTCAGGAAATTTTGATCTAAATCCTGGAAAATTGTTGTTTTCTAAAGTCATTCTATATCTTATTCTTAAGAATCTAAATTTGGGTATTGAAATATTTCAAACATAATTATTCAATTTTAGAAGAACTGCGTTTATAATTTTTATAAGTTGATCGACTTCAAAAAGTTTCAGTTTACAATTTTAGAAAATTTCGATTTTAACTGAATTTCATTAGAAATCTTCAGGGAAGTAGATTTTTGAAAAATTTTAATAATTCAAGTTCTTCTAAAATTAGTTAAATTCTTTAATACATATTTAATTGACTATCCGAAATAATAGATTTACAGAAGAATTTTAGACAAAAACACTAAAAAAATATTAAATTTTGAAGTAATTACAAATGCATTTGTAAAAAAATCAATTTATTTCAAAAATTTTAATAAAATTCTTGACAAAATTTTATCTACCTTAAAAAACTTTCCTCTATTCCATAATTTTTATTATCAACTACTTTAATGAAAATTTCCAAAGGATTTATTTTTATTTAAAATTTAAAATACTTTCAGGAATTGTAATACAATTTTTTGCAAAATTCAATTATTCTCAGGAGTTTTTGTAAAATTCTTTGTAGAATTCAATTTTCAGAAATTTTAATAAAATGCTTTGCAAAATTCAATAATTTTCAAGAATTTTAATAAAATACTTTAAAAAATTCAATTATTTTTAGGTATTTTAATAAAAATTCTTCAATGAAATTTAATTATTTTCAAGATTTTTAATAAGATTTTTTGCAAAATTCAATTTTCTCGAGTAATTTTAATAAAATGCTTTACAAAATTCAATTATTTTTAGGAATTTTAATAAAATTCAATTATTTTTAGGATTTTTAATAAGATTTTGCAAAATTCAATTTTTTTCAAGAATTTTAATAAAATCTTTTTAAAAATTCAATTATTTTTAGGAATTTTAATAAAATTCTTGAATGGAATTCAATTATTTTCATGATTTTTAATAGGATTCTTTGCAAAATTACAAATGTATGTGTAAAAAATCAATATATTTCAAAAATTTTAATAAAATTCTTGACAAAATTTCATCTACCTTAAAAAACTTTCCTCTATTTAATAATTTCAATTATCAACTACTTTAATGAAAATTTCCAAAGGATTAATTTTTTTTATATTTTTTAAATTCAAAATACTTTCAGAAATTGTAATAAAATTTTTTGCAAAATTCAATTAGTCTCAGGAGTTTTTATAAAATTCTTTGTAGAATTCAATTTTCAGAAATTTTAATAAAATGCTTTGTAAAATTCAATTATTGTTAGGAATTTTAATAAAATTCAATTATTCTTAGGATTTTTAATAAGATTTTGAAAAATTCAATTTTTTCAAGAATTTTAATAAAATACTTTAAAAAATTCAATTATTTTGAGGTATTTTAATAAAATTCTTCAATGAAATTTAATTATTTTTAAGATTTTTAATAAGATTTTTTGCAAAATTCAATTTTCTCAAGTAATTTTAATAAAATGCTTTACAAAAGTCAATTATTCTTAGGAATTTTAATAAAATTCAATTATTTTTAGTATTTTTAATAAGATTTTGAAAAATTCAATTTTTTCAAGAATTTAATAAAATACTTTAAAAATTTCAATTATTTTTAGGTATTTTAATAAAATTCTTCAATGAAATTTAATTATTTTTAAGATTTTTAATAGGATTCTTTGCAAAATTACAAATGTATGTGTAAAAAATTAATTTATTTCAAAAATTTTAATAAAATTCTTGACAAAATTTCATCTACCTTAAAAAACTTTCCTCTATTTAATAATTTCAATTATCAACTACTTTAATGAAAATTTCCAATGGATTTATTTTTTTTTATTTTTTTTAAATTCAAAATACTTTCAGAAATTGTAATAAAATTTTTTGCAAAATTTAATTAGTCTCAGGAGTTTTTATAAAATTCTTTGTAGAATTCAATTTTCAGAAATTTTAATAAAATGCTTTGCAAAATTCAATAATTTTCAACAATTTTAATAAAATTCTTTAATAGAATTCAAGATTTTTTTTTTTCTGTTTTCTTTTTTTTTATTTTTTATTTTATTTAATTTTATTATTATTATATTCATTTTTAGTTTCTAATACATATAATATTTAACTGAAGAATTTTCTAATAATCGAAATTTCACATAAAATTGAATTGTAAACAAATTAATTTGATAATTCTGAAAAAAAACTTTTTCAAAAATTATTAAAAAAAACATTGATGTAAAGATGAATTTTAGTTGAACATTTTAGAAACGAATAATTGAATGAAAAATGTAAAAGTTTTGACTGAAAATCAAGGAGTTATTTAATTTAATAAAATAAAATTATTGTCTTAAAAACCTGGAAAAATTCCGTTTTTTAACCTGGAAAACCTGAAAAAGTCAGGGAATTTGAATGGAGCAAAAGCGTGGCAACCCTGATAATTAACAATATTTATTACACAAATTCAATTATTTTCTAAAGTAACAAAATTTAATTATTTTCAAAAATTTTAATAAAATCCATTGCAAAAATTGAATTATTTTCAAAAGTAATAGTATTCTTCGCAAAAAATTAAATATTGTTCAATATCTACTATTTTCATAAAATTTACCAAAAGAATTCAATTATTTAAATAAGAAAATTTAATAAAATTCTAGAAAAACTTTTAAATATTTTCAAAAAATAACAAATAAATTTCATAAGAATTTCATTAATAACAATTTGTTTTATAAATTTCTTCGCAATCAGTCAACTATGTTCATAATTAATAAAATTTTACCGGGATTCAATTATTTGAGTAAATAATAAAATTCTTTTTTGGAATTCAATTATTTTTAGAAGTAATAAAATTCTTCGCAAAAATTAAATTATGTTCAACAATTTTATTAAATTCTCGTTAAAATTTCAATTATGTTTATAAATATTAAGATTCTTCTCCGAAATTCATATATTTTCAAAGAAACTAAAAAACATTGTCAACATTTCAATTATCTGTATAAATAAATAGCAAAAATCTGCAACAAAATTCAATTATTTTCAAAAATTTTATTAAAATTCAATAAAAAATTTCAATTATTTTCATAATTAACAATATTTATCACACGAATTCAATTATTTTCAAAAGTAATAATATTCTTCTCAAAAATTAAATATTCTTCAATACCTACTATTTTTATAAAATTTACCAAAAGAATTTAATTATTAAAAAAAAGTTTATTAAAACTCTACAACTTTTAATTATTTTTAAAAAATAATAAAAATTTCAGAAGCATTTAATTAATAACAAATTTTTTTATAAATTTCTTCGCAATCATTCAACTATTTTTATAATTAATAAAATTTTATCGGGATTCTATTATTTTCGTTAATAAGAAAATTATTTTTAGGAATTCAATTATTTTTGTAAATAATAAAATTCTTTTTAGGAATTCAATTATTTTTAATAGAATTTTAATCGAATTTCTCGAAAAAATTGTTTAAAATTTTATTAAAATTAGTACAAAGAATTTAATTTTTTAAAAATTTGTGGATAACATTTTTAATAGGAATTGAATTCCAAGAAACATTCAATTATTCATTATTCAATAAATTATTTATTTTTCTATTTAAATAATTTAATTCTAGTAGAATTTTCTGATAAATATTGATTTAAAAAAAGATTTCAGTCCAAATTTTAAATTATAATAATTAAATTCTTTCAAAGGAATTTATTAAAATTTTAAAAATAATTAAATTTGGGAAATTTTTTTAAAATTGTCTTAAAAATAATTAAATTTCTACCATCAACAGTTTTATCGAAACTTTTTACAATGTTTGAATTACTGCTCAAAATTCTAATATTTTTTAAAATAATTGAATTCTTGCGATGAATTTTACTAAGACTATTAAAAATAATAGATTCACTGGAAAGATTTTTATTATTTTACGAAAATATTTCAATTCTTGCGAATAATTTTATTAAAATTTCTCAAAGTAATTAAAGATCTGCTAATAATTTTGTTATTTTTAATTTATGCCAAGAATTTTATTTAAATTTTTAAAAATAATTGAATTCCTGTTAAATTTTTACAAGAATTTAATTATTTTTAAAAATTTTAACAAAATTCTTCGCAAGAATTCAATTATTTTCATAAATAATAAATTTTAAACGTCGGTGAAGTTTGCAACGTTTATGATCAACGATTGAAAGAAAAAAATTTATTTTCCTACCAAAAAATGACATTTTTTGTTCATAAATATTTTTTTTGTGAATCATTATTTAAAAAAATAATTTTACTATTTTTCTTTACCAAAATTTGCTTAAAAAAATAATTTTTTACTGAAATCGTTGATTATAAACGTTGTAAACTTCACCAACGTAATTTTAATGCAGAATTTCAATTATTATAAATACAATTTAAATCAATTTTCTCTAAAATTGTAATTATTCTTAAAAAATTTTATTAAAATTCGTTAATAGAATTCAAGTATTTGATAATTTGTTAATAACAATTTTTTATGGGAATTGAATTTTAAGAAACGTTCAATTCTTCAATAAATTATTTAATTGCGTTTTTTTATTTAAATAATTGAATTCTAGTAGAATATTAAAAAAAAAATTGAATTTTATTTCATAAAAATGAATTTCAGTTATAATTTTAGATAATCATTGAATATTAAAAGCAATATAGCGTGAATTTTAGAAAATAATCGAATTTTGTAATTAATTTTTTTGAAAAAGTTTAATTCTGTTTTTTAATACTATTTTGAGTTTCTATTTTCTAATATTTATCTAATAAAAGAATTTAACTAATAATTGAAATTTCGTAAAATTAAATATTGTAATGAAATGAATTTGAAAATTGTCATAGAACTTTTTCGATAATTATTGATAATATTCGATGTAAAGAAGAATTTTAGATAAAAATTGTGAAAAACAATAATTGAATGGATAATGATTTTAATTATTATAAATTAGTTTTATTAAGTCTTAGTATTAATTATTATAAAACATGAAGAAATCGATGACTCGATGTTTTCGATTTCTTCATGTTTTATAGTTGTGAAAAATTGAATTTCTACTTTTAAGTAAAATGATCTTTTATATTTGATTCGACCTAATTCTATTTTTTCAGTTGGTCAGTAATTTTTAATTTTTGGTCCGTTTAATTTTGTATTTTTAAATACTTTCACTGCTTCGAGCCCTGGCGAAAGTTAATGAAGTTGCCCAGGGAAAATGTGAGAAACAAAAGACAAATTTTTTTTTCCAAAATAAAGTTGTTTATTGCCGTCGTATTCTCATTTTAATCACACCATTCATTTGTTTCGTATCTCTTTCCATTCGACCGATCTTTGATTCCCTGTAATAAATTTCGTTTAGATTTCTCGAAAAGAGGAAGAAAAAAAAAACATTTAACGAAAGTCTTTTTGTTAATTTTTCGCAAGATTTAAATTGTCCCTCTTTTGAGTAACAAACGGTCTTGGTATTTTATTTCTAATTTGTATTTTTACTTTTTAGAAAATAGCTGAAATTAAAAAAAATAAAAAACAAATGAAGACATTAGGATATTTTTTGATGAAATTTCTATAGGGAAAATGAAAGGTTTTAGGAGAGCAATTTAAAAAAAAATGACCATGAACCACTTTATCCTTGGTATGTGAGAAGATGTGTGTGAGCGCAAAGTGCACAGACAAAATAAAAATACTTGGAGCGAGGGTGGCGACGGGAATAGGGTGGCAGTGTGGAGAAGAAGGGGGGAGGAAGGAGGGCCTCTTCTGGGGCCCGGAGGAGAAAGAAAGCAGAAACCAAGTCGACTTTTTCTATCCTTGTCAAGAAGCGGGGGGACTAGACTTAATGTCGCACACAAGCGCGTCGTAAAGCTAACCGCTGGCCTCTTTTTCAAGATTTATTAGCAAACTTAATTAATAGGCTATCGTCGTGATCACTAAATTAGCATTCACAAGCTCTACCCCTAAATTACATTGAGTTTTTACGACCAATTTGATTGAATTTTTAAACTTTGTATTCGTATATTATTCTGTTCTGTAATTATATTTATAACGGAAGAGTCCCTAATGTCAAAAGTATTTCTTTGTGAATTATTTCCCCCAAATTGACGACTCGGTCAAAATTATTATTCGGGTTTTCAAATACTACCAAGTTTACAGTAAGAGTTATTTAAACAAATTTAATTTTTCTCGCAAGTCTTTTAATTTTTCTTCTTTTTATTTTAGTTTTGATTCTTGATGGCTGACTTTAAGGTAATATCTCTGGAAGTCAATTGAACGCTATTGCAATTGAGGGTGAAATCAAGAGCAACGTTTACACTGGGACAACAGTTTTCCTTGGGTTTTTCGTCCAATTTGGAAATGAGGTTCTCTGATGATTTCTTATTTTCCTCTGAACTGGAATTGCAGCAGCTTGACTCTTGCGATTCGTCCGCTCCGGCAATGAGACCGCAATCCGGTTGTCCGTGATACTTCATCGCAATGCGAATCGTGTGAGTCACTTCCGGACTAGGATCACGTGGAGTTCTTGTTACTTCTGTTTTTTTGCGTAGAGTAATGCGTAAATTCTCCGAAATTTTCGAGCAAATACAGTCACTGTCGTCGTCGTCGTCGTCATCCTCTGAACTTTCGGTTTGCTCTATTCCTGTCGAATAAATAGTCATTATTTTTTGTCCAAATAGAAAAATATTCAGTTTAAAAATCGAGAGAGTATTATTATTTGGAAAAGGAATGAAAATGGTGTAAAGAAATTGTCCTCCAAGAGGCGTTAAAGTTTGCGCGCCTGAATACGAGCAACCCAAACAGCATCTGTGTCTAATAATCTGAGAGTATTTTGAATTCCTGAATTTTGTGATTAATGTTTTTTTATTAAAAGTCAATTTTTTAATAGTTTACAACAAGTGTTTATTTTTCTACTCGATTTACACTAATTAGGGATAATAATTAATTGTGAAGAAAAAGTTTGATAATACATGAAAATACATGAAATAATACATGAAAAGAATATTGTTTGGAATTTAAAACATCGTTCTGCATTGTTAGGAGGATTTATTGTCATTTCGAGTTTTAGTGTTTTTATTTTTGAATGTTTATACCTTTAATGATATTTCTCGTGCACTTCTCGAGGGTCGCTGGTTTCTTCGTGCACGCCAACAGTTTAATACCTTGTTGTTTTCGAGCTTTACGAACTTTCTTAACAGGTTCAACGTTCACGACGCATTTTTCCTTCTCCCGTTTCTCAGCAACTTGTGCGACTCGCTCCAAAAGTTCCTTTCCAAGTTCGTTATTTTTTTCCGCAAAATTTTCATCAATCCTTTTACAGGGAACATTTGATAGGGAATCAATTAGAGGTACCGAAGTTTCAGGAAGTTCCAAAGAAGTAATTGTCAGGAATGCCGGTCTCTCGGTTCTCAACTGCTTCAGCCATGACCTATAACTACTGTAAATAATTCAAGAAAAACAATTTTAGTTAAAAAAAAAAATAAATTTTAAGACACTTGTTCTTGATTATAATGATTAACATCAAGTCTAGAATTTTATTTCTGACTTTGTTTTTCGATTTCTTTTAAAATTGTATAAATGTGATAGAGCAGAAGAAAAGCGAGCAACAAAGTTAAATCGAGGTATTTTGCAAGTAATGAGATGTGAACTGCAATAAAGTTGGTAACCTTGCCCGCTTAAGGCTTTGGGGGTCAGCTTCAAAGCGCAATATGCACCCTAGGTTCAAGGCGCATACTTATGGTTTCTACTCTCACAACTCAAGAAAGAGAAGATGAACCGTCGAAGATAATAATATGATTCTCCGATGACTTATAAACGCGCTCGTATTTTAATGCACGCTTTAATAATGCGATAATGCGCGCACACCGACATTAAATCGGATACAGAGCTTTATTAAGTCGTGCATCTAGCCGCGGCCGTTAAATTTTAGTGCATTTAATTGCAGGTTACAACACTAACGATCGTTTTCATTTTCTTAACACACGTTTTGCAATCTCTTTCAACAAATATTGAAGAAAATACAATAATATTAGAAACATTATTAAAAAACAATAAAAGACAAGTAGATTCCACAATGCAGGGCTCGAAGCAGTGAAAGTATTTAAAAATACAGAATTAAACGGACGAAAAATTAAAAATTACGGACCAACTGACAAAAATAGAATCAGGCCGAATCAAATATATAAGAGAACATTTTACTTAAAGCTAGAAATTCAATTTTTCATAACTATAAAACGTGAAGAAATCGATGACTTCATGTTTTATAATAATTAATATTAATTATTATAATAAAAAGAATTGATAAGAATTAAAATCATTATCCATTCAATTATTATTTTTCACAATTTTTATCTAAAATTCTTCTTTATATCGATTATTTTTAACAATTTTCGAAAATGTTCTTTGACAATTTTCAAATTCATTTCTTTACAATATTCAATTTTACGAAATTTCAATTATTAGTTAAATTCTTTTATTAGATAAATATTAGAAAATAGAACCTCAAAATAGTATTAAAAGAACTCAATTAAACTTTTTCAAAAAAATTAATTACAAAATTCGATTATTTTCTAAAATTCACGCTATATATTGCTTTTAATATTCAATGATTATCTAAAATTTTAACTGAAATTCATTTTTATGAAATAAAATTCAATTTTTATTAGAATATTCCACTAGAATTCAATTATTTAAATAAAAATGAAACGCAATTAAATAATTTATAGAAGAATTGAACGTTTCTTAAAATTCAATTCCCATAAAAAATTATTATCAACAAATTATCAAATACTTGAATTCAATTAACGAATTTTAATAAAATTTTTTAAGAATAATTACAGTTTAAGAGAAATTCGATTAAAATTTATTGTATTAAAAATAATTGAAATTCTGCATTGAATTTTATTATTTATGAAAATAATTGAATTCTTGCGAAGAATTTTATTATAATTTTCAAAAATAATTCAATTCTTGTCAAAAATTAACAGAAATTCAATTATTTTTTAAGTTTTTTTAAAAATTTTTGCATAAATTAAAAATAACAAAATTCTTAGCAGATCTTTAATTACTTCTGAGAAATTTTAAATAAAATTATTCGCAAAAATTTAAATATTTTCTTTAAGTAATAAAAATCTTTACAGGAAATCAATTATTATTTTCAAAAGTCTTAATAAAATTCTTCGCAAGAATTCAATTATTTTAAGAAATATTAGAATATTAGCAGAAATTCAAACATTTTAAAAAGTTTTGATAAAACTATTTTTGGTAGAAATTCAATTATTTTTAAGGCAATTTTTAAAAAATTTCCCAAATTCAATTATTTTAAAAATTTTAATAAAATTCTTCGAAAGAATTCAATTATTATAATCTAAGATTTTAACTGAAATCTATTTTTAAATCAATGTTTATCAGAAAATTCGACCAGAATTAAATTATTTAAATAGAAAAAAAATGATTTATTGAATAATTGAATGTTTCTTCAGTGAAAAAAATGTATTTGATTCAAATAACCGAATATTTGACTATTAACAAATAAATATTTACTTGAATCAAATAATTTTCATTTGAATCTATTAAATAATATTTGCTTCAAATACTGAAATATTTGATTCAAATACAGTTGATTTGAATCAAATAAAAATTATTTGATTAAAGTAACTATTTATTTGATAATAGTGAAATAATCGGTTATTTGAATCAAATAAATATTTTTTTCAGTGTTGGAATTTAATTCTTTTTAAAAATGTTATCAACAAATTTTTTTAACAATTAAATTCTTTGGACGAATTTTAATAAAATTTTTAAGAATTTTTTCGAGGCATTCGATTAAAATTCTATTAAAAATAATTGAATTCCTAAAAAGAATTTTATTATTTACAAAAATAATTGAATTCCTAAAAAGAATTTTATTATTTACAAAAATAATTGAATTCCTAAAAAGAATTTTATTATTTACGAAAATAATTGAATCCCGGTAAAATTTTATTAATTATGAAAATAGTTGAATGATTGCGAAAAAGTTTATTTAAAAAATTTGTTATTAATGAAATTCTTGTGAAATTTTTGTTACTTTTGAAAATAATTAAAAGCTTTTGTATAATTTTATTGAATTTTTTTTTAAATAATGAAATTCTTTTGGTAAATTTTGTAAAAATAGTAGATATTGAACAATATTTAATTTTTGGGAAGAATATTATTACTTTTGAAAATAATTGAAATTTTGCAATGGATTTTATTAAAATTTATGAAAATAATTAAATTTTGTTACTTTAGAAAATAATTGAATTCGTGTGATAAATATTGTTAATTATGAAATTAATTGAAATTTTTTAATGAATTTTAATAAAATTTTTGAAAATAATTCAAATTTTTTTGAAGAATTTTGCTATTTATTTATTTATACAGATAATTGAAATTTTGACAATGTTTTTTAGTTTTTTTTTTTTGAAAATATATGAATTTCGGAGAAGAATTTTAATATTTCTAAACATAAATGAAATTTTGACGAGAATTAAAAAAATTTTTCAACATAATTAAATTTTTGCGAAGAATTTTAATATTAATTGACTTTTAAAAATAATTGAATTTCTGCAATGATTTGTAATTTCTCTAAAATTCTCCAAATTATATCGTTCAATTTACGAACTTTTCATCCTTTCTGAATGAAATTACGGACTTTACGGACTTTTTTTCAAAAAAACGGACTTTCAGGGACTTTTTCAGGATTTACGGACCTACTTCGAGCCCTGGACAGTAAGAAAAATGGACTGTTTTGTCTTTTTACGATGTTAAGTTTCAATTTTTTTCAAATAAACTCTTATAGACTTTTTCAGAATTATTGACAATAATGCAAGAAACGTAAAATCTTTCAAAAGCAGACTTTAAAATTAATTTAAAAAGTATATGAAGTTTCAATACCTGGAAGTTCCACGCCCAGAGAAAAAGTAATTATTACTGGTATGACAGGAATGTTTTATAGGAGGTCCTGTGTGAGGACGATCTCTGGCGCTTTTTGGGTCCTCTAATCTAAGGCGCCTAATGTATAATCCTGGCACCTCATCTACAAAATGACTTCTTCCGTATGAAGCCACTTTTTTTTCTTCAATTTATTTATGAATATCACCTTCTCCTGAAAATGGGTGACATTATTTTCTGATATCAAATTTTTTTAATTATACTGAAATAAAATAAAACTTTTAGTCTTTTGAGACTAAAATCTTTTAATCTTTTCACGGTAAATCGTTAGGTATTAAAATAACACCAAAATGGATTAAAATAACACTAAATTGGATTATTTTAAACCTTTTTGGTGTTATTTTAATACCCAACGATTTACCGTGTTGAGAACAATGCAAAGAATGCAAAAAAAAAGTAAGGTTTGTAAATAATAATATTGATATCGGTTATTTTGTGTGTAAAAAGAGCAAAATATACACTAAAGATGCAAACTGCTTTTACGATCCATATCTCCGATCAGTTTAATATCGTGTTACAAAAGCGGTGATGCCGATTTAAAACGATCTTTGCGTACAACTTCAAAATCATTTTTCCACTTGTGTAACTCGGAATATTGTGAAATATTAACGAGACTAGCTTCCGAATTCAAAGAAGTGAAAATTTTGTTCTTGCTCCTTTATCAAAATTTATAATTGTCGCACTTTTTGATAAACATTTTTTTTTCGTTTCAATATCGTACATTTCTATGAATTCGAAAAATAATTAAATTCGTTTCGAATTCTTGGTAACAAAATCACATATAATCGACTTAGATTTAAGATCATATTACAAGCGACTTGATTTAAAATTCGAGAATATTTCACAGCCTTCATTATTGGAATGCTATTTATCAAAAGATTGGGAAATCATTGAAGCATAACTCTCAACAGGTTTGAAAAGTACCAAGTCAGTAAAATTTTGAATATACATTGAAAGATTGTATACACCACACTGAGATTAATAGATAGGTCTACAATAAGAGAGATATTTTTAAAAAGTTAGACGGTAGAGTAGAAAAAATTACAATTTGAAGATAATCAAGTTTTTAAAGTGTATTTTAATCGTAAATAAAACTTTGGCAAAGTTCCTGTGTAAATTGTGAAAAAAGTATAAATGCTGATCAATATTGCGAGAACTACGAGGTGAGAGTATTTTCTTTATCAAATATTCGACGGTGTCTCGCGCAGATTTATCACAGTAAAACGTGAGGTGTTAAAATAACACCAGAATTGATAAAAAATAATCTGCAACAGTTTAATTTCTCTAGGATTAAATTAACACCAAATAGGATTAAAATTTTTCAATTAAAAAATTTACAAATACAATTTAAAATTTTACAAATTTTCAATTCTCTTTATAAATAATAAAATTCTTCTCTGATATTCAATTATTTTACAAAATTTTAATCAAATTCTTGTCAAAATTTCAATTTTCTTGTCAATTTTCAAAAGTTTTCTAAAATTTCATAATTTTCATTAAAACTTTAATAAAAATATCCAAAAGAATTCCATTATTAAAAAAAATGTCAATACAATTCTACGCAAAAATTCAATTATTTTCATAAATAATAAAAATTTTTACAGGAATTCAATTATTTACAAATTTTTTTATAAATTTCTTCGCAATAATTCAATTATTTTCATAAATAATAAAACTCATTGCAGAATTTCAATTATTTTTAATGCAATTTTAATAAAATGACTCGAAAAATGTAATTATTCTTAAAAATTTTATTAAAATTCTTATTAAAAGTCCAAAGAATTTAATGATTTAAAAAATTTGTCGATAACATGTTTTTTGAGAATTTAATTTCATCAAACATGAAAATAATAAATTATTTTTTTTTGTATTTATTCTCGTAGAATTTACTAATAAAAATGGTTTGAAAATGAAATTCAGTTAAAATTTTAGATTATGTTTAAGTTTTAAAAGCTTTATAACGTGGATTTTTAGAAATAATTAAATTTTGAAAAAGTTTCAAACTAAAATCATTAAAATTCTTAAATTTTCATATTTTTGACAAAAAATTCTGTAGAATTAATTCTTTTTTAAAAGTTTTATATGATTTTTATTGCAATTATTTCGAGTTTTTATTTTTCAATATATATTTAATTGCAGAATTTCCAAATAATTGAAATTTTGTAAAATTGAATTGTAAACAAATAGATTTGAAAATTTTTAAAGAAAAGTAATTCAATTATTTATAAATTTTTTTATAAATTTCTTCGCAATAATTCAATTATTTTCATAAATAATAACATTCCTACAGGGATTCAATTTTTATTATAAGTAATAAAATTTTTTTTAGAAATTCAATTATTTTCATAAATAATAAAACTCATTGCAAAATTTCAATTATTTTTAATGCAATTTTAATCAAATTCCTTGAAAAATGTAATTATTCTCAAAAATCTTATTAAAATTCGTCCAAAGAATTTAATGATTTAAAAAATTTGTTGACAACATTTTTTATGAGAATTTAATTTCAAGAAACATGAAATTAATAAATTATTTATTTTTGTATTTAAATAATTGAATTTTCGTAGAATTTACAAAGAAAAATGGTTTTCAAAATGAATTTCAGTTAAAATTTTAGATTATATTTAAGTATTAAAAGCATAACGTGGATTTTTCGAAATAATTAAATTTTGAAAATGTTTCAAACTAAAATCATTGAAATTCTTAATTTTCCATATTTTTGACAAAAAATTCTGTAGAATTAATTCTTTTTAAAAGTTTTATAGGATTTTTATTGAAATTATTTCAAGTTTTTATTTTTCAATATATATTTAATTGCAGAATTTCAGAATAATTGAATTTTTATAAAATTGAAATATAAAGGAATAAATTTGAAAATTCTCAGAAAACTCATCGCAGGGTTTCAATTATTTTTCATACAATTATAATTGAATTCCTTGAAAAAAGTAATTATGTTCATGCAAGTTTTAATAAAAGTCGACAAAAGAGTTAAATTATTAAAAAATTTGTTACTAAAATTCTTTATGAGAATTGTATTTTAAGAAACATTCAATTATTCAATAAATTATTGACTTTTGCATTTAAATAATTAAATTCTTGTAGAATTTTCTAATAAAAATTGATTTTCATTCCATAAAAATGAATTTCAGTTAAAATTTGAAATTACAAGTGAATATTAAAAGAAATATAGAGTGAACTTTTTGGAAATAATTGAATTTTCAAAATGAACATTTTTGAAAAAGTTTAATTGAATTTTTTGAATATTATTTGATGTTTTTATTTTCTAATATGCATTTAACTAAAGAATTTACGAATAATTGAAATTTCGTTGAATTGATGAATTAATTATTATTAAAAATAATAGATATAAAGTAAAATTGTACTTAAAAATTTTGGAAAATAATAATTGAATTGAAATAATAAAAATAATTTTGAAGAAGTATTCTTATAATATAAAATAATGATTTTATTACTTGGTCATCTTTAATTATTGTAAAATATGAAGAAATCGATCAGTTATCGAGTCATCGATATCTTCATGTTTTACAGTTATAAAAAATGTAAGAAACTAAAATTTCATTCATTGTAAAAAATAACACCGAAATTGATTATTTTAATCTTTTTTGTTGTTAATTTAATCTGCAACACTTTTTAATACCTCACGATTTACTGTGATGTCAAAATGTTTATATTCAACATTCGATATTTCAAGAGAACTAAATGTATTTATTAGCAATTTTTGAACGATGACCGCAACTCCCCCAATAATTATATTGGGAGTAGGCTTATTCAACATACTGTCATGAGAAACAATATACCGTTTCCTATTCTTTTTTTTATGTTGAAATTTCGTTGCTCGTCTTTTAAAATCAAAATTTCTAAAATCAAAATTCTATCTCATTGGTGGCTTAAGGCAATTCAGTTTGTACCCAGTAATTTAATTCCGTATTCCGCGAAAAAGACGAAATAGGCGACGATAATTGGCCAAATTGGCAACCCTGCCAATCAATTGCCAAATATCAAGGACCCCGCGTGCCTCGCGGTTCCGGTCTCGCATTTTTGTCATTTTTTTTTTCATCTCAAATTCTCTCGTTTTTGCTAGAACATTCAACATTACTAGGGAGCACACTATATGTTTCGCGAATTCCCTCGTCCTAGAATCTCTTAAAATTTAGAAACGAAATTTCCAGGAAATAAAACGAGAGCCAGTTTTAAATTCTAAACTCCCTTGTTCCAGATTTCGTGCTATATTTTTTTCGGTTTTTTTTTCTCTCCTCTCGTCGTCCACTCACCTCCAAAAAGAGCTTACGCAACGACCGATCTGCTTCGATGCTCTCGAACGGGCTTTGTTCAGATCCACGTGAGAGACTCAATCGACTTTAATTTATTTAATCTCTCCCGACGGCACCTCGACCTCGAAAAAGCAAACTTGAAATTACGCTCTCAAATCACTCGCATATACAACTTCAGCGAAACAAGCGACTAAATCAGTATTGACGTTTCAGCTTAATTTGTAATGTGACAAGCAGCTTGATCCTAGAAATTGTGCGTCTTTCTCTATAAGGCAGTTGAAAAAACGTGAACAAATACGATTATAATGTCGCTTGTCTTTCTTTTATTTCAAAACTTCTTAGAACAAAGTCGCACGATTTCTGATGTGGCTAATAACTATATTTATAAATTGAATTAACTATATTTATAAATTGAATTAACTATATTTATAAATTGAATTCCTTGTTCAAAAATCGGTGCCATTTGGATGCATAATTTTTTAAATTCGAGAAATGAGGAAAACTTACCTTGGCAATAGAATTTTTGGAGAAAAATGTTTATTAATGTTACCAGGAAAGAAGTTGAAAGTATACTGGCGTGCATTCGGCACCCTCAGCCGAAAGCCACCCTCGCGGAACTCGTGTTATTATCGAATAACTATGCTTTCTATACGATCCTGTGCATGCGAACTTAACTGTACTCGTGTTAGCCGATGTAAACAGTTAACAAAAATGTACACTTTCAACGAATTCTGAGCATCCATCTCACTTGAAGGAATTTTTTACTATTTTCTATTTGCAATTACATTCCAAACTAGTTGTTATCGAGAAAGCTTTTCTATATTTAGCAAAAAAAAAAATGTATCTTAAGTCCATTTTTCAATATTGCTAATCAACTTCTTTCTTATGTTGCAAAGAAAAAGATTTTCCATTTTTATTACTTATTAATAACATTTATACTCAAGTCAATTGCCTTCCAATGAAAAAAATATATTAATTAATTCAAATAAGTGATTAATTGAAAAAAATAAATAAATAAGTGATTGATTGAATAAAGTAAATATTTAATTGATAATAATCAATTAAATATTTACTTGAATCAAATAATATTTACACGGTAAATCGTTAGGTATTAAAATAACACTAAAATGGATTAAAATAACACTAAATTGGATTATTTTAATCCTTTTTGGTGTTATTTTAATACCTAACTATTTACCGTGTATTAGAGTCAATTAAATGGTTCAGTTCATATTTGCTTCAAGTACTGAAGTTATTGATTCAAATATTCAAATACCATTTAATTGACCCCATTAAATATTTTTGTAGAATTAAATTACTCCCATTAAATATTATTTGATTCAATTAAATAATTAATTGACAGGCATCGGATTTTACGACTTTTTACGAAAATGATGTTCCGCGACGTTTTTAAAAACGTAAAATCAAAAAAGAAATTTTTTTCAAATTAAATTCATCTTTAATTTTTATTTGCCTTAATTTTTAAAAAAATTAATTGTCATTGAGGATACAATTATTTAAAAAAATAACATGATGTAGAATCAAAAATAAAAATACTGTACCATTATTTTTTTGTTTTCGTTTTTAAAAACGTTGTGGACTTCAGCTTCATGACTTTTTTTTTTACTTTTTTCGACTATTTTCCAATAATGCGACTTTTATCGACTTTTATTAAAAATTTGCGACTTTTTTGACTTTTTAAAAAATTTCCTGACAAAATACCATATATTTTTTTCTTATATTCTTCTTATATTCATATCTTTAAAATAAAATGCAACATATTTCGATTTTTATAACGTAAAAAGCATAACTATTGACAAATCTTTGAAAATTTATTTTTCAATAATTTTTTTAATTAAATTTTTCAAATATACTGCAATTAAAAAGATTTTGAATAATTCTAATTCCGTAAAATTTAATTTAAACTAAATCCTCTTTTTAAGCGTTTTATTCCAATTTTAAAAAATCAACTTTTAAAGAATTTTAATTGAAAATTTTTGAAATAATATTGAATTCTCGAAAATTTTTAATGAATAATCTTCAAGTGCAAATTCAATAAAAAATTAAATTTAATGAAAAATAGTTTTTGACAATAATATTAAAATAGTTTTAAACAAATATAATTTTCTGAATTATTATGTTCTAATTTTTTAAAATTCAATTATTTTCAATATTTTGAGTATTTCCGAAAATTCAAATTTATACACAAAGTAATGAAATTAAAATTTTTCCAGAATATTATTTTTAACATTTCGGAGAAAATAATCATATATTCAAAATTTTCAATTTAAAATTCTTAGAAAAAAATTTGTTTTAAATTATATAAAACATCTTCAATTATTTTCGAAAAATTACATTTCAAAATACTTATAAAAAAATTAATTCTTAAAATTGTTCAATCATATGTTTTTAAGATTCAATTGTACCTTCTAATAAAGTAATTTAAAATTACTAAAAATTGACAATTTTATAATTTTTAAGAAATAATTTATTTATAATTAAAATTCTTGGAAAAATTTCATTAATTTTCTTATATTTTTTAAAAACTCAATTATTTTTCGTAAGATTTTGTCAAATTTTGAATTATTTTTTAAATGTTTTAGTAAATTTTAATTATTTTTTAAAAAATTTCATCAAATTTGTATTTTTTGGACATTTTGTAATTGCTTATTTAATTGTCAAACTTTTTGTATTTCAAAAAATTATTTAAAAATATTTTTAAAACGTTAATTTTACGAATTTCTTGAATAAAATTTTTGAAAATATTCTACCTTAATTAATATCTTTAAAAAAGAAAAATGGTCGGTTTAAATTATTATAAAAAATTTGATTTTTTGTATTTAAATAATTGAAGTCGCGAAGAAAATGCAAAAAATGATTAAAAATTCATATAGATAATTGATTCGGAACTGCAGTTTAGTTCAAAATTGTAGAAAATAATTGGATTTTTTGAAGAGTTACAGTTTAAGTTCCTGAAGTTGGCATCGATGCTCAGCATCAAAAAGTATTTTTCCTTATTTTTAGTAAAAAAATTTTCAACTAATTTTACTCCTTTTATTCGCCTAAGAAGTAAAAAACTATTTAATAATATTTTTATAACTAAATAATTTGGAAAAAATTGAGTGATTTTTTTGTTTTTGTACAAAAATTGTTTTTCAATAATGAGCATCGATGGCAACTTCAGGAACCTTATAGTTTTAATTTTTATAAATTATAAATTATAAATTATTAAATTTCAGAAGTTGAAATTAAAAAATTGTTTTTCCTGTGATTGAAGAAATAAGAAGTATTTAAATATTTATTTAGCAAAATTATATAAGTTTTGTTAATTTGAATTTTTGTGACAACGCTGAACTAAATTAACGACTTTTTCGACTTTTTTCTATTTTTAATCGAATAATGCGACTTTTTTCATCGTTAAAGTCGATCTGAGGCCTGTAACAATAAAATATTAATTAAATTGGACTATCAGATAAATATTTACTTGAGTCAAATAATTTTTATTTTAATCAACTAAATATATGCTTATCAGATACTGAAATATGGTATTCAAATACAATTTATTTGTTTGACATAAAAATTTTGATGGTATTCAAATACAATTTATTTGTTTGACATAAAAATTATTTGATTCGAGTGAATATTTATTTGAATCGAGTGAATATTTATTTGAATTGAGTGAATATTATTATTTGATTCAAATAAAAATTTTTTGATTCAAGTAAACATATATTTATTTGCGATATTAGTAAAATAATCGGTTATTTGAATCAATTAAATTTTTTTTCAGTGTAAAATTTGTTAATGTCTTTTAAACTTAAGATGTCAAAATGCAGTTTTAATTTAAAGAACTTTATGGGAATGAAATTGTCATGAGGTTTGTGCAAGATTCAATTTTCTTCAACAATGCTAATTTGCGATACTATAGAAATATTAAAAATTATACATATGGTTTCCCATACAACATGGAAAGAGTTTGAAACGAATGATAAAGTTCTCGAAAAAAATAACTCTTCATGTGAATTATAGAAGAAATAATTTTATTTTTGTCTGCGCACTCACACTTTGATTTTTTCTAAAAGTAAATTTTATTTTTTTCTCCAAAACGTTGATAAAAATAATGCTTATCAGGAGAAAGGTAATTTTAATGGAACTGAAGTGATTAGAAGGCCAATCGACCCACTGGCAGCCTCGCTATTCGTGTGATAATAATTGTCCGCAAACTAGGTGCTGCTTCGGACAGACTGCTCATTCCTGTGTGCCTGGCACGAAGCGAGCTTTTCAAGCAAGCACACCTTTAGAAACCATGTTTCATGTTATTATGCTAGTTTCCTGTATTCTTACAAAATATATCTCAAAATATATCTTGGAAATTTATAACTAATAATAATATTTCTTCTTCTTCTCTAATATATTCTCTTTGGAAATAAAAATCCGAATAATATGAATATTTTATAGACCTGAGGGTGCAAATTGATCGATTTTTAAAGAAGAAAATTCCTCACAGGGGAAATATCGATTACAGACGCAATTATTAAGTTTTGAATGACTTCACAGGCGGTAAAATTGAGAATATTACTCGTCTCGTTGACGAGACTTGTTTACAATGAATTTATGAAGGAAATTTGTGGGTTCTGTATTTCCAAATAATTTTTCTCGCGTGCTTCTACAATGTCTTAACGACTTGTTCAAACGTGATGTAAAGTAACCCTCGCTCTTCTATGGTTGTTCATGACAGTGAAGGTTTCGTTTGAAAAATTCATTGTCAACGTAATAAAACTTTTGTCATTAGTTTTCACTTTTTATAATATATATTGGGTGAATTTTCTGAAAGTGACACTTTTAAATTTCAGTTTTACAATTAATTTTTTTCTTCAATTATATGGTTTTTTCTATTAAAACTACTTAATTTCATACTCAAGAGTAAGATTTTTAGGTTGCGCAAAATTAATTCTTAAAAATATTAAAGTTTTTTTCATTTGAAAAATATTATTGTTGCTCCATTAAATTAATTTTATTTAATTGGCGAGCTTTTCTATTAAAAATTCACGCTAATATCGCGTTCACGAAATCGAAAATAAAATTACACTGCTTAAAAATTAATAATTTGTATATTTTAATACCAAATGTATTCAATTGGATGAAAATATAAATGTATTTAAAGTATTTAATTTAATGGCAATTTGGGTTTATTTTTTCAAAGCAATGCAGGTAAATACTAAAAACAAAAGAAAAACTAGCATATTTCAAGGAAAAGGCTTCGGAGATGAAAAATAAATTTTCTTTCATATTTCAGGACTCGAACTATAGGTCCGTAAATCCCGTAAAAGTCCGTAACTTTGCTTGAAATCCGTAAAAGTCCGTTTTTTTGAAAAAAGGTCCGTAAAGTCCGTAATTCGGTTGAAAAAGATCTGTAAAGTACGGAAATTATACGATATAATTTTTCCTCAATTCAATGATTTTTAATAGGTTTCTATACTATTCTAATAAAATTTTCCAAAAGAATTCAATTTAAAAAAAAAAATCTACTAAAATTCTACACAAACCTTTAATTATTTTCAAAAAATAATAACAATTTTACAGGAATTTCATTATTTACCATTTTTTTTATAAATTTCTTCGCAATATTCAATTATTTTTATAAATAATAAAATTTTTACAGGTATTTAATTTTTTTCGCAAATAATAAAATTCTTATTGGGAACACAAGAAAAAAAAAGTTTAAATTTTAACCTGATTTTGGGGTAAAAATTCGCTGCAACAAAATTTCACCTAGGTGAGGGCGCCACTGTCTATGTGACTTAGCATTGGTTAAAATTACCCGCAACAAAATTTATACCACTTTTTTTTCTGTGAATTCAATTATTTTGATGAATAAAAAGAATTTCAATTATTTTTAATACAATTTTAATCGAATTCCTCGAAAAATGTAATTATTCTTAGAAAAATTTTATTAAAATTTATCGAAGAAATTTAATTATTTTAATAACCTTTGCTACAATTTATTTATTAGAATTTAAATATTATTTTTAATAAATTTTTAATTTAATTTCTTTAAAGAATAAAATTATTGCATTCAAAATTTTTAATGCAATTCTTTGCGTAAATTGTCAATTATCTTTATAAATTATAAAATTCTTCTCTAAAATTGAATTTAAAAAAAAATTTTTAAATTTTAAAAAAGTTTAATAAATTTCTTGGCAAAATTTCAATTATTTTCAAAAATTTTCCCTAATTTAATTATTTTTAATATCTATTTTAATAAAATTTTGCAAAAGAATTCAAATTATTTGAAAATTGACTAATACAATTCTTTAAAAGAATTCAATTTTAAGAAACATATGTAATTATTCAATAAATTATTTTTGTTGTATTTAAATAATGAAATTCTCGCAGAATTTTCTCATAAAAATTGATTTAAAAATTAATTTGAGTTAAAATTTTAGATTATAATTGAATATTAAAAGTATTAGAGCGTAAAATTTTAGAAATAATTTAATTTTGAAAAGGTTTCAGATTCAAATCTTTGAAAATTTGAATTTTTCATATTTTTAACTTAGTAACAATTCTGTGGAATTAATTTTTTTGAGAAATTTTAATTGGGAATTTTTTTTATATTATTTGAAGATTTTATTTTCTAATACAAATATTTAATTGAAGAATTTACAAATAATTGAACAATCGAATATTGTAAAGAAATAGATTTGAAAATTGTCAAGGAACTTTTTCGAAAATTATTAAAAAAAATCGATTTTAAGAAGAATTTTAGTTAAAAATTCTTGAAAATAATAATTGAATTGATAATGATTTTATCACTCTATCTTTAATTATTATAAAACATGAAGACACGGAGTTATCGATGTCTTCGTGTTTTTTTTCGTTATGAAAAAATCTAATTTATAGTTTTAAGTAAAATGTTCTCTTATAAATTTTTGTCAGTAATTGGTCCATAAATGGTCCGTAATTTTTCATTTTTGGTCCGTAAAGTCCGTATTTTTAAATACTTTCACTGGTTCGAGCCCTGATATTTGTATACATTAGGGCGCAATTAAAATATGTTTTTTAGTAAAACACAAATCTCACACCCTCATTTTCTATAACCATCGAAATATTCTGTTAAATTTACTTCTACATTCAGTTATTTATCAAAAAGGAAGGCTTCGGAGATGAAATTAATTTTTACTCGGAGAAAAATGTAAATTTCGATTATTTATAACAGCAATAATTTTTCTCCTTTTTATAGATAAAATATAGGAAAATTTAACGTCCGATTCTCAGCTTTATTTTAATGTGCATTAAAATTTTGTTTAAGATATTTTTAAAGTATAAAATATGTCAGTAATCATTGTAAAGTAATTTTAACCTAAAACTGAAGACAAAGTTTAAACATTTTTATCAAAAATAAAAGTGAGGTCTACAAATTTTTAAAATGCACATAATGATAGAAAAAACATTGTACTTTCTGACAATATAAAAAATTTCTAAGAATAAAAAAAAATGAAAATTGAATTTTATTGTAGAAGTCCTATTGGAGACATGTTAAAAAGGCTTCGAAGATGAAAGTAATTTAGTTATTAGGTAAATTAAGTTCAATAAAATTATTTAATTTTCTTTTAAAAATGATAAATAAGTGCTAAATTTTCACTATGGAAATTGATAATAATTATTAAAGAGTAGATTTTGTAAAATTAATCGAGACATCAAAAATGTCACTTTCAGAAAATTCACCCATATAGAGGAGTGTCTAATTCAAAATTATTTTTTTCTTTTTTGTGAAAATCCATTATGTACGATATACTTTTTTATTATTTATGTTAAACGAAGCTGATCCATTATTTGACTTATATGAACCTTGTAAATTATGTCAGCTTATGGCACTTTTTAGAGAAGGAACCCTCTCGTGGGTGATTGAGCTCGGAAATTACGATCTCTTTCCCCTTCATATATGTAATATCTTCTTTCCTCTCTCCTCACCGACAAGCACAGTATTTTCTCTTACTTTTTTATTTAATGGCTCGTAAAGAAACAGTTGTTATTTGTTTGCAAAGTGAATTGCTTTCTGTCATTTGTTCTGTTCCTTAGGGATGGTGATTACAAGAAAAAAAAGAAATACATTAAACACAAACCTACATTCAGTATACTATACAATATAAGAAGTAATCTTTTTTGGAAAATTCCTCAAGATTTGTCTATAATTTAAATCGGACTATTGGATTTTTTAAGCATGAAAAGAAAGTTCAGTTGGAGATCAGAAATGACTTGAAATGCGATTAGGCTTGCAAAAGTTGTAGTCTGTAAATCAAGGGACAAAAATTCCAGGCCTTTGATCTCGGAAAGTCTCAAATGGCCAGAGGTAGGCTTGTTGGCACAAAGAACTTGCAAGCTCGCCACCCCTGTGTTGAACGAAATCGTGAGTCACATTTTGAACACACTCTATATACATTCGAATCGTTTTAGCGGAATAGTTCCTTGAATTTTCCTTTTCTTTCCTTTCCTTTCTATTTTAACGAATGAAGAATTTTAATAATTTAAAATTAGTCATTTTGATTTTAATTTATCTCGTATAACGCACGTACAAACCATTTTACTTGAAATGTAAGCCTAATTCAAATTTAATTCTAAATTCAAAGTTGAATTTTATGTTGCGCGTAAATTTAAATTAAATTTCTCACCGGGATTAAATTAAATTAAATTTAATTCTAAATTTAAATTCCTTACTCTAAATCTAAAATTGTAGGTGTAAATTTAAATGAAAATTTAATTAAACTATTCAATCGATAAATTAATAAATGTAATGTGATCAATAAATGAAAGTTGAATAAACTTAAATATTGTAAGGTGGAAAAATTTGTCATTATAGTGTAGGATCGTAGGTTGTGGAGAAAGGATGTTTTTCGATTTGGGGCAAAGTTGAAGCTTCATGCGGTTGGTCGGGAAAACTTGACGAGGCAAAAGTTATGTCGCTCTAATGTAACACTACTAGAAAGAAGTCTTTCTCAATTTCCTAAGCTCACCTAATTCCCATGTTTCCCCTCCGGGAACCATTATGTCGATCTCTTCACTCAGAAATCTACTTTCGGTGTGACGAAGAAAAAGTAGAAGAAATGACTCGTAGAACTTCTAACGACCACTAAATATATTTATCGTTAGGGTAGGTTATTTGTGCATCTGAAGAAGGGAGAAACCTAATTCATAGTTGGAATCCCTAATAGTAGAAGATAATTCTCCCATTTCAGTGACCGTGACAAATTTCTCGTTTCCACAGTTCATCTACTATATGTTGTCTAACATTCAAAAAATTTACCCCTCTACTAATGTTTAATTATACATCCGAATTTTGAGAAAATGATTTTGTTAATATATCGCAGGTGTATTAAAACGTAATTTTCGAAGTTTATGGCACCAAAAAAGTGCTACTAATGAGAAAATTCTGAAGGGAGAAAAAAAATGTCATTCCTGGTTTGTGATTTTTAAAGAACGGCGAATACTTGAGGCGCGAATTATACAATGGGCTTTTCAATCTTCAGTTCAGCACTTTTGGCAAATTTTTTTCTCTTCTCTTTTTTTGGTATAGGCCACACGTTGTTCACTTTGCGCGAAACTTCCTACAAACGATTAGAGGGCGCACATTTTTGTGGATCGCCTGACTAATTATCTACAATTGCCGGAAACACTATATGCTGAGCTGCTAACACGAATATTCCACTAAACGAAAAGTACTTCTTCAAATTTTTTGAATACGTAAATCCATAAATATTCTAACTTTTTGAAATACACTGGAAAGATTTTCATTGCGTGTTGCAAGAAGTATAAGAATTATGATTAATTATGTAGTTTAAAGAACTTTTGAGAGTTGTACATTTTTAAAGATAATTATCTTTAAAAATATGCAACTCCAGGGTTCGAAGCAGTGAAGGTATTTACAAATACGGACATTTCGGACCAAAAATTAAAAATTACGGACGAACTGACAAAAATAGAATGAGGCCGAATCAAATATAAGAGAACATTTTACTTAAAACCAGAAAATCATTTTTTCATAAAACTATAAAACATGAAGAAATCGAAAACTTCGAGTCTTCGACTCGAAGTCATCGATTTCTTTGCATGTTATATAATAATTAATATTAATTATTAAAAGAAATTTATAATAATTAAAATCATTATCAATTCAATTATTATTTTTCACAATTTTTATCTAAAATTTTTCTTTATATCGATTATTTTTAATAATTTTCGAAAAAGTTCTTTGACAATTTTCAAATTCATTTCTTTACAATATTCAGTTTTACGAAATTTCAATTATTAGTAAAATTCTTTTATTAAATAAATATTAGAAAATAGAAACTGAAAATAGTAGTAAAAATACTCAATTAAACATTTTCAAAAAACTTAATTACAAAATTCGATTATTTTCTAAAATTCACGCTATATATTGCTTTTAATATTCAATGATTATCTAAAATTTTAACTGAAATTCATTTTTATGAAATAAAATTCAATTTTTATTAGAATATTCTACTAGAATTCAAATATTTAAATAAAAATAAAACGTAATTAAATAATTTATTGAAGAATTGAACGTTTTTTAAAATTCAATTCCTATAAAAAATTTTTATCAACAAATTATCAAATACTTGAATTCTATTAATTCTATTAATTCTATTATATTTTTTTTAATAAAATCTTTAAGAATAATAACATTTTTAGAGAAATTCGATTAAAATTTATTGTATTAAAAATAATTGAAATTCTTCATTGAATTTTATTATTTATGAAAATAATTGAATTCTTGCGAAGAATTTTATTAAAATTTTTAAAAATAATTAAAATTCTGCATTAAATTTTATTAATTATGAAAATAATTGAATTCTTGCGAAGCATTTTATTAAAATTTTAAAAATAATTAAATTCTTGTAAAAAAATTAACAGGAATTCTATTATTTTTAAAAATTTTAATAAAATTCTTCGCATAAATCAAAAATAAAATTTTTATCAGATCTTTAATTACTTTGAGAAATTTTAATAAAATTATTCGCTAGAATTTAAATATTTTCGTAAAATAATAAAAATCTTTCCAGTAAATCTATTATTTTTAATAGTCTTAGTAAAATTTATCGCAAGAATTCAATTATTTTAAAAAATATTAGAATTCTAGCAGAAATTCAAACATTTTAAAAAGTTTATTGAAACTTTTTTTGGTAGAAATAATTCAATTATTTTTAAAATTCTTTAAAAATTTCCCAAATTGAATTATTTAAAAATTTTTTTTAAATTCTTGGAAAGAATTTAATTATTATAATTTAAAATTTTAACTGAAATCTATTTTTAAATCGATATTTATTAGAAAATTCTACCACAATTAAATTATTTAAATAAGAAAATAAATAATTTATTAAATAATTGAATGTTTCTTCAGTGAAAAAAATGTATTTGATTCAAATAACCGATTATTTGACTATTATCAAATAAATATTTACTTAAATCAAATAATTTTAATTTTTTAATTAAATTAAATAATATTTGCTTCAAATACTGAATTATTTGATTCAAATAAAAATTATTTGATTTAAGTAAATATTTATTTGATAATAGTCAAATAATCGGTTATTTGAATCAAATACATTTTTTTCAGTGTTGGAATTCAATTCCTATTAAAAATGTTATCAACAACTTTTTAAACAATTAAATTTTTTGGACGAATTTCAATAAAATTTTTAAGAATTTTTTCGAGGCATTCGATTAAAATTCTATTAAAAATAATTGAATTCCTAAAAAGAATTTTATTACTTACAAAAATAACTGAATCCCCGTAAATTATTATTAATTCTGAAAATAGTTGAATGATTGCGAAGAAATTTATAAAAAAATTGTTATTAATGAAATTCTTATGAAATTTATTTGTTATTTTTTGAAAATAATTAAAAGTTTTTGTAGAATTTTATTAAATTTTCTTTTTTAAATAATTGAATTCTTTTGGTAAATTTTATATAAATAGTAAATATTGAACAATATTTAATTTTTGCGAAGAATATTATTACTTTTAAAAAGAATTCAAATTTTGCAATGTATTTTATTAAAATTTTTGAAAATAATTGAATTTTATTACTTAAAAAAACAATTGAATTCGTGTGATAAATATTGTTAATTATGAAAATAATTGAAATTTTCCAATGAATTTTAATAAAATTTTTGAAAAAAATTGAATTTTGTTAAAGAATTTTGCTATTTATTTATACAGATAATTGAAATGTTGACGTTTTTTAGTTTTTTTTAAATATACGAATTTCGGAGAAGAATTTTGATGTTTCTAATAATAATTGAAATTTTAACGAGAATTTAAAAAAATTTTGGAACATAATTGAATTTTTGCGAAGAAGTTGATTACTTTTTAAAATAATCGAATTTCTACAATCTTTTGTAATTTCTCTAAAATTCTCCAAATTATATCGTACAATTTACGAACTTTTTATCATTTTTGAATGAAATCACGGACTTTACGGACCTTTTTTTTAACAAACTGGACTTTTACGGACTTGAAGCAAAGTTATGGACTTTTTTTGGATTTACGGACCTACTTCGAGTCCTGCAACTCTCAAAAGTTCTTACAATTTATTAAATTTCTTACTTATATTTACGAAATTTAGTTTAATTTTTTTTGTGCAAAACTGTTCCTTACATAAAGAAGGTTTAAGAAAATGTTGGCACTTTTTTTCGGCAAATCAATATCTCCTGCGAGATAAGGTATATATATACCAAAAAACGAAAATCATATGTAAGTTTGCGTTGGTTATGGATTACATATAGAGAAAACTAACCGTTCCCAATATGAAGTCAATTAAGGAGTGGAAAAAAAATGAAGATCGCAATCAATCCTTAATGCTAAAAGAGGGGACACAGAGAAGGGAAGAAAAAAAATCTCTGCTAGGAAGTTTGAAGTTGGCCAATGGTGGCGCTCTCTGGCGAGTTTGTCTCCAATCAATACTCACGTGTATGAGAGGGTCGAGCAAGAGAGCCGTATTTTCGAGATAGGGATTAGGGTGCGGCGTCGTGGTCAGGGGGTGAGACTATAGGGGTGAAATTGGAGTGGAAGGGGTAAGAGGGTCGATGCAGCGCTGGACCAAGGTCCACTCTCACTTACCTCGGAAGGGAAGGAGAAAATTTTCAGATAAGGACAGAGAGCAATGAATCTCGTGGGCGGCGAAAGGGGTGCGAAGGGCGAAGGGACGAAATGAAAGAGAGAGACAGAGGAAATGGAGAAAGAGAGAGTGAGTACAACAGTGAGAGCGAATCGAGAGTGAGAGCACTCCCAGGAAACCAAGGGGTGAGAATTCCAAAGGGTTCTCTCCTCTTGGAGAAAGTGAACGTGATGGTTCTCATTTCGAAGATATTCAATGCTTTACGTGGATTTCGATTCTTTTCTCTTCATTTACATGTAGTCGGAAGGTTTATGAGTTATCTTATTTATGAGTTCTTCTCTATTTCTCCTATTTTTTAAAAATATACACACTTCTGCAAAGTGTAACTATATTTAAGAGAAAAAATGGAACAGAGGTGACAAATTTAAAATCTATATTGTAATTTATTTTCAGGAAACTGTTCTATTAACTTTAATCTTTTGAAAGTTGAATGTCAGCAAGATTCTAATTGTGATTTTTTTGCTTTTGAATTGGTAAATTTTACTAAAAAAAATTTAGTGTTTATTAGTTGAAAGTACGATAAACAAAAATTAATAACAGGGCGTCTACTGACCAAAAAAGTAATCGGGGATTTAATTTGACAGGGAAAAACCGGGATTTTTATACAAAACCGGATATTTTTTCACCAAAATTAAAAAAAATTTTATTACTTTAAATTGTTTTTAAAAAAATTACTTTTTATTTCAATTTTTATACATATTTATACTCTTCTCTAACTTTGAATTCGTTACAAAAAATTAGCTTGACAGTAAAAGTCAGGCACTATTTCAAACAAATTATGTAAATAAATTTTAAAAAATTAGAAACTTTTTAACAACTAGAATTTTTAAAGTATTTTAATTTTATAAATAATTAACAATTTTATTTTATAAAAAGTCAAATGGAATTTTTCAATTCTATTGTTTCAAGATAATTGAATTTTTCTAAACAAATAATTAACTTTTTAAGTAATTGCAATTCTTTACATTTTTTGAAAAATAATTGAATTCTTTTAAAAAATTTTGCCTAAATTATTCGAAAATAATAAAAGGAAGTTAGTGAGCGTAATTATAGTTTTTTTTATATATATAGAGTCTCTCTTAAAGTTTTAAATTATAAGTTTAATTTTGTGCTTCTAAAAATTAGATTATTATATTATTATTATTCAATAATTATAATTATTGAACTTCTCTTAAAGTTTTAAAAAATTTAAACTTCAGAAATCAAAATGTTTATTTTTTAAAATTCTTTGCAGAAATTTAATTATTATCACAATATAGTTTTATAATAAACTTGAAAGATGAAATTTAAAATTAAAATTATTAAAAAAACATTATTTTAAAAAAATTTAAAGATTTACTTCACGGTAAATCGTTAGGTATTAAAATAACACCAAAAAGGATTAAAATAATCCAATTTAGTGTTATTTTAATCCATTTTGGTGTTATTTTAATACCTAACGATTTACCGTGTTATGTTCGACATAAAATTTTTAAAATAGTATAGACATCCTGTAATAATTTAAAAAATTGAATTTAAAAATAATAATTTTTAAATGTTTTAAAAGTGACATAATGCTTGTTTTGGCATTGATGATTATATCTAATACATCAAGTTTATTTCGAAAATGATTTTATTTTACTTTTGGCAAATGTTCTTGGAAATAATATTTTTGCAAGAAAAAACCTTTTCTGTTAAAATATAGAGTTATTTGATATAAAAGTAGAAAATGTTAAACGAGCATGCAATTATGCTTTTCGCGTCGACCTCGATAATGATGATTTTCACGCTTAAGAGAACAAATTCCAGCAATTTTTTTCAAATTTTCGTTATTACTCCGTAACACGCGACTGAAAATTTGCCCATTTCTTAAAATACTCCCTAGTCATGATAATTTTCTGCACAAAAATATTATTATTTTCTCAAACATAATTGTGTTCATCTTTAGTAAATAATTTACTGGTCTACATATACATTATGAGATAGAAAATGAAATATTTAATAATTTCATATTCAATATTCTTACAGAAAAATATTATTTCAATACTATTATTTAAGAACATCAAATTAAGACGAAGAAAGGAAGGCAAATAGCACCTTAATTTTATATCTTTTAACTAAATCCACTTCTGAGGGATTATTTATTATATTTATATTTCTTACCTGGTTAATATTTATCACTTTATTTTATATTTTAAAGTGAATGTTTATTTATATGCTTTATTTTATATTTTATTTTTTTATATTGTGACGAGATCTGAAGAAAGGGACCTTAGAGGCAAAAAATTATAGGTTATGTTTTCAATTTTCGAAATGAAAGTACAAAAAAAGGATCAACTATCAGTATAAATAGTTGATATTTAAGTCTTCCTTACAACTAAAATATTTAATAAACACTGATTTTAATGTGAAATAAGTAAAAAGAAATTTTGAATCAACAAACAAATAATACTGACATAACCTTAAAATGATTTGCTTCTAAGGTTCCTTTCTTCAGATCGCGTCACAGATTTTATATTTTATATTTTCTACTTTATATTTTATATTTTGTATTTTAAATTTTGCATTTTTTATTTTATTTTTTATATTTTATATTTTCTACTTTATATATTGTATTTTCTACTTTACATTATCTATTTTGTATTTTAAATTTTGCATTTTTCATTTTATTTTTTATATTTTATATTTTCTTCTTTATATATTGTATTTTCTACTTTACATTATCTATTTTGTATTTTAAATTTTGCATTTTTTATTTTATTTTTTATATTTTACATTTTCTACTCTATATTTTATATTTAAAATTTTGCATTTTATATTTTATATTTTCTACTTTATATTTTATATTTTGTATTTTATATTTTATGCTTTGTATTTTGTATTTTATATTTTATATTTTTTATTTTAAATTTTGCATTTTATATTTTATTTTTTATATTTTGTATTTTAAATTTTGCATTTTATATTTTATTTTTTATATTTTATATTTTATATTTTCTACTTTACATTTTGTATTTTATATTTTATATTTTGTATTTTAAATTTTGCATTTTATATATTATTTTTTATATTTTATACTTTATATATTGTATTTTCTACTTTACATTATCTATTTTGTATTTTAAATTTTGCATTTTTTATTTTATTTTTTATATTTTATATTTTCTACTTTATATATTGTATTTTCTACTTTACATTATCTATTTTGTATTTTAAATTTTGCATTTTTTATTTTATTTTTTATATTTTACATTTTCTACTCTATATTTTATATTTTAAATTTTGCATTTTATATTTTATATTTTATATTTTATATTTTATATTTTATATTTTCTACTTTATATTTTATATTTTGTGTTGTACATTTTATATTTTATACTTTATATTTTGTATTGTAAATTTTGCATTTTATATTTTATATTTTATATTTTATATTTTATTTTTTATATTTTATATTTTATATTTTCTACTTTATATTTTATATTTTGTATTTTAAATTTTGCACTTTATATTTTATTTTTTATATTTTATATTTTCTACTTTATATTTTCTACTTTATATTTTCTACTTTATATTTTATATTTTGTATTTTAAATTTTGCATTTTATTTTTTATATTTTCTACTTTATACTTTATATTTTGTATTTTAAATTTTGCATTTTATATTTTATTTTTTATATTTTGTATTTTATATTTTATATTTTACATCTTTAAGTGAATTATCAGATCCATACAATGTATAGCATTTTAATTGAATTTTATAATAATCGAGAGAAAAGTCCGTTCTTCTTTTTTTGGTATTTTTTTTCCTCTTTTTTTTTTTATTTAAGAAACGAAATTCTTTGTGCGGAGGGAAAATTCTGGCAAAATACACGAACGTCCCTTAGCGTCTCGTAGGTGGAGAATGGGAAAATGGAAAAAAGAGGAGAATGCAAATGGACCGACTGGGTGAGTTTTTCCAGTGTGTCTTCGTATGGATTTGCGTACGTTTATGTGCTCGAGTGTATAAAGTATCGCACGGACAGCCTATACATTTAAACTGGGCGCGTACATGAAAACGTATTTGAGAAAGTATAGAGTCCTCCTCGTGAGGCACTACTAAAATTGACCGTCTCCCTCAGTGACTCTCAACTTTCCCGATATAAGAATTTTTTAGCTTTTCGAATTTCAATATTCCTCTCTCTCTCTCTCTCTCTCTCTCTCTCTCTCTCTCTCTCTCTCTCTCTCTCTCTCTCTTGTGTGTCGGTTATCCAACGTGTTCCGTTTTCTTCCAATGTGGATGTAGTTTTCGGTCATTTTTATATTTCATGAAATTTGAAAAAGAAGGGAAATAGCTTAGTGAGGAGGAGTAGGAAAAAAAAACTTGAACAGTAGTACGGGTAGGCGTGAGGTCAGCCTTGGGTGCTAGAGATATACTTAATATACTATCAGTCAGAGAGGAAGTTTCCTTATTTTCTATTTGAAAATAGTTTTCTGTAGTTTTCGGTAAAACTATTTGGTTTTTAGTAGATTTTGTCCTAAGTAGGGTAGGTCAATTTCGAAGAGTTTCGCCACAGTGAAAAAAAATGAGTAAAACCTTTATTCCCCTTTAAATTTAAGACTATATGGATTATTAAAGAAACTTAAAGTGATACATGGAGAGAATGATTTTAGGTCAGTTTTCCGCTTATTGAGTTGAAATTTTCTGCAGGTTCATCAACATCAAAGTGAAGAGATGTGCTATACATGCACAAAAGCAGGTGGAATTAGAAAGTCAGTGAGTGCATTCTTCCATAATGTGTGTAAGGGTTTGGAGAGAAGCGAAAAGGGTGAATTCGAAAGGGTGGTGCGTGCTTGCTGGCGTTCGAGGGTTCGATATGCTGGAGAAGGTGAGTTTCGGAACACAATGTCCGGCATGGTCCAGCCGTCGGAGATGCGAGTATTGATCTAGCTTTGCTTCTCCGCCGCTTCCTTTGCTTCCTCTCCGACCCTCCATGAACACCCCTATATACGTGTTTCTGGGAGTTGAGCAAAGAGGGTGAGTCCAAAGTCCAGCATTCCGAGCTGCCCCAAAACCAGGAATAGCGTTCACTCTCGCTCATGCCTCTTCCTTCCTCGCCTCCTTCGTCATTCCCCCTTTTATTCCTCCGCTTCACCTCTTATATATGTTAGAGGTGCTCAGACGCTCAACTTGCCTCAAAATCGTTCTCGCGAAACTTGTAGATCGAATTTCTTCTCATCGAAATCAAATAAGCGAATGATTTTCTCCAATTTTTATTTTAAAGAAAGAGAGAGAGAGAGAGATAGAAAAAAGAAGCATTTGAATCCATTTCCATTTCGCACGGAGAAAAATGGATAGTCAAATCTATTATCTAGATAATCATGGTTGATGATCTTGGATACTCAACTATAGGACAACCATCTAGATATTCAAATTTAGTATCTTGGTATAGTCAAACTAACATATTAACCGCCATTATACAAGATATTCACATTTAACTATCCTAGATAATAAATACAAGTTGAAGTGTTCATATACATTTATGTTGATCAATATGAAATATTTAATAACCAAAAGTTAGATCTTTTGACAAAAATAATGAATTAATGTAGTGATAAATACTACACGGAAAAAAAAGTACAACTGAAATGGAGAAATTTTTCACTATAACAGCCAAACATTTCGTCAAAAACGAGCGAGCGATATTGTCATTATCGTTAGAATGGCGATATTGAATTTTACTTGAAAACAACCTATGACAGAACCAATTTTAATTGCGTAAAAAGTAAAATTAAATGCTCATTTTAATTTTTTTCAATCGTATGTTTCAAATTACAAAAATTTCTAAGTATATTATTGAAATTAATACTATGTTTTAAAACTGAAAACTCAATGTTTATGCTGTCAGAAATTCCAATATGGCTGACGAATTGCACTCAACCAAAGCTCACTATCACTGAATTGGCTAAACTTTTGTCTAATGTAGTTAAGTTTAATTCACAACGTTGGTTATGTTGTTCTTTATTTTAATTATATTCCCAATATTGCTCGTTCGCGTCCTGAAATTTTTTTCCGTGTAATTAAATAATATAATTTTTTTCATTAAAATTTGGACTATATATTACATAGAGAGATATAGAGACATATAACCAAAAATAATAATCTTTCAAATAACGAATATGAATGCAATACGAAAATAAATGATATACTGTTAAAAAAGTTGAAAATATTTTTGTTTAAATTAAAAAGGAAAAATATACCGATTTAAAATGTTTAAAATAATTTTTTTCAATCTTAAGTCTCGGACCAGTTTCGGGTATTTTATTTTTTCTCCACATTTCCACTGTTCCAGCAATTTCAACATTACATTTTTCTCACAATCAATTTTTTGATACAAATTCTAAACAAAAAGTGTGTTGTCAGAAAAATTTTCAAAAAAATTCTTAAATTTTAAACTTTTAATTTGTATTTACTAAATGTTCATTTTTCTTGCAATATTTCAAAAGACTAACGCGCTTTTAACGAACTTTCAATAAAAACTGACAAAAACACGTGTTGCAATGGGGACTGGGATGACTAGTTTTAAGGTTATGTTTTCGACTTGAAGTTGCAGCGCAGTATGATCGGTAGTCAAACTTTTGCGCAAGCACTCGACAAGTTGACTATCCAGGATAATAAAATTTGATTATCTGTATATACTAAACGGGAATATATAATATTTCATGAAGATAATATTTCTGACTATATAGATAGTAAATTTGATTATATATTTTTGTAACTATATACTTTTAACTATCCATTTTTCTCCGTGCGGATATGCACTGAAAAAATCTAGTCTCAAAATGAGTATCATACGCTACTCATTTTGAGTTGCAACACAAATGAGACTCTTTGGTGGCGCCACGTTCTATGGCGTTTAACATAGTCTCATTTTGAGATGCAACAAAAATAAGACTGGGTTTTTTGTGTGTGGATGGAGTTGCAAATTTTTGGTTTCGCGCAGATATTGCAACAAATTTTTCAAGCGTATGAAAAGAATTGGTTTGGGACAGTGAAAAATGGTTGGAGATAAGTTCACTATAGAGTTAGATCCGGATAAATCCGCTATGAAGTCACAAATCTTTGCCGAGTGCTAAGATTACTGTTAATTTATAGGCTCTGCGGACAAATGTTTTGGAAATGAAAATTAAGTTCCAGAAAAATTGCTTACTTTTCAAAACAAAGGAAACTTGACGTTTTGACTTGTATTAGACTTCCATTCATAACAGGGAAACGAGGACCTACCCCACAAACCATCAGTCATCGCGCACTATTGTCCATCATTGCCTAAACCTAGCATAAGAAATTCCAGTATGAAAGTACACATTCTTGCTTAAATTAACATTTTTATTAGTTCACTGTTATAACATAAAAGTATCAAATGGCAACGACTAGCCTCGGATATTATGACTTTTTCGACTTTTTTCGCCTATTTTCGAATAATGCGACTTTTATCGACTTTTATTAAAACATTGCGACGTTTTCGACTTTTCTTTCAAATTTTGAGGCAAAATACAATATTTTTGGTATAAAATGCAACTTATTTCGATTTTTATTCCGTGCATATGTAACTTACACCCAGAAAAAGAATTTCTTTGAAATAAAGAAATTGTTTTTTCAAATTCTCTCTTTGAATCAAAGATAAAATTTATTTGAGTAAAAAACAGTTTTTTTACTTTTACAAAAAACAATTTTCAAGGTTTTTTAATTTGAAGAAATTTTTTCTTTGAATGATATTTTTGATCCAAAGAAAAATTTCTTTAAGACAAACAAAAAGCTGATAACATTCAAAGAAATGATTTCTTTGAAGTATTTATTTCTTTGACTTGAAAAAGAATTTATTAAATCCAAAGAAATATTTTTTTACGTCAACAAAAAACAGTTAAAGAAATCATTTCTTTAAGTCAAAGAAACTTTTTTTTTACCCTATAACAATGCACAAATTTCTTTGATTTAAAGAAACATTCTTTGAAACGAAGAAGCTATTTTCTGTTTCTGTTTCAAAATATTACAATTAAAAATATTTTGAATAATTCAACTTCTGTAAAATTTAATTAAAACTAAATCATCTTTTCAAGTGTTTTATTCCAATTTTTGAAAATTAACTTTTCAAGAATTTTAATTGAAAATTTTTCAAATAATATTAAATTATCAAAAATTATAATAAATAATTTTCAAGTGTAGATTCAGTCTAAATGAAAATTAATGAAAAATAGGTTTTAAAAATAATATTAAAATAGTTTAGAAAAGAAAAAATCTCTAAATTATTACGTTCTAATTTTTTAAAATTGTTGTTCAAAATTATTTTCAACATTTTGGATAAAATAATTGTATATTCTAAATTTTCAATTAAAATTCTTGTTGTTGAAAAAAATTTGTTTTAAATTATACAAAACATCTTCAATTATTTTCGAAAAATTACATTAGAATACTTATAAAAAAACTAATTCTTAAAATTGGTTTATCATACTTTTTTAAAATTCGATTACCTTCTAATAAAGTCATTTAAAATTTTTTAAAATTATAACTATTTTAAAATTTTACAGAAATCATTTATTTATAATAAAAATTCTTCTTTATTTCTTCTCTATTCTTAAAAAACTCAATTACTTTTAACAAATTTTGTCAAATTTTGAATTATTTTTTAAAGGTTTTAGTAAATTTTAATTATTATTAAAAAAAATTTCATAAAAATTAATTTTTTGGACATTTTATAATTGCTTATTTAATTGTAAAACTTTTTGTATTTCAAAAAATTATTTAGAAATATTTTTAAAACTTTAATTTTACGAATTTCTGGATTGAAATTTTTATTAATATTCTACCTTAATTAATATCTTTAAAAAGAAAAATGGTCGGTTTAAATTATATAAAAAAAATTGTGTTTTTTGTATTTCATTAATGTAACTCTTGAAGAAATTGCAAAAAATTATTAAAAATTCATATTGATAACACAAAATAATAAAATTAAAATTGTTCAAAATTATTTTCAGCATTTTGGAAAAAATTATTATGTATTCCAAATTTTTAATTTAAATTCTTCAAAACAATTTTGTTTTAAATTATGCAAAAATTTTCAATTATTTTTGAAAAATTATACATTAGTGTTTACAAAAAATTAATTCTTACAATTGTTTATTTCAATTTTATAAGATTCAATTGCCTTCGAATAAAGTAAATAAAATTTTTTTTACATTTACTACTTTAGAATTTTTCAGAAATAATTTATCTATAATTACAATTTTTTGAAAAATTTGATTTATTGTTTTATATTTTTAAAAAACTCAATTATTTTTCGCAGGATTTTGACAAGTTTTGAATTATTTTTTTAAATGTTTTACTAAATTTTAATTAGTTTTGAAAAGATTTGACCCAATTTCAGTTTTTTAGACATTTTTTAATTTGTTAAACTTTTTTGTATTTTCAATAAATTATTTAGAAATATTTATTTATTAGAATTTGTTAAAATGGTCTACCTTAATTAATATCATTAAGTATAGAAAAATTTAAGGTTTGAATGATTATAAAAAATTGGATTTTTTATACAACACTACTTTATAATTTTTCAGAAATAATTTAAGATAACTAAAATTCTTTGAAAAATTTCATTAATTTTTTTTATATTTTTAAAAAACTCAATTATTTTTCGTTAGATTTTGGCAAATTTGGAATTATTTTTTAAATGTTTTATTAAATTTAAATCAGCTTTGAAAAGATTTGACCAAATTTCAATTTTTTAGACATTTTTTAATTATATTTAATAGTAAAACTTTTTTGTATTTTCAATAAATCATTTAGAAATATTTTTAAAAAGTGAATTTTTACGAATTTTTTCATTAAAATTTTTGAAAATGTTCTACCTTAATTAATATCTTTAAATAGAAAAATAACGGTTTAAATTATTATAAAAATTTTTATTTTTTTATTTAAATAATTGAATTTTTTGATGAAATTGCAAAAAATGATGTAAAATTCATTTTGATAATTGATTTAGAGATGAAAATTGTTAAAAATTGTAGAAAGTAATTAAATTTATAAAAGGGTTATAGTTATAATTTTTAAAAATTATTAAATTTGAAAAGTTGAAATTTCAAAAATTTGATTTCCTGTGAATAAAGAAGTAAGAAGTATTTGAATATTTATTTAGCAAAATTATACAAATTTTTAATTAATTTGAATTTTTGTGACAACACTGAATTAAATAATCGACTTTTTTGACTTTTTTCTATTTTTAATCGACTAAAGCGTCTTTTTTTGTTGTTCGTTAAAGTCGATCCGAGGCCTGCAAAAAATTGATGCCAAAAATGTGAATCAAGTAAAAAATTGATCCAGATTTTTGACATCGCAATTTGATCCACTTTTCCACTTTTAGTGTCAATTTGATACTTTGAAGAAAACTGTGATTACAATTTGAACTGTCGAACAAAGAGTTATTGTTTCTCTGTGTTTTCCAATGATTCAATTATATTGTAAAATGTAGAGTAATTTTTGAAGTTTCTATAATTAAATTAAATGTGATTTAAGATAAAAGAAAACACGGGTTAGGAAATTAATTAACACCTCGCGAGAGACCACTCCGAGTTTATAGGCCCTTTAAACTGGAATGAATGAACCATTCGACTCGGGAGTAGGGCTTGCACAGTCCTTGAAGAAGGTCTTGAAATAGAATGTGCAGGATTAAGATAATAGTCTCGGGAGGGATGCGAAGGCGAAGGAGCCACGAAGGCAAAAACGAGAACGATATGATGTGGGTCAAAGTCGCAGGGACTGGGGCTCCTTCTCGGTTGCTGATCTTAGGACCTTACTTTTACACCCTTTTTTCCCCGGATCGATAAGAGCGTTATCCAACTCTCATTTACAAAAATAGAATCCAATTTTATCATCACAACACACACACATACACACACTGAAAATAAATAGATTCACAACAATTTTTATTTTAATCTCCGCACTATTCCAAAAACCCCGAAATCTCAATTTGAGCAACAAAAAAAAAAACTGTAAATCTACATAAATATTCAATCAGCCATGGTAAAACAGACGATTCTGTCATAATTCGGCAAGCAACGTAATTTAAGAAATCGTCGCCGAAAATCGATAAATTGAAACTGGAACTTGTCCTCTGATTTTAATCTTTTGCGTAAAAAAAGTTAGTAGTTCAAGTTGGAGTTACTCGTAAATCTTTGGCTTGTCCATAATAATTTTTTCCAATCGTGTGTAATAATTTTGAGCGCTTTTTTTCTATATATATTCTCACTAAAATTCCTTGGATACGGGTGGCCAGCTATCGAGACAATCGTAAAGACTAATTAATCTGGCATTTCGAAAGTTGCAGAGAGACTACGGCTATGTATTTTCTTAAATGTATATAGACGAATCGAATGCTCGCGAGCGCGCAGCATAAATTAAATTAGCATAATTTCGGCCTTTCCGACAACAAAGTAAACCGAATACTCGCGTGTAAATTTAAGAGGATTGACATTCAATTTCGCAAACCGAGCAAAGCCTTCCCCCGATACCTTTATTTCACTTCCGCGAATTCGTCGCTTGTATGATAAGTTTTAATTCGAATCTTTCGTCTCTCTATACTGCGGATTTCTTTGAAGGATAGGATTTAAATGAGAGCTAAAATAATGAACCTTCCGTAAATCACTCTTCTTTTTCTTCAAGTTTTACTGTTGAATATATATATGTGACGCGCTCCGAAGAAAGGTAGCTAAGAAGCAAACGAATTATAGGTTAGGGTCGTGTTAAATATCTCTTGATTAAAAGTGTACTTTTAATTATTTGAATTTGAAACTAATTCTTATGGAGTATTTTAGATGTTATGGAGGCTTAAAGATCAATAATTTAAAATTAATATTTGATTTTCTCTCTGTATTTTTACTTGAAAAATTAAAAACATAACCTCAAATTTTTTGCTTCTTACTTTCTTCGGAGCGCGTCACATATATGTTAATTTAATTCAAAGCTCGAAAATGTCTTCGATATAGGGAAATATTTAAATCAACCAACAATGCACAATGTCTATTTTCTTTTTTCATTTTTAAACACGAGAAAGAAGGGAAAGAAGGGTGAAGAAATAATAACTGGATATAAAAAATGCCTCCTATGAATGTATGTATATTTTTTGAAAAGAATGGAATAAGAGAAGCGCCTGAAGAAAAGGGAAAGTGTTTGTTTTAGAGAGTTCTTCTAAAGTGACATTCTATCCCGCTGCGTGAAATTAACTCTCCGATGCCGACAGCTCAAAAAAGGAATTTCTTCGCAGAACTCTGACATGATGTTTTAGGTGAAACCGGATTCACCGGAAATTAATAATAGTACTTCATTTTCCAAACTAAAAAACTTTTACACGAGCTTTTGTTTCCGTTTTTCTACCCGCATGCGCATTTATGCAAAATAGTCTCTTAATTACTTTTTCAAAATTTAAACGAAAGAAAGTATAGTATTCCTTTCTGTCATTAATTGCTTGCTATTTTTCAAAACCGTACGTAAAGTCAAAACCTTTAATTTACGAAGAATTAAATATGGCAGAGTTATAAAATATTTGTCTATAAATCTCTGCGATTTTAATAGCTATAACAGTATAGAATAAAGTATGGAAACATTAAATTCTTTTTTTCGAAACATATATATGGGCGGGTCAAAAATATTATGTGACAAAAAAAGAATCTACAATTTCAAAAGAAATTATACCCATTCTGACATTTGATTCCTCGGGACAATGTTGAAAGAAGAAAGAAATCTCAACATCTAAAAGTTATACATATTTTGGAAAAAATTGTACTTAAACAATTATTGGCTCAGAAAAAAAATGTTTTTCGGGAGGAAAAAAGTCTAAACGAGACTGTAGTGCAAAATAAAAGCGTGGCCTATGGGTGCGATCGTGGATTTAAGGTAGCGCCTTAGCGGCGGCATCAAAACGGCGCTAGCCTCCTCGTAAAAATTATCGGTAATAAAAAATTTTGATTTATGTTAAGTTTCTGAGAAAACAGATTGCAAACTAGTGACGGAAACTCCCTTGAGTCTGACCTTTTGCGGTAATTATTGTTTCCAGTTAGAAGAATCGTGATAATCCTTCATTTTACTTTCCTAAATTAAGGAAACAACATTTTTTCTCCATTAAATTATATATATATATATATATATATATATATATATATATATATATATATATATATTTTCAACCTTGAAGCAATTCAAAAATAACTTGGTAAATAATTAAAAAATAATTTCGAGGGTAAACCATAAAAGATGCGCATTTTACAGCTTTAACTATTAGAGTGTTAAAAAGTGTATTAAAGTGTAAGTGTAAAAAATGTCCCTAAGAAATTAGATGTTTAATTACTTTATTAAATCACAATTTAAAAGCAACGTTATGTATATATATAGTAGAAGTCGATGATGGAAGCAACCAATATTTAAACGAAAGCTTTAAAACTTAAGAAACTTTTAATTAAAACTTGCAAAAATGAAGCTTCTTATAACTCGATTAAAAAGTTTCGAAAGTTGGTAAAATTTATAAAATTTATAAAAAGGTGATAAGACTCTCAAAGGTTTATGAAATAATGTTTCAAGTAAAACAGTTTTTCTTCTTTCTTTTGTAATTTTTCTTCCAAGAAATAAAGTACACGCGAATATGTAGAAAAATTTAGTTACTTCAATCAATTTATATTTGTCTCAATCACTAGTCTATAAAAAATTGCTTTCTTTAATTATCTTCTTATTTTAATTAAAAATTAATAAATCTATAAAATATTAAAATATTAAAATATTAAAATGTTAAAATATTAAAATATTAAAATATTAAAATATTAAAATATTAAAATATTAAAATATTAAAATATTAAAATATTAAAATATTAAAATATTAAAATATTAAAATATTAAAATATTAAAATATTAAAACATTAAAATATTAAAATATTAAAAATTCAAATTAAAATTAAATAGTAAAATATTTAATTGATTATAGTGACAAGTGAAAATGTCTACATTTTTTTTATTAACGTCTTTTATGGATACAGTGACACTACAAAAATTATTTTGTATTAATTATTTAACGCTTAAGAATTAATTGCCTTTATTTGTCAATTTGTTTTTCGTATAGTTTTTTTTATGAAAATTAAAGTAGAATTTTACCCAGTAATCATCAATGGATAAGTAATTTTCTCTTATTTGTTGTTGGTAATATATTTTGCTTGATACAAATGATTTCTACTTTATCAACATAGGGTAAAAAGAATACCTTGATGGTTTCAGGTTGGTAGCCAAAATTCAGACGAATAAGACGACTCATGAAGTGTAAAAGCGCGATTATTTAAACTACAGGTGAAAGATAATATTTTTTATTCAAATGCCCGATTTGTTTTTTGTCAAATAAACATTTACTTGAATCAAGTAATTTTTATTTAAATAAATTAAATTTGTTTTAAGTACCTAAATTATTGGTTCGAATACAGTTCATTTATTCAGGGCTCGGATTATGCGACTTTTTCGATTTTTTTTCGACTTTCTTGTGAACAGATGCGACTAATCGACTTTTTCGAGATTTTTTTTAGTAAAATGCGACTGAAATTTTTAAAATTTTCAGAAAATTAAAGTTAAAGGAAAAAGTTTTAGTAAAAAAAAAATGTTCTATTAAGTTTATTCTTTATTTACAGATTTCTTTCAAATTTTTCAAAAAACATCAACAACATCTTTTTTAAATAAATATTTAATTACTGTTTTTCCATAATAATTGAAATTCTTCAAAAGATTCAAATTCAAACCTTTTTGATATTAAACTAATTATAATAATTAAAGATGACCGAGTGATAAAATCATTATTTTATATTATAAGATTTTATTTAAAAAAAGAATTTGAAAATAATTTAATTTCTAGGATGAATTTTTTTATTTTTAAAGATAGTTAAAATTTTGATAATAATTTTATTAAAATTCTTTCCAAATAATTGAATTTCTGAGAAGAATTTTATTACTTTTGAAAATAAATGATTTTCGAGGATGAATTTTATTATTTATAAAGATAATTACAAATGTAGAGAAATAAATAAATAAATGAAATTCTGACAAGAATTTTATTAAAATTTTTTGAAAATAATTAAATTACAGAGAAGAATTTTATTATTTATAAAGATAATTGAATTTTTGATCATATTTTTTTTAAATGCACTGAAAAAAAAATTTATTTGATTCAAATAACCGATTATTTGGTTATTATCAAATAAATATTTACTTGAATCAAATAAATTGTATTTGAATTAAATATTTCAGTATTTAAAGCAAATATTATTTAATTGATTCAAATAAAATTATTTGATTCAAGTAAATATTTATTTTGATAATAACCAAATAATCGGTTATTTGAATCAAATAAATTTTTTTTCTAGTGTGTTTAAAAGTAATTAAATTTTGAAGAAAATTTTTGATATTTATAAAGATAATTGAATTTTTGAACAAATTTTTTAAAAAAATGTTAAAAAGTAATTGAATTTTGATGAAGAATTTTGATATTTATAAAGATACTTAAATTTTTAAACAGATTTTGTTTAAAATGTTTAAAAATAATTGAATTTTGAAGAAGAATTTTAATATTTATAAAGATAATTGAATTTTTGAACAGATTTTTTTAAAAAATGTTAAAAAGTAATTGAATTTTGATATTTATAAAGATAATTGGATTTTTAAACAGATTTTTTTTAAAATGTTAAAAAATAATTGAATTTTGATAAAGAATTTTATTATTTATAAAGATAATTGAATTTTTGAACAGATTTTTTTAAAAAATGTTTAAAAGTAATTAAATTTCTATGATTAATTTTTTTATTTATGAAGATAATGATAATTTGATGAGAAATTAAAAAACATTTCAAAATAATTAAAATTCTTCGGAGAATTTTATTACTTTTTAAAATAATTGAATTCCCATGATGAATGTTATTACATATTTATAAAATTTTGACGAGAAATTTAAAAAAAAATTTTGAATTGAATTGAATTTTTGTAAAAAATTTCATTATTTTTGAAAATAAAGGAATTTTAAAGTAGAATTTTATTATTTATAAAGATAATTGAAATTATGACAGGCATTTTATAAATTTTTTTAAAATAATTGAATTTTGGAAAAGAATTTTATTATTTATAAAAATAATTGAAATTTTGAACAGATTTAAAAAAAAATGTTTAAAAATACCTGATTAAATTTTTGCCATGCATTTTATGCATGGCATAAAGCGACTTTTTTTGAGTCGAGCCCTGTTTATTTCGCATTAAAAACTATTCGATTGAAGCCAATTTTTATTTGTCAATAGTCAAGTAATCGTTTATTTTAAATAAATAGATTTTCCATCAGAGTTAGCTTTTGAAATTTTACAATAGATATTTAATAACTAAAAATTATTTTAATAACTAAAAAATATTTTATAAATAAAAAATATTGAATAACTAAAAAATATTTAATAACTTAAATAATATTTAATAACTAAAAAATATTTAATAAATAAAAAATATTTAATATCTAAAATATAATTTCTTTCATAAACTATTCTATTATCTCAATATACGAAGTAATATAGGGAACAAGAAAGTCAACCAAAATATTATTTACCAAAATTTATTTACATAAAAACATGAATAATACCTATAAGTTTTCAACTGCTGCGAAATTTTATTTTCGATTCAGAAAATAATAATAATAATATATTGTCACAATTGGCGCAATAGATATAGTTACTTGTAGGGAAATATTAATTAATTGTTAATATATAATATATTTATATATCGTTACAACAAAAATTGAAACAAACTCCCACGAGATCGGTTTATTATCAATATATTATCACGCACAGAAATTGCGACAATAATGACTGGACGTACCAAACCTATTGTGACGAGTAATAATTTGTTTTTTTTTTCTTCTTTCGAATAAATTTAATCTTCATAAATAGTACATGCGTAAAACATTCGTTACATTATTTACAAAATCATACATTCAGCTAAAAATAAACATTTCAAGTTATTAAGACCGTAAAAATAATAATAAAAATATTAAACATTTACATGCGTATCGAGCATTTTTATAATTCATTTCTCTACTAATTTTTAGCCAATTGCACTGAGGCTCAAGACCTACTTTTGTCAATTATTTTTTTTTTCATTGCTCACATTTCTTATAAACAAATTTCGTTAAAATCTTTGTAGTTTTTTTTAAAAAGCGAACAAAGAAGCTCTAGAGGGTAATTCAATCGTGTCACTAATTTTTTGTTAAAGAGTCATTAAAAACGGCAGCAATATTTCGTACCCAACGTATACAATAGTATAAATTTTTATTATACACGAATGATTCACCCCCTAAAAAAAAAAATCAATTTAATTCTTTAAAATTTTGATAAATCGACTCGCTTGGCTAATACATATATAATATATATGAAAGCAGTTTTGAACTGCAATCGTCTAAAAATTAAATGTCTCTACAAATTAAAAAAGCGGCAGTCTCGAAATATTTTTTTTTTCTCCATCAGGAAAAATAGTTTACAAAACAATGCAAAGCAATTCTTTTTTTCGATGTTCCACATCGCATGAACCGAAAAATAGTCTCAACTCCCTTCTGAATTTTGACTTTATGGCACATCAAAAATAGTTTCGCCTTCTTTCTTTTTCCGCATAGAAAATATACATCACTACTCATTTCGTTGACCATTTAAATTTTTTTTTTACACATTTGCCACATAAATAAACCTCTAGCTGATTGATTCAAGTCTTCGTTCCCCAACCACGGCACAAAACTCTTTTGATGTGCGTCAATATTTGTCCCAACTGACCGGCGAACATTCTCGAACAATAAGCTTTAACAAATATCCTTATATGTATACATTAACAAAGCATGTACTCTTTTCATTTATTGCGCGAACACTTTATACTTGATTATACAGTCGAATTATATTTTTGTATATTTCTATAAAGTAATGGCATAAACGAGATCATTCAACCTATGCCCTGTCGTATCGCAGTACAGGATATATATATATATATATAAAAAAAAGTGTCTCACACACTTTGTTTTTATGTGCGCCTTGCGTATTATTTATATACATATATGCAACATTTTCTCATTGCAAGTCAATTGTGTGTGAAAAATGCCTCTGACACAATTGACTTGTGATCAAAAATATTATTCTCTACAATTGGCGTCAATATTTTGTACATGTTTCAAAAAGTTCTTTTTTTTATAGTAATATGTTTGATTGAAAGTTATTTTTTGTTGATTTCGAAAAAGAAAATACACTATTTCGTCGGGGAGTGTATCAAAACATTTCTTATTAGTGGTGAACAACTTTAGAGCTGAAAAGTGTAGAAACAAATTCGAACGACATTTTTGTTATTTGACTCTAAATAATCTTTGTCATGTTGGTCCATTTTTGTCTGTTTTCCAGCAGTAAAGTTGTTTTCTTTTTAAGCAAAAAGAAACTTGTTTTGATAAATTTCCATGCCGCAGAATCGACATATTTCGATTCGATTGAGCACTTTCAAAAGTTGAATCAGCTATTCGAGTGGTTTCCTCTTACGTCTATCGTATATTTAGATTTACACCGATTGTATAAAAAAAACACTTGCGACCACAAGTTCTGTATCAAAATGACATCGCGACTCTATATAAAGCACCTTGATTACAAAAACTTGTCATCCCCCTTTCGTCACGGTTTGTTGAAAAAATTCTCGAAATTTGAAAATTGTCCATAAAAATTGTTCGTCAAAATGATTCGATGCGCGTTTGGTATATATATAAAGATTTTTTTGTGTAAAGATTTGATATAAATATTTTTGTATAAAAAAAGATGCACCATCATATGCGACCAGTCACACTTGATTAAATATATAAATCCGATACAAAAATGTGCGTCTTTTTTGTGCACAACACATTTTTAAGGGTCAGAAAAAGGATTTGTCAACGAAGAGTCAAGCTGGCTTAAAGATTATATCACATCCTCAGTATCTCGAACGGCAGTGTTTTATACTAGCCGATATTTTAAAGTCGCATTCTCGCGACATTATATATTTTTTATACCTATTATTATAATAATATATCTCCTCCAATTTCCCTGTATCTGAAATCTTGTACTCGATGATCGAAATTCCAAGAAGAAGAAGAAGAAGAAGAAGAAGAAGAAGCAAATCTGCCTAATGGGTTCGTTCAACGTTTATTCAACCCTTGAAAAAATCACGTAGAAATCGTACATTCATGCATTCGTCCGTTCATTCGCTTTGACTAAATTTTTAAGCTAACATTGTTTCGTGTCTTACAATACAGGGCTCGAAGTAGGTTCGTAAATCCTGAAAAAGTCCGTAACTTTGCTTCAAGTCCGTAAAAGTCCGTTTTTTTTTAAAAAGGGCCGTTTAGTCCGTAATTTAATTCAAAAAGGATGAAAAGTTCGTAAATTGTACGATATAATTTGGAGAATTATACAGAAATTACAAATCATTGCAAAAAAATAAATATTTTTAAAAGTAATAAAACTCATCGCCAAAAATTTAATAATGTTCAACATTTTTTTTAAATTCTCGTCAAAATTTCAATTATCTTTAGAAATATTAAAATTCTTCTCCGAAATTCGTATATTTTCAAAAAAAAAAAACTAAAAAACATTGGCAACATTTCAATTATCTATAAATAAATAGCAAAATTCTTCAACAAAATTCAATTATTTTCAAACATTTTATTAAAACTCATTAAAAATTTCAATTATTTTCAAAAATTTTAATAAAATCCATTGCAAAATTTGAACTATTTTCAAAACTAATAATAATCTTCGCAAAAATTTAACATTGCTCAATATCTACTATTTTTATAAAATTTACCAAAAAAATTTAATTATTTAAAGAAAAAATTTAATAAAATTCTATTTTTTATTATTTTCAAAAAATAATAAAAATTTCACAAGAATTTCATTAATGACTAATTTTTTTTATAAATTTCTTCTCAATCATTCAACTATTTTCATAATTAATAAAATTTTACCTGAATTCAATTATTTTCGTAAATAATAAAATTATTTTTAGGAATTCAATTATTTTTAATAGAATATTATTCGAATTCCTCGAAACAATTCTTAAAAATTTTATTAAAATTCGTCCAAAGAATTTAATTGTTTAAAAATTTGTTGATAATATTTTTAATAGGAATTTAATTCCAAGAAACATTCAATTAGTCAATAAATAATTTATTTTTGTATTTAAATAGTTTAATTCTCGTAAAATTTTCTGATAAATATTGATTTAAAAATTCAGTTAAAATCTTAGATTACAATAATTTAATTCTTTCGAAGAATTTCATTAAATTTTTTGAAATAATTCAATTTGGGAAATTTTTTAAAATTGTTTTTAAAATAATTGAAGTTTTACCAAAAAAGTTTTATCAAAACTTCTTAAAATTTTTGAATTTCTGCTAGAATTCTAATATTTTTAAAATAATTGAATTCTTGCGAAGAAGTTTACTAAGACTATTGAAAATAATAGATTCACTGGAAAGATTTTTATTATTTTACGAAAATATTTCAATTCTTGCGAATAATTTTATTAAAAATTTTTTTTTATAAATTTCTTCGCAATCTTTCAACTATTTTCATAATTAATAAAATTTTATCAGGATTCAATTATTTTTAATAGAATTTTAATCGAATTCCTCGAAAAATTTTATTAAAATTCGTCCAAAGAATTTGTTTAAAAATTTGTTGGTAACATTTTTAATAGGAATTGAATTCCAAGAATCATTCAATTATTCAATAAATTAATTATTTTTGTATTTAAATAATTTAATTCTCGTAGAATTTTTTTGAGAAATATTGATTTAAAAATAGATTTCAGTTAAAATCTTAGATTATAATAATTGAATTCTTTTGAAGAATTTCTTTAAATTTTTTGAAATAATTCAATTTAGGAAATTTTTTTCTTTTAAATTGTCTTAAAAATAATTGAAGTTCTACTAAAAAAAAGTTTTATCAAAACTTTTTAAAATGTTTGAATTTCTGCTAAAATTCTAATATTTTTTAAAATAATTGAATTCTTGCGAAGAATTTTATTAAAAGTATTGAAAATAATTGATTCACTGGAATGATTTTTAAAAGTTTACGAAAATATTTAAATTCTTGCGAATAATTTTATTGAAACTTCTCAAAAGTAATTAAACATCTGCTAAGAATTTTTTTATTTTTCATTTATGCCAAGAATTTTATTAAAATTTTTAAAAATAATTGAATTCCTGTTAATTTTCGACAAAATTTTAAGTATTTTTAAAAATTTTAATAAAATTCTTCGCAAGAATTCAATTATTTTCTTAAATAATAAAATTCAATGCAGAATTTTAATTATTTTTAGTGCAATTTTAATCGAATTTCTCTGAAAATGTAATTATTCTTAAAAATTTGATTAAAATTCGTTAATAAAATTCAAGTATTTGATATTTTGTTGACAACAATTTTTTATGGGATTTGAATTTTAAGAAACGTTCAATTCTTCAATAAATTATTTAATTGCGTTTTATTTTTATTTAAATAATTGAATTCTAGTAGAATATTCTAATAAAAAATTGTGTTTTGTTTTATAAAAATGAATTTCAGTAAAAATTTTAGATAATCATTGAATATTAAAAGCAATATAGCTTGAATTTAAAAAAATAATTGAATTTTGTAAGTAATTTTTTTGAAAAAGTTTAATTGAGTATTTTTAATAGTATTTTGAGTTTGTATTTTTTAAATATTTATTCAATAAAATTATTTAACTAATAATTGAAATTTTTTAAAATTAAATATTGTAAAGAAATGAATTTAAAAATTGTCAAAGAACTTTGTCGAAAATTTTTAAAAAATAATCGATATAAAGAAGAATTTTAGATAAAAATTGTGAAAAATAATACTTGAATTGATATCGATTTTAATTATTGTAAATTATTTTTATTAATAATTACTATTAATTATTATAAAACATGAAGAAATCGATGGCTTCGAGTCGAAGACTAGAAGTAATTGATTTCTCCATGTTTTATATTTATGAAAAATTGAAGTTCCAGTTTTAAGTATAATATTCTCTTATATTTAATTCCGCCTGATTCTATTTTTGTCAGTTGGTCCGTAATTTTTAATTTTTGGTCGTATTTTAAATACTTTCAGTGCTTCGAGCCCTGCACAATAAGATCCTTTGAAAAAAAATGAATGACGAGTTAGTGCTTCCACCAGCTACAGATGCAGCAGTACCATCTCCTAGTGGGATGGGGCTGAGTTATCTGCTATTGTCAGTGCATCGCTCTCGTCGTGAGTTGCGTGGTCTCTGCCCTTTTCGGTGGTGGAGGCGGAGGTCTTCGCTTGCTGGCAATTGCGTTAACTATGTTAATACTTTTGTTCTCGTCGGCGAAACGTACGGTTGGCTGTCGAGCTGGACTCACGGCGTACTCGACTGGAGCGCTCGGATCCGTGTTGTAGACATTCTCGTAGAGATTATCGACTCCGTAGTGCTCCTGAACCCAATTGGAGACGTTCGTCTCTCTGTAGTCGGCTACGGCTGGTGGGGGATCTCGAAAGCCGAGCACTTCGTGCGGCGTTGTTGTGGAGTCGAGTTTGCACTTTTGAGCGACCTGCCACTTTTTCCTCATGACTCTTTGGAGGTCCTTGAGGAAATCTCCGGGTGGGGCTTGATCGGAGGCGGCGAGCTTTTTTGGTGATGTCAGCCTGGTGCTGTCGGACCTGATGGGTGGCATGGGTTTCCTCTGCGGCAGAGCCGGACTGCCGGGTTCTTGCTGAGGTGGTAGGTTGAAGGTGATCTTCTTGACGGATCCAGTTTTTGACTTTGGAGAAATTGGAGGCTCTTGAATCGTGACCCTCCGCTGGGACTGGGGACTCGAGGAAGCTTTCAGCTCCGCCAGGTAGGGTGGTGTCGCATAGTGACTCGTGGTTTGCTTGAGGGCACTTCGCCTGACAGTGTCCATGTTCGGATTTGGCCTTATCGACTGGAGAGAATTCTGATGACCGGCGTAGATCAGTTCAGTCTTGGAGTTTTGCCTCGAGAGCTGTTGGTTGATATGATTGGCTGAGCCGTAAGCTGGCGGTGGTACGAACGGTGGCGGAGAGCCGAAGCTGGGGGAACTGGGGGTGTAGGTTGGCGTGCTGCAATTCGAGTCTGAGAACGAGTTGTGAGGGGAAGAGTTACCTATACTGTTGGTGTGACCTGGATTGTAGATTTGATTGTTCTGCGTGGGAGATACACAGTTTTGATTCATCATGATGGAGTTTGTACTCAAGTAGATTTGATTTACGGGCCTTGCTGCGGCGTGAGTTGGTGTACTGTTTGGAGAGAGGGAATTTGTGGGGGTGGATTGTTTGGGTTTGGCACGACGAATTGTTCCGGTTTCACCGACGAGAGGACTTGGCGGAGGCGGCAGCGAGGCAAGACTCAGCGACGAGCCACTCAGGTCTGGAGAGTTGCATGATGGTAATTCTCCGGGTGCAGGCGGTGGAGGAAGGGAATCGAGAGACAGATTCGATCGGAACATCTCCGGCGGTGGAGGAGGTAGGGGCTCACTGTCTGACTCAACTTCTTCCAGTACTCTCGATGGCGAGGGAGGTGGTGGAGGCAAAGACGTTATGGAGTCCATCTGCAGGAAAAATTGATTGTTATTCATCGATTTGGATAAAGAGATTATATTTCCTTTTATTTGAGGCCGAAACTTGCTACTTACCATACAGGGTTGAATTGGACTGGTTGGTGTTTTCAATTCCTGACTTTCGCTTCTGTTGTAGATAAGGGGACTTGACCTTTCTCTCACGGGTGTTCCTGGTGGGACGGGACTTACAGGAGTGACGTTTCCTGATCGGTGGTGCCTCTTGAGAGTGCCAGAACCGTCGGAGTCGGTTCCACTTCTTCTTCGACTGTGCCTCCTGGTGAGAGTTCCCGACCCTGAACTCGTTGGACTCGGACATGAATCGGGCTCGTCTCGGACAGTTTCCCCGACCTCTTTCAGTTGTCGCGTGATGGAAGTTAGAGGCAGCTTTGGATTCATGGATGGTTTCCTCTTTATGGTTCCCGTTGGGAATTCGCCGCACTCGAAGGCAACTTCGCAACTGCTGGGCGCACCGTCCGACAAGCACCCACTGGAACTGGAGCTGCTGGCTCTGCTCAGCCTTCCGTCGCTTGTGTAACTTTGCCTCTGATTCTCGTAAGGTCTCGTTTCTCCATTGTGTCGTACAGTCTCCACGAACTGCCTGGCATTGTCGTTTGTCGTATTGTACTGCGTTTGGTTCGCGGGAATCGCAATGGAACTAACTGAGCACGACCTCGCGTGAGCCAGGAGGTCAAGGTCTTCTTGCGCAAGCTCATCCACTAGGGTTCGGTAATTTTCCATCAATTGCCTTCCGTATTTAGCCAATCGAATGCCAACCATCCATCTCTCCAGCGAGGCGTTGTCCTCCGCGCAGAGGAACTTGATATATTTCGTCGACTTTGCTTGTTGGAGTCTGGGATGCTTGACGGCGAAACAAAAGTCCGTCGGTGCTTTATACTTTTTCCTCCAACCCACACCGTAGTAAACTTGATTGACGTCGAACGTCGCTAGACAAACTAAATCCCTGGCAGTTCTTGCCTTCTCCTTGGGCCAGTAGTAAAGACCAGATGCTCGTAAAATAAAGTGATATCTCTTCCAGCCCTTTTTACTGTCCGACTTTAGGTAGAGCGGCCCCTCCACCTCTGGAACTCCCACATTGTTGATGGAGAAAAACTCCTCCAGGAGAATATTCCGTGAGTGATCGTCGTATTCACCGCCGTTTCTGTCCGATGGTCCAAGAAGAAATCTCTCGGGCGAGAGAAAAAGATGGGTCTTGTCCGGTCGTTCGACAAACAGCAACTTGTTCTTCGAATCTCTAGTCCACAAAAGCAGATTCTCCACCAACAACTCGTGATCTTCGTAGACCCTCTCTGTATTTAATTAATTAAAAAATTAATACCAAAGTTTAGAGATTGAAATCTTTATAATAGTTTTTTTCTCCAAAAGATGCCGACTTACCCATGAAGAGATCTGGCAAATGTTCAACTACAGCCCACTTTGGATCCATCGGAACGTGATTCTTGTCAGCAAGCAGTCTGCAAACATGTGCGACGCTCATTCCTTCGTCTACGAGTAAACTTTTTCCACTACCATCTAGGGTGAACGCCTTAATGAAAAGCTTCTGTACACTCGCTTCTCGCATCTTTTCCAGTGCCAGGCGAATTTTCTCTGCCTTTGCTCGACCCGCGGCATCTGTAAAATGTACATAGAGAGAGTTATTTACTCGCCCATTAAAAGTCTGCACACTGTGTAACGATCTGAGGCGCCCTCAGATTCTGTCCGATGCAAATGATATAAGTTTATTTGCTCCAATGTTTGTTGCGAAGCACTTACCAACATGTTGGTGTGATTGTTGTTGTGGGGCTGTGTGCATGGCGGTCTGAGGTGGCTTATGTCCGGAGCCACTACTACTCGCTGAACTTTCGCTCGACAACATCGACACAGTGTCCGAAAAGGCGCTATCATTGTCGGGACTGTCGGTTCGCATCCCTGCAAAAAAAAAGAAGAATTATTTTTTAATTCCACTAGTTGAAAAGTAATTTAAAGTAATTGAAAAGTTAAAGTAATTGCCTTTTTGAAAAATAATCACTAAACAGCTCTTATTGTTTTAGAAAAATTAATTTTCAAACTGAATGAAAAGTAAATATGTATAAACTTGAGGTAACTAACCGCCGTCATTTTTTCCAATCTCCGTGTTTTCCCCGGAATTAATCCTCGTACTACCCGGGCGTCCTTGTCTCTGAGAGTCAGATACGGGTGTTGCAGCAATATCCCCATCGCACCGTCTCTCCAACGCACAGAGTTCTCCGAGAATTGCGTCCAGATCCACATCTTGCGAATCTAAAATAACAAAGAAACCTAGTTAGAAAACTGCACAGCAATAAAAAAAATACTCGCAATGCTTTCTTAGTCTCCCAATAAAATAAAAAATTAAATTAAATTTTTATTAAATTCACAATTTTAGGATTTATTTTTGAAAAGTTAACTCAGTATCAATTAATAATTGATTTTCAATATTTGCTATTAAAATAAAATACAATTATTTTCCCAAGAATTTTTTTTTCTCCATTAGATCAATTTATGATTTCACAAGTGAGATCTGCTGTTAGGAATCCAAAAGTGCTATATGGCAATGAACCAATAAATCTACTTTAGACGCTTGATTGTGACCTGCAAAATAAATTTTTCAAGCGAAGGCGTAACGTTTCTAGAAGACGAGGGACGACATATTTAATGCACATATTCAAATGCAAATGTATGCATAAAAAGAGTGCATCTATTAAAAACGTCTTATTTATATTCTTATGTTTAATGAATTCAATAATCTAAGACGCAAAAGCAATATTGAAATATCTCAAACCAAAAAGTAAATTGACTTGTTAAAATTTTAATATGAAAATTACTTTCGAGCAGTGTTACTGAAGGAAAGAACTGTACAACAAAATAACATTTTCTGCCTCGGAATGACACTTAATGATGACAAGCTGTGAAAGGAATGCAAGATAACATCAGAAAACTGTCCTACACACTACTGCATGTAGAGCGCTGTCACTAAAAAAACTATAGTTGTCAATCTGAAGGAAAGTGTACAAATTTTTAACTTTTTCAAAGAAACGATTCGTAACTGACTCGTATAAAATTGTTTCCGATTGTCCAATACGTCCTGTAATTATTTTCTTTCATTTTCTATTCATTTTCTATTCATTTTCTATTCATTTTCTTTCATTTTCTATTAATTTTGCTAGAAAATAAATATTGTTGATAAAGTGCTATAATATTGACATATACTACACGTCAAAATTGTGATAACAGAAATTTCCCCTATTCCTCCGATCGTGATGTTCGAAATATTTTTAACTATGAATTAGAGGAGCATTAAACGTTCAATGAAAGTCATCCCACGCTTTTATCACATTTTTGTGAAGAGCACTTTCTAAAGCACTCGGGGCGCAGTAATATGTATATACCTCTATACATAATAGTGAAAACTATAGATGAATAATCACAAACAGATTAAGAAGTTCATTTCAAGTTTTTATCAGTAATTATATACTTATCTGTATTATAACATTAACTTCCAACCGAAGCAAAGAAATACAATCTGAATTGTTTCCTGTCTAATTGCCTCTATTGTTGAACCAAAAAAAAACCCCCGTAATGTAGCCGGAACATTAAATTTAAATGTCACAATATTTCTGGACTGCAAACTTCCCTTTCAATTTTTTCTGCACAAAGTAGAAAAACCAGTTTCCCGCAACTGAAAATTACTACAGAGGCAGAAAATGAAACTGCTGTAACAGAATATTACCAATCTCTTCTTTTTGGTAGACAATAATTTTCTGTAGAACAGGGTTGCCACGCAACCTGGAAACCTGGAAAACCTGGAAATGTCAGGGAATTTTGTAAATCTTGAAAAAACCTGGAAAAGTCAGGGAATTTTGATCTAAATCTTGGAAAATTGTTGTTTTCTAAAGTCATTCTATATCTTATTCTTAAAAATCTAAATTTGGGTATTGAAATATTTCAAACATAATTATTCAATTTTAGAAGAACTGCGTTTATAATTTTTATAAGTTGATCGATTTCAAAAGGTTTCAGTTTACAATTTTAGAAAATTTCGATTTTAACTGAATTTCATTAGAAATCTTTAGGGACGTAGATTTTTGAAAAAAATTTTAATAATTCAAGTTCTTCTAAAATTAGTTAAATTCTTTAATACATATTTAATTGATTATCCAAAATAATAGATTTACAGAAGAATTTTAGACAAAAACACTGAAAAAATATTAAATTTTGAAGTAATTACAAATGCATTTGTAAAAAAAATCAATTTATTAAAAAAAATTTTATAAAATTCTTGACAAAATTTCATCTACCTTAAAAAACTTTCCTCTATTCAATAATTTCAATTATCAACTACTTTAATGAAAGTTTCCAAGGATTTATTTATTTTTTATTTTTTTTAAATTCAAAATACTTTCAGGAATTGTAATACAATTTTTTGCAAAATTCAATTATTCTCAGGAGTTTTTATAAAATTCTTTGTAGAATTCAATTTTCAGAAAATTTAATAAAATGTTTTGCAAAATTCAATAATTTTCAAGAATTTTAATAAAATACTTTTAAAAATTCAATTATTTTTAGGTATTTTAATAAAATTCTTCAATGAAATTTAATTATTTTCAAGATTTTTAATAAGATTTTTTTTGCAAAATTCAATTTTCTCGAGTAATTTTAATAAAATGCTTTACAAAATTCAATTATTTTTAGGAATTTTAATAAAATTCAATTATTTTTAGGATTTTTAATAAGATTTTGCAAAATTCAATTTTTTCAAGAATTTTAATAAAATCTTTTTAAAAATTCAATTATTTTTAGGAATTTTAATAAAATTCTTGAATGCAATTCAATTATTTTCATGATTTTTAATAGGATTCTTTGCAAAATTACAAATGTATTTGTAAAAAATCAATTTATTTCAAAAATTTTAATAAAATTCTTGATAAAATTTAATCTACTTTAAAAAACTTTTCTGTTTTCAATAATTTCAATTATCAACTACTTTAATGAAATTAACCAAAACAATTCAGTTATTTAAAAATTTTTTTAAATTCAATTACTTTCAGAAATTGTAATAAAATTTTTTGCAAAGTTCAATTCTTCTCAGAAGTTTTTATAAAATTCTTTGTAGAATTCAATTTTCAGAAATTTTAATAAAATGCTTTGTAAAATTCAATTATTGTTACGAATTTTAATAAAATTCAATTATTCTTAGGATTTTTAATAAGATTTTGAAAAATTCAATTTTTTCAAGAATTTTAATAAAATACTTTAAAAAATTCAATTATTTTTAGGTATTTTAATAAAATTCTTCAATAAAATTTAATTATTTTTAAGATTTTTAATAAGATTTTTTGCAAAAATCAATTTTCTCAAGTAATTTTAATAAAATGCTTTACAAAATTCAATTATTCTTAGGAATTTTAATAAAATTCAATTATTTTTAGTATTTTTAATAAGATTTTGAAAAATTCAATTTTTTCAAGAATTTTAATAAAATACTTTAAAAAATTTAATTATTTTTAGGTATTTTAATAAAATTCTTCAATGAAATTTAATTATTTTTAAGATTTTTAATAGGATTCTTTGCAAAATTACAAATGTATGTGTAAAAAATCAATTTATTTCAAAAATTTTAATAAAATTCTTGACAAAATTTCATCTACCTTAAAAAACTTTCCTGTTTTCAATAATTTCTATTATCAACTACTTTAATGAAATTCACCAAAACAATTGAGTTATTTAAAAATTTTTTAAAAATTCAATTACTTTCAGAAATTGTAATAAATTTTTTTGCAAAATTCAATTATTCTCAGGAGTTTTTATAAAATTCTTTGTAGAATTCAATTTTCAGAAATTTTAATAAAATGCTTTGCAAAATTCAATAATTTTCAAGAATTTTAATAAAATTCTTTAATGGAATTCAAGATTTTTCCTTTTTTTTCTTTTTTATTTATTTTTTTTATTTTTTTATTTTATTTTATTTTATTATTATTATATTTATTTTTATTTTCTAATACATATAATATCTAACTGAAGAATTTTCTAATAATCGAAATTTTACATAAAATTGAATTGTAAACAAATTAATTTGATAATTCTGAAAAAAAAACTTTTTCAAAAATTATTAAAAAAAACATTGATGTAAAGATGAATTTTAGTTGAACATTTTAGAAACGAATAATTGAATAAAAAGTGTAAAAGTTTTGACTGAAAATGAAGGAGTTATTTAATTTAATAAAATAATAATATTGTCTTAAAAACCTGGAAAAATTCCGTTTTTTAACCTGGAAAACCAGGAAAAGTCAGGGAATTTGAATGGAGCAAAAGCGTGGCAACCCTGGTAGAAAAATATTGCTGTGTACTTTAATTGAATGAAAGTTTAGCAGTAAAAAAATGAATAAAAATGAATGAAAATGAATGAAAATAAACGAAAATGATTAAAACTGAATAAAAATGAATGAAAATGAACGAAAATGAATGAAAATAAACGAAAATGAATAAAACTGAATAAAAATGAACGAAAATGAACGAAAATGAATGAAAATAAACGAAAATGAATAAAAATAAGTGAAAACGAATAAAAATAAGTGAAAACGAATAAAAATGAGTGAAAACGAATAAAATGAAATGAATAGAAATAAATGAAAATGAATAAAAATCAGATGATGACATGGAGGCAATGAAAGGAAATAAGAGATTTGTATTCGCCTAACGTGCCCAAAGCGACATCACCTCTGACTGACGGCCATGTCGAATGACTCTTCTCAGACTCGTGATTACCACGCCAAAAGGTGCTTTTAAGGTGGAAGTCATGTGTCGAAGAAAGGCAGAAAATAAGATGACGAAGCGAAACAACAAAAACAGTCTTGTCTTTCATCCCGTATTCAGGATAGGAGTCAGGTATCTCTGAAAACTCACCGCAATCTTCAATCAAAACACGTCCTTTTTTGTCGCAACAAACTTGATAACTTTGTTCAATTGTTTTCCAAGAAATCATACTTTCCTTCCTTCCTAATATTTTAATACAGACTATATCCGATGACTAAGACACCAGGCTTATCTCTCTCTCTCTCTCTCTCTAGGCATTAGACAATCTTATCAGTTAATTGGCTTTAAATAACAGTAAATAAATCTACTGTGGAAAAAAATGAACCATCCGGAATTCAATTGCCAAGTCATAATATTTATTTTACACGAAATTAAAGTATAGTACTATTATTCCTATTGGGAACAGTGAATAGAAATGGAAAATAGTCCCAAGTCTCAAATATAAGTCAAGAGGCTGTTTAGTCCCTAGATTTTTTGTCCAAAAAGAAATTTTCGCAGAGGTGAAAATATACGATTAGAGAATCTACCTTTGATGGGGAAATATCCAAGAATGCTCTCATTGCTACTAAAGTTGCCAATCATCTTTGGACAGAATATCTGTACGAGCTTCTGATTCAGAGCTGCATAACTTCTCGTGATTCACTTTGCTGATTTTTGCAATTAGTTTCCGAGAATTCATTTAAATAGAGAAACTTGGAGGCGATACATTATCAAATCGCCTCGGAATATTAGAATTATCCGATCCACGACACATTCACTTTCACTACCTCGCCAGTCGATGCACTCTCAAAGAATGAAATTCGTAATTGGTCCTTTCAAAACAAACACTTATTCTTCTCGAAACTGTCATATTTGCAGGGTAATTTTCCACTTGTTACATTCTACTGTAAGGAATTAATTTTCCAACTTTTCTCAGTGTTCGTTCAACTATTTGCAAATAAATCCAAACTGTATAACTAAATTTCCACTCGTTTACTGTTTGGACTATAAATCTACCACTCGGGAAATAACTTCTTTTATTAAGAAATTAGTAATTTAAAGTTCACATTGCTAAAAAGAGTGGTCATTCGATGGCAAATTTCCAGCATCGAATATCACGAGATCACTTGGGAGATAAGAATTCTCATTTCATTCAGAGCACTCATAGAGGAAAACAAGTGAATAGTGACGGACGGTTGCCTGCGCTCGACTGAAGACTAAACTGTAGACTTGATCGTGGCCAGAGACGTGAGGTGAGTGGTCACACTTAGAGTTCCGTGCTTGCGCAGTCTCAGGTGTGAAATTCATTGAAAATAATATATACCTGTCTTTGCAGAATTTTCTCTAAATTATTATCAAACTTTTATTCATTAATTGCGAAAAATTGTTGCCACTGCAATTTGTACGCGGCACAAGATTAAGAGGCGACTGAATAGGAAAGAAATACACGAATTGATTCTAAAAAACCAAAATTCGAAAAATTGGGAATAGATCCCGAACTTCTAGAAAAGAGAATCGGATTGAAAAAAATACACGCACAAATAGACTTTTGATGCAGGTCATGATTTGCGGTTAATGAAGAAACAAGATTTCTTCAGCTATTATTCTTTCCTTGTTTCAATATAATAAGCCTCTATTTATGAAATAGGATATGAAATAACATCTTCTCTAATTAAAAATATTTATAAGAACAGAAACTACCAAGCGAATTTCTCAAGTTCCATTCATTTTTTTTACAAGCATTATTCGAAATAGTAAATTATTTTCAAAATTGTTTCGAAGGGACTATTTTACATGGTCTAAGAATTGTGCCAACATATCGCCAAAAGCACCGACCGAGTGTGTAATTATATGCCTTGAAATACAACTCAAATATTGCAGAACTTTTCGTTGAATCGAACCAACCATTTTTGTTCTCTAGTTATAAAGAAAATAAAAAAACTCTCAACAATTTCCTGCCTTTAAGCAGTAAATACGTGTAACACAAATTCCTATAAATATCGCTTTAAAACACGGCAATCGTGTAATTATTGTCAAATATCAAGAACATTGATGAAATAATTAAAAGTAATCGAAAATAATTAAAAACGAATTTAGTCTTTTACATATAGTTACAATTAAGAATCCCTTGAAAATAAATTGTTAGCCTAAATCTTATCTTTATGTTAATATGGCTGAAATCCTTTTGTAGATAATTCTTTTATCACAAAAAGAAGCCTCGAATTGACATTAACGAACAAAAAAAGTCGCTTTAATCGATGAAAAATAGAAAAAAGGTCGAAAAAGTCGATTATTTAATTCAGTACTGTCACAAAAATTCAAATTAATCAAAATTTGCATAATTTTGCTAAATAAATATTCAAATACTTCTTACTTCTTTATTCACAGGAAAGAAAATTTTTCAAATTTCAACTTTTCAAATTCAGTCATTTCTAAAAATTAAAATATAACCCTTTTAGAAATTTAATTACTTTCTACAATTTTTAACTGAATTTCATCTCTAAATCAATTATCTATATGGATTTTTAATCATTTTATCTAATTTCTTCAAAAATTCAATTATTTAAATAAAAAAAACCCAATTTTTTATAATAATTAAAACCGTCTATTTTTGTATTTAAAGATATTAATTAAGGTAGAATATTTTTAAAATTTTCAATAATGAAATTCGTAAAAATTTACTTTTTAAAAATATTTCTAAATGATTTATTGAAAATAAAAAAAAGTTTTACAATTAATTATAATTATAAAATGTCTAAAAAAATGAAATTTGGTCAAATTATTTCAAAGTAGATTTAATTTTAGTAAAACATTTAAGAAATAATTCAAAATTTGTAAAAATCTAACGAAAAATAATTAAGTTTTTTAAAAATATAAAAAAAATTAATTAAATTTTTCAATGAATTTTAATTATAAATAAATTATTTCTGAAAAATTATAAAGTAGTGCTGTATTATTTAATTATTATAGACATACTTTTAAAACATTTTTTCAATCAGTTTTCTAATTAAATGTTTCAAATATTATTATAATTAAAAAGATTTTGAACAATTAAAATTCTATAAAAGTTAATTAAAACTAAATCATCCTTTCAAGTGTTTATTCTAATTTTTGAAAATTAACTTTTAAAGAATTTTAATTGAAAATTTTTTAAACAATATTAAATTATCAAAAAAATTAAATTTTTTATAATTATTTAAACCTTATATTTTTCTATTTAAAGATATTAAATAAGATGGACCATTTTCAAAAATTTTAATAAAGAAATATTTCTAAATAATTTATTTAAAATACAAAAAAGTTTTACGATTAAGGGCATTTAAACCTTTGTGACGTCACAGCATTAAAATATATGCTTTGCATCAATTGTGACGTCATAATGGTTCAAATGCCCTTAAATACAATTTAAAAAATGTCTAAAAAACTGATATTTGGTCAAATCTTTTCAAAACTAATTTAAATTTAGTAAAACATTAAAAAAATAATTGTAAATTTGTCAAAATCTTTTCAAAAATAATTAAGTTTTAGAAAAATATAAAAAATTAAATCAAATTTTTCCAAAAATTGTAATTACAAATAAATTATTTTTGAAAAATTCTAAAGCAATGAATTTAACAAAAAATTATTTACTTTACTTGAAGGTAATCGAATCTTAAAAAATTGTAATAAAACAATTGTAAGAATTAATTTTTTATAAATATTGTAATGTGTAATTTTTCAAAAATAATTGAAAAATTTTTGTATAATTTAAAACAAAATTGAGTGATAAAACAAAATTGGTTTTTAATTTATTTAATGAATTTTAATTGAAAATTTGGAATATATGATTATTTTCTTCAAAATGTTGAAAATAATTTTGAACAATTTTAATTTTATTATAATGTGTATGAATTTTAATTTTCAGAAATGTTGAAAGTAATTGAATTTATAAAAATTAGAACGTAATAATTTAGAGAATTCTTCTTTTCTAAACTATTTTAATATTATTTTTAAAACCTATTTTTTGTTAATTTTCATTTTTATCGAATCTACACTTGAAGATTATTTATTATAATTTTTGATAATTTATTCCTTAAAAAATTTCGAATTAAAATTCATGAGAAGTTAATTTTAAAAAGCTGTAATAAAACAATTGTAAGAATTAGTTTTTTATAAATATTGTAATGTATATAATTTTTCAAAAATAATAATTGAAGAATTTTTGTACAATTTAAAACAAAATTGTTTTTTTAATTTTTTTTTCAAGAATTTTAATTAAAAATTTGGAATATGTGATTATTTTCTCCAAAATGATGAAAATAATGTTGAACAATTTTAATTTTATTATAATGTGTATGAATTTTAATTTTTGGAAATATTGAAAATAATTTAATTAAAAAAAATTTGAACGTAATAATTTAGAGAATTATTCTTTTCTAAACTATTTTAATATTATTTTTAAAACCTATTTTTCGTTAATTTTCATTTTTATCGAATCTACACTTGAAGATTATTTATTATAATTTTTGATAATTTATTCCTTAAAAAATTTCAAATTAAAATTCATGAGAAGTTAATTTTAAAAAGCTGTAATAAAACAATTGTAAGAATTAGTTTTTTATAAATATTGTAATGTATATAATTTTTCAAAAATAATAATTGAAGAATTTTTGTACAATTTAAAACAAAATTGTTTTTTTAATTTTTTTTTTCAAGAATTTTAATTAAAAATTTGGAATATATGATTATTTTCTCCGAAATGTTGAAAATAATTTTAAACAATTTTAATTTTATTATTTTGTGTATGAATTTTAATTTTTGGAAATATTGAAAATAATTGAATTTGAAAAAATTAGAACGTAATAAATTCAGAAAATTATTCTTTCCTAAACTATTTTAATATTATTTTTAAAACCTATTTTTCGTTAATTTTAATTTTTACTGAATCTACACTTGAAGATTATTTATTATAATTTTTGATAATTTAATATTATTTAAAAAATTTTCAACTAAAATTCTTTAAAAGTTAATTTTTAAAAATTTGAATAAAACACTTGAAAAGATGATTTAGTTTTAATTAAGTTTTTCGGAATTTAAAATTTTAATTATTCAAAATCTTTTTAATTGTAATATTTTGAAACATTTAATTAGAAAACTGATTGAAAAATAAACATCCAAAAGTTTGTCTATAAGTTATATTTTATGTGGCGTAAAAATCCAAATAAGTTGCATCTTATACCAAAAATATTGCATTTTGGCGCAAAATTTGGAAGAAAGTGGAAAAAGTCGCAATTTTTTAATAAAAGTCGATAAAAGTCAGATTATTTGAAAATAGTCGACAAAAGTCGAAAAAGTCATAATATCCGAGGCCTGCAAAAAGTATTTACATATTCCCAAAACCAAGAATAAATATACAAATACTTCTGTAAGATTTTAAAAACTAGAATTTATTTTCAAACTGCCGAACACGTATATATATGTAGCGCAGTTACACTTGACTTGTGATTCGAATTCTAAATCGTAAAGAGCTTTTACGTGTTTCTAATGATTCCCGGGCACAAAGAATAATAAGAATTCCGCAGGGAATTGAAAATTGCGCCGAGTGACTAGAGAGAGGAGAGAATTTCACATTGACGCAAGTTTATGCGCGGCTTATTATTGCATTACAGATGTCAATGACATGCACAGTCTCTACTATACGGTGGACCATAATAATTCTCGATCACGTTTAATTAGCGGCTTATAGGCTTGTTCGTAAATGTTTACTCGTGCCATCAGACTCGAGTTTTATGCACACTTAAAAACGTACCGCGAACAAGACGAGAGAAACACGTTACAAAGTTGCATTAAAGAGACATTGCACTTGAAAAGAATTACCATAAAGTGCGCGCGTGCTCGATTATAAACTTTCGGGCGCAGAAATCAAAGCGCAAAGAGAGACCTCAAAATTATTCGATATCAATAATCGGAGGGAAAATGAAAAATATTTCCGAAAGTTGTGCGGCGTATGAAATTTTTCTTATACTATCTTGGTTTTTTCTTGTTTGCTCTTCCTGCAATATTCCGTTCTGAACTTTCTTCTATAATAAGAAAATTCTCTTCAATTTTATAAGTCACTTTCCATCTTCACTTTGAAAAGAAAACTGTGTAAAAATGGCCGCATAACAAATTGATTAAGTGAAAGTGATGTTAATATGTGCGAAGTAGATTTTATTGTTGAAAAACTTACTTCGATTTTTAATCTTACTGCGCACGTTTTCAGTTTTCTTTTTGCGAATTCGTATTAATGAATGACCCTGACTATGGCATATATGTGCGTAAGTGATAGGGGTTATATTTTAATTAAGTAATGAGCCTCGCCCTCGAACATGTGTTGACTCTTGTTTAAATTTACTTTCCCTGCGTGTAAGCGACTATATAGTGTGTTACTTTTTTGTCAATTAAAAATTGTCGGTATTCACTAAATTGTCGGCACACTAAAATTATTCACAATTCCATAATTTTCGTGCCATATTCGAGCGCAACATTAAACTGCGCGCTATTTCCGAGGCAAAGAACTTGTTCTAAAAAAGAGATAATTATTATTTACTCTCTCAACAAAATAAATGGATAGAATAAAATTTTCATACTCTGTAAATCCGCATGCGTTAATTCATCATCAAGTGATAGTTGTTGTGCGGTATATAATAGTAATTTCATCTTTTTGCCTTCTTTCTGCACGTGCCGCTAGGTACGATCAATTATTCTTCAAAGAGAATAAATTATTGAGTCGGCGCAACTCAGTCGTTATACAAAGACTAATAGTAGGCTCAGAAGATAAACAATTACAAGCACCAAATTAGTGGATAAAATATGCCATGACTTTGCAAAGCGATGAAATTTTGAAACAATATTGCGGTTGAGTTTAAATTTTCAATCAAGAAACTTTGTCTTTGTGGTATTTTTTGAGGAACCAATACAAATGAGAACGGATTCTTAATTTAAAATTACAGGGAATATTTTTTAAATATGTTGACAATAGGAAGTTAAATTCACCTTTAAAGAACGTTAAATTCTAACGAGATTACTGAAGCGCATCGAGGCACGAAGTTTAAAGCAGCTTCACGTGTATATATATGTGTATAAAATATAAATATCGTTTATGGAGCATGGTAGCACACCTTCTGAAGAAACACCAATACGATTCTACACACTACAACGAGCGCAAGGTTCACAAATCCCAAGGTGAACGTTCGGAGTCGATTTATCCAAGAATATTATTAAATCACAAAGAAAGTTAAGTTTGCGTTTCTTGAAAAGAAGATAAAGCTAGTTTATCAATATTGTATAATTTTATCGCACACAGTCACGAAACAAATTTCCCCTCCATATTTCTAATGTCTGTATATATGTATTCCTTTGAAAGAAAATTGCTCCCGTCGATTACGTATTGTTAATGATCTGTTTCTAAGTAATTAATTAAGAGGAGCCAATCTCATTTTTAATCGCGTGTTATGGAACTGCCCGATAAAGTCTATGGAAAAATATTAAATGTTCAGTGCCTGCATAATTAATTTTTCTATGCTCAGAATTGGATCGGCGAAAATGCCGCACAAAGACTCATCATCTCTTGATGTTTGAGTTGTAACGTTTTTTTGCCAACTGGACCCTAGTTCCGTTTTTTGGAAATTTATTTTCATTCTAATGGGAAGAAAATTTTATATATTAAGCCAAAGAATTATTTGTTGTATACAAAATAAAAGTCCGTAGCAAAGAGCTACGAGCGAAAGTGATAGAACGCGACTATTAATAACGCGCGGTATATTCTGTTAGAAGAAATTACAGCTTCGTGAGACCGAAGCTTTTCTCACAGACATTTTTTTTTTTTATTAATTTCTGTAAATGTTTGGAGAAGTTAATTGTAAACGCAAGTTTACAAGTCTTTTAAAATATCAGAAATATTCAAGTAAAATTATTCACCAACTATTTTTTAAATGATCTTATGTATATAGGATGTTGAAGAATTAACTTATTTAAAAATAGTTCTAGTACTTCTAAAAATAGATTTCTAACAATTTTTGTCTTTTAATAAAAAATTGCTGCCAACTGGATCGTAAATTATAAATTGGTGGTTCCCATTGTTAATATCATTTAAAAAATCGAAGACCACAGGACCCTTTATAAATTGTAATAACTCTTAATGAACGATGGAATTCATGAAGCTTTATCTCAAGTCTAACAGAGGCACTTGACTTCGATCGACTGTGAGAGTAAAAGAGACTCAACTGTGACATTCTCCACTCTAATGAACAACAAAATTTTCAATTGACTTTGATCAGAATATTCTGCGTATGGTCAATAAATTTGAATCTAGTGGAAATAAAAACCTAAGTATGATTAATTTTAATATTTAGACAAATCTGAAGAGCTTGATGGAAAAAAAAAGAAATTTTTATGCGGAAAAAAATGAGGCGTTCACGTGCGTGCTGTGATGCGCGGTACCGTACCATGAAACATAAATCTACTGATAGGACGTGAAAGCCATAGAGATTTTTTTTTTTCGATCGCCACTATTGCGAGCTAGTTTAAAGATGGCGTGTTGCGCTGCACAATCGCCAATGCCTTACGGCCCGCACAATCATGTTCGATTCACCACACCAAAAAGAAGAACAATTTCCAATAAGAGCAATGCGAGCAAAATTTCAAAACAAAGATCTTAATCAATAAAAATAATGAAGACAATAATACTTGGAGATTGCAATTCTGCCTCTGCCTCTGCCTCAATTTAAACATCAGGAATTGAAATATCTTATAAAACAAAGTCATATTTTACTTTTATAAAAACTAATATTGGTCAAGTAAAAATGTTTCGGCCAAGATCGAGGAGTTTCTTGCACTTATTTACTCTACATAATACCTTGTTTAAAGGAATACTTAAACTTTTTAATCTCGCACTTTGTCAATAAGTTAGGAAGCAATTAATCATTCACAAATCTTGATGAGAAATCAAATGGAATTTTCAGGGACATGTGCTTTTGTGCCAAATTAATATTTTCCAGATAACACAATTTATCGTTTTTATAATCGAAGAGTGTTTATTTATATCTTCCATGTTTTCTTTGTTTGCGTTTAGAAAACTAAAACACTTGTATATTGACCATAATCGACTGCTTCCACCTGGCAAGGGCAACAAAAGAAAGCAGATATAAGGGCACAATTTGAGGAGGTCGTCGAAATAACGACATTTATCTCCTCAGACAGATTGCTATTTTTACTGCGCCGTATTTCGTGCCTGTCAAAAGTTACAAAAGATGAAAGTACACATAATTTCGAGGCTAAGTTAGTTTTCTGAACCTGAGGCTTACAAAGGGATTTTCAAAGTACTTGTTTCATTGGTCTGCAACCTTTTTATTTTTATCATACACTACAGGCCTCGAATTGACTTCAACGAACAAAAAAAACGCTTTAGTCGATTAAAAATAGAAAAAAGTCGAAAAAGTCGATTATTTAATTCAGTGTTGTCACAAAAATTCAAATTAATCAAAAATTGTATAATTTTGCTAAATAAATATTCAAATAGTTCTTACTTCTTTATTCACAGGAAAGAAAATTTTTTAAATTTCAACTTTTCAAATTTAATAATCTCTAAAAATTAAAACTATAACACTTTTATAAATTTAATTACTTTCTACAACTTTTAACTAAACTTCATCTCTAAATCAATTATCTACATGAATTTTTAATCAGTTTTTGCACTTTCTTAAAAATTCAATTATTTACATAAAAAAAATCAAATTTTTTACAATAATTAAAACCGTTATTTATCTACTTAAAGATATTAATTAAGGTGGAACATTTTCAAACTTTTAATAAAGAAATTAGTCAAAATTAACTTAAAAAAAAATTTTTTAATTTTAAAAATTTATTAAATATAATTGAAAAATGCCTAAAAAACTGAAAATTGGTCAAATCTTTTTAAAGCTGATTTAAATTTAGTCAAAAATTTAAAAAAGAATTCACAATTTGTCAAAATCTTACGAAAAACAGTTGAGTTTTTTAAAAATATAAAGAATTAATGAAATTTTTCAAAGAATTGTAATTATAAATAAATTATTTCTAAAAATTATAAAGCAGTCCTGTCTTATTTATTTATTATAGACAAACTTTTGGAACATTATTTTTCAATCAGTTTTCCAATTAAATGTTTCAAAACATTACAATTAAAAAGATTTTGAATAGTTAAAATTCTGTAAAATTTAATTCAAACTAAATCATCTTTTCAAGTGTTTTATTCTAATTTTTAAAAATGAACTTTTAATGTATTTTAATTGAAAATTTTTTAAATAATATTAAATTATCAAAAAAATTAAATTTTTTATAATAATTTAAACCTTATATTTTTCTATTTAAAGATATTAAATAAGATGGACCATTTTCAAAAATTTTAATAAAGAAATATTTCTGAATAATTTATTTAAAATACAAAAAAGTTTTACAATTGAATACAATTATTTAAAAATGTCTAAAAAAACTGAAATTTGGTTAAATCCTTTTAAAACTAGTTTAAATTTAGTAAAATATTTAAAATAATTCAAAATTTGTCAAAATCTTACGAAAAAAAATTAAGTTTTGTAAAAATATAAAAAAAAATTTTCAAAAACTTGTTATTATAAATAAATTATTCCTGAAAAAATTATAAAGCAGTAAATTTTAAAAAATTTTATATACTTTCTTCGAAAGTAATTGAATCTTAAAAAATTGTAATAAAACAATTGTAAGAATTAATTTTTTATAAATAGTGTAATGTATAATTTTGCAAAAATAATTGAAGAATTTTTGTATAATTTAAAACAAAATTATTTTTTAATTTTTTTTTCAAGAATTTCAATTAAAAATTTTGGAATATATGATTATTTTCTCTAAAATGTTAAAAATAATTTTAACAATTTGAATTTTATTATTTTGTGTATGAATTTTAATTTTCGGAAATATTGAAAATAATTGAATTTAAAAAAATTAGAACGTAATAGTTTAGAGAATTATTCTTTTCTAAACTATTTTAATATTATTTTTAAAACCTATTTTTCGTTAATTTTCATTTTTATCGAATCTACACTTGAAGATTATTTATTATAATTTTTGATAATTTAATATTTTTTAAAAATTTTTTAATTAAAACTCTTTAAAAGTTGGAATAAATCACTTGAAAAGACGAATTAGTTTTAATTAAATTTTACAAAATTTGAATATATATTCAAAATCTTTTTAATTGTAATATTTTAAAACATTTAATTTGAAAACTGATTGAAAAATAAAGTTCAAAATTTTGTCTATAATAAGTTATACTTAGCATGGTATAAAACTCAAAATAAGTTGCATTTTATATTAAAAATATTGTATTTTGGCGCAAAATTTGGAAGAAAAGTCGAAAAAGTCGCAATTTTTTTAATAAAAGTCGACAAAAGTCGTCCATTATCTGAAAATAGTCGAAAAAAGTCGAAAAAGTATGATTCCCAAGTTTTGAACGATCAAATGAACGAAATATTTTTTATTGCAGATACTTTAATAGATTACGAATCGTAAAAAAATTTAAAAATCAAAATTATACGTTTACAAACTCAGTAATTAATTTTTTGTAAAGTGACGAAAAATAATTGCAATAAAAACTTAATTTCCATTATAAATAAACAAATTTCTTTCATTTGAATGTTCAGAACTTTAGGATCTTGAAAAAGTCATAATATCCGAGGCCTGCATACACTCTGATTCTCTGTTGTTTTATTCTCAACACGATGAGAATGTGGAAATGTTTAAATGAATGACAAATTAAATCTGACAAAAGCTTAAAAATTATAAGCATTGTCCATCTGATAGGTTACACGAAATCTCTTTGTTAGCGTGTGTCAAATATTTTAACAAAGAGCCATCATCCCATTTATTCGGGAAATTGCATTATAGAAAAATGGCGACACGTTTGATTCTTTAGAAATGCGTTGGACTGAAACGACTCGCTTAATTACGCGTAACGAAACGACACTTCGGCTCACAGTATTTGCAGAACATTTGAATTATTCTTTTATAGCGAATTGCATCACAAAGGCAAAGTTTTTCTTTTTTTTTTTTTAAAGTAATAAAACACAAGGAGACTTTGCAACTATGCGCATACTTGTCTATTACAGCTATTTGTCCATGTTTGTTTGTTCAGATCTAAATAGAATGATAGTTGGAATCTTACCTTCGAGATTCGCCATTGAAAATCGATAACTGTCGATACGTGGAGTATTGATGTCCGAATTAAACGGCCTCAGAGTTGCAGAGCTAACATTGTCGAGACCCTGAAAGAAAAATGGAAATTCAATTTTTTGTACAGTTATAAAATAATAGAGGATAATTTTCTCGCAGATATGTGTGTATACCCCTAATTGCCCCAAACAAGGTCTATTACAGTATAATATATTTTGCCTTATTAGATATATATAGTTTGAAACACGTGTTGGCTAAGGCACTTTTATATATATATATATATATATCACGAAACCGCTAATCTCGCTTTTCAGTAACAAGAATCGCATCTCCGTAACTAGAAACGCGATTTTGCTAGTCTGTTCACTCAATTTCCGGTGTGAAAAGGTGAATTATTCTAGCCTCTCATCCAACTAACTAGAGAGGGAATTGGGACGAAAGGGGTGTAATTTTCCCGATTGGAGAGAATTCAATTCGCATTTGCGGCAAACCAGGCAAAACGACATAAAGGATTTTCGGTGTGTTAGTACTATTATTTCACAGTAAAACGTGAGGTGTTAAAATAACACCAGAATGGATAAAAATAATCTGCAACAGTTTAATTTCTCTAGGATTATAAATTAACACCAAATAGGATTAAAATTTTTCAATTTAAAAATTTACAAATACAATTTAAAATATTACAAATTTTCAATTCTCTTTATAAATAATAAAATTCTTCTCTGATATTCAATTATTTTACAAAATTCTAATCAAATTCTTGTCAAAATTTCAATTTTCTTGTCAATTTTCAAAAGTTTTCTAAAATTCCATAATTTTCATTAAAACTTTAATAAAAATATCCAAAAGAATTCCATTATTAAAAAAAATGTCAATTCAATTCTACGCGAAAATTCAATTATTTTCATAAATAATAAAATTTTTTACAGGAATTCAATTATTTATAAATTTTTTTATAAATTTCTTCGCAATAATTCAATTATTTTCATAAATAATAAAACTCATTGCAGAATTTCAATTATTTTTAATGCAATTTTAATAAAATGATTTGAAAAATGTAGTTATTCTTAAAAATTTTATTAAAATTCTTATTAAAAGTCCAAAGAATTTAATGATTTAAAAAATTTGTCGATAACATGTTTTTTGAAAATTTAATTTCATCAAACATGAAAATAATATATTATTTTTTTTTTGTATTTATTCTCGTAGAATTTACTAATAAAAATGGTTTGAAAATGAAATTCAGTTAAAATTTTAGATTATGTTTAAGTTTTAAAAGCTTTATAACGTGGATTTTTAGAAATAATTAAATTTTGAAAAAGTTTCAAACTAAAATCATTAAAATTCTTAAATTTTCATATTTTTGACAAAAAATTCTGTAGAATTAATTCTTTTTTAAAAGTTTTATATGATTTTTATTGCAATTATTTCGAGTTTTTATTTTTCAATATATATTTATTTGCAGAATTTCCAAATAATTGAAATTTTGTAAAATTGAATTGTAAACAAGTAGATTTGAAAATTTTTAAAGAAAAGTATTTCAATTATTTATAAATTTTTTTATAAATTTCTTCGCAATAATTCAATTATTTTCATAAATAATAACATTCCTACAGGGATTCAATTATTATTCTAAGTAATAAAATTCTTTTAGAAATTCAATTATTTTCATAAATAATAAAACTCATTGCAAAATTTCAATTTTTTTTAACACGGAAAATCGTTAGATATTGAAATAACACCAAAATGGATTAAAATAACACTAAATTAGATTATTTTAATCCTTTTTGTGTGTTATTTTAATACCTAACGATTTACCGTGAATGCAATTTTAAACAAATTCCTTGAAAAATGTAATTATTCTCAAAATTCTTATTAAAAGTCCAAAGAATTTAATGATTTAAAAAATTTGTCGATAACATGTTTTTTAAGAATTTAATTTCATCAAACATGAAAATAATAAATTATTTATTTTTGTATTTAAATAATTGAATTTTCGTAGAATTTACAAAGAAAAATGGTTTTAAAAATGAATTTCAGTTAAAATTTTAGATTATATTTAAGAATTAAAAGCATTATAACGTGGATTTTTAGAAATAATTAAATTTTGAAAATGTTTCAAACTAAAATCATTGAAATTCTTAATTTTCCATATTTTTCACAAAAAATTCTGTAGAATTAATTCTTTTTTAATAAAAAACATGTTTAAACATGTTTGTTTTTAGTTTTATATGATTTTTATTGCAATTATTTCGAGTTTTTATTTTTCAATATATATTTAATTGCAGAATTTCCGAATAATTGAATTTTTGTAAAATTGAAATGTAAAGGAATAAATTTGAAAATTCTCAGAAAACTCATCGCAGCGTTTCAATTATTTTTCATACAATTATAATTGAATTCCTTAAAAAAAGTAATTATGTTCATGCAAGTTTTAATAAAAGTGGACAAAAGAGTTAAATTATTAAAAAATATGTTACTAAAATTCTTTATGAGAATTGTATTTTAAGAAACATTAAATTATTCAATAAATTATTGACTTTTGCATTTAAATAATTAAATTCTTGCAGAATTTTCTAATAAAAATTGATTTTCATTCCATAAAAATGAATTTCAGTTAAAATTTGAAATTAGAAGTGAATATTAAAAGAAATATAGAGTGAACTTTTTGGAAATAATTGAATTTTCAAAATGAATATTTTTGAAAAAGTTTAATTGAATGTTTTGAATATTATTTGATGTTTTTATTTTCTAATATGCATTTAATTAAAGAATTTACGAATAATTGAAATTTCGTGAAATTGATGAATTAATTATTATTAAAAATAATAGATATAAAGTAAAATTGTACTTAAAAATTTTGGAAAATAATAATTGAATTGAAATAATAAAAATAATTTTGAAGAAGTATTCTTATAATATAAAATAATGATTTTATTACTTGGTCATCTTTAATTATTGTAAAATATGAAGAAATCGATGAGTTATCGAGTCATCGATATCTTTATGTTTTACAGTTATAAAAAATGTAATAAACCAAAATTTCATTCATTGTAAAAAATAACACCAAAATTGATTATTTTAATCTTTTTTCGTGTTAATTTAATCTGCAACACTTTTTAATACCTCACGATTTACTGTGTTGTGCATTTACAGCTAGAAATGTTAGATTAGATTTTATATTTCATGTCAAAATGAAGAGAAAATTAAAAACAGTTTACTTTTTTCTTCATCTAATTCTAGTTCAACAAACTTTGTAATATATGTCCCCCATATTTATATCTCCTAGGGGAGATTATTTTTAGAAAGACTTTTTTCTTCTTCTCTCAAATAAAAGGATGCTGGTGTGATGTAATGGAAGAAGAAGAAGATCTTAAGATAATTTCGAAGGAAAAGTGCAGGCAAGAGATCGCGTTTTGAGCCATTAACCGTAAATAATACGAGTTCACACTTGAACGATTACGTACATATAGGAAAGGATCCGTATATATACTCAAAGTGTCAAACAAAATTAGTTCCGCCTTACGCTATAATAATTTGCCATTTAATCCGATGAAAATTGTTGTTAAATATGCATTGATCTTTAATTATAGAAAGTAATATTTTTACTCATGTTTTAAAATGCTTTAATGATTGTATAAAACCTTCGTTTTGCTTTATGTTCGTATTTACATTTTCAAGGCAGGAAACAGTGCTTTTTTTGCATTATCTTTTCTATTATCGTGCAATTATAATTTTCCCTGTATACCTCAATTATATAGTAATTTAATACACACAAAGGTGAAAATTAAAATTATTTCTTTTCCTTTGTAGATGGCTACTCTTGAAACGTATATATGTAAATAATGTGTGGGAGTGGAATTACCGGTCAACTACTGAACCAACAAGGCTGACAATTAGATTTTTTCCCAGATAAACTGTTAATGTTTGATTTTCGAATTTTTGGATTTAGTTTCTATTGTGCAGACTAATGACAATTAGTCCCGTGTTTGTTAAAAATTGTTCCGAGATGAGAAATAATCCAAAAGTAGTAGTGGTTCTTTTCATTTTACTTCTCTGGAACTTGGTTTAATGAATTAATGCACCGCCTCGAGAAGAAGGTGCAATTTTCTACGATATCCAGGTATGACAGGAAGTCGCAGTAATTTTTCATTCAGGCAGTCTTTTGTCAGTAGAGAGAAGGTCGACTTGAAGTCAACTCCAGGATGGGAGTTTACTTGCGAGACCCAACTCTTGCCACTTCTCTCACACTCCCTTCCGACTTTTGCATTTTTCTAGCTCAGAATTCAGCCACAAAAATATTTAACAATTCTTTGTCATTGTCAATTTTTTCATTTTAAAAGCATCGCGCTAGGAAATTCTTACGAGTTATACAAATCTTTTTTATGCTAATGCGGAAAATTTAACATATTTCTTTTCGAGGAGGGTTGATAATTTTTAAGTAACCTAGAAATTCGTCTGAAGACAAATTAAAAAGAAGATAACACTTTCGAAAAGCGAGCGAGAAAAGCAAAAGCTGGCAAAAGTTATAAATGCCGTGAGAAGCGACAGGCAGGAGGGTCACTTGAATAATATTATCTTGAGGAAAAATGCGAACCAATCACTTTTCATAGAAAGAAAAATAAGGGACGAGTCCTTTATCATCAAACAAGCGTAGGCACTAGAAAGATTCTAAAAAGATTGATGTTATTCGAAGCTTATCCCTCATTTGCTATCTAGTAGATAAAAAATGTCCTACAAAGCAAAGAACAACATCGAAAGTAAACTAAAATCTATTTCCTTGTCTATCCCATTTTATATTATGACAATCAATCAGTTTGTCGGAGATTTAAAAAATTAATACTCACATCTTCGTGTGTCTTGTGACTCTTCCATCGGAATAGTCTTGCCATTTCGTGTATTCTCCTTTTTAACACAATTCACCCTGATTTGATTCCATCTGAAGAATTTCTAACAAACTTTGTCTTGATAGTATTATACGAATTCTTGGCAATAAATCAAGAATCGCGTTGACCATCCATGCAATTATAACTATCACGAAACGCTCGAGTTACAGTCCCCTGGGCGAACGTATAATTGCAGACACAGTTTAACCAGCGCGAATACGCCATAGTTTGCTAATTGACTCTCCACAGTCACGAAATATCTATAGGAACTTAAACTTTTAATAGCTTCTCCCCCGTATTGATAGTAATGATTAAAACTTGTACTGGAACTTAAACGATTCTTCTATATCGCGCATATAACGTTAACACCCTCGTAAAAACCGTGCAACCCATAACCTGCAATAAGCAATAACGTCTTTAAAATAACATCACTCGTCTGCTTCATTTGATATTCAAAACACATTTCGCTTTTGTTGTTCCTTTCTTTCCTTTTGGATTCTCACAAAACTGTGGTTTCAATTATTAGCCATGAGAGATGAATGAATTAAGATTAGGATGCATTTTCGTGTAGAGGAAAAAACTGTTCATCCTAAAAGATTACAATCATATTGTTACCAAAGGTTTTGCTAAAAACAGTAATTTGATAACAAAGTAAACAAAGTGACACAAAAAAGCACATGGAAAACTGATTTTCCACTTTAAATGTTGTATCCCTAGTGAATCATAAATATATTTTTAAAAACAAAAAAACTAGATGTAACAAAGCAACTAGATGCAACAAAGCAACTAGATGCAACAAAGCAACCAGATACAACAAACCAACTAGATAAATGGTTCCAGGATAAAATCATAGTCGTAACTGGTATCGGTATTTAACAGATTCCGTTGTCACGAACTCAACTAATTAGTGTGTATGGCACTAATCCGCAACTAATAGAACGGTAAAGTTGGGATGACCTGAGAATATAATGGACGGTAGACCGGCATCTCGGCGTGTACTGGATTCTGTTCCGCAGAGCTTTTAACATAGAGTCACAATATTTATCTCTCTCTCTTTCTTTTCCATGAGCTTTTGAAGGGAGAAAAGCGCGTTGCGCAGTCGTAGCTATCGATTCCGCTGGTTCCTCTGAAGGATGAGAATATTGTCAGGATCTGCTACCAAAACCTGGTCCACGTTTTCCAATTTCAAAACCTGGCACGCGCAACTATTCGCATTTCTCCCGCAGTATAAAGACTTTGAATAAGGAAATTTTTTCCATAAAATGGAATTTTTATGAAAAAAAATAAAAACGAAATAATATATTAGGGGGAGTGGAAAAATTGACAGCAGCAGATCCATCAGTGTCACTGCGTAGGGGAAAGGATTTATATCAAGACTTTAAAGAATGAACAGGGTGCTTGAAAAACACATTGCGATAATAATAATTTATCGAAATTTGATTGTGGCAAAAAAAATTACTTTTGTGGAAAATTTTTTGGGGAAAAAAACAAAGAAGTATAGTTGTAGTATATAGTTGTGGAGAAGCACGATACTTGTTGAGGGAAAATTGCTCTAACGGAACAAGCAAACACTTTTTTTTGCACCAGTTTTAATCTACCGGGAGAGGAAGATTAGAGTGAAAGGCATGGGGTGTGACTTTCTTCTCGAAAGTGTGCTCGGCTTTAAAGGATTTCAGTGTTTGCTCGACCCTCAGTGATCCTATTCTCGACCCTACTTGGAACCAACGGGTAAATCCAACTCTGCACGTCAATGCAGTTACACACTCAGGTGCCGCATTGAGAACTATTCGTGCATGCTTTTAGCTGTGCCCATATGCACGAGTCAATATTCCTCTTCTATCAGCAAACACACGGGGGGAATAACGACGAACCCTAAATAGAAATTAATCATCGAGTGTACGGAATCAAAGTTTTTTTCCACTTTGGAAAATTTCGCATAAACACTTTTTTGACTTCATTTTTCATTCGATATTCTCGGAGAAATTGCGAACTATTAAATTATTAAATAATTAATTAAATAGGGTAGAAGCACCAGTTTTGGCCACTTTAACACCACTTTTGGCCACTAGTTAATAATTATTGTAATTATTTATATTATAGTTTATTTATGTATTTTACTTAAGAAAATACTTAAAATCTCATAGTACTATATTATTATAATAAGAAATATTAATTATAGTAAATAATTAAATGGAAATTTTATAAAAAAGGCCACAACCGGTACAGTGGCCACAAACGGTACTTCTACCCTAATTAATTAAATAATTAATTAATTAATCATTTATTTACTTCCCAAGACAGATTTTGGTTTCAGTTCTTGTTTGTCAGAGAATGTATTCACCTGTATTTGGTTTTTTCTCTAGTGCGTAGGTATAGTTATGAGTAGCCGCACGCTAATGGATTGTCTGAGGGTTCCAACGACCGGTAAAGTCAAACACTCTGCGGTTTTCTTTCTCTTTCAACTGTCCCTTTTGCCTTTCATTATCGCGCGTATTCATATATAACATCGTCCCACGAAAAACCAGCCTTTTGCACTATCTTCCCTTCGTTAAACGTACGCAAATGTACATGTCTCGGGTATTCTTTACTTTCTCCCCCTGTGCCCCCATTCCGCACCTTTTTTGTGTCTCTTATCTTTTTTTTTTTTGCACACAGACAATCTTTACTCGTTATTCACAAAAAATCCAGTTAGTCTCGCCTTTGGTAAATATAAAAACGAAAGAGTGCGTAAGTCTGAAAAGAATTTTTAAAAAATAGAAATACTTGCAATTTGTACGTTATGTTTTGTAGTAAGATTATAATTACTATTTACAATAGTTTATTACAGACCTCGAATATTATGATTTTTTCGACTATTTTCAGATAATCCACGACTTTTGTCGACTTTTATTAAAAAATTGCGACTTTTTCGACTTTCTTACAAATTTTGCGACAAAATACAATATTTTTGGTATAAAATGCAACATATTTGGATTTTTATGCCGCGCAAAATATAACTTATAGACAAACTTTTGGATGTTTATTTTTCAATCAGTTTTCTAATTAAATGTTTCAAAATATTACAATTCAAAGGTTTTGAATAATTAAAATTCTGTAAAATTTAAATAAAACTGAATCATCTTTTCAAGTGTTTTATTCCAATTTTTGAAAATTAACTTTTAAAGAATTTTACTTGGAAATTTTTGAAATAATATTAAATTATCAAAAGTTATAATAAATAATCTTCAAGTGTAGATTCAATAAAAATGAAAATTAATGAAAAATAGGTTTGAAAAATAATATTAAAATAGTTTAAAATAAATGTAATGTTCTGAATTATTATGCTCTAATTTTTTTAAAATCAATTATTTTCAATATTTACAAAACTTAAAATTCATACTCATTATAATAAAATTCAAATTGTTCAAATTTATTTTCAACATTTTGGAGAAAATCATCATATATTCCAAATTTTTAATTAAAATTCTTGAAAAAAATTAAACAACAATTTTGTTTTATCACTCAATTTTTGTTATACATTATATAAAAATTCTTCTATTATTTTTGAAAAATTATACATTGCAATATTTATAAAAAAAATAATTCTTACAATTGTTTTATTACAATTTTTGAAAATTAACTATTAAAGAATTTTAATTGGAAATTTTTCAAGTAATAAATTATCAAAAATTATAATAAAGAATCTTCAAGTGTAGATTCACTAAAAATGAAAATTAATGAAAAATAGAGGTTTTAAAAATAATATTAAAATAGTTTAGAAAAGAATAATTCTCTGAACTTTTACTTTCTAAATTTTTTAAATTCAATTATTTTCAATATTTCCGAAAATTAAAATTCATACACAAAATAAGAAAATTAAAATTCTTCAAAATTATTTTTAACATTTTGGAGAAAATAATCATATATTCCAAATTTTCAATTAAAATTCTTGAAAAAAATTAAAAAACAATTTTGTTTTAAATTATACAAAAACTCTTCAATTATTTTAGAAAAATTATACATTAGAATATTTATAAAAAATTAATTCTTACAATTGTTTTATTACAATTTTTTAAGATTCAATTACCTTCGAGTAAAGTATATAAATTTTTTGTTAAATTCACTGCTTTAGAATTTTTCAAAAATAATTTATTTGTAATTACAATTTTTGTTAAAATTTGATTTATTTTTTAATATTTTTATAAAACTTAATTATTTTTGAAAAGATTTTGACAAATTTACAATTATTTTTTAAATGTTTTACTAAATTTAAAGTAGTTTTGAAAAGATTTGACCAAATTTCAGTTTTTTAGACATTTTTTAATTGTATTTAATTGTAAAACTGTTTTGTACATATATTTAATAAATTATATAGAAATATTTCTTTAAAAAATTAAAAATAAAATAAAATAAAAAATAAAATATTTCTTAAAATTTTTGAAAATATTCTACCTTAATTAATATCTTTAAATAGAAAAATGTAACGTTTATATTAGTATAAAAAATTGGATTTTTTATAGAGCACTACTTTATAATTTTTCAGAAATAATTTATTTATAATTAAAATTCATTGAAAAAATTCATTAATTATATTTATATATTTTTAAAAGTCAATTATTTTTCGTAAGATTTTGACAAATTTTGAATTATTTTATTTTTTAAATGTTTTACTAAATTTAAATCACCTTTAAAAAGATTTGACCAAATTTCAGTTTTCAAGACATTTTTTAATTTTATTTAATTGTAAAACTTTTTGTATTTTCAATAAATCATTAGAAATATTTTTAAAAAGTTAATTTTTACGAATTTCTTTATTAAAATTTTTGAAAATGTTCTACACCTTAATTAATATCTTTAAATAGAAAAATAACGGTTTAAATTATTGTAAAAAATTTGATTTTTTATTTAAATAATTTAATTTTTGAAGAAATTGCAAAAAATGATTTAAAATTCATATAGATAATTGATTTAGAGATGAAGTTTAGTTAAAAATTGTAGGAAAGAAATGAAATTTATAAAAGTGTTATAATTGTAATTTTTGGAAATTATTAAATTTGAAAAGTTGAAATTTAAAAAATTTTCTTTCCTGTGAATAAAGAAGTAAGAAGTATTAGAATATTTATTTAGCAAAAATTATGCAAGTTTTCATTAATTTGAACTTTTGTGACAGCACTGAATTAAATAATCCACTTTTTCGACTTTTTTTGTTCGTTAAAGTCGATCCGAGGCCTGTTATTATTTACGAATCGAAATTTATGAAAAATAGGTGACAACGTAAAGTTTACGATTCTACTCTCTAGTGTTCTTATCTTATACTCTTCTTTTTCGCTGTTTGGCATTGTCTTATTCCTCGTGGTACTGTTATTCTTACAGAAACAATGCTCGAGCACTAGAGACATGCACGTGTTCGCACGATGCGATCTCTTGCACTTATATCAGCCTGACGAAGAAGATAAGACCTGAATGCAGACTGACGGTTGTCTATATGGTCGATAAATGCATTATGCTACTCATTTAGTGCAAAACTAAATTTTCTATATTCTGTTTTTCAGCCCATTGTCTAACCATCATCTCCTGAATGTAACCCTCTTTCTCTTATCTCACGAGGTATTTTTAAAGTGAACTTAACTTTATAGGACAGCGCGTCGCTTTTATATTCCTATACAACACTTTTATTTTCCCTGTGCTTCAAAATGGAAACAAGTTTCCTCATTTTCTTTTTCCATTCTAGTTGTCGACAAAGTAATTATCACCCCTGGATAGTAGTAACACATTTTCCTAGTTACGTAATATTCTTCTGCAAGGCAGCACTTGGAAAATGGAGATGAAATTAATAAAGACACCTGCGATCGATATTCATTTACAGTGTCATAAACATTTCCTACAACAAAAGTAAATAATTTTACATTATACTCTTTTATTCTCTACAAGAGTGTGCGCAAAATTAGCATAACGGAAATTAGATAACGCTTTTTAAACATTTTGCTGAATCAGGTTAGTAGACAATTCTTTCATTGATGAATGAACTCATCATCACTCTCATCACGACGTGATGAGAGTTTTTAACAAAATGAAGAGTTTAAGTTAATATTTTAGAGTGCGTGGTGAGAAGGATAAATATGACTCGGAAGCCTACGAGGTGCCTCCGAGGCAGCTCTTATCACTCGTTTTACAACCTAAGGGGCCAAATGACACTTCCGCCGACCAGCCAATGAACTAGATTGGATCTATTTCTGCGATTTTCACCCTGACACGGCACTGGCTCCTATAATGTCGACGTAAAACGACTTCCCTTCGACACAATATCCACTTTCATGAGTTTGATAAATGAGCGCGTATTCCAAAGTTTCTGCGATCGATACTTTTTTCCAAGGGCGCCATAGCGCTACCCTTAAATCCAAGATAACCTCATTTTCCAAGATAATCAATAGGGAACAAAAATCCAAAGGAAAAACATGTCACATTTCCAAGGGTTCACTTTCTTTTGCGAAAGCAAATTTATCTTCTTTTCGAAATACTACCACTGTCATAATATTCAATCCGTTAGCAAATAGAAGCTCCGTTTTTCTAAGGATATCAAATTCAAGCAAAAAACGTATCAAAACGATTTTCGTTTGCAACACTTTTGATGGGATTTTTGTTTCAACTTGATATCCTTTAGGAAAACCGTGTTTCCGGTTCAGATTATTATCGATTTTTCATTCTTTCAATAAATTGCTCATACACACACACACACCTAACACTTGAATTTATATCTACACACACACAGCGTGTATTATAAAGCAGAGAAAAAGTTTGACACAATTCAAAAACAGGAAACCCATATCATTTGTTGCTTTTAGTCTGATAACTATGAAAAAAAACCACGGTCATAAGTGCGCACTGGAAAATAAGATTATATACAAATATGAAAAATACGTTTGAAATATAGAAAATTTTCTATTCAATTATTTTGAAAAGAGAGAAAGAAAGAAAAAGAGTTTTTCTTTCGCGCAAGATCAGCAGTTGCTGATGCTGTGCAATTGAAACTGGTTTGTTTAGAATGCAAAGTTTAATCTCAATGCGAATTTATTTTTTTCAATGAAGGGTACATATATTGTATAAACTAAGGCGAGAAAGAGAAACGTGAGGAGATAAAAAAATCAGTGCCATTTGAGAAGATTTGAATAAGCAATATATGTATAAAGGACTATGCTCGCTTTTTCATTAGAAAAGACTGATGCCAGGTCGTCGTGTGGCCGGACGCGAATAATGAGACCGCGCCCCTTTTCTTTCTATACCCGCCATCACGGTAATTGGGCAATAATCTTAAACGATTCTATCTCAAGGGTTAAGGCCTCTTACCTACCAATATTCGTGAGAAAAAACCTTACATAGTCAATTATTTCATTTGACGAAATATTAAAAACAGAAGAATAAGTTTACAACAGTTTCTCAAAAATAGAAATGGTTTTTCTATTTTTAAATATTTTTCTGTATTTTAATAGCAATTCTATTTTAAGCGATTTTCATTTTAGCCGTTTGGGTCTTAGAAAATGTATTTTTAAAAAGTTCATGTTGAAGCGAATATGAATTTGTCGTTATGCGTGGATGTATTTCGGGTTGCTTTGGAGAATGACTTTTGGTAAAGACGCGGGAAGATTTTATGACGTAATTTCAACTGCCTATCATTGTCCTCGGTTTGCCGTGATACGTGGGAAAGAAGGGAGGAAAAACCGGGAAAAACGCTGCCGATTCTTGGGTCGATGACTTGGTGTTCTCACTTCGTCATTGTGCTTCTGATCGGACAGTGGAGTTCTGTGCCACATTATCACGTGCCGGCCGTGGACACTGAGAGGTAGGGGATTGATTTTATTGTATTTATAAATTAAATAGTCTTTTGTGAGTAGTTTTCGGATTGTTTTGCTTTATATGTTTTTTTCTTTCTTTTTATAAAAAGTGTGGCGTTGTAAACGTGGACAGAATTTAAACAGAGCAAATTTATCTCATCATTATCGCTATCTTGGCCAGGAGTCATTAATCCAACAACAAGAATAAAAGGAATTAGGATTCTTTATAATAATCGAAAAGGAATTATTGAGAAGGATCATCTTGAACTTGGTCTGGTGCTCCGAGTATATATGTAAGCGTACGAGGGAGACTTAATTTTGGTTCTGTCACCGCTGTCTGATAAGTACTCATTTTATACATGACGATTTCATAATTGATTTCCCATAAATTTCGTCGGCTTGGTGGAAAACTGTACCATATCAAGAATTTGTTATAAACTATACCATTTCAAAAGTTTGTTATAAAACATACCATTTCGATGAAGATCTATAAAAGCGTTGCACTAAAGAATTTCTAAAGATTAACAAGCAATTAATTTAAATTATTAGAAATTTTTAAATAATACATTAAAAAGATGAACAAGAGTATATTTAAGATACCGCTTTTTAAAAATGCATAACCTTATTTTATGTCTAGCATCAGTGTTGACAAAGTTGGAAAAAAGGCAAAAAACTTTTTTTCTCGAAATGGTATGTTTTAAAAACATTTACCGAAATGGTACAGTTTATAACGAATTCCTGAAATGGTACAGTTTTCCACCAAGCCGACGATTTATTGACTCATTTTTATATTTGTTCATGTATCGCAGTTTTTCTTTATAATTGAATTGCGAATTTCGAAAAGGGCTCAACTGTGAAAATTGTAAGAGTCATTTCCACTGTCTTTTGTTATATAAAAATGACACTTACGGTTTTTAGAGTTGAGCCCTTTTCTAAATTCGCAATTCAATTGTTCTTTATATTTTGTGTTGTGTGCGTGTGTGTATTTTGAGTGTATGTTTATCTATAATTATTCTAATTCATGTTAGATGTGATTTCGCCATATAAAATTTTAAACTGTTTTGAATTTGATAAATTGTTAATGACTCAAGATTTTATATGAAGAGACTGCAGCCCACCAATTTGATTATATCCATTAAAATTCGATTAATTATATTTAATTTGATTATTTATTAAACCGAATCTCCTTATTACTTTATATTATATCTATTTCTATTTAAAGTTTAATGTAATTTTGCCTATAAATAAACGGTTAGGTAACAATGTTTCAAATGCAAGTTGATAATTTTTATAGGATAAAATAATGAAGTGGGAGAATGGAGGAGACAAATGAAGTTTCTCTCCGGCATTCATTGAGAGAGACTCACTGTGACTATAGAAGTCTGGCAACTTGATTTCGAGACTGCGAGAAATAGTGAAACATTCGCGGCGTAAACAGAAACTGAATAGAAAAGTTTGGAGAATCAGATCACGTTTCAAAAGAAGAGAATTCGAGGTAAGCTGTCATCTTCTTCCTCAGGTCGTCGATCGGGCCCGGCTGCTGGAGCCGCAATTTACTTCCGCTCATTCAAGCCTGCTAGCCAACCACGTCCAGGTGCATTTCCACGCATTCTAATAAGAACATGCTTCGGAGATAAATATAGCTTCCTTCCTCGACCATTTCCAACTCAAAAGCACGCACTAAACGTTTCATTTGCCTCCTCTACATCGACACTGTCATCGAAAAAATCCAAGAAGAGAATGAAATATTGCGATTTGACGCCTGATATGGTCTAATTGCGGTTTTTGGTACATTCTATTTTCCTTTTCATGTGGAAAACAATGCTATTTCCAAACAAATATAAAATTCTACGAGATGAATGATTTTTTTGTCAATAGAGAATATACAGCACACGCTCAGTGACACAAAAATATCTACTTCCTGTTTCTGTGAGAGTGTTTCCACACTTAATCTCACTAGTAGTTTACAGAGTCAGGGCAGAGATCTCTAAAGCTCTAATTATTTGGATGAAGAGGATTTTGAAGAAGAATTGTCACACAATGGAAAAGTATTTCTATTCACGTCATGGTGGATTCGTGTTGGCGCGTGGATCCTTAGTTTGAAGATGAGCTGCGTCAGAATCGTGGCTGAGTTTCTTGGGGATTATTCGAACGAGGGTGTCCACGGGAGGCAGTGAGTGAGGGACGAGAATGAACGGTGAAAATAGGGTCTAAATTTATCAGAGTGGTCTTCATGGACACTGAGTGCGTTAGAGCGACGACTCCTGGAGATATTCTTAGCGGTATGATTAGCTTTAGGCCAAGAATCCTCGTAGCACTCGTCCGTAACTGCGAATACTATAATATAAATATATGTAAACCAACACTTGTATTTCCTAATACAAATGGCTAATACAAAAAGTTAATACAAAAGGTTAAAACAAAAAAGGTTAATACAAAAAAGGTTAATACAAAAGGTAACAAAAGGTTAATACAAAAGGTAGCCTTTATGAAGTGTCAGAAAAAAACCCATTGAAAGCAGGAAAGCATTTTTCAGGAAAGCATCTACTTCTATCAGGAAGCACGAATAAAATAAAGTAAAAAAATACAAAAAAATAAGAAATACAAACAAAAATCTAAAAATTAAAACACGTGTTTTTTAATGGAAGAAAATGAAGAAACTGGATACGTTTCTATTCCCCTATTCTGTAACAAGGCAACAACACATGTAATCTTACCCCCTGTGTGTATTTTCCTCCCTTTTCTTCGATTAAAGCAGGACCTCATCCCTATTTTCCACTTACTTGATCATAAAAGCATATAAAAAGTGAAAAATGAATTACTGTCGTCACGTACTCACGAGGAAAAAGCGTATTCTTTTTCAACAGTTCGGAGGGTGAAACCACCCACGAAGAGTGTATTTCACTGATCGTGTACATACGTAACACTATGAACAAGGAGCGTAACAGTATAGTTAGTTGCTGGTCAACCTGACCCACTCTCAACTGCATTATTTTTCCCTCAGGTCGTGCCTATTAATTTTTCAATTAGCGCATTAAAACTTCACAAACAGAAGCTTGTTCACATTTAATACACTTTTCAATTGCCCCAAATAACAATAACCCTTTGTTTCAACTGCGAAAGGTGCGCAACTTTTATAAAATACCGTTACAAAAGTTGAAATATATAATTTTTAAGTATAAATGATGTTATAACCGTATTGAAATTTTGTATATCAAAATAATTATTTACGAAATTAATTTTCTGTAGCTAAAACTGAATGTTAATTGCAATACCAGGCCTTTGATATTGTGACTTTTTCTACTTTTGTCGACTATTTTCAAATGATGCGACTTTTATCGACTTTTATCAAAAAATTGCGTTTTCGACTTTTCTTCAAAATTTTGCCTAAAAATACAATATTTTTGGTATAAAATGCAACTTGTTTGGATTTTTATGCCACGTAAAATATAACTTATAGACAAAAACTTTTGGATGTCTATTTTTCAATCAGTTTTGTAATTAAATATTTGAAAATATTACAATTCAAAAGATTTTCAATAATTAAAATTCTGTAAAATTTAATTAACACTAAATCATCTTTTCAAGTGTTTTATTCCATTTTTTGAAAATTAACTTTTTATGAATTTTTTAATTGGAAATTTTTGAAATAATATTAAATTCTCAAAAATTCTATAATAAACAATCTTTAAGTGTAGATTCGATAAAAATGAAAATTAACAAAAAATAGGTTTTAAAAATAATATTAAAATAGTTTTAAATAAATGTAATGTTCTGAATTATGCTCTAATTTTTTTAAAATCAATTATTTTCAATATTTCCAAAACTTAAAATTCATACTCATTATAATAAAATTAAAATTGTTCAAAATTATTCTTAACATTTTGGAGAAAATAATCATATATTCTAAATTTTTAATTAAAATTCTTTAAAAAAATTAAAAACCAATTCTGTTTTATCACTCAATTTTGTTTTAAATTATACAAAAATTCTTCTATTATTTTTGAAAAATTATACATTGCAATATTTATGAAAAATTAATTCTTACAATTGTTTTATTACAATTTTTGAAAATTAACTTTTCATGACTCTTAATTGAAAATTTTCAATTGAAAATAAAATAGGGTTTTAAAAATAATATTAAAATAGTTTAGAAAAGAATAATTCTCTCAATTATTACGTTCTATTTTTTTAAAATTGAATTATTTTTAATATTTTCAGTATTTCCGAAAATTCAAACACATACATAAATTAATGAAATTAAAATTTTCCAGAATATTATTTTGAACATTTTGGAGAAAATAATCAAATATAAAGTAATTTAAATTTTTTAAAAATTGACTATTTTAGAATTTTACAGAAATCATTTATTTATCATTAAAATTCTTCTAAAAATTTGATTAATTTTTTTTTGTATATTTTTAAAGCACTCAATTATTTTTAACAGATTTTGTCAAATTTTGAATTATTGTTCAAAGGTTTTAGTAAATTTTAATTATTGTTTAAAACATTTCATCAAATTTCTATTTTTTGGACATTTTGTAATTGCTTATTTAATTGTCAAACTTTTTGTATTTCAAAAAATTATTTAGAAATATTTTTAAAACGTTAATTTTACGAATTTCTTGAATAAAATTTTTGAAAATATTCTACCTTATAGTTTAGGTTCCTGACGTTGGCACCGATGCTCAGCATTATAAAAAAGTATTTTTTTTTATTTTGAGTAAAAAAAATTTTCATTAATTTTACTCCTTTTATCCACTCACTGACTTACTTCTTTTATTATGTAAAAAAAACTATATTTAATAGTATTTTTTTAACTAAAAACTTCGGAATTTTTCAGAAATAATTTATTTAAAATTACAATTTTTTGAAAATTTTCATTAATTTCTTTATATTTTTAAAAGACTTAATTATTTTTCAAAAGATTTTGACAAATTTTGTATTATTTTTTTAATGTTTTACTAAATTTAAATCAGCTTTGAAAATATTTGACTAGGTTTTAATTTTTTAGACTTTCTTAATTATATTTAATTGTAAAACTTTTTGTATTTTCAATAAATCATAAGAAATATTTTTAAAAAGTTAATTTTTACGAATTTCTGTATTAAAATTTTTGAAAATGTTCTACCTTAATTAATGTCTTAAAATAGAAAAATGGACGGTTTAAATTATTATAAAAAATTGGATTTTTTTTATTTAAATAATTGAATTTTTGAAGAAATTGCAAAAAATGATTAAAAATTCATATAGATAATTGATTTAGAGGTCAAGTTTAACAAAAAATTGTAGAAAGTAATTAAATTTCTAAATGGGTTATAATTTTAATTTTTAGAAATTATTAAATTCCAAAAGTTGAAATTTAAAAAATTTTCTTTCCTTTGAATAAAGAAGTAAGAAGTATTTGAATATTTATTTAGCAAAACTATACAAGTTTTGATTAATTTGAATTTTTGTAACAGCACTAAATTAAATATCCGACTTTTTCCACTTTTTCTCTATTTTTAATCGACTAAAGCGACTTTTTTTGTTCGTAAAAGTCGATCCGAGGCCTGCAATACTATTAATTACTATTTAATACTCTTTAATACTATTTTTTTGTTTCAGATGTATTTTGACTGTTCAACCGTTTCTTTACAAAGAAAAATTTTAAGGTATGAGAAAATAATTTAATAGTTTAAAAATTAATTATAGAAAGGGTGTTAGCCCAAATGTCAAAATCTAATATTTCTAAACCAGATGGAATATTATGGAATAAATAGCATTGGAATAAATTTACACTTAAAAAAGATTGAAAAAATCCTCTTTAGGATTAAATTTTTACCGTAAAAATTGTGTCTCCAAAACATGTTACTTTATAAATTCTATGAGAGAAATATTCCGTGCTGCACGGGTATAAACATTATACTATTTATAAAATTAATTACTACACGCCCTTTCATTTCTCGAGAATAAAGTTTCACTTCTCATTCTCGAAATGTATTCTCATTTCCTAAAATCAATAATCGTCCCTTTTGCTTGAAGAAATAAGGCTGTAGACATTGACCTAAATAAATATGGAAGCTTTCGGTATATATAATTACGTATGGGGTTTTTAACAAAAAGTTTTTTTTTTTCCTCCTATATTAAAAACATAAACTGAAACTAATTATAAACTACTTTTAAAATTAACAACTGCCCATTAAATATATTTGATCTCTAAATTTTTTTTACTACCAAAAAAAAAGGTGGAAACTTTTTTTCCTATCTCGCATGCTTCTTTAAATTTAAATAAAAAATCTCTCTGAAAAGAAGAGACGAAGATAAAATTTCTTTGTAAACTGATAACAAAATTCATAGAAATGCATATAATGTTATCAAAAAGGAGATAATTTAATGCGTTCAACTTATAATGATGAAAATAAAAACAAACATTTGTCAATATACGTGATGTGATAAAAATTATTCACAACGCTTCTTTTTCTTTTTCACACTTAAAATTCTGTCGAGGATGGATTTTAGAACGAAAATCAACAACTTTTGTGGAATTAAAAAAAAAACGCACTACTGGCGCATGCAGGTGAAAATTTAGTGATATTGAATAGAAACACGTTGGGGGATGTTCGTAAATGTGAGGAGCGTCAACAAAAGGGTCATGTACCATTTGAGAATTTATGCGTAGCCACGCATCGTGCCTCCATGCATATAATTCATGAAATTTCCGGTAGTTGCTTTTTCAAAATCGAAACGTCTCAGACGTTTCTTCATCGCTCGAGGTTATCCGTGCTCATTCATACAAAATTCTCCTCAAACATTATAGTGGACGAAAAAAAGAAATTCTGTCAAGAAAAAAAGAAATTCTGTCACAAAAAAGAAATTGATAAATTAACAAGTGTACAATTTAGAGGTAAATGTATATACCGACAGAGGGTAGATAATTCCGTATTCACGTTATACACTGTCGGAGGGTGTATATAATCGATACTCAGAGGAGAAGCTTTTACAAAAGTGTAACAGAGGGATTTACAAGTTAAACTACTGCGAGTACTAAATTCACCCAACTCTGTAAACAAATTTACTCGACATATTTGAATTGGTAATATTTCGAGAATACTCGGAAAAACGGAGGAGAAAACTCGAAAAAGCAAACAATTTGAAAACACGAGTTGATAATTTTTAAAACTAACTACTGATTTAATTACTTTTTTTTATTTGGAAAATATTTTGAAAAATATTTTAAAAAATATTTTAAAAATTATTTTAAAAATATTTTAATTTCACCAGGATTTAATTAATTTAAAATAATAATAAAACACGAGTTGATAATTTTTAAAACTAACTACTGATTTAATTACTTTTTTTTATTTGGAAAATATTTTGAAAAATATTTTAATTTCACCAGGTTTTAATTAATTTATAATAATAATAAAACACGAGTTGATAATTTTTAAAACTAACTACTGATTTAATTACTTTTTTTTATTTGGAAAATATTTTGAAAAATATTTTTAAAAATATTTTAAAAATTATTTTAAAAATATTTTAATTTCACCAGGTTTTAATTAATTTAATATAATATTTTCAAAAAAACTTCGAAAAAATCAATTTTTTTAAATAAAATTTCCATAATATTTAGTATAATTTGAAAAAAATAATTCTTTAAAACAATATTTATCAAATTCTTATGAAAAATTTATTTTTTTCAAATTTAATAAAAAATTTTCACAGAAATTCAATTCTTTTTTTAAATATTTTAATAAAATTTTTCAAAATAATTCATTTATTTTCATAAATACTAAAATTATTCTTAGGAGTTTAATTATTTCAAAAAAATATCAATAAAATTCATTGTAAAGTTTTAATTTTACTAAAAAAATTATTATAAATTCAATAATTTTCAATATTCTACTATTTTAATAAGATTTTCCAAAAGAATTCAATTTTTAGAGACAAATTTTGATAATATTCTACACGAACATTCAATTATTTTCCCGAAAAAAATAAAAATTTCAGAGGAATTGAATTATTTAAATTAAAATTTAATTATTTTCAGAGTTCCATTATTTTTAAATATTTTTATAAAATTCTTCGAAAGAAATCACTTATTTTGAAACACAAATTCAATTAAATTTTTAAGAAATAATTGAATTAATTTCCCGAAATTAATTTTCCCGAAAAAAAAAAATTTTCAGAGGAATTGAATTATTTAAATTAAAATTTAATTATTTTCAGAATTCCATTATTTTAAAATATTTTTATAAAATTCTTCGAAAGAAATCACTTATTTTGAAACACAAATTCAATTAAATTTTTAAGAAACAATTGAATTATTCCTTTTGATATGAATAAAATTCTTATCAAGAATTCAATTATTTATGAATAAATAATTCTTGAAAAGAATTCAATTATTAAACATGAATAACAAAATTATACTCGAAAATTCAATTATTTTGAGTAGCTTTAGTAAATTTTTTAGGCAAAATTTAATTCTTTTCATAGATAACAATATTCATCACAAGAATTCAATTATTTTTGAAAAGTATTAATTTTCTTCTTGTTAATTCAATTATTTTTGAAAAGTATTAATTTTCCTCTTGTTAATTCAATTATTTTGAAAAATTCTAATAAAACCTTTCGCAAGAACTCAATTATTTTTGTAAATAACAAAAAGCTTTTTAGGAATTGAATTTTTTTTTTATTAAATTTTAATAAAATACCACACAGGTATTCAATTACTGTGAAATATTTTAATAGAATTGTTCGTAAAATTCAGTTATTTTTAAAAACTTTTTTCAATTCAACGATTTTCAATAATTTAACAAAATTTGCAAACAGAATTCAATTATTTAAAAGTTTTGTTGTAAAAAGTATCGTATGAATTTAATTTTTTTCATGAATAATAACAAATTCTCAGGAATTTTAATTATTTAAATAAAAATTTCCATTAAATTAGCCGAAAGAAATGAATTATTTTTAAAAAAATTTGTTATATTTCGCAAGAATTAATCGATTCTTATACTCTCTAAATCTGAATTAGTGCGGATTCGTTTACCAATTCTGAGTTAGTAACATTTTTTACTAATTTTTAGTAGTCTTTTTACTAATTGCTAGTTGAAAATTATGAATTCAATCAGTAGACTGTATTTTTTTACTATTTCAAATCAGTAAATTTTCTACTAATAATTATAGTAAAAAACTACTAATAATTAGTAAAAAAAAACTATTAAACATTAGTAAAAACAGTTACTAATTCAATTGGTAATCAAATCCGCACTATTTCATTAGTAGAAAACAACTAATTCAGATTTAGAGAGTAAATATTGAAATTCTTCCATGAATAATAAAATCCGTTGCGGGAATTCAATTTATTAGCATTAGAATAAAAAAGTAAATATTTTTGAAAAAAATTAAGAGAAAGTCAGGAAAATGGAAAATAAAGTAATGAATGAACAATGAAATTTTCGTCAGTTTTATAAAGTTTCTAAAACTTTGCACGGAGAGAGAATATATATATTAAATTTTCTAAAAATATTTTCAAATTGGGGAAAAAGTGCGACAAAGCGAAATTTTGATATAAAAAAATACTTAACTTTAAAAAAAACATGTGAAATTTAGTATAATTTAGTATAATTATATCAAATATCAAGAATTTTAATTAAATTCTAATATAACTTTAATAAATTTCACAAAACTTTTTTCAAAGTTTAGTATTTTCTATATATATATCAATATTTCGCTTTTTGCACTTTTTCCCCAATTTGAAAATATTTTTACAAAATTTAATAATATAGTCTCTCTCCGTGTGGTTTTTAATTTTTCTGTATACCTACTTTTTCACTACTTGTTTTAGTCTGAAAGCTACTTTTTGCTCCTTTTTTAACCCGTTGCCTGTTAACGACCCAACGTTGGGTCGTGAAAGTTTTAGCAAAAAAATAGAAATTTGTTGTTTAAATTATAAAATAAATTCTTTCATATCATTATTCACATACTATAGGTATTAATGATACTAGAAAAAGTAATTAATAAATAATTGTTTCTTATTTTTAAATAATATAACAATTTAAAAGATTTTGATGGACATTTTGGGGCACTAAAATGAATATTTTTCCAAACAGCGAAGGGGTTAAAATAAATCATCGAGTGCGAAGTCTGTAATACTCGTAAGCATTAGGAGTGTATAACAACAGTGTTGTAAACAAGGTACATTATTAAAACCAAAAGTGAGGAAATTAATCCCATGTTCATGCGGACAATGGCTTCACACTTATTGTTTGATGATAAAAGTAGGTCATGCACTCTTCACGTGCGTAAGAATTTAATCCGCAGATGTCGAGCAGCTGCCGTAAAAATTGAGAGCGCTTTGGCGATTGAATGCTTCCGAGCGAGCGCAAAGGATGCGAATACTTGTGATTTAATGTTGGTCCAGCAGAAGAGCGGCAGCTGCGGCGCGCTTAGTTTCTGAGGATCCCAAAGTAAGTGGGTGGTGCTCTAGTGCATATTTGTGAAAAAGGTCATGAGTGTAAGGGTGGTGTCAAATGAACGGGGCTGAAATTTGAATCTCGAAAAACGACGCGTGCCAGAGCAAGACCGGAACAATCTCAAAATTACCATATATCTAATGAGTTTTTCCAGTTTTAGAAAATATGTTTCTCATTATAGGAAAAAAAAGGTTGTTTAGAGAACTTGCATTTTTAAGATTTTATCAACATTTTTGTCTTCGCAAGAAGAAAATTTTTTCATAGTTTGGAAAATATTTTTATATTTTTCTTTTTGATTTTTATTGTTGAGTGTAATTTTCTAATATTAGACCTGCTGGAAAATTTAACGGGGATTAGTGGACACATGTCATAGCTGTGATATAATGAAAGGGTGGGTCAGATGGGATTACTGTTGATGTACATATATGCACATCAAACTCTCACATCATTTACTATGACGTGATGTGGTTTAAGATTAAGCATTATTCTTTTATTATACGTAAGTGCATCAAGAGAAACGTCCATCAAGATTCAAATGCGAGAGATCCTCATTATGAAACACAAGCTTCGTTAAAATACAAATTGGTGATTTAAAATATAAAAATATTTTTCAAAATATTTTTCAAAATATTTTTCAAAATATTTTCCAAAATATTTTCCAAATAAAAGAAATAAATAATAAATTATTTATGAAAATAATTGAATTTTGGACGAATTTTATCAATTTTTTGTTAATTTTTTGTTTTTTTTTTAATTTTGAATATTTTTAATTTAATATTTTAAATATTGAATATTTTTTGAAAATAATTGAATATTCGCAATGAATTTGATTATAATTTTTGAGAAAAGTTTTTTTTTCTAGTATTAACGAAGTTAAAGTTGTGAAAATACTAAAAAAACAACTAAAAAACAGAAATAGTAGCTTTCAGTGGCAGAAATCTAAAAATAGTACCCAAATAGTAGCGTAACTTAAAAAAAGTAGTAAATAGTAGAGGTTTTAGTAGATAAGTGCGAAGCCTGGTATTATTCAATTTTTCAAAAAATACAACAACTCTTGCTAAAATGAAAATAAATTTTCTTGAGAAAAGGAGTAAAAAAACTTGAGTACAACTTTCTCTCTCTCTCTCTCTCTCTTAAATTTTGAATTGAATTTGATAAAAGTTTTCTACCTCACGTGTATTTTTGATTAAGCATTTCAAGAAAATATTTAAATGTTTTATAATAATATAAGTGTATAATATAATATTATAAGTGTATAATTAATTAAAAGGCAACCAGCATTGCAGTGATGGGAATGGCTTTATAGTTAAGGTGAGTTCACAAGTGCTGCGTCAAGCTTATTTTCAAGTGGGGAAAATTTTGAAAATTTTCGAATGCTTTGGTTTATAATGCATTTTAAATAGGAGAGCAAGTGTCGACTAATTAAAATAGAAAGTTCAAGGCACGCGCACTTGTGTTTGGTGAGGGTACCTGACAGCTCTGCCACGTCTATGTTCACACTTAATTGCAGTTAAAAGGTAAGAGTGATTTATACACAAAAAAAATTTAGTGATTTATTTGCGTTTATAGTTTAATGAAAAGTGTAATAAGTGAAAGAGTGGCGATTATTAAATATTAATTAACCTTTTTTTTGGGGGAAAATTCTAGGAATACAGGAAGAAAGTCTATACCTGCGAGTAAATAATGTAAGTGTCCACTTTTAAGGTCGTGTTATTTAGTGTGACGTTTTTTTATAGTGAAGCGTCTGGGGCACGTGACTACTGAATAACATATAACTTTAACGTATTAAAATCTTAAATTTCTAAAACAAAATTTAAATCTATTGAATTTATGTTTCCACTGCAAAAAGAAACATCTTAAAATACATCACTTTTAGGTGATACTTACTTTTTTACATACGTCACTTTTAGGATACTTAGAACATCTTATTTTTCCAACTTTCATCGTAGAAACTTTTAGACTTTTCTTAGAAATTTTAAGATTTTTTTTATAACTTTTTCGAAATGACTTAAAAGTTAAAACTAAAAGTGACTACAATAATATCTTAAATGACATGCCTTCTTTTTACAGTGTTGTTTTTTTGTTTTGTTTTTTTTTGTTTTCAAGATTTAAATATGTTAAAGTTATTGAATATAGATATATAACATGGGGTATATTTTATTCCAGCAATTTTGCACAAGAGATTTTCCAACTGTCATAAAGAATAATTTTAATTGTTATTTTTCAGACATTGAAATTAAAGCTCAATCATGTCAGACATCCAAAAGCATGAAAAATTCGTAGCTGAACGAATGGGTGATAAACGAGTCACGGAGCTTCCTGGTGTTGGAGAGGTTTTGTGCAAGAAGAGGTTAGAAGCTGCAGGTTTTGATAAGGTACATTTAATTAATGCTGTAAAATCGTAAAATAATTAATTTTCAAGAAACTAAAATATGTAAATATATTAATCTTCTTCTAGGCATTTGTGGTACTCGGTCAATTTTTACTTTTAAAGAAGGATAAAGAACAATTTCAGGAGTGGATGAAGGACGTGTGTGGCGTAAGTGCGATGCAGTCGCATTGTTGTTATCAATGTTTAACTGATTGGTGTAATGAATTCCTATAATCTATTAACGAACCTCTATATGATACAATAATTTTAAAATTTTATAATTTATTTATAATTTTAAAATTCAATAATTTAAAATTTATTTATAATTTTAAAATTCAATAATTTAAAATTTTATAATTTATTTATAATTTTAAAATTCAATAATTTAAAATTTTACGAAATAAATTTTAATGAAATATTTCGTTGTATTGAATTTGATACCGAACAAATTTTCTGTAAGGAATAATTCAAGTGTTGTTTTAAAAAAAAAAGATGGGCGCAAAAGTGACCAACTGTTCCAATGACATTGAGAATATGTGAAAAGAACAATAAGCGAACTGGAAAAAAACCCTCTTTAAAAAAAAGAATATTACAAATATAAACATAAGAAAATCTAGTAAGAAGAAAATTTTCTCTAAGAAAATCGTCTAATTAATAGAACAAATCAATTGACAATTGATAATAACCGAAGAAAGCAAACATTTTTTTTTCACAAACTGTATCGACGACTTGAAAATAAATTCACTTGGCAAAAAAAAAGCATCGACGGTGGCACATCTTCCACGAAGCTACTAATAAAAATTCAGCGGCACTTTTGAGCTCTCGTCGCTATTGAACAAAAAGAATAAGGTAAAAAGTAAAGTTTCTCATTTGAATAAAATAAGTCTAAGAAGACCTGTTTACTGGTGGGGGTCTCTGCTTTGTCGTGGTGTGGTCCCCCCGTCTTCACCTCAGGGAACCTCAGGGAACCTCGGGGAACCTTGGGGGGACTTCGGGGGACCACGATACTCTCCAGCCCTCATGACAAATGACATTCCTCGATGAGTCCCTATGGTCTCCTAATCAGACCCTTGGAACTTTGCTAAACACTCGTTTTAATATTACTGTTACATCATCATACACTACAAGAGAGAAAATTGAACCGTTTACAAGAAAAAGGATAAAAAGAAGTCTCGTCAGTTATTTCGTTTTTATAACTGTACTCTCCTTGAGTAGCACCATTATATTTTCTCCGACATTTTCGATTTCAAGGCGTTAAATCATATGTTCTCTCTAAGGAATTCCCTCATGAGAAATACACGATGATTCATGCTATACTTCTGGTCTGACGTCAAAGGGAAAGGATATTAGACATTCTACGACCAAAGAGAGTCAGTTCTTGTCATTAATGTAGGTCATTGTATCATTCAAACTTGTTGGCAAATTGTAGAAAAAACTTGTTCAATTTTCATGAATAGAATACAAATCATATTTTTATCAACTTTTCTCTGTAAGTAAAATTTCTATCACCGGGGGAAGAAAAATTATTTCATTCAAATAACCGATTATTTGATTATTAAATATGACGCGATCTGAAGAAAGGGACCTTAGAAGCAAAAAATTTTAGGTTATGTTTCCAATTTTTAACATGAAAATACAAGAAAAGAATCAATTGTCAATTGTAATTATTAATCATAAACTTTTCATTACAACTAAAATATTCAATAAACACTGATTTTGATTTGCAAAAAGTAAAAAGAAACTTTTAATCAACAAAAAAGTTACACTAACATAACCTTAAAGTGATTTGCTTCTAAGGTCCCTTTCTTCAGATCGCGTCACAAATAATAATTATTGTAAATGATAACAACAGGCATCGGATATTACGACTTTTTCGACTTTTTCGACTTTTTCGACTATTTTCAAATAATGCGACTTTTATCGACTTTTATTAAAAATTTGCGACTTTTTCGACTTTTAATAAAAATTTGCGTTTTTTTCGACTTTTTTCGACAATTTTCCGACAAAATACCATTTTTTTTTTAAAAAGAATCATATTTTTAAAAAAATGCAACATATTTCTATTTTTATAGCGTGAAAAACATAACTATTGACAAATCTTTCAAACTTTAGTTTTCAATAATTTTTTTAATTAAATTTTACAAATATATTACAACTGAAAAGATTTTGAATAATTTCCGTAAAATTTAATTAAAACTAAATCATCTTTTCAAGTGTTTTATTCAAATTTTTAAAAATTAACTTTTAAAGAATTTTAATTGAAAATTTTTCAAATAATATTGAATTCTCGAAAATTTTTATGAATAATCTTCAAGTGTAAATTCAATAAAAAATCAAATTTGATGAAAAATAGTTTTTGACAATAATATTAAAATAGTTTGAAGCAAATGTAATTTTCTGAAATATTATCTTCTAATTTTTTAAAATTCAATTATTTTCAATATTTTCAGTATTTCCAAAAATTCAAATTCATACAGAAAATAATGAATGTAAAATTTTTTAGAATATTATTTTTAACATTTCGGAGAAAATAATTATTTATTCAAAATTTTCAATTAAAATTCTTAGAAAAAAATTTGTTTCAAATTATACACAACGTCTTCAATTATTTTTGAAAAATTGCATTACAATACTTATAAAATAAAGTAATTCTTAAAATTGTTTTATCATAATTTTTTAAGATTTAATCACCGTCTTATAAAGTAATTAACAATTTTTTTAAATTTACTACTTTATAATTTTTCAGAAATAATTTATTTATAATTTAAATTCTTCAAAAAATTTGATTAACTTTTTTAAATTTTTAAAAAACTCAATTAGTTTTACTTATTCTTTAAAAAGTTAATTATTTTTAAGAGATTTTGTCAAAATTTTGAATTATTTTGCAAAGGTTTTAGTAAATTTTAATTATTCTTTAAAAAAGTTAATTATTTTTAAGAGATTTTGTCAAAATTTTGAATTATTTTTCAAAGGTTTTAGTAAATTTTAATTATTCTTTAAAAAAAGTTAATTATTTTTAAGAGATTTTTTCAAAATTTTAAAATATTTTTCAAAGGTTTTAGTAAATTTTAATTATTTTTTAAAAATGTTAATTATTTTTAAGAGATTTTGTCAAAATTTTAAAATTAATTTTCAAAGGTTTTAGTAAATTTTAATTATTCAAATAATTTCATCAAATTTTATTTTTTTGGACATTTTGTAATTGCTTATTTAATTGTCAAACTTTTTGTATTTTCAAAAAATTATTTAACAATATTTTTAAAACGTTTATTTTATGAATTTTATGATTAAAATTTTTGAAAATATTCTACCTGAATTAATAACTTTAAAAAGAAAAATGTTCGGTTTAAATTATTATAAAAAATTGTATTTTTTGTATATTTAAATAAAGGAACTTTCGAAGAAATTGCAAAAATGATTAAAAATTCATGTTGATAATTGAATCGGAGATGAAGTTTAGTTCAAAATTGTAGAAAATAATTGAATTTTTTGAAGGAATATAGTTTAGGTTCCTGAAGTTGGCATCGATGCTCAGCATCAAAAAGTATTTTTCCTTATTTTTATTAAAAAAAAATTTTAACTAATTTTACTCCTTTTATTCACCTAAGAAGTAAAAAAACTATTAAATAGTATTTTTTTAACTAAAAAATTTGGAAAAAATTGAGTGATTTTTTTGTTTTTGTACAAAAATTGTTTTTCCATGACGAGCATCGATGGCAACTTCAGGAACGTTATAGTTTTAATTTTTATAAATTATAAATTATAAATTATTAAATTTCAGAAGTTGAAATTAAAAAATTTTTTTCCTGTGAATAAAGAAATAAGAAGTATTTAAATATTTATTTAGCAAAATTATACAAGTTTTGTTAATTTGAATTTTTGTAACAACGCTGAACTAAATTAACGACTTTTTCGACTTCTTTTTCTATTTTTAATCGACTAATGCGACTTTTTTATCGTTAAAGTCGATCCGAGGCCTGTAACATTAAAATATTAATTAAATTTGACTATCAGATAAATATTTACTTGAATCAAATAATTTTTATTTCAAATAATTAAATATTTGCTTATCAGATAGTGTAATATTTTCTTCAAATACAATTTATTTGTTTGAAATAAAAATTATTTGATTCGTGTGAATATTTATTTGATTCAAATAAATGTTATTTGTTTGAAATAAAAATTAGTTGATTCAAATAAATGTTATTTGTTTGAAATAAAAATTATTTTATTCGAGTAAATATTTATTTGATTCAAATAAATTTTATTTGTTTGAAATAAAAATTATTTGATTCGAGTGAATATTTATTTAATTCAAATAAATGTTATTTATTTGAAATAAAAATTATTTGATTCGAGTGAATATTTATTTGATTCAAATAAATGTTATTTGTTTGAAATAAAAATTATTTGATTCGAGTGAATATTTATTTGATTCAAATACATGTTTTTTGATTCAAGTAAACATTTATTTGCGATAATACTAAAATAATCGGTTATTTGAATCAAATAAATTTTCTCTCTTCACAGTGTTTATTTGAAAAAATAATTTACTTGAATATTTAAGAGGATTATATCTGCATTTTTATCGCGAGTTTAAAAAGAGTACGTAATTCTTGGTGGTACAAGTCCTTGACAAAGGATTTAGATATTCGAATACGCCTGGCGCCAGGCTATAATAACCCTTCACCCACGCGGCGAAACATCTTTTTGCAGAAAACGACTTAACTCTCGAGCCTGTGTTGCTCATATACTAACCAACTACAATATACTTTTAATTCACACTAATAAAAATCCACCCAAAAATCCATATTTTATATTAAAATTATGTACATACGGACAAAAATTAGAATCGAAAAAGTCCTCGTTTCTGTAATTAAAAAAAAATCCCATCATTACGATTACTTTAGTCCTTACAGGACTAATGAGAACATGAAATAAAAAAAATAACGAGAGTACGCTCCAAGTGCTTCTAAATGGAAAAAAAATACACGGCACAGCAAATGAAAAACCAATTACATGTTTTGAAATGTTGTATTATAATTAAAAAGTCTGATAGGCATTATTAGAGCGAGGATGCAAATTTTAGGGTTTCAGACGGAATGAGTCATATATAGAGATTAGTAGACCCCCATATAATTTATCGATTCTCTCTTGCAGACTGATAATTTGACTTCAGGTAATCCTCGAAGGGTGTGTGTGTGTAAAATTTTAGATTGACACCTGAAGTTATTCTCGCCTCGAATTGAATTATGATAATTCACAATCCCTTTTTTCGTGTTCGTCAAAGCTTTTGGGAGTCGACACAAACTCTCGTGGCACCAAAAAAGCTTTCTAGCCAACGCAACAGAGGGGTAGCACGGATGAGTCATACTTCATCCCCTGCGGGGGGTGGTTTTGCTCTCCCTTTCTCGCTGCGGCAGCTTCTCTCCAATTGTAACAATACTGGGTGTCCAGATTGTATCATTTCAATCAGAAAGTCATAAAACTTATACTTTGTCAAACATTGTTTTTTTTTTGCAACACTTGAATTTCTGTTTCACTTTTTGTGCGATGACGAAAAATTTAATTACACTGAAAAAAAAATTTATTTTATTCAAATAACAGATTATTTGATAATAGTCAAATAATCGGTTATTTGAATCAAATCAATTTTTTTTCAGTGTATACAACATAGAATGTTGCTTCCATAGCTTTATGAAGAGATGCAAAAAAAAAAAAATTGCGTATTGTGTAAAAAAGAATTGCATTGTAAAATTTTATTGTTTTATAAGTTTGTTTTAATTTTCTCGCAAGGGGTTTCAAGATAGAATTAAGACAGATAATTAAGACGCTCGTTTAATTTAGAACAAACCGAGGAAACCTTGTTTGGGAGGCGCCTAAAACTAAGCAGCTGCCGCGTTGAATCATCTAGACGCTACACTGCGACGTTGTCACGTTTCCTGAGTATTTTTATCAGGAAATTTCATCTCTCAAGCCGCAAAAAAACCACTCCTTGATATAGATATCAAATTTTGCATTTGTGTATTTTTTACAATTCTTTTTCAAAAAAAATGATAACCGTACACTGAAAAAAAAATTTATTTGATTCAAATAACCGATTATTGGACTATTATCGCAAATAAATATTTACTTGAATCAAATAATTCTTATTTGAATGAATTAAATTGTATTTGAATCAAATACTGAAATATTTGCTTCAAGTACTGAAATATTAGCTTCAAATACTGAAATATTTGCTTCAAATACTGAAATATTTGCTTCAAATACTGAAATATTTGATTCAAGTAAATATTTATTTGATAATAGTCAAATAATCGGTTATTTGAATCAAATAATTTTTTTACAGTGTATATACTTGATGAAAAATTTGTAATTTAATTTAATTTAACTCATAAATATCGAGGTGTGGTAAAATAATTTAGAATCAATTTCCAAATGTTTGCACTGTACTGTCATTCACGAGCGTCCCTATTCATTGGACAATTAATACCTTAAGGTATTAATACCTAATAATTGAAGGACCATTCGAAATAGTAGTTCAGAACAATTCAACCAAAAACACTCTCTATATAAACTCGAGCACAGACCATAAGTGAAATCGAGATATAATCGAGATATAATTGCAAAATTTAGTCACTAAAGGTCAATAGGTTCAATTGATCCCTTTCCGATTGAGTAACATATAATTGAGTCTTAAAATCGTGCGCTTATAATCGAATGAGAAAATTTAAAAAAAAAATGAGAAATTTTAGAAAAGGATTTTATTCCACTAGGGCAATATCTGGTGTCTTAAAAATAACATCGCAAAAAAAAAGAATAATAATCCCGCAGCATCCCAAAGTAAAACACGCAATGAGACTTGAGAATCTTCAAAGCTTACAACCGCGGTATTAAGAAAAGGGGGCGAAGAGGATGATGGGAGAGTTACTTGTTAATGAAAGGTTCTTTCAAGATTCTCAAAAAAGATCAGCTTTCGTGTGAACAGACAAGACACAAACCAAAGACTCTTAAAAAAAAAAAAAGAAAACCTATATTTGCAATTCGTAAAATTTGTGTGCATTTTCAATTTACATAAATATATGTTTTACGAAATATGAATCGTGGGGGGAGGGGGAAATACGATGACCAAATAACAGAAACTTGAGTTGCGTATATACACGAATGGAATTGATAATCAATAGTGTCCTGTTTTTCGAGGACACTCCATAAGAGACACGTGTTTTTTATATTCAATTTTCGTTGGACGATTATAAGACAATTTTTGTTGGACGATAAAAGACAATTTTCGTTAGGCGATAAAAGACAATTTTCGTTGGACTATAAAAGACAATTTTCGTTGGACGATTGTAAAACAAAAAGAATTATTGACGGGGAAAATATATATTTTTTTTTTCGAAAAGGATTTTGAGAAAAGTGTAGCACAATTGTAGAGCCATAAGAGAGTGCTTTCTACATGTTGGCCATTGACCTTTGAAATGATTTTCCGATATACGTGATATTGAGGGGAAATTTATGTATATCGAAACTTGTAACGTACCAGGTTTTCATCTATGGAGCATTCTTCCTCGAAAAAACATTCGTCATTGTCTTCTTTGACATCTTGTCGCTTCAACCACTCCATTATTAATAATACAATCTCAAAAGAGATTTTCAGATCACGTTGAGTCGTATACACTTTCGAGGACTTTATCTCCTCGTTTAGGATTTGCAGATCACGCGGCCATTGCCATTAACGAGATCCCCTCTTTTGATAAGTGAGACATTTCTCCAATCGTCAAACTTTATTGGATTTATAATTTTTTCGACTATTACTGGTTCACTACACTTCACTTGAATTTAGAATTCAGAATTTAGAATTCAGAATTTAGAATTTACAATTCAGAATTCACAATTTTTAATTTATAATTTACAATCTATAATTTACAATTTATGATTTACAATTTAGAATTCACAATTTAGAAGTTATAGTTTACAATCTATAATTTACAATTTAGAATTTATAATTCACAATTTAGAATTTATAGTTTACAATCTATAGATTACAATTTAGAATTTATAATTCACAATTTAGAATTTATAATTCACAATTTAGAATTTAGAATTTTCAATTTAGAATTTTCAATTTAGAATTCACAATTTATAATTTCTAATTTTCAATTTAGAATTCACAATTTATAAGTTCTAATTTATAATTTTCAATTTGGAATTCACAATTTACAGTTCACAATTTGTAATTTTACTCATCAATTTTTCTATCCACTTTCTGTTTGAATTCTCCATCAAGGGACAAACTGCATTTTCTCACACATGACACTTTAGCCCTGCACTCTTCGAAAAAAGAAAAAAAAAACTATTGACACGAGAAAGCAATAGCTGTCAGGGACACACTTGCATTCGATTATTCACCAATGTCACGATCACTATACACAAGAGTCGTACTTGTTTCTGAATCTACTTTCTGAATTTAGCGAGAGCACACATTCGTGGTGTGTCGAAAGAAAAGAGTAGTTTTTCACGCCGCGAGAGTTGAGTGCAGCTGCGGCTGTCTGCGTGCAGTTGGAGAATGCCGAGGAAGCAATGTGGAGAATATAGAAGCCGGCCGGAAAGCAGTGTACCAATACGGGGAGAATGAGACAGCACGAGTTTTAGGGGGAAAGAGCCAGCTAAAAAGAGAAAGAGACACACGCGAAGAGAAGAGGAAATAGTTATGAAGCAGAGGGGAATTCGAGGCGAGGAGAGGGGAATAAGACAGAATGAGCGAGACAGAGAGAGAAAGAGAGACTGTAACGTGCGGGGGCGTAATGTGTGCTCTGAATCAGAGACAAAATTCAAAAAAAAAAAAATTTATTTGCGAATTTTTCAAACGATGAAGACAAATTGTATTTTTAATTAGATATTGAGAAAGTTTTGAGAAAATTCTGAAAAAACTTGAGAAACTTTTGAGAAACATGAGAAAATTTTGAGAAACGTGGGAAAATTTTGAGAAACGTCGGAAAATTTTGAGAAACGTGAAAAAATTTTCAGAAACGTGAAAAAATTTTCAGAAACGTGAGAAAATTTTGAGAAACTTTTGAGAAACTCTTGGGGAAGAACAGAAAAAAATTAAGAGCCCAAGAATATTTTCTATTCGCTAAATTTTTCAAACGGAATAAAAAAAACTCGGGTTTATTTACAAAATGAGCAGGAAAAAAATTTTTGATCTCAAGATGCGAATTTCGTCTGTGAAAAGAGTTCTTAGTGCTGCCGGATGCACTTCCGGGTTCCTTAGAGGGTAATCCCTCTCCAATGGACTTGGATCTCGTATCACACCCGCGCAGTTGCTTAGAATCGGAAGCAAACGGTAGTTTCAAAAACTCGACTATAAATTTACTTCTGATATAAGTGACGTTATATTCTCTAATGTACTTGAAAAAACAACAACAACTACTACTACTACTACTACTACTACTTTTTAAAACAAGAAATTAATAGTAAATAAAAAATACACTCTAAATTTGAATTCGTAAAAATGTTTACTAATTCGAATTAGAGACTGACTTTTTGACTTTGAATAAGTAAAATTCACTAATAAATAGTCATTTCTTCTTAGTTATTAGTAAAATGAATTGAATTTACTAATTCAAAAGCAAAAAGTCAGTCACTAATTCGAATTAGTACACTGCAAAAAAAAATGTTTTAATTTAAAACTGATTTCGGTATTAAAATAAAACCAAATTACGATTTAGTAGGAAAAATTGGTACGAAATTAGTTCTTTTCTTTTTGCAGTGTAAACATTTTTACTAATTCAAATTTCAGGGCTCGAACTAGGTCCGTAAATCCCGTAAAAGTCCGTAACTTTGCTTGAAGTCTGTAAAAGTCCGTTTTTTTTAAAAAAGGTCCGTAAAGTCCGTAATTCGGTTGAAAAAGATCCGTAAAGTACGTAAATTATACGATATAATTTAGATAATTTTAGAGAAATCACAAATGATTGAAGGAATTCAATTATTTTCAAAAGTAATAAAATTCTTCGCAAAAATTCAATTACGTTCAAAATTTTTTGAAAACTCTCGTCAAAATTTCAAGTATCTTTAGAAATAATATTAAATTCTTCTTCGAAATATTAATTATTTTCAAAAATTTTAATAAAATACTTGGAAAAATTCCAATTATTTTCAAAATTATTCCTCAATTCAATGATTTTTAATAGGTTTCTATACTATTCTAATAAAACTTTCCAAAATAATTCACTTATTTACAAATTTTTTTTATAAATTTCTTCGCAATATTCAATTATTTTCATAAATAATAAAATTTTTACAGGTATTTAATTTTTTTTGTCAAATAATAAAATGCTTATTAGGAATTCAATTATTTTGATGAATAATAAAGCTAATTGCAGAATTTCAATTATTTTTAATACAATTTTAATCGAATTCCTCGAAAAATGTAATTATTCTTAAAAATTTTTATTAAAATTTATCAAAGAAATTTAATTATTTTAATAACCTTTGCTACAATTTATTTATTAGAATTTAAATATTATTTTTAGTAAATTTTTGATTAAATTTCTTTAAAGAATAAAATTATTGCATTCAAAATTTTTAATGCAATTCTTTGCGTAAATTATCAATTATCTTTATAAATAATAAAATTCTTCTCTAAAATTGAATTATTTTCAAAAAATTTAATAAATTTCTTGGTAAAATTTCAATTATTTTCAAAAGTTGTCCCTAATTTAATTATTTTTAATATCTATTTTAATGAAATTTTGCAAAAGAATTCAAATTATTTGAAAATTGACTAATACAATTCTTTAAAAGAATTCAATTTTAAGAAACATATGTAATTATTCAATAAATTTTTTTTTTGTATTTAAATAATGAAATTCTCGCAGAATTTTCTCATAAAAATTGATTTAAAAATGGATTTGAGTTAAAATTTTAAATTATAATTGAATATTAAAAGTATTAGAGCGTAAAATTTTAGAAATAATTAAATTTTGAAAAGGTTTCAGATTTAAATCTTTGAAAATTTGAATTTTTCATATTTTTAACTAAGTAACAATTCTGTGGAATTAATTTTTTTGAGAAATTTTAATTGGGAATTTTTTTTATATTATTTGAAATTTTTATTTTCTAATACATATTTAATTGAAGAATTTACAAATAATTGAAAAATTGAATATTGTAAAGAAATAGATTTGAAAATTGTCAAAGAACTTTATCGAAAATTATTAAAAATAATAATCAATTTTAAGAAGAATTTTAGTTAAAAATTCTTGAAAATAATAATTGAATTGATAATGATTTTATCACTCTATCTTTAATTATTATAAAACATGAAGACTCGGAGTTATCATTATCTTCATGTTTTTTTTAGTTTAGAAAAAATATAATTTATAGTTTTAATTAAAATGTTCTCTTATATATTTTTGTCAGTAATTGGTCCGTAAATGATCCTTAATTTTTCATTTTTGGTTCGTAAAGTCCGTATTTTTAAATACTTTCACTGGTTCGAGCCCAGAAATTTAGAGAGTAGTAAATTTTTATTCTTGTAAAAAGGGTCAAAATTTACTAATTACCACTCTAGGGAAATTGCAATGATTACAGTTAAAAAGTAAGAAATTCTATTTAGTACAAAAAGTAACAAATTTTACACAGTGGAAAAGTAACAAATTCTACATAGTACAAAAGTAACAAATTCTACATAGTACAGAAGTAACAAATTCTACATAGTACAGAAGTAACAAATTCTACACTGAAAAAAAATTTATTTTACTCAAATTAACTATATTAATTTGAATGTTCTTTCGTTCTTTCATTCACTTTTTCTGTCCCTCACACTCTGAAGTTATCTTTTGTTTATACTTTTGTGTTTTGTTAACTTTAGATAGAAAATAGAAATCATCAGAATTTTTTTTACTTCTTTTCATTAAAAGACTAAAATTTTTTAAAAATATTATTATGTTTTGTCAAATTGAAATTCTTCTTGTTCTTTACTTCTAAAAAAAAATTATAAAAATTATTAAACAACTGTGATTAAGAAATAGAAAATTTTTTTATTTTCCATTATTTTCTTTTTGAATCACAGTTTTTTAAAGATCCGAGTCGAAAACTCGATTTCTTGATGTTTTCTAATAAATTAAAGATGACCAAAAGATAAAATTGAATTTTTTTTAAACAATTGAATTCGTTTTGCGAAATGTTTTATTAAAATCGTAGATATTGAAAATCATTAAAATTAGAAAAATTTTCGAAAATAATTGAACTTTGGAGAAGAATTTTGTCATTTATAAAGATAATTAGGATTTTTACGAGAATTTTTTTCAAGATTTGAACATAGTTATTAATAGTTAATAACATAGCTAATAAGGAGAATTTTATTTTTTTTTTAAAGAATGTTTGCAATTATTTTTTAATTCTACAAAATTGAATTTTTTTTTAGTATTTTCAACAAAAATTAAAATTAGAAAATTTACAAATATTATTATTTTTAAAATTGCTAATTTTATTCAAAAAGGTAGTAAGAAGTTAGCTAGAAGTTAGCTTATTTGTTGCTAGTAACCGATTATTTGACTATTATCAAATAAATATTTATTTGAATCAAATAATTTGTATTTGAATCAAATAATATGTATTTGAATCAAATATTTGAGTATTTGAATCAAATATTTGAGTATTTGAATCAAATATTTGAGTATTTGAATCAAATATTTGAGTATTTGAAGCAAATATTATTTATTTGATTCAAATACAAATTATTTGATTCAAGTAAATATTTATTTGATTCAAGTAAATATTTATTTGATTCAAGTAAATATTTATTTGATTCAAATAAATATTTATTTGATAATAGTCAAATAATCGGTTATTTGAATCAAATAAATTTTTTTTTCAGTGTACATAGTACAAAAGTAAAAAATTCTAAAAAATTCTCGATGAAACGAAAAATAATTGATACAGCCCTGAGAAAGAATATTTCTCTCTCTCTCTCTTTATCCATCTGACTTCCCCTCAATTCCCCTAAAACTCCTACCAGAGAGAGAGACGCGGCCCCCACTCTCTCTCTCTCTCTCTCTCTCTCTCTCTCTCTCTCTCTCTCTTGTATACAATCAGCATGAGTTCAGGGACGATTCTTTCAGAGCAGTACTACACAATTACAACTACTATAACTCTAATTCTTATATACCATTTCGATAACGAGAGAATAGTTGAAACTAAATTGAAATAAAAAAGAAATACTATTTAAAAATCTAACTGTACATGAAGGAAGAATCATCAAAAGCCATCAACTTCAATACATGAAAATTTAATACCAAGCTGAAGATTAAATACGAACGAAAGAATACAATTAGAAGTATAGAAAAGAAAATAGAAAAGCATGAAAGCGACAATGATTGAAAACCCGTTTTTGAGATAACAGTAAAAAAAATATATGAAAATAAATGAAAATAAATGAAAATAAATGAAAATAAGTGAAAATAAATGAAAATGAATGGAAATGTAACAGTAAAAGCGTATTTTTTTACAAAGCGACTCAGACACTTTTTTCGCTATGCAATTTTATTTTGAAAAAAAATTGCTCCTTCTGTGTTTGACACTTGTGTGAAAAGTTTGTTACTAAAATACACTGTAATTTTGAATTTAAATCAAGTGAAGTGGATAAAAATATTATAAAAAGTTTTATTTACAATTGATTGCACCGATACGTTTGTGAAAGCAAAAATCAAATCAACTTTTTTTTGGAAAAGGAATTTTAATAAAAATAATAAATTGAAGAGTACGGAATTTATTTACAAGACAAATTTACAAGGGAAAAATGTATTCCAAGTTGAACCAAATAATCGATTATAGCACTCATCAATTAAATATTTACCTGAATAAAATAAACTTCAGCGTATAAGCCTATAGGACTTACTTACATATTTTTCCCCCCAAACCTTATTTTTGTCTAATTTTACTAAGCATGATAAATTTAGAAAAAATTGGGGCTATTGTATAACAAAGCATGAAAAAGATATTATCTAAATCCCTTTAGTGCTATTGACTCTACGTCATGTTTTGTTTGCACACTAAAAAGTAGCATTTTTAAATTATTAGGGAGATGTTTCGATTAAAAGAGTAATTTCTATTGTCGTTTTTAATGCACACAGACACAGGCCTGAATATTTTTTTTTGAATACACACAGATTGAGAAAGGCACACGAAGGTACCCCTCTCTTTCGGAAAGAGAAAGGGGTGGGGATGCATCACTGATGCTGGATTGTGTTGGTTGTGGTTGCCAATAGCAACCCACGCGAGGATGCATGCACTCTGCGCAACGCATTCGAAATATATTGTTGGTTAGTTAGTGGTATGCATCTGTACATGTGCTTTCCTCTGTAGTATTGGTCCATCATAGCTAAATTAATTAAGGTTGACTCAATTTCGCATCTTTAGTCAATATCTACTACTCCCCATGGAAATTATATGTGATTAAGAGCTATGCCGAAATCAAACGTTTCTTCATAAGTTTCAAACATTGATAAATTTTAATTTTTTAGAAATTTTAATTTTTTATAAATTTTAATTTTTGATAAATTTTAATTTTTGATAAATTTTAATTTTTGATAAATTTTGCAAACAAGTTTGTAAACAAGTTTACAGACAAATTTACAAATAAGTTTACAAACAAATTTACAAACAAATTTACAAACAAATTTACAAATTCAATAAAACTTTAAGAGTGTCTTAATACTCACGATCTTGTCGAGAGGATGCGAACTTACCTGCAACAAAAAAAAGAAAAATTATTATTTCTGTTTTTAAAGAAAAACGAAATAAAAAAGAGCGAGTGTTTTAGAATCCCTAAAGATATTTAATTGGCCGATGACATGCCTCGGATCGACTTTAACGAACAAAAAAAGTCGATTAAAAATAGAAAAAAAGTCCATTATTTAATTCAGTGCTGTCACGAAAATTCAAATTAATCAAAACTTGTATAATGTCGCTAAATAAATATTCAAATACTTCATACTTCTTTATTCACAGAAAAGAAAATTATTTAAATTTCATCTTTTCAAATTTAATAATTTCCGCAAAAATTAAAACTATAACGCTTTTGAAAATTTAATTACTTTCTACAATTTTTAACTATAAACTTCATCTCTAAATCAATTATCAATGTGAATCTTTAATCATTTTTTGCACTTTCTTCAAAAATTCAATTATTTCCAAAAAAAAAACTAATTTTTTATAATAATTTAAACCGTCCATTTTTCTATTTCAAGCTATTAATTAAGGTAGAACATTTTCAAAAATTTTAATAAAGAAATTCGTGAAAATTAACTTTTTAAAGTATTTCTAAGTGATTTAATGAAAATACAAAAAGGTTTACAATTAAATGTAATTAGAAAAATGTCTAAAAAATTAAAATTTGGTCAAATTATTTCAAAACTGATTTAAATTTAGTAAAACATTTAAAAGAATACAAATTCAAAGAAAGAGTTCAAAATTTGTCAAAATCTTATGAAAAATAATTAAGTTTTATAACAATATAAAAAAATTAATGAAATTTTTCAAAGAATTTTCAATATAAATAAATTATTTCTGAAAAATTATAAAGTAGTATTGTATAAAAAATCCAATTTTTTATAATAATGTTAAACTTACATTTTTCTATTTAAAAATATTAATTAAGGTAGAACATTTTCAAAAATTTTAATAAAGAAATATTTCTAAATAATGTATCAAAAAGTACAAAAAAGTTTTACAATTAAATACAATTAAAAAACGTCTAAAAAACTGAAATTTGGTCAAATCTTTTAAAAACTAATTTTAATTTAGTAAAACATTTAAAAAATAATTCAAAATTTGTCAAAATCTTACGAAAAATAATTGAGGTTTTTAAGAATATAAAAAAATTATGGAAATTTTTCAAAGAATTTTAATTATAAATAAATTATTTCTGAAAAATTATAAAATGGTGAATTTAAAAGAATTTTATTTACTTTATTCGAAGGTAAAAAATCAAATTTTTTATAAAAATTAAAACCGATCATTTTTCTACTTGAAGATATGAATTAAGGCCGAACATTGTCAAAAATTTTCATAAGGAAATTCGTAAAAATTAACTTTTTAAAAATATTTCTAAACGGTTTATTGAAAATATCAAAAAAGTTTTACAATTAAATACAATAATGGAAAAATGACTAAAAAAACTGAAATTTGGTCAAATCTTTTTAAAACTATAGTTTGAATTTAGTAAAATATTTAAAAAATAATTCAAAATTTGTCAAAATCTTACGAAAAATAATTAAGTTTTATAAAACTATAAAAAAATTAATGAATTTTTTTAAAGAATTTCAATTATAAAGTGAATTTAAAAAAATGTTATAAAGTAGTGCTGAAGTAAAAAAATCAAATTTTTTATAAAAATTTAAACCGACCATTTTTCTATTTAAAAATATTAATTAAGGTAGAACATTTTCAAAAATTTTAATAAAGAAATATTTCTAAATAATGTATCAAAAATACAAAAAAGTTTGACAATTACATACAATTAAAAAATGTCTAAAAAATTTGAATTTGGCCAAATCTTTTCAAAACTAATTTAAATTTAGTAAAACATTTTAAAAAAAATTGTAAATTTGTCAAAACTTTTTTAAAAATAATTAAGTTTTATAAAAATATAAAAAAATAAATCAAATTTTTCCAAAAATTGTAATTACAAATAAATTATTTTTGAAAAATTCTGAAGCAGTGAATTTAAAAAAAATTTTTATTTACTTTCGTCGAAGGTAATTGAATCTTAAAAAATTCTAATAAAACAATTGTAAGAATTAATTTTTTATAAATATTGAAATGTATAATTTTTCAAAAATAAATTGAAGAATTTTTATATAATTTAAAACCAAATTGTTTTCAAGAAGTTTAATTGATAATCTGAAATATATGATTATTATTTTCTCCAAAATGTTGAAAATAATTTTGAACAATTTTAATTTTATTATTTTGTGTATCAATTTTAATTTTCGTATATTCTGAAAATAATTGAATTTAAAAAAATTTGATCGTAATAATTTAGAGAATTATTCTTTTCTAAACTATTTTAATATTATTTTTAAAACCTATTTTTCATTAATTTTCATTTTTATCGAATCTACACTTGAAGATTATTTATTATAATTTTTGATAATTTAATATTATTTCAAAAATTTTCAATTAAAATTCTTGAAAAGTTAATTTTCAAAAATTGGAATAAAACACTTGAAAAGATGATTTAGTTTTAATTAAATTTTACAGAATTTTAATTATTCAAAATCTTTTTAATTGTAATATTTTGAAACATTTAATTAGAAAACTGATTGAAAAATAAACATCCAAAAGTTTGTCTATAAGTTATATTTTGCGCGGCATAAAAATCCAAATAAGTTGCATTTTATACCAAAAATTTAGTATTTTGCCTCAAAATTTGGAAGAAAAGTCGAAAAAGTCGCATTTTTTTAATAAAAGTCGATAAAAGTCGCGCATTATCTGAAAATAGTCGAAAAAAATCGAAAAAGTCATAATATCCGAGGCCTGGCCGATGAAAATAGCGAATAAAATATTCTCGCTCTGGCAAATAAGGGAAGTGGGATGATTCCTATATTAAAATATTGTACGAGATAAATTTCCGCGATCAAAAATAGTTTCTAAAACAAAATCGTCTTTCGGCCAATCACTCTTAGTGTTGTTTCTCTTATACAGTGATTTGTCGCTACGATACTTGAGATTGCGAATCGTAAATTGAAAATTTTATCGCTTTCCGCTGGACACACACTTATTTGCCTCTCAAGTATTCAAATAGTATATGCGCCTGTAGCGTCACCCTCGCTCCAGATTCATACAAACTTGGCGCCAATTTAATACGCTTACTTTTATGCTGATGGGTTATCAATAAATGAGCTGCAAGACAGCAGCACGCTGACAGCAATTAATAGAATTTAAAAATTCAATCAATCACAAGAAAATACAACTTTTGACGTGTTTTCATTTGATTCTGTCTACCTTATAACTATAAACATTGATACAGCTCTATAAATAAAATACATAACAGTAAATAAAACAATTTAAACAATAAATAAGACTATAAACTATCGAAATCGTATTTAAACATCAAAAGCAAAAAAGTTCTTTTTATGAACTAAAATCACTTAATTTTTAGTATTTGTCAAGCATGTACATGAAATAAATATTTTCATTCGTCGCTGTAATGTTGTAAATAAAAGTAAACTTTCAGGAATTAGGTTGCATACTCAACACATAATTCCTTGGAAATATGGCATAATCGAGAGCATCGTTCTTATAGACAATGTTATGAACGTAAGCAAAACGTGGACGCATTCTGTATAATCGACACTGAAGCAACAATAAAATGCATTTTTGCACACATATACGTATAAATTAAATACATAAAATTATTACACTTTTGCATTTATTAAACAGATAAGGAATGCGCGTTATCCGGTATTGCGATCGAGTTTGCATTTTTTGCTATATCTATATAATGTCCGTTTGTTTTTCTCTTAGAAAGTGCATATGATTGAAAAAGCGTAAATTTATAACGTTCCTCAACAATTGTTTGTTTCAAACTTTGAAATTCAATACATTAATGTATTGCATTTCAAAATTTTAAATTCAATGTTTTTTTTAATAAGTTTTTATAATGTTTTATAATTTTTTATAATGTTTTAGAATGTTTTATAATGTTTTATAATTTTTTATAATGTTTTAGAACGTTTTATCATTTTTTATAATGTTTTATCATTTTTTATAATGTTTTAGAATGTTTTATAATTTTTTAGAATGTTTTAGAACGTTTTATAATGTTTTATAATGTTTTATAATTTTTTATAATGTTTTATAATTTTTTCTAATGTTTTAGAATGTTTTATCATTTTTTATGTTTTAGAATGTTTTATCATTTTTTATAATGTTTTAAAATGTTTTTTTAATTTTTTGTAATGTTTTATCATTTTTTATAATGTTTTATAATTTTTTACAATTTTTACAGAGTGTAGTATATACTTGTTGAGTGGGTAAAGTTGTTATTTCTTATATAGGACGTAGATATTCAAGTGGCGCCTCTTTTGTCTTAAATCTCGAGTTAACATCAGCATAATGCGGTATATTATGCTGATAGGCGAAAGAGACTGAGATTAAGCACAAGACGAAGAAAGAAAAGAAAAAGGGGGTCAATGACTGAGACATGAATCACAAAAAAATGAATCTCTTCCATAATGCATGATGTGTAAAGAAAATGTTATGTATTTGTGCCCTGATTTATTTTGACATTGTTTATTTGTCTCATCTATTGTCCCATTTATTGTCCCATTTATTGTCTCAATTATTGTCCCATTTATTGTCTCATTTACTGTCCCATTTATTGTCTCCCTTATTGTCTCATTTACTGTCTCCTTTATTATAAATATTCAATTCAATAACATTCACATATAAGAATTTGAAAAATTTTGCCCCAAAACCGATAAATAGCCAATTTATAGATTTAGTTTGATAAATTTTAAAAAAGTAGACGAGATTCGAAGAGAAAAATAAAGTTGCGGTGCATTAGTGACAAAGACGGTTATTAATTCCACTTAAGAAAGATCATTAGAACGTGTACCGCCAGTGACGTCACTGGCGTTTTTGAAAAATTGAAACGAATATATAGTTATTGAGAAAATAAAATTGCAAGCATGTGATACTTCGGATGACAAAAGTGTCTCGTTTCGTTTAACAAGTGTCATTATTCGTGTGTGACAAATGACTGACTTTCATATCACGAATGATTATTTATTTGAGACCTTGTAAAGTGCAGAGAACATTGTGTCGGAGTTGGATTCAATAAAATGCATGTTCGATACAAAGGTCAAATAAATTAAGATACAGAAACTGTCAAATATAATAAACATTCAAAAATATAAATATGATTATATTATAAATATGAATATGAATATAAATATGAATATAAATATAATTATAAATATGATTATAAATATGAATATGATTATAAATATGAATATGATTATAAATATGAATATGAATATAAATATGAATATAAATATGAATATAAATATGAATATAAATATGAATATAAATATAAAATTGTTAAAATAATATTTAATGTTTTGTTTACAATACGTAGCTACTACTACTGCATTATTTCAGTACTTTGTTCTTAAGGACAGCAAGAACTGTATATGAATTTGTAAGAACAAAATGTACCGCAAAATGAATGAGTTCATGAAAAGACAAGGGGACCGGAGACAAAAAGAAGAACTTGGAACAAGTCGTGCATATACAAATTGCTCCAAGAAGGAAAAGAAATTCTTTTTTACTCTTGCTCTCGAGTTTTTACATTTCTCTATTTTGTATTTTATATTTTATGTTTTATGTTTTATATTTTATATTTTATATTTTATATTTTATATTTTATACCAAACACCATACACCATACTGCTAATACATTTGTTTATAATTAATATTCATATGTTATTTAAATGTTATAATTAATACTGAACTCGTTCGTTAAAAACGAAGCAGATGAGCACTTTCATTTCTGATCCTTTTTAATCTCGAAAGTCAAAATAAATTACAGACTAAACCATGTTTGTTATTACCTAACGCAGGTCATCAACTGTGCAATCCTTAACGATCGATAATATATTAAAAGCTACCTTTTTTCTCTTGGCATTAGAATTTTGCAACACGTACACATATAATAAGTACATATAAAGAAAAAATATTTACACTTTCAGATATAAATTCCTTTTTTTTTTTTTAATTTCAATTTACGTATATGTTTAGAATTGACATTTGCCTTTTCGAAACTATACAGTTGACTTTTATACCCTTGACCTCCAGCGAAATATCTGGCGAATCTTTTGCTCGTGCCGATTCTTGCATGTGAGGCAAAACACACTTGGCAAAAAAAAAAAATAAATAAGAAACTCTGTTGCAAGGAAAAAGAGGATAAACACACGACAAAGGGCCTCGCCAAGACGCCTTATAAGGACAACAGTTCCAACGACAGAACGACTCCTGTTTAGTGATGATGGTAAACTCTGCCCATACTAAACGAAATTACTCGCAGAATTTTTATTCTGCGAGTTTTTTTCTTTAAAAAAGTGTAAACCTTTCGAGAAAAAAAAGTAGTATGCGCAACTCCCTCTTGCCCAAATCGTTTGATCTCTGAACTGTAATCTATGTTCAGAGAAATTTGTCTATTTTGCTATGAAAGAGGAAAGTTGGATAAAATCTAGAGCATACTGCTGTTATCCATCAAGAAAAGTGGAAAAAATGGTCTATAGTTGATTGCCTATAATGGGATTGCTGCCTTTTTTTTTAAACTACTTGATAAAATTAACTGGAAAACAAGTTTAATTAACCATTAGACGAAATTAATCATTAATGACTTTTCGAAAGAATTTTTAAATTTGATTTGGAGTTTGATTGGAAAAATGAGGTGACAAAAATGAACATAATTCCTTACCGTTTGAAGATCCTTGAGGTCCTTGAGGAAGAGCTGACTAGTCGACTTGTGTAGTCTATTCTTCGTCCTTCTTTCCTTGCCAGAAACCATTCTTGGCCTAACACTGGACCTGACCAGTTTGTATTCATCCAGCACGTGCCTCCTTCTACTCTTGAAGGTTCCACACAGCATGATTTTTCTCTCACAATAAATTGCAAAAAGAAAGGTGTATTTTTACGACTCAAACATTAAATTGAGTCAAACGAAATTCAAACGAAATTCAAACGGAATTCAAACGAAATTCAAACGGAATTCCAACGAAATTCAAACGAAATTTAAACGTGAGTCAAATGGAATTCAAACGAAATTCAAACGAAATTCAAACGTGAGTCAAACGAAATTCAAACGAAATTCTAACATTAATTCTAAACAAACATTTTTTTTCAACTTTAATTCCGTTTTCTTGAAATTTAAATTAACTTCATTCAAAAACTACAAGTTGAAAACTCCAGAAGAACGAGATTCTTGTTCATTGAACTTTTTTCCAAGTTCTTTTTTTAACTTTGCGCGCTTCTTACACCGCAACGGCGCCAGCGAGGGATTCCTGCATCTATTTAAATGTCCTCATTTTCTTCTTTTTCTTCCCTTGATGTCTTGGATCTTTGGACTTTGTTATTACTGGATCTCGCTCTCTCTATCTCTCTCTCTCTCTCACGTTTTCGCAATTTTCTCTTATTTCTCTCGGGAGAAACGAGAAACGACGAAAACTTTTGGGCTCCACTATTAATTAGCCCTCAACAGTCGGCGTCTGCAAATATACATGCGAGAATATGTATATTGTACGCGCCATTGAGATAAATGAGGTGTATCGACTGATGTCAGGTGATACTGCTCCAAACAGGGTATCCAAGCTTTAATGATCCAAGTTATTAGATGTCAGTGTCAAATTTCCTCCACACATGTTTTTGATATCAGAAGCGAGTTGAATAAAAAAAGACTAGAATGTTACAACACACACTAATTATCCAGATTGGGAATTGAGGTAACTTTTAAAGTATATACTACTATTTAGGATTGATCATCATTATCGGCGGAAGTATTTATAAGAAAGTGCGCGACCTTGGGAATTATTCGGATGATTGCGGATTTCTCCAGCTTTTGAATCTTATATAGTTAATTGAATCTCAGCCTCATCGGAGAGAGAGCCAAGAAACGACTGAGGTATCAGGTCTTATAGTATATGGTAGAAGGAACCCCACCACGTTGATTTTAACAACACCCGGCACCCGGCTTGACTGGACGACCTGGTCGCGTGGCGTTCGGCACAGATAAGCAGTGTTTCTCAAAATAAATGCACCTTGCAGGATTTACAATGGCTCTGCAATTAACTCTCTGCAAACAAACCCACTAAACCACAAGATTCCCAACACCTCATAAAGTCCCCACTTGAATCAATTAAATAATTAAATAATTATACCAAATAATTAAATAATTATACCAAATAATTATACCAATTAAATAATTAAATTATGCATGGTCGAAATTTCCCTAAAAATTTATCTCTTATTAACCATCTCTATTTAGTAGAGATGGTTTTTTTTAACCGAAAGCAGTTAAAATCAAATATGGTCGATTTTTTATAATTGCGTGATACTAGTCTCTTAAATCGTGACTAGGGAGGATTGTTTCATTTACATTACGATAAACTTTGACGGAAAATTAAATGAGTAAGAGAGGGGTCCCGAACCGAACCCTTATGACTAAGGTCACGGATATTATTTCGTGAGTCAGACACTACCCCCGTCTAGTTGGATATTACACACTGGAACGACCTGAAATGCAAATTGCATGGGAATCGATTCAACGAACTTTTATATCCAAATGGATTGTTACATCGTTAACTTTTGACACGCACACTGTTTTGAAACTGGAAACCTCGACAGCTCGAGTAACTTACATGCGCTGACTTTCGAGCCTATTTATTTGCCAACTTTGCAAAAATATAATTTTACCCCAGCAACATTATAATCCGTTAAACAGGCCTCGGATATTATGACTTTTTCGACTTTTTTCGACCATTTTCAAATAATGTGACTTTTATTAAAAAATTACGACTTTTTCGACCTTTCTTCCAACTTTTGCTCCTAAATACAATATTTTTGGTATAAAATGCAACTTATTTCGATTTTTATACAGTGCAAAGTATTACTTTTTGTATACAAACTTTTGGTAGTTTATTTTTCAATCACTTTTCTAATTAAATGTTTCAAAATATTACAATTCAAAAGATTTTGAATAATTAAAGTTCTATAAAATTTAATTCAAACTAAATCATCGTTTCAAGTGTTTTATTCCAATTTTTGAAAATTAACTTTTAGAGGATTTTAATTGAAAATTTTTAACGAAAAATAGGTTTTAAAAATAATATTAAAATAGTTTAGAAAAGAATAATTCTCTCAATTATTACATTCTAATTTTTTTAAATTCAATTATTTTCAATGTTTCCGAAAATTAAAATTCATACACAAAATAATAAAATTAAAATTGTTCAAAATTATTATCAACATTTTAGAGAAAATAATCATATATTCAAAATTTTCAATTAAAATTCTTAAAAACAATTTTGTATTAAATAATACAAAAATTCTTTACTTATTTTTGAAGAATTATACATTTCAATATTTATAAAAAATTATTAAAATTAATTCTTACAATTGTTTTATTACATTTTTTTAAGAATCGAATACCTTCTAATAGAGTAAATAAAATTTTTTTAAATTCAATTATTTTCAATATTTCCGAAAATTAAAGTTCATTCACAAAATAATAAAATTAAAATTGTTTAAAATTATTTTCAACATTTTGGAGAAAATAATTATATATTCCAAATTTTCAATTAAACTTCTTGAAAACGATTTTGTTTTAAATTATACAAAAATTCTTCAATTATTTAAGAAAAATTATATACATTAGAATATTTATAAAAAATTAATTTTTACAATTGTTTTATTACAATTTTTGAAAATTAACTTTTAAAGAATTTTAATTGGAAATTTTTGAAATATTATCAAAAATTATAATAAATAATCTTCAAGTTTAGATTCAATAAGAATAAAAATTAATGAAAAATGGGTTTTAAAAATAATATTAAAATAGTTTAGAAAAGAATAATTTACAGAACTTTTACTTTTCTAAATTTTTTAAATTCAATTATTTTCAATATTTCCAAAAATTAAAATTTATACATACACATTATAATAAAATTAAAATTGTTCAACATTATTTTCATCAGTTTGGAAAAAATAATTATATATTTCAAATTTTTAATTAAAATTCTTGAAAAAAAAGTTAAAATACAATTTTGTTTTAAATTATACCAAAATTCTTCAGGTATTTTTGAAAAATTGTACATAACAATATTTATAAAAAATTAATTCCTATCATTGTTTTATTACAATTTTTTAAGTAAACAAACATTTTTTTAAATTCACTGCTTTATAATTTTTCAGAAATAATTTATTTGTAATTAAAATTCTTTGATATAATTTCATTAATTTTTTTATATCTAAAAAAACCTCAATTATTTTTCGTAAGATTTTGACAAATTTTGAATTATTTTTTAAATGTTTTACTAAAATTAAATTAGCTTTGAAAAGATTTGATCAAATTTCAATTTTTTAGACATTTTTTAATTATATTTAATTGTAAAACTTTTTGTATTTTCAAGAAATCATTTACAAATATTTTTAAATAGTTAATTTTTACGAAATTCTCTACTAAAATTTTTGAAAATGTTCAACTTGAATTAATATTTTTAAATAGAAAAATGTAAGGTTTAAATTATAAAAAGTTGGATTTTTTATGCAGCACTATTTTATAATTTTTCAGAAATAATTTATTTATAATTAAAATTCTTTGAAAAATTTCATTAATTTTTTTATATTTTTAAAAAAGTCAACTATTTTTCGTAAGATTTTGACAAATTTTGAATTATTTTAAATGTTTTACTAAATTTAAATCAGCTTTGAAAAGATTTGACCAAATTTCAATTTTTCCGACATTTTTTAATTTTTATTTATAATTGTTAAGCTTTTTGTATTTTCAATAAATCATTTAGAAATATTTTTAAAAAGTTAATTTCTACGAATTTCTTTATTAAAATTTTTGAAAATGTTCTACCTTAATTAATATCTTTAAATAGAAAAATCACGGTTTAAATTTTCATAAAAAATTGGATTTATTTTATTTAAATAATTGAATTTTTGTAGAAATTGCAAAAAATGATTAAAAATTCATATAGATAATTGATTTAGAAATAAAGTTTATTTAAAAATTGTAGGAAGTAATTAAATTTTCAAAAGGGTTATAGTTTTAATTTTTCGAAATTATTAAATTTGAAAAGTTGAAATTTAAAAATTTTTATTTCATGTGAATAAAGAAGTAAGAAGTATTTAAATATTTATTTAGCAAAATTATACAATTTTTGATTAATTTGTATTTTTGCGACAGCACTGAATTAAATAATCGAGTTTTTCGACTTTTTTTCTATTTTTAATCGACCAAAGCGACTTTATTATTCGTAAAAGTTGATCCGTTTTGTAAACACTCTATAGTATTTAAATGCGACGAGACAAATTGTCATAATTTCGTCACATACGTAATTTACAGATTTGACAAGTGCTTCGAAAATTTGAAAAGAAGGCAAAGTTGAAAAATATGAGAAAAAAGAAATCTAAACCATAATTTGAGGTGAAATTTTGAGAATCCCTGAGATCCTACCTGAGCGATACGCATGCGTTTCGACCGACAGATGTTTTCTTCTTGCCAACTGTTGCTGCTTTAGTGAGAGGCGAAAAGAACTTGAATTGCATCTGATTTACCAGAGAAAAGAAATAATAAGCTTTTTCGACATATTCAACCCTGCTTTAGAATTCCTCTCTCTCTCTCTCTCTCTCTCTCTCTCTCTCTCTCTCTCTCTCTCTCTTTTGAACTCGATTTTTTGAAAATTATAAGTTCGCGAATCATGGGGCGATGGCCATTATATTGACAAATCCGTCAAATATGTCATCATTTTTGACAATTGTGTTAGAACTATTAAAAAAAATACAATTACAACCATTCGATTTTGAAAATTGAATCATCCTTAGAGACCGAGGATTTTGTTCAAACATATATGTCTCAATTTTTTACAATTGTATTAGAAATTCAAAAATTAAAAAAAATATAATTACAGCCATTCGATTTTGAAAATTGAATCATCCTTTAAAAACCAAGGATTTTGTTTAACAGTATTAGTAACTTAATTTACACTGAAAAAAATTTACTTGATTCAAATAACCGATTATTTGACTATTATCAAATAAATATTTACTTGAGTCAAATAAATTGTATTTTATTCAAATAAATTGTATTTTATTCAAATAAATTGTATTTTATTCAAATAAATTGTATTTGAATCAAATATTTCAGTATTTGAAGCAAGTACTAATTAATTGATTCAAATGAAAATTGTTTGATTCAAGTAAATATTTATTTGATAATAGTCAAATAATCGGTTATTTGAATCAAATAAATTTTTTTCCAGTGCAGTATTATTAAATAATTAAACATTAATAATTGTTTAGGACTAAAATAGTTAATATTTAATTTGCAACGCACTTTTGTAAGAAATGTCAGGAGAACACCTGTTATGCTTGTCACTCCGAAAAATATTCAAAGTGTAAAAAGTAGGATCTGATTGTGAGCCTCTTTTATATTAAGAAAATAGCTATAATGTATACGCGTACAGAAATATAAAAAGTGGTGTTTGAAACCGGTCACGAGCCAACATCACCTGCTCGTATACGCTCGTCTTCGTCGCTCATAAAAATTTTGTGTAACGCGGACTTATTCTCTGTCGTAAAAAAGCCTCCCCCGTGAATACACGCGTCCTTTGGTTTCTCTCATTTTTCCCTTTGGCCTTTCTTTTTTCCTTTGGCAAAAGATCTTCTCTTATTTTTTTCAGCGCTGTTCAAATCTCAGTGAGGGCGAGGCCCGATCACTTAACTTCGGCAACCACCTGCCTCGAAGAACACGTGCTGATGAAGCTGCCCCTGGTTACCATTTCGGAGCAGATGTTCTTCATAATATATATATAGAAAATACACATCTACCTGCAGATTGCGCCTGTCTTCTCCAAAGAACCGATTATAAATTTCAGAATATAAAAAGTACACATATAAAAAATAAATGTTCTGTTACGATTTCCTTCGATTTATGGTTTTCACTGAAAAATACTATTTTACGAAATGGAGCGATGTCAAAATTCATCCAGCATGTAACTTTATTCCTTTGAGTTGAAAAAAATTCGATGTGCAATAAGTAATAATTTTTATGACTGCACTTTTGTGTGTGTGTATATACAGAAATCGGAATAAAATTTTGTATAACGCGATATTTAGGAAAAAAGTTATATGGAACTAGTTTTTCATTTATAAGAGGTAGAGCAACAGATGTGACATATTCGTGTCTTGCCCCTACTTCGATAAGAGTCTGTTGCGCGTGCACATATAAAGTATTACATTGTGCAACTTTATCTATGTGGCATCAGCATCCAATAAAAATGAGCCTTGTTTTATCAGGCTCTTTCATCTTTCCCTTATGCAAGGGTCAGAATTTAACATTCTACGATATGCAGAATGTTCCCCTATATCCGAATGATATATCTAGCTAATAAGACAAGAATTCGTTGACATCATTAAATTATTGCTGCGTCTACTTGGAAACTAAATTTTCATCGAATTAGATATTTAAATAAAAAAAAATACATTATCGATAAAATTATAAAAACTATTCTTTTGGAAAGTTTTGACTATCGCAGGGCTCGAAAAGTAGGTCCGTAAAATTCTTCTCAAAAATTCAATTATGTTCAATAATTTTTTTCAATTCTCGTCAAAATTTCAATTATCTTTAGAAACATCAAAGTTCTTCTCCGAAATTCGTATATTTTCAAAAAAAAAAACTAAAAAACGTCAACATTTCAATTATCGGTATGAATAAATAAACAGCAAAATTCTTCAACAAAATTCAATTTTTTTCAAAAATTTTATTAAAATTCATTAAAAAATTGTAATTATTTTCATAATTAACAATACTTTTCACACAAATTCAATTATTTTTTTAAGTAATAAAATTTAATTATTTTCAAAAATTTTATTAAAATTCATTTAAAAATTTCAATTATTTTCATAATTAACAGAATTTTTCACACGAATTCAATTATTTTTTTAAGTAATAAAATTTAATAATTTTCAAAACTTTTATTAAAATTCATTAAAAAATTTTAATTATTTTCATAATTAACAATATTTTTCACACGAATTCAATTATTTTCTAAAGTAATAAAATTCAATTATTTTCAAAAATTTTATTAAAATTTATTTTAAAATTTCAATTATTTTCATAATTAACAATTCTTTTCACACGAATTCAATTATTTTCTAAAGTAATAAAATTCAATTATTTTCAAAAATTTTATTAAAAGTCAATTAAAAATTTCAATTATTTTCCTAATTAACAATATTTATCACACGAATTCAATTATTTTCTAAAGTAATAAAATCCATTATTTTCAAAAATTTTATTAAAATTCATTATTTTCAAAAATTTTATTAAAATTCATTAAAAAATTTCAATTATTTTCATAATTAACAATATTTTTCACACGAATTCAATTATTTTCAATTATTTTTTATTTTTTTTATTTTAGTCATAAAATTCAATTATTTTCAAAAATTTTATTAAATTTATTAAAAAATTTCAATTATTTTCATAATTAACAATATTTTTCACACGAATTCAATTATTTTCTAAAGTATTAATAAAATCCAATTATTTTCAAAAATTTTTAATAAAATCTATTATTTTCAAAAATTTTATTAAAATTCATTAAAAAATTTCAATTATTTTCATAATTAACAATATATTTCACACGAATTCAATTATTTTCTAAAGTAATAAAATTCAATTATTTTCAAAAATTTTATTAAAATTTATTTAAAAATTTCAATTATTTTTATAATTAACAATACTTTTCACACGAATTCAATTATTTTCAATTATTTTTTATTTTTTTTATTTTAGTAATAAAATTCAATTATTTTCAAAAATTTTATTAAATTTATTAAAAAATTTCAATTATCTTCATAATTAACAATATTTTTCACACGAATTCAATTATCTTCTAAAGTATTAATAAAATCCAATTATTTTCAAAAATTTTTAATAAAATCCATTATTTTCAAAAATTTTATTATAATTCATTAAAAAATTTCAATTATTTTCACAATTAATAAAATTTTACCGGGATTCAATTATTATCGTAAAAAATAAAATTCTATTTAGGAATTCAATTATTTGTAATAGAATTTTAATCGAATTCTTCGAAAAAATTCTTAAAAGTTTTATTAAAATTCGTCCAAAGAATTTAATTGTTTAAAAATTTGTTGATAACATTTTTAATAGGAATTGAATTCCAAGAAATATTGAATTATTCAATAAATTATTTATTTTTGTATTTAATTAATTTAATTCTCGTAGTTGAATTCTGATAGCAATTGATTTAACAAAAATTTCAATTAAAATTTAAAAAAATAATTGAATATTTAAATTGGTAGAACAGGAATTTAAAGAATTAATTAAATTTTAAAGGGCTTTTAAATTAAATTCCTTGAAAATTTAAGGGAAGCAAAAGTTTTAAAATAATTAAATTTTTGTTTTAAAAAATTACTAATAATATTATTTTTCTTTAAGAATTATTAAAGTTTTTCAATACTTTTATTGAAAAATTCTAAAGAAATAATTGAATTTTCGATGAATTACAGTTGCAAATTTTAGAAATAATTATATTTCATTAGGGTTTTTCATTAAAATTATTTTAAATTTTAAGTCCTCGGAAAAAATAAATACGAATAAGTTTATAAATTTTTGTTTCACAAAAGATATTAATGTTTTGAAAAAATTTAATTTAGAATTTTAGAAAAATTTTGAAAAAATGGTACAAAAATTTTTTTAAAATACTTCTATTTCCGAAAATATTTTTAACAAATTGAAACAATTGAAAATTTTTCCAACTTTTATTGAAATAAATTTTGAATATTATTTCAAGTTGCTGTTAGAAATATTTTGGCATTTACTATACGAGTTGTTTAAATAATTAAATTTAATGAAAAACCGTAAGAAAAATTATATTTTTTAAGAAATTGAGAATTTTTATTAAATTTGGAAAAGCAAATTTTGAAAGTAACAAAGGAAAAGAAAATTTTACTGTAGTTTTGCTAGTTTTACTAATAAATTAGTAGAAATTACTATTTATTAGCAAAACTATTTGAATTAGTAAATAGCATTGATAAATTAGTAGAAACTAGTATTTATTAGCAAAAGTATTTTAATTAGTAAATAATAATAATAAATTAGTAGAAACTGCTACTTGTTTAGTAAACTTTACTAGTTAAATGGCAAAAAAATAGTCACTAATTGAGGAGGTCAATCAAATAACTCGATTTACGCTCGGCTGAAATGTTGTGAAGCCAGTCAGTCGGGTCAAAAGGGAGAAAAATAAAAACTCAAAATTTTGGTTTTTAAAGAACGGCATCTTGTAGATAATAAAAAAATACATCTTTTTTCTCAATGAATTTTTTTTGTAGAGCAAATATTTCTCATATTAAAAAATAAAAACCAAAAAATTTGTGTTTAGAAATTTAATTAAGTTTTAAAATGCAAACGGTCTTTTTGCATGTAAAATGTTAATGAATTCGCTCGGAATTTTTTGTACATACTCATTTGGGTCTGCTGAAAAAGAGAAAGTCATAAAACATTTCAAAATTATTTTTTGTTTAATTGTTTTTTATTATAAACAATGACCTGTCTGCAATAAGGTTATCTTATTTTCGATGAGAAAAAGTATCGAGGGAAGTTTTGAGTTGAACAAACTTCCAGTGAGAAAGTTGTTCTATATTATTCAACGAAGTTTTTCTAAAAATTTTAAATAAATTTGTTTAAAAATAACAAAGTTATTCAATTTTTTAAAAACTTCCTGCCGCGTCACACATACGCCACAAGAGACAGCGCCGAGGACAGCGCCTTAACTTAGGCCATGTGGTGGCAATCTACTAGCAACAGCTATGTTGTTAATTTATTTTAACAATTTTTTTATGCAAACATGGTTATTTCATTATTTTTCATTTTCTCTTTTTATGTAATTAGTTAAATAAACATTATCATTATTAATATTACAGTAAATAATACAATAATTATACTATTTTCGTTTCTACTTATGTTTTTATTTTACAACAACCTTTAAAGGTTCTTCACAATATTTTTTATAACATTTTTAGTTTTTGTGAATAGTTCTAATATAACATTATAATTATGTAATAAATATTAAGATAATATTTTTTATTGGTACACAGCTGTTGCTAGTAGATTGCCACCACATTGCCTAAGTTAAGGCGCTGTCCTCGGCGCTGTCTCTTGTGGCGTATGCGTGACGCGGCAGGAAGTTTTTAAAAACTGAATAACTTTGTTATTTTTAAACAAATTTATTTAAAATTTTTAGAAAAACTTCGTTGAATGATATAGAACAACTTTCTCACTGGAAGTTTGTTGAACTCAAAACTTCCCTCGATACTTTTTCTCATCGAAAATAAGATAACCTTATTGCAAACAGGTCATTGTTTATAATAAAAAACAATTAAACAAAAAATAATTTTGAAATGTTTTATGACTTTCTCTCTTTCAGCAGACCCAAATGAGTATGTACAAAAAATTCCGAGCGAATTCATTAACATTTTACATGCAAAAAGACCGTTTGCATTTTAAAACTTAATTAAATTTCTAAACACAAATTTTTTGGTTTTTATTTTTTAATATGAGAAATATTTGCTCTACAAAAAAAATTCATTGAGAAAAAAGATGTATTTTTTTATTATTTACAAGATGCCGTTCTTTAAAAACCAAAATTTTGAGTTTTTATTTTTCTCCCTTTTGACCCGACTGACTGGCTTCACAACATTTCAGCCGAGCGTAAATCGAGTTATTTGATTGACCTCCTCAATTCAAACGAGTAAATATTCTTTCTAATTCAGATTTAGAAAAATGTCAGTCACTAATTTAAATTAGTAAATATTTTTAGTGGTTTAAATTTAGAAAGGACGTCAAACTTGATTTATTATTCCGTTTATAAAACAGTTATATAATAATTAAACAAACTCACTGCAATTTAAATAAATTTCATGTAATCTGACCATGAAACTAGTGAGGAATTGGGTGCAATCAGTGTTTACTAATTCACATTCTAAAATTGTAAAATGAAAGAAAATGATTTCTAAAAAATATATTTTTCAGCAAAAAGTGATTTTTCGCTCTTTTGCTAATTTTTTTAAAAAAAAGGCAAATTGTTAATTTTTAGGAAATTAAATTTCTCTGATGAGGCGCCATTCACGGTAGTGTGTGGAATGAATTGAATTTCAGAAAATTTCCTGCCGTACCGACTAACACAATGTCCCAATGTCGATAATAAAATTACAGAATGCGATGATGATGAGACGCTTTCACTCATTCCCGTTAGATTTCGCAAGGGATTCAAAAAATAGGTATAGAATTATTTTTCAAAAAATATATTTTATTAAAATAATCTTCATTAAAAAAATTTTTTAAATTTTTTCTCAACGACAAAAATGTTTAAAGAATATAAATTAATGTAACATGAATTTAGTTCTTAAAATTGATTTTTAAATAAACGTAAATCGGTGTTTAAAAAAAAATATTTTTTTCCCAAAGTGTAAACATGCGAAAAAGTGCAAAATGTTACTTTAAACATGAAGAGTGGTGAATTTTCTTAGAAATTTGCAATAAAAAAAAAATTCTGCAATTCAGCACTAGTGCGACCTATTTGCTGCGGTCGTGCAATATTTTTTTTTTTGAGGGTCACAAAAATTATTTACCATTACGTAACATTTTATTTGCGTTAATAAAATGTAAATAAAAAATAATTTATTTAAAGAAGAAGAAAAAAAAGAAATGACTTTAAAAAGAAATGACATTAAAATTCACTTGAGTAAATATGTTTTAAAATATACGTCTTTATTGTCTCATAAAAAAAACGACCATCACTACTCAATAGTTAGAAAACGTAATCATTCAAATGATTTCTTTTTTCCAATAAATCATAAATAAACCGTAAATGTCATTTCTAGTTAATGTCCAATAGAAACTGTGAATTTTTTTTTAATTCTCAAACTTTCAATTTCTGCAATACTTTTAAATATGAGTCTCGTAATTTTTACTATCCAGTGTGAAATATTAATTTTTTATCGATTTTCTTCATTTTTTTATTCTCACTTTAATTCTTATAGAATAGTCGAGAAAGAAAATTTAGTTTGTAACAGCTCTTTTATTGGCTATGAAGGAAAATCATCAAATTTTCGATCTGGACTTTTTTTCCATGCCTTCGACGGTGTAATTTACGGATTATTCCAGTTTTTAATGTGCGAGAGATGAAAAATATTGGATTTGCTTTATTGAAAGTGAAGAAGTCACCATCGCAGGTAGTACGATTCGTTCCGGGTTGCTAGTCTATTGATCGACTGCCTTGACCGACCTCTAGGTATCGCGCCAAGTGCAAGTGCAACCTATACGATCGACAGTACAATGACCTCTGACATGAATTAATTTTTCAATTATCTCATCTCTCCTCGTTATCACACTTTCTTCTTTAATAATTCCACTTCGTATGGGAAGCAACTGACGAGAAATGACAATAATTCGTCACAAAAAAATAATCACGCTTCTTGTATATGGGTGAATTTTCTGAAAGTGACACTTTTAAATTTCAGTTTTTCAATTAATTCTTCAATTAATTTTCTTCAATTATATGGTTTTTTCTATTAAAACTACTTAATTTCATACTCAAGAGTAAGATTTTTAGGTTGCGCAAAATTAATTCTTAAAAATATTAAAGTTTTTTTCATTTGAAAAATATTATTGTTGCTCCATTAAATTAATTTTATTTAATTGTCGAGCCTTTCTATTAAAAATTCACGCTAATATCGCGTTCACGAAATCGAAAATAAAATTACACTGCTTAAAAATTAATAATTTGTATATTTTAATACCAAATATATTCAATTGGATGAAAATATAAATGTATTTAAAGTATTTGATTTAATGGTAATTTGGGTTAATTTTTTCAAAGCAATGCAGGTAAATACTAAAAACAAAAGAAAAACTCACAGTAAATCGTGAGGTATTAAAAAGTGTTGCAGATTAAATTAACACCAAAAAAGATTAAATTAATCAATTTCGGTGTTATTTTTTACAATGAATGAAATTTTGGTTTATTAAATTTTTTATAACTATAAAACATGAAGATATCGATAGAAATGATCGAATAAAAATGTAATCGATTTCTTCATATTTAATAATAATTAAAGTTCATCAAGTAATAAAATCATTATTTTATTTTATAAGAATATTATATTTCTTTAAAATTATTTTCATTATTTCAATTCTATTACTATTTTCAAATATTTGTAACTACAATTTTACTTTATATCTATTATTTTTAATAATAATCAATTAATCAATTACACGAAATTTCAATTATTCCTAAATTCTTCAAATTAAATGCATATTAGAAAATAAAAACATCAAATAATATTCAAAAAATTCAATTAAACTTTTTCAAAAATATTAATTTTGAAAATTCAATTATTTCCAAAAATTTCACTCTATATTTCTTTTAATATTCAATTATAATCTAAAATTTTTACTGAAATTCATTTTTTTGAAATGAAAATCAATTTTTATTATAAAATTCTACAAGAATTTAATTATTTAGATGCAAAAGCAAATAATTTATTGAATAATTGAATGTTTCCCAAAATTCAATTCTCATAAAGAGTTTTAGTAACAAATTTTTTAATAATTCAATTCTTTTGTCGAATTTTATTAAAACTTGCATGAACATAATTACTTTTTTCAAGGAATTCAATTATAATTGTATGAAAAATAATTGAAACGCTGCGATGAGTTTTCTGAGAATTTTCAAATTTACTCCTATACATTTCAATTTTACAAAAATTCAATTATTCGGAAATTCTGCAATTAAATATATATTGAAAAATAAAAACTTGAAATAATTTCAATAAAAATCCTATTAAACTTTTAAAAAGAATTAATTCTACAGAATTTTTTGTCAAAAATATGGAAAATTAAGAATTTCAATGATTTTAGTTTGAAACATTTTCAAAATTTAATTATTTCTAAAAATCCACGTTATAATGCTTTTAATTCTTCAATATATAATCTAAAATTTTAACTCAAATTAATTTTTAAAACCATTTTTCTTTGTAAATTCTACGAAAATTCAATTATTTAAATACAAAATATATAATTTATTAATTTTATGTTTCTTGAAATTAAAGTCTCATAAAAAATGTTGTCAACAAATTTTTTAAATCATTAAATTCTTTGGACTTTTAATAAGAATTTTAATAAGATTTTTAAGAATAATTACATTTTTCGAGGAATTTGATTAAAAATTGCATTAAAAATAATTGAAATTCTGCAATAAGTTTGATTATTTATGAAAATAATTGAATTCCTAAAAGAATTTTATTATTTATAAAAATAATCGAATCCCTGTAGAAATGTTATTATTTATGAAAATAATTGAATCATTGCGAAGAAATTTATTAAAAAATTTGTAAATAATTGAATTCCTGTAAAATTTTTTATTATTTATGAAAATGTTTGAATGATTCCGTAGAATTGTATTCAAATTTTTTTTAATAATGGAATTCTTTTGGAAAATTTTGTTAAAATAGTAGATATTGAAAATTATGGAATTTTAAAAAACTTTTGAAAATAATTGAAATTTTAACAAAAATTTGATTAAAATTTGGTAAAATAATTGAATATCAGAGAAGAATTTCATTATTTATAAAGAGGATTGAAATTTTGCCGAGAAGTTTTTTTAATTTTTGAATACAATTGAATTTAGTAAGTATGTTACTAAGTTAGTTAGTAAGTTGGTAACTAAGTTAGTAACTAACTTACTATTTTCCCTGGAGAAGCTAAATTCGTTGAATTTTTCCAAATCGTCGACTTTGGTGTTTTATTTAAAATAATAATTTCATTCATAGTTAAAAATAACACCAAAATAGATTATTTTAATCCTTTTTGGTGTTAATTTAATCCTAGAGGGATTAAACTGTTGCAGATTATTTTAATCCATTCTGGCGTTATTTTAACACCTCACGTTTTACTGTGCTAGCATATTTCAAGGAAAAGGCTTCGGAGATGAAATTAATTTTTACTCGGAGAAAAATGTAAATTTCGATTATTTATAACAGCAATAATTTTTCTCCTTTTTCTAGATAAAATATAGGAAAATTTAACGTCAGATTCTCAGCTTTATTTTAATGTGCATTAAAATTTTGTTTAAGATATTTTTAAAGTATAAAATGTCAGTAATCATTGTAAAGTAATTTTAACCTAAAACTGAAGACAAAGATTAAACATTTTTATCAAAAATAAAAGTGAGGTCTACAAATTTTTAAAATGCACATAGTGATAGAAAAAACATTGTACTTTCTGACAATACAAAAAATTTCTAAGAATAAAAAAAAATGAAAATTTAATTTTATTGTAGAAGTCCTATTGGAGACATGTTGAAAAGGCTTCGGAGTCGAAAGTAATTTAGTTATTACGTAAATTAAGTTGAATAAAATTATTTAATTTTCTTTTAAAAATGATAAATAAGTGCTAAATTTTCACTATGGAAATTGATAATAGTTATTAAAGAGTAGATTTTGTAAAATTAATCGAATACTTTCACTTTAAAAAACTCACCCATATATTTAAGAACAAAAATTGTCCACACACCATTTGGACACGTGCGATAATCTTATCTCTATAAAAACAGGTGATTAACTTCAGTTGTAAAAATTGCGATTGTATCCGTACACAATGACTTTTTACATTTCTACCCTTGAAATTCGCTTATCTCATTGTCAGAAAAGCCTTTTTTTAATCACTTAAAATATATTCAAGATTGTAATATTTTTAATTCGAATCTTTGCAACTGTGAGATATGCAAAATTCTTCTGAATCATCAATATTGTCGCGTCATTAGAGAAATATTTTGTTTATGAATGAAAATGTCTTTTCCTTCGACTTCAATTTTCCCTGCGTGTAATAATTCGAAAATGTAGTGTCGTAGAAAAAAAACCAATTTAAGTTAAAACAAACAGTTTAAGAAATCTGAAATATAACTTCGAAGTACTTGGAAATTGATGAATGCGCCGATATTCCAGAAGTTGGCTACATTTATTAAAATCTAGAACTACTGGTGTTCTAGAAAATTATTAAGATCACTGTATATGCCAATTGATGCCAATTGCGAAGCGTATCGCCGCTAATACTTTTGCCGCGACTCTTCCAACGAAACTGGGCTAACTTCTGGGATCCATTCAAGAAATATAATTTTCATTATATTAATTCCATTCGCGGAAAATATGAATATTATTCTTCCGATATACAATTATGTTCAATAGGCTTCTATTTAAAAGCTGAGATTTTTTCCTAAGAAACCAAAACCTTTTTAAAAAGTATATAATTTTGTATATTCTATAATATACAATTTTGAATGTAAAAATCTAGTAGCCCAAATTTCGAAATAAAAAACAATAATAATGGAATAATAAATAATTCTCATCTAATAAGAGATTCAGTTCATAGATAAATTTCGCTTTTTTTTACTGTTACGAAGATTTATCACTTCAATACACTTAAAACCCATTTTTACTGGGTTTTTTTACTGGTTTTTTTTAGATATTAAAAATACAACAATAAACTCACCACTGTGAGATTATCCAGCTCTCCCAGCCATTCGTTCAGAAGCTGTTCTGGATCTGTTTCATTGTCGCTGTCTTCGCCTCCTTCTTCCTCGTACCGTTCCATTTTCAAACTTTATTCCAGCTTGAAAACTTTACTTTCAAACCTGAAATTGTAAAAAGAGGGCAAAATTATTATTTCGTAAAATTAATATATTGTTTCTTGTCCAAAAGTGTAAAGTAAGAAAATAAGTGAATATATAATATTCAGTGGAAGGAATTCGCAAAAGTATATGCTTACAAAAGTATGCTTACAAAAGAAACTCTCAAATATGGAATAAAAAACTGGTTGCGAGAGAGGAGTCAAGGAGAGATGAGACTGACACATTAATCATCCAGATATAAATTTAAATTAAAAATCAAAATCTTTATTATTGTCCATATATGTGCAGAAGTGAGAAATTATCGAAACACTTGTGCGATAAAAGTGTACTAATTTCAAACTTTATTTTTTTAAAAATCTAAAACTCTTGTCAATTTTGCAATTTTATTTGTTCCGAAACGTCAATTTTACATTTTACCGTATAGCTGTTAGTTGATGCAGTCATAAATTGGTATACGCAAACCTGACTTTTAAAGTAACACACTTCTTTGAAAATAAATATTCTTTTGTAACACTTATTCTACCATACGAACTGATTCATCATTTATTTATCAAAATCACAGGACTCGGATATTATGACTTTTTCGACTTTTTTCGACTATTTTCAAACAATGCGACTTTTATCGACTTTTATTTAAAAATTACGACTTTTTCGACTTTTCTTCCAAATTTTGCCTAAAAATACAATATTTTTGGTATAAAATGCAACTTTTTTCGATTTTTATCCCCTGCATATAATTTATTATAGACAAACTTTTAGAACTTTATTCTTCACACAGTTTTCTAATTAAATGTTTCAAAATATTACAATTGAAAAGATTTTGAATAATTCAACTTCTGTAAAATTTAATTAAAACTAAATCATCTTTTCAAGTGATTTATTCCAATTTTTGAAAATTAACTATTAAAGAATTTTAATTGACAATTTTTTAAATAATAAATTCTCGAAAATTATAATAAATAATCTTCAAGTGTAGATTCGATAAAAATGAAAATTAACGAAAAATAGGTTTTAAAAATAATATTAAAATAATTTAGAAAAGAATAATTCTCTCAATTATTAGGCTCTAATTTTTTTAAATTAAATTATTTTCAATATTTCCGAAAGTTAAAATTCATACACAAAATAATAAAATTAAAATTGTTCAAATTTATATTTTCAACATTTTAGAGAAAATAATGATATATTCCAAATTTTCATATTAAAACTCTTGAAAACAATCTTGTTTTAAATTATACAAAAATTCTTCAATTATTTTTAAAAAATTATACATTACAATATTTAAAAAAAAATAATTTTTACCATTGCTTTGTTACAATTTTTAAAAAATCAAATACCTTCGAAAGAAAGTAAAGAAAATTTTTTTTAAATTCAATTATTTTCAATATTTCCGAAAATTAAAAATTTTATTTTAAATTTTACAAAAATTCTCCAATTATTTTTGAAAAATTATACATTACAATATTTATAAACAATTAATTCTTACAATAGTTTTATTAACATTTTTTTAAGAATCGAATACCTTTGGATAAAGTAAATAAAATTTTTATAAATTCACTGCTTTAGAATTTTTTAGAAATAATTTATCTATAATTACAATTTTTTTAAAAATTTGATTTATTTTTTATATTTTTGAAAAACTTAATTATTTTTCAAAAGATTAAGACAAATTTACAATTATTTTTTTAAATGTTTTACTAAATTTAAATTAGTTTTTGAAATGATTTGACCAAATTTCATTTTTTTAGACATTTTTTAAATTATATTTAATTGTAGAACTTTTTTGTATTTTCAATAAAGTAATTAGAAATATTTATTTATTAAAATTTTTGAAAATGGTCCACCTTATTTAAAATCTTTAAATAGAAAAATTTAAGGTTTAAATTATTATAAAAAATTGGATTTTTTATACAGCACTACTTTATAATTTTTCAAAAATAATTTATTTATTAATTAAAATTCTTCCAAAATTTTCATAAAATTTTTTATATTTAAAAAAACTCAATTACTTTTTCGTAAGATTTTGACAAATTTAAAATTATTTTTTAAATGTTTTACTAAATTTAAACTATAGTTTTAAAAAGATTTGACCAAATTTCAATTTTTTTTTAGATATTTTTTAATTATTGTATTTAATTGTAAAACTTTTTTGTATTTTAAATAAATTATTTAGAAATATTTCTTTATTAAAATTTTTGAAAATGTTCTACCTTAATTAATATTTTTAAATATAGAAAAATTTAAGGTTTAAATTATTATAAAAAATTGGATTTTTTATACAGCACTACTTTATAATTTTTCAAAAATAATTTATTTATTAATTAAAATTCTTTGAAAAATTTCATTAATTTTTTTATATTTAACAAAAAATCAACTATTTTTCGTAAGATTTTAATAAATTTTGAACTCTTTCTTTGAATTTGAATTCTTTCAAATGTTTTACTAAATTTAAATCAGCTTTAAAAAGATTTGACCAAATTTCAGTTTTTTGGACATTTTTTAATTATATTTCATTGTAAAACTTTTTGTATTTTCAATAGTCATTTAGAAATATTTTTAAAAAGTTAATTTTCACGAATTTCTTTATTTAAATTTTTAAAAATGTTTTACCATAATTAATATCTTTAAATAGAAAAATGGACGGTTAAAATTATTATTAAAAATTTGATTTAAATAATTGAATTTTTGAAGAAATTGCAAAAAATGATTAAAAATTCATATAGATAATTGATTTAGAGATGAAGTTTTTGTTAAAAATTGTAAAAAGTAATTAAATTTATAAAATGGTTAAAGTTTGAATTCTTAAAAATTATTAAATTCCAAAAGTTGAAATTTAGAAAATTTTCTTTCCTGTGAATAAAGAAGTAAGAAGTATTTTAATACTTATTTAGCAAAGTTATACAATTTTTGATTAATTTGTATTTTTGCGACAGCACTAAATTAAATAATCGAGTTTTTCGCCTTTTTTCTATTTTTAATCGAATAAAGCGACTTTTAGAAATTATTAAATTTAAAATTTAATTTTTTCGTTAAAGTCAATCCGAGGCCTGATATCATATAATTCAACCCATTTTTTTGAAACAAAATTTCGATTCACTTGTATAAATAATAAATAAAATTTGTAGTAGAAATCTCAGTCGAAAAAGTACGCAGATTTCTCGTGAAAATTTTTTGAATTTTGTCAGATAGAGGCCATTGTCTTATAGCCGTGAAGTTTATGATCTTCATTTCTTCTTCCTGGTTCTCCAGGCACGTCCAAGTGATTTTACGCTTTGCCCACGAATAAAACTATATACAGAGAAAAATCGGATGGAATTGGGTTATAAAATTTATCATCCTCCAAAAAAAAAATTAAATTAACATCAGAAAAAAAAAATCTCAAACAATAGAATTTCGAATATTCCTTTATAGACTGTAATAAACATTTATACAATATGTATCGTAAAATATTTCAGAAAATGAATATAGAAATATTAGGAAACTTTTATTAAATAACTTTTAGAAAAAGACCGAGTAGAAATAATACGAAACTAATATAAAAGTAATGGAAGCTAAAAAGTAATATTAAAAAAAAAAAATGAAGAGAGAGAAAAATGTTGTTTCGAAAAGTATGAAAAGAGAGCTGGATTTGAATGGTACGCAAAGCAACTTACATGGCATTGCATTCCAAGATAGAGCGTAAAATTACTTCGTACGTGGTAATTAGAGAGACAGAACAGAAACGAATAGCGAAGGGAGAGAGAGAGAAAGAGAGGAGAGTTAACGTCTCTAGGATATACAAGTCAAGAAGATGGAAGCAGTTTCTGCTCGACTGCCACCACGTTCCAAACACTTTCCAATCGGGCGTAGGTATAATCCCGTTAAAGAGTTGATATTATTTCCAGCAAAAAACTTAACGATCGTCAATAGCTTTTCAAGGCGACAAGTATATTTCTAAATTAATATAAATACATCGCTAAAAATCAAAAATTCTCTTTTAATCAAATTTTTAAATTTATTTATTTGTTATAAATTTATTTATTTGTTATAAATTTGACGAAACAAAAATATTCGTCAAGACAGAAAAATTCTTTTTCCCACACGACAAACAAGCATTAAATGCACATCGCATGCTCATTTCGAATAAAATTAACATTTCTAATGGAGTCGATCTGAATGAGGTGCATAATCGATGTCCGGAAAGAGCATTATTTTCCACGTAAATATTGAGAGAATGATAAATATTAATGCTAAGCTTTCCTCCAATGATGACTATTGATACAAGTGTGCTGAGACACAAGTTTAAAAAGAAAATAGGTCTCATAAATACATTAAAACATAATGTATCCCAAAACCACAAATTTTTTATTAAAATAAATACCAAAAAAAAATTAAGTGTTTCCATAAATGTAAATATAAAAACACATAATTTTAACAAAATCCAAAAGTATTTCCTTAAACAAAGAATTCTTGTCCCCGGAAGTCATGAGTCACGATGATTCAAAAACTTTTTTCATGATTCGTTTCTTGGAAAACAGATTGAGAAGACAACATTCAATTCAATGGTATACTCAGTGAAACATGTTTTTTAACAATTGTATAAAAATTCAAAGTAACCCACATTTTCATCTCTTAATCTATATTTTAAAAGCGTTCTGGTCCCGAACGAATCGGTTTACTCCTAAAAGACACACTGAAAATAATTGGATTTTTATATTTATTTTCATAGCACATGCTTATAAACAAATATAAACATTTTATTTATTTTCAAAATTTTGCATTTTTTATAATGTCGAGTGGAAAAAATTTCAACAAATCTTTTATAGCTAGGCTACTATTGCTAATACTACTTTCATCACGATTCAGATACAGTTAATCGGTTCATTGAGACATTCAACTCAATAAACTTACCCACGCAACTTAAAAAGGAAATATGCCTTATAATAAAACGAAAAAAAAAAGAAAAAGTAAAGTTTCTGTATTTTTAAATATTTTTGCATAAATATTTAGGTTACACTGTAAATGTAAAAATTATTTACACTCTAAAATAAAATTGTTATAATGTTTCTAAAATTAATTATAATATTCAACAGAATGAGATGACTCGTTTTAATGTCGGTAGTAAAATTATCTTATCGTAATACTGCAAAAAAGAAGTAAAAAAAAAATTGTGCAAATCACTGACTCATGCTAAAGGTTATATCCCTATATTACTATCAATTAAGATAACAAAGACTTTTGTTTAAAAAATTATCCAAATATTACACAACTTCCTCAGTTCTTAATAATTGAGCCTTTTTTGTTAGTTTTTTTCAGAGAAACCATAAAAAAAAGTCTTTTTCCTCCTCTTTCGCAATAATTTTTGCAAAAAAAATATTTATTTTCAATTATTAAAACTTGCTGCCATTTATGTATTTAAATATATCCTATCGTTGGTCTTCTTTTTAGCAAGCATTAAGGCGCCGTCTGGACAAAGTCCGTAAAATAGTCAATCCCTACTGATAGCAATAATTTCCCCCTCTTTAGATATTACTGTACAATAATTACTTTAAGAATACTTAAAATAGAAGCAATGGTTTATTTTAAATTTCATTAAAAAATTATATATATATATATCGAATCAAAATGTTATTTAAAATAAACACAGTTTTTTTAAGGATATCAAAATTAAGAGAAAAAATAAATCAAAAATGTCGCGAAGCAACGGTTTTATTCCTTTTTTTCTCAATTTGATATCCTTAAAAAACTGTGAAGAAAATAGATAAAATAAAGAAAATAAATAAACCAAAGGAATTATGTAATGTAAATAAAATAAATATATTAGAATATAAACAATTTTCAGAAAAATAATTGCTTTAATTTACAGGCCTTGAATATTATGACTTTTTCGCCTATTTTCAAATAATGCGACTTTTATCGAATTTTATTAAAAAATTGCGACTTTTTCGACTTTTATTACAAATTTTGAGGCAAAATACTAAATTTTTGGTATAAAATGCAACTTATTTGGATTTTTATGTAACGTAAAATATAACTTATAGACAAACTTTCGGATGTTTATTTTTTGATCAGCTTTCTAATTAAATGTTTCAAATATTACAATTAAAAAGATGATCAAAAAATAAACATCCGAAAGTTTGTCTATAAGTTATATTTTACGTTACATAAAAATCCAAATAAGTTGCATTTTATACCAAAAATTTAGTATTTTGCCTCAAAATTTGAAATAAAAGTCGAAAAAGTCGCAATTTTTTAATAAAATTCGATAAAAATCGCATTATTTGAAAATAATTTAATATAATTTAATAATAATCTTTTTCCTCCTCTTTCGCAATGATTTTTGCAAAAAAAATATTTATTTTCAATTATTAAAACTTGCTGCCATTTATGTATTTAAATATATCCTATCGTTGGTCTTCTTTTTAGCAAGCATTAAGGCGCCGTCTGGACAAAGTCCGTAAAATAGTCAATCCCTACTGATAGCAATAATTTCCCCCTCTTTAGATATTACTGTACAATAATTACTTTAAGAATACTTAAAATACTTAAAATACTTAAAAGATTTTGAAGAATTTAAATTCTGTAAAATTTAATTAAAACTAAATCATCTTTTCAAGAGTTTTATTTCAATTTTTGAAAATTAACTTTTAAAGATTTTTAATTGAAAATGTTTGAAATAATATTAAATTATCAAAAATTATAATAAATAATTTCAAGTGTGGATTCAGTAAAAATAAAAATTAATGAAAAATAAGTTTAAAAATAATATTAAAATAGTTTAGAAAAGAATAATTCACTGAACTTTTACTTTCTATATTTTTTAAATTCAATTATTTTCAACATTTTGGAGAAAATAATCATATAATCCAAATTTTTAATTAAAATTCTTGAAAAAAAAATTAAAAAACAATCCAGTTTTAAATTATACAAAAATTCTTCAATTATTTTCGAAAAATTATACATTAGAATATTTATAAAAAATTAATTCTTACCATTGTTTTATTACAATTTTTGAAAATTAACTTTTATAGAATGTTAATTAGACATTTTTAAAAAAAAACTTTTGGAAGTTTATTTTTCAATCAGTTTTCCAATTAAATGTTTCAAAATATTACAATTATAAAGATTTTGAATAATTCAAATTCTGTAAAATTTAATTCAAACTAAATCATCTTTTCAAGTGTTTTATTCCAATTTTTGAAAATTAACTTTTCATGAATTTTAACTGAAAATTTTTTAAATAATATCAAAAATATCAAAAATTATAATGAATAATATTTAAGTGTAGATTCAATAAAAATGAAAATTAACGAAAAATAGGTTTTAAAAATAATAATAAAATAGTTTTGAAAAAAATAATTCTCTGAATTATTACGTTCTAATTTTTTTGAATTCCATTATTTTCAACATTTCTGAAAATTAAAATTCATACACAAAATAATAAAATTAAAATTGTTCAAAATTATTTTCAACATTTTGGAGAAAATAATCATATATTCCAAATTTTCAGTTAAAATTCTTGAAAAAAATTAAAAAGCAATTTTGTTTTAAATTATAAGAAAATTCTTAAATTATTTTTGAAATATTATACATAACAATATTTATGAAAAATTAATTCATAGAATTGTTTTATTACAATTATTTAAAATTCAATTACCTTCGAGTAAAGTATAAATAAAATTCATTTAAATTCACAATTTTATAATTTTTCAGAAATAATTTATTTATAATTAAAATTCTTTGAAAAATTTCATTAGTTTTTTTATATTTTAAAAAAACTCAATTATTTTTTGTAAGATTTTGACAAATTTTGAATTAGTTTTCAAATGTTTTACTAAATCCAAACTGTAGTTTTAAAAAGGTTTGACCAAATTTCAGTTTTTTAAACATTTTTTTAAGTGTGTTTGAGTTTTTTTTAGACATTTTTTAATTATTGTATTTAATTGTAAAACATTTTTGTATTTTAAATAAATTATTTAGAAATATTTCTTTATTAAAATTTTTGAAAATGTTTTACCTTAATTAATATTTTTAAATAGAAAAATTTAAGGTTTTAATTTTTATAAAAAAGTGGATTTTTTATACAGCACTAGATTATAATTTTTCAAAAATAATTTATCTACAATTACAATTTTTTGAAAAATTTCATTAATTTTTTTATATTTTTAAAAAACTTAATTATTTTTCAAAACAGATTTTGACAAATTTTGAATTATTTTTAAAATGTTTTACTAATTTTAAACTAGTTTTAAAAAGATTAGACCGAATTTCAGTTTTTTTAGACATTTTTTAATTATTGTATTTTTTAATTGTAAAACTTTTTTGTATTTTTAATAAATTACTTAGAAATATTTCTTTATTAAAATTTTTGAAAATGTTCTACCTTAATTAATATTTTTAAATAGAAAAATTTAAGGTTTAAATTATTATAAAAAATTGGATTTTTCATACAGCACTACTTTATAATTTTTCAGGGCTAATTTATTTATATTAAAAATTCTTTCAAAAATTTCATTTATTTTTTTATATTTTTAAAAAAAATCAACTACTTTTCGTAAGATTTTGAAAAATTTAGAACTCTTTTTTTGAATTTGAATTCTTTTAAATGTTTTACTAAATTTAAATGAGCTTTGAAAATATTTTACCAAGTTTCAATTTTTTAGACACTTTTTTAATTGTATTTAATTGTAAAACTTTTTTTATTTTTAATAAATCATTTAGAAATATTTTTAAAAACTTAATTTTTACGAAATTCTTTATTAAAATTTTTGAAAATGTTCTTCCTTTATTAATATCCTTGAATAAAAAATTGGACGGTTTAAATTATTATAAAAAATTTGATTTTTTTTATTTAAAAAATTGAATTTTCGAAGAAATTGCAAAAAATGATTAAAAATTCATATAGATAATTGATTTAGAGATGAAGTTTAGTTAAAAATTGTAGAAAGTAATTAAATTTATATAAGGGTTATAGTTTTAATTTTTAGAAATTATTAAATTTGAAAAGTTGAAATTTAGAAAATTTGATTTCCTGTGAATAAAGAAGTAAGTAGTATTTGAATATTTATTTAGCAAAATTATACAAGTTTTGATCAATTTGAATTTTTGTAACAGCAAAAAATTAAATAATCGACTTTTTCTCTATTTTTAATCGACTAAAGCGACTTTTTTTATTCGTTAAAGTCGATCCGAGGCCTGAATTTCTCACCTAAACAATTTTTAAATTCAAAGAAGTCCTTTAAGCAGGAAATTTATCCATCGCTCACATTCAAAAATACACTATAATGGAAATATAAATGAAAATTGTGCGTCATTTGAAAATTAGCACTCGACGCCTGATATAGACAAGAAGTTTGAAAATAGTTCTTATTCTGTAAAATTTCTAGACTCGAGTAATCCACTTAGAAAAAAAGTAAAATAAAAATAAATTTAAAATTTGTATGAAATGGTGTTCGTGATTTATTCAGAAAATAATCTTTGTCTTTCTTTCTCGCACTGAACGCCCCCAACGACTATTTTGAGAACAGACGACGTAGCAGATGTGTGCTCACGATTTTGCACCCTTCTCATTGCAAATCTCCAAGAGTCCTCCTCCTCCTCCTTCCATTAAGAAAAAATCTCCCAACTATTAGCAACGAAATAATGAATCTCTTTTAAAATTTCGATACATTTATCAAATATGTACACACATATTGAACGGAAGGGAAATGAAAATGACGAAGCGGATATAAGAAAAATATGATCGTACGTATAAACAGAGCTTAAACTGTGCCTGTGCTTCTAAATATATATATATGTATCTTATGTTGGGATCCCCATAGCCGCCGTACATCCGGTTTAACAAATCCTTTAAAACTTATTTTCATCTATTTTCTCGCTTCTCTAATTATAAAAATGCTTTTTTTAAGAGAATAAAAAAATAAATATTAAGAATAAAGTCATCGATTTTATTATCAATGCAGAGTTTCCAATAAATTACTCACGTGGTTTGATATTTTTGGTGTTCGAAAAAAATTGTCTGATGATGGGTGTCTAAAAAAGTGGAGATTTCTCATTTCTAGGAATAGAGATGTGGGTACGACGACCCTCGGAATCGATATTTCTATTGAGCTTTGTATAAAGTTCGTCTCTTCAGAGCTTCACTTCAAGAGGCGTCTCTCTAAAGCTGCATACATGTTGAAACGCTACATGTGAGTTTTTTTCGCAGCGCACATTTCACGTGTGGTAGGTTAGGATGCTGACTGTGAAAGTGCAAAAAACTCACGCATCCAGTTGCAACTTGCAATGTACGCAAACAAAACGTATATTTACAACGTTGACTTATTAATATATTCATATCTTTCGAATCGATTTTTACCGATTTCTTTGATTTGATGCTGAATTTGCAGGGCTCTGATTATGCGACTTTTTCGACTTTTTTCGACTTTTCTAAGGAAATGTGACTTTTTTCGACTTTTTTGTGAAAAGATGCGAATAATCGATTTTTTCGAGATTTTTTTTAGTAAAATGCGACTGAAATTTTTAGAATTTTCAGAAAATTAAAGTTAAAGGGAAAAGTTTTAGTCAAAAAAATGTTCTGTTGAGCTTATTTACAGATTTCTTTCAAATTTTTCAGAAAAACATCAATACCATCTTTTTTAAATAAATATTTAATTACTATTTATCCATAAGAATTCAAATTCTTCAAAAGATTCAAATTCGAACCTTTTTGAAATCAAACTACTTATAAAAAAATTGTTATAAAACATGAAAAAATCGAAAAGACTCCGAGCAATCGATGTCTTCATGTTTTATAATAATTAAGGATGACCGAGTGATAAAATCATTATTTTATATTATAAGATTTTATAAAAAAAAGAATTTGAAAATAATTGAATTTCTAGGATGAAATTTTTATTTCTAAAGATAATTAAAATTTTGATAATAATTTTATTAAACTTCTTTCCAAATAATTGAATTTCTGCGAAGAATTTTATTACTTTTGAAAATAAATGATTTTCGAGGATGAATCTTATTATTTATAAAGATAATTACAAATATAGAGAAATAAATAAATAATTGAAATTCTGACAAAAATTTTATTAAAATTCTTTGAAAATAATTAAATTACAGAGAAGAATTTTATTATTTATAAAGATAATTGAATTTTTAATCATATTTTTTTAAGTGTTTAAAAGTAATTGAATTTTGATGATGAATTTTGATATTTATAAAGATAATTGGATTTTTGATCAGATTTTTTTTAAATGTTAAAAAATAATTGAATTTTGATAAAGAATTTTCATATTTAAAAAGATAATTGAATCTTTGAACATATATTTTTGTAAATGTTTAAAAGTAATTGAATTTTGAAGAAGAATTTTGATATTTGTAAAGATAATTGAATTTTTAATCATATTTTTTTAAGTGTTTAAAAGTAATTGAATTTTGATGATGAATTTTGATATTTATAAAGATAATTGGATTTTTGATCAGATTTTTTTTTAAATGTTAAAAAATAATTGAATTTTGATAAAGAATTTTTATATTTAAAAAGATAATTGAATCTTTGAACATATATTTTTGTAAATGTTTAAAAGTAATTGAATTTTGAAGAAGAATTTTGATATTTATAAAGATAATTGAAATTTTGAGAATTTAAAAGAAGAATTTGAAAATAATTGAAATTCTGCGGAGAATTTTATTAGTTTTGAAAATAATTGAATTTCCATGATGAATTTTATTATTTATAATATTTTGACGAGAAATTTTAAAAAAATTTTTGAATGTAATTGAATTTTTGTAAAAAATTTAATTATTTTTGAAAATAAAGGAATTTTACAGAAGAATTTTATTATTTATAAAGATAATTGAAATTATGACAGGCATTTTATAAATTTTTTTAAATAATTGATTTTTGGAAAAGAATTTTATTATTTATAAAAATAATTGAAATTTTGAACAGATTTTTTACAAAAATGTTAAAAAATAATTGAATTTTGATGAAGAATTTTGATATTTATAAAGATAATTAAATCTTTGAACATATATTTTTGTAAATGCTTAAAAGTAATTGAATTTTGAAGAAGAATTTTGATATTTATAAACATAATTGAAATTTTGAGAATTTAAATGAAAAAAATTTTAAAATAATTAAATTCTGCGGAGAATTTTATTAGTTTTGAAAGTAATTGAATTTTCATGATGAATTTTATTACTTATAAAATTTTGACGAGAAATTAAAAAAAAATTTTGAATGTAATTGAATTTTTGTAAAAAATTTCATTATTTTTGAAAATAAAGGAATTTAAAGAAGAATTTTATTATTTTTAAAGATAATTGAAATTATGACAGACACTTTATGAATTTTTTTTAAATAATTGAATTTTGGAAAAGAATTTTATTATTTATAAAAATAATTGAAATTTTGAACAGATTTTTAAAAAAAATGTTAAAAATACCTGATTAAATTTTTTCCATGCATTTTATTAAATTTTATTAAATATTATTCTAGATTTCCCTAAAATTTCATTCGACTTTTTTCCGACTTTTTCGGAAATTTTATGCGACTTTTCGTGACTTTTGTTGTGAATTTTTGCGACTAAAGCGACTTTTTTTGAGTCTTAAAGACGATCCGAGCCCTGAATTTGCGATGTTACGAAATTCTTCAACGATTGAGCGAAATTGTCCAAAGACAATTAATTCCAATTTAATGAGATGCAGGGAAGCAAAGTGCTAGTTGCACACAATCTTTCCGAGGCTTGATCCGCGAATATTATTTGTTTCGTAAACCGAAAAATTGGAATAATTTCTTAAACAAATTCTTGGGAAGAAAATGATGTCACAATTTTTCATTTATAAAAAAGTTGTTTTGTGCTCAAACAGCGAACTATATATGTACTGAAGTAAAATTAGTAAATAGAATCAGAATTTTTTCGTTTCTTCAAGATGCTGTAAATTGAAACTGTTCAAATCGCATTTTGATAAAAGAATGCGATGCGATGCCCCTTGTTGCATCGTTTTTATCCGAATCGATGGTCCGAATTCATTTCCAAATAAGGTCGAAGCTATACACCATGGGAACGATTCCACCGCCAAACTAACCGCGACTCAATAATCGAATCTTGAAATTTTCAACCAAGTTTTGTTTTCAAAAAACAAATAAACGAATAGCACATTTTGCTTATGTTAAATTGGTTAAATAAATGTCAACTATTTAAAAAAATTTTGAGACATTTTAAAATCTTGATTATATGTGAAATTTAAACATCATACTTTCTTCCATCCATTTTCTCCGCCACAACATTTTTACCCTTCAAGTCGTTTAAAGCTGTTCTTTGATCCTTTTTTGAATAACTCTCAATGAAGGGTTGGAACATACTGAAGGACACCTTAAAACTCTTTATCATGGAACGTAAAGTAGAATTAACGCCGTCATTTTCCGTCAAAGTGTATATAATTTTCAGAGAAAGCAAATGTTTTACTTTAATTAAACGTGAATATAAAAATAGAGAAATCAAAGGTTTTATAATTTTTTATAATTTTTAAATCCTAAAGAGTGGGAAATTTATCAGTATTCCTACGGCGAGTACATCGCATACATTTATAACGATCAGAATATAAACAGTTGTTTAATTTTCAATTTGGAAAGTATATTAATATTTATTGTATCACTCTTTATAAATTGCAACATTCATTCCAATTTGATTTACGTTTATTTACATTCCAGATGGGCTTCAATTTAATGCATTTATACGCGTGTATATGATACGCTTTCAATAACTTTCAATTAGAATTGTAGATAATTTTTTTTGCGTATTGTACGTTAATTTTCAATTTATTCTAGTAAAGGAAGGAGAAGATTAGAATTGGGAATAATAATATAATAATAATAATATTTATTAGAATTGTAGATAAATTTTTTTTGTCTATTGTACGTTAATTTTGAATTTATTCTCGTAAAAGGAGGGAAAAGATTTGAACAGTTTAGGTAATATTGAATTTAAATCTTGCTAGAATGCTAATTATTATTTATTCACGACTGAAGTGTCGAACACTTTCTCTGTTCTCTCCTTGAAAAAAATTCAAGAGAGACCACCCGCCGCCGAAAATCTCGTCAGTCTCTATTTATTGTCATAAATTGTTCCTCCTACACAATATTTTTATGGTGCACTGGAGGCGGTGCTCTTGGATATATACGCTCAAGCACAACAAACTTTTGATAATAACGCTTATACACCATAATAACCAGAGAATCGAGAAGTAACAAAATATTGTGAAAACGTCAAATTATTTTCTGCACTCGACTGCTTCTGCTTTTTTCTTACCCAAATTCTTTCACAATGCTGCGTTCAATTATCAAAACCAATGATTGCTCACCAAAAATCTCTTATGCGGTGAGAAATAATTTTAACTTCTTTAAGGAAAATTAGGTTGATATAGAATAAAAACTTCTCAATACAAAAAAATTTAAATAAATAAAATGTGTTCAAAGAAAGAATTTCGTAAAAATGAAAAGAAATCTTTAAAAATCATGTATATTATTATATCAGGGCTCGAACTAGGTCCGTAAATCCCGTAAAAGTCCGTAACTTTGCTTGAAGTCCGTAAAAGTCCGTTTTTTTGAAAAAAGGTCCGTAAAGTCCGTAATTCGGTTGAAAAAGAACCGTAAAGTACGTAAATTATACGATATAATTTGGATAATTTTAGAGAAATTACAAATGATTGAAGGAATTCAATTATTTTCAAAAGTAATGAAATTCTTCGCAAAAATTCAATTATGTTCAAAATGTTTTGAAAATTCTCGTCAAAATTTCAAGTACACGGAGAAAAAAGGCGTAGTGAGTCTTACTAAACAGAAATAGTTGAAGAGAAATGGTCGGGCTAACTAACCAACTGGTTCGAGCAACTATAAGAATAGTCAAGATTACTATTCCGACTAGTTAGAAAAACTACGCTGCTTAGTGAACGTTAGAAAAGTTGGTCTTACTACGTAGATAGTTTGACATACTAAATAGCATAGTATTTTGAAAGCAAGGTACTCCGCACTATTTCGTTTAGTAGGTCTTACAAATTATTAGGTTAAAGTGACTTAGCCATACTAGTCATTGAAGTTACACTTAAATTTTAAGGAATATTAATAATTTAAGAAGGAATAATGCTGTGTTAATTAACAATTTAATATCATTTTAAATATTAATAAATAAATTATAAAAAATTTTAATATAACATTATTTATTAATTAAATAATTTTAGTTATTAGTAAATTAATTATAATTTTTCAAAACTTATATAAATTCAAATCTTTGCTTGAAGTATATCTCTAATTTTAATCTAAATGTATTATGATTGTTTAAATTATACATTAATTCTAATTAAAACTTTATAAAAAGTTACATTTAATATAGTAGTGATTAAAAAAATACCCTTTAATTAAAATAAGTAAAATATTACTATATTAACAAATATTTCTGTAACTTAAAAAGGCATACAGCATTTTGTAGTATCCATCCTAAAACATCTTGTCGCCGTTCGGTGAACAAAGACATAAGACCCTTGCAAAGTATTTTGACCCTCCATTTCGTAATTTTTTTTATATGTGTTTTTTGTTTCGTGTATTTTCGGTTATTTACGGAAAGTGAAAGGACATTTTCCTGTCAACATTTGAACATATTTTCCTTTTTCAGCCCAAGCGTCAGTTGAAAATAATGCGTTTATATTCAAGTCTTATTTTTGAAAGAATATTTAAGCTTTAATAAGTTACAGTATTACCAGTGTTTTAATGTGAAAGTGTATATATTCAGAATTGCAGAAAAATTAGTTTTTATATTATAAATTATTGAATTGAAACTACAAAAACAGTCAAATTTAAAGAATAATATTATTCAAAGTGTAGTCTCCGCATTCATTTCAGCTAAAGAAGAACAGTGCTTGTAGAAACTATATTTTTATTTGTGAAATAAAGTGTGTTAATTATAAATTTTGTGACAATAGTTTAAGTTATAAAAGTTGAAATGGATTGCTGAAATATTTTTGCTTTAAAATACAAGATTTAATATGTTAAAAACAACATTATGTATGTACAAAATAAATTACATTATTATTAATATAAACATGTTTTTATTATTTTCAAAGTGGACTAAATTAATTTTAAATTGCTATTGCAAATACTACTTAAGTAGTAGATCTAAACTAACAGGGTAGTAACTTTTACTACATGACTTGATAATCCTAAAGTAAAAAAATAGCAACAGGTACTACATCATGTAGTAAAAATAATTAAGAAGCAAAGTAGTTTTATTAAATATCGTAGTAAAACTGACTCATCAGATTAGTATGTTCTACTGCACTTTTTAGTAAGAGTTACCAAAAAGCGTAGTATTTTAAACTATTTATCGTAGTAAAATTATAACAACGGCGTAGTATGTTTTACTACGCTACTTAGTGAGACTCACCAAACTCATTGCCACTAGACAGAATAGTATATGCCACTACGCTGCTTAGTGCTCCCATATTTTACTACGCCGAATAGTAAGTCTAACTATTTATTCGGTTATTCTAACTATTCTTTTTTCTCCGTGTATCTTTAGAAATAATTAAATTCTTCCTCGAAATATCAATTATTTTCAAAAATTTTAATACAATACTTGAAAAAATTCCAATTATTTTCAAAATTTTTCCTCAATTCAATGATTTTTAATAGGTTTCTATACTATTCTAATAAAATTTTCCAAAAGAATTCAATTATTTAAAAATTTTTTTTATAAATTTCTTCGCAATGTTCAATTATTTTCATAAATAATAAAATTTTTACAGGTATTTAATTTTTTGGCAAATAATAAAATGCTTATTAGGAATTCAATTATTTTGATGAATAATAAAGCTAATTGCAGAATTTAAATTATTTTTTAAACAATTTTAATCGAATTCCTCGAAAAATGTAATTATTCTTAAAAAATTTTATTAAAATTTATCAAAGAAATTTAATTATTTTAATAACCTTTGCTACAATTTATTTATTAGAATTTAAATATTATTTTTAATAAATTTTTGATTAAATTTCTTTAAAGAATAAAATTATTGCATTCAAAATTTTTAATGCAATTCTTTGCGTAAATTATCAATTATCTTTATAAATAATGAAATTCTTCTCTAAAATTGAATTATTTTCAAAAAATTCAATGATTTTAAATAATTTTTAATATACTATTCTAATAAAATTTTCCAAAAGAATTCAATTATTTACAAATTTTTTTTATAAATTTCTTCGTAATATTCAATTATTTTCATAAATAATAAAATTTTTACAGGTATTTAATTTTTTTGGCAAATAATAAAATGCTTATTAGGAATTCAATTATTTTGATGAATAATAAAGCTAATTGCAGAATTTCAATTATTTTTAATACAATTTTAATCGAATTCCTCGAAAAATGTAATTATTCTTAAAAAATTTTATTAAAATTTATCAAAGAAATTTAATTATTTTAATAACTTTTGCTACAATTTATTTATTAGAATTTAAATATTATTTTTAATAAATTTTTGATTAAATTTCTTTAAAGAATAAAATTATTGCATTCAAAATTTTTAATGCATCTCTTTGCGTAAATTATCAATTATCTTTATAAATTATAAAATTGTTCTTTAAAATTAAATTATTTTCAAAAAAGCTAATAAAATACTTGGGAAATTTTCAATTGTTTTCAAAATTTTTCCTCAATTCAATGATTTTTAATATCTATTTTAATAAAATTTTGCAAAAGTATTCAAATTATTTGAAAATTGGTTGATAGAATTTTTTAAAAGAATTCAATTTTAAGAAACATATGTAATTATTAAATAAATTGGTTTTTTTGTATTTAAATAATGAAATTCTCGCAGAATTTTTTCATAAAAATTGATTTAATAATGGATTTGAGTTAAAATTTTAGATTATAATTGAATATTAAAAGTATTAGAGCGTAAAATTTTGGAAATAATTAACTTTTGAAAAGGTTTCAGGTTCAAATCTTTGAAAATTTGAATTTTTCATATTTTTAACTAAGTAACTGTGGAATTAATTTTTTTGAGAAATTTTAATTGGGAATTTTTTTTTATATTATTTGAAGAGTTTATTTTCTAATACACATTTAATTGAAGAATTTACAAATAATTGAAAAATCGAATATTGTAAAGAAATAGATTTGAAAATTGTCAAAGAACTTTTTCGAAAATTATTAAAAATAATCGATTTTAAGAAGAATTTTAGTTAAAAATTGTTGAAAATAATAATTGAATTGATAATGATTTTATCACTCTATCTTTAATTATTATAAAACATGAAGACTCGGAGTTATCGATATCTTCATGGTTTTTTTAATTTTGAAAAAATCTAATTTATAGTTTTAATTAAAATGTTCTCTTATATATTTTTGTCACTAATTGGTCCGTAAATGGTCCGTAAATTCATCTTTGGTCCGTAAAGTCCGTATTTTTAAATACTTTCACTGGTTCGAGCCCTGTTATATACATGATTTTTAAAAATTTGATACCTCTTTTTAATATTGGTAGCATCATGACTCTAATGGATTTTCGTCTTTAAATGTTAAAGCTGTTTTTTATTAATAATATAATAATACCAAAGTGTTAAATTAACGGTTATAAATTAAAGAATTAAAGAAGCTTATATATAGTGACTAATGATCGAAATACAATAATTTCGATGATGAAAACCAAAAATTCATTTCACAACGAGACACGTATTCTCGTGGGCAGGAAGAAAATACTCGATTCTAATTCTTACAGCAGGGACTTTCTGAGATAACGTTAGTGTTGGCCAATGTACAGCTGGGAGAAAATGAGAAATGAATAAAGGGTCACCGCATCCACTCTGTGTTGAGTGTCTCAGGACAATGCACTTATAACCCTGCCTCATAATCATTCAAGAATAAACTGAATTTTCTTCGAAAAAGTTTCCTTTTTTTATTAAATTATTCCAAGTCCATATAATAAGGTAAATTTCCAATATTAAGTAAATTTCAAATTTCCAATATTAAGTAAATTTCAAATTTTAAATATTAAGTAAATTTCAAATTTTAAATATTAAGTAAATTTCAAATTTTAAATATTAAGTAAATTTAAAATTCAAACATATACGGTTTGTCAATAACATGAAAGATTTTAAAAAAGATAACTTTTCTGAAGAGTGAAGAGAAATAGACTTTAAAGAAAGTGAAATTTTAGTAAACGAAAAGTAAAAAATGTTTAAAAAAAATCCCTCCCACGGGAAAGAAAAGACAGCTTTCGTTGTTTCGAATTTGATCGCGTGCAACTTGTCAAATAATTACATTTACTGACTGACACGCTTCTTTTCGCCAATTTGAATTAAACTGTCCATATTACTTCAACGGCTGTCGCGAATCACTTCCTCATATTGCGTGACGTGTTTTGTGTATATATTAAAAGGAGAAAATAGCCCATTATACACTTTGTCTACTTTTAAATGAAATTTCTTTTTAAAAACAAGAACATAAAATAGAACTAAAGGTCAAATTTGAGTAAACATCTAATTCCTAATGCTTATTATATTAAATCAACCATTAAAAACAGGATTCCTTTTACTTTTTCCATATACCCATCAGCTCACAATGAATTTTGAAAAAAAAATCATTGTTCCCTAATTCACAGATCAATTTTCAATTCTGACATTTCATTAATTAGAGCGAGAACTAGAACCACTTTATTCGATTATAGTGTACATGTAACTGTTACAAAATACTTTCAAACAGTAAAACACGACTTGTAAAATCTCGATACGAGTAAATGTCAAAGTGCCATCGAGTTAAAGTCAAAATATACGGCAAAATTTTACTCTTTTAGATTTTGTTTCAGAAAAATTGAATTATTATAACTAAAAATAGAAAATCGATAAAATAAAACAAGTGCTTTCGAATTCTTTCTGACACCAAACTAGATCGAGTGATTTTCTATTGAATTTATTGGTAAACATATATATCTTTTAAGAAGTGAAATGTTCGAGCTGTGAAGATGTGGTCAACCACAACTTCCGTGTGGATAAAGAAAATATTCTAATGATGAGAGCTATAAAACTACTACTTTATAGAATACTTGTGAAATCGACTGAAAAAGAATAGCAATTTTCTTCTTGGCGAGAAGAAAGAAAATTTCAACTTTCCCTTTTTTAGAACCTGGTCGAATTTTAATTTAACATTTTCATGGCTTATGATGAGCATTTTTAAAAAGATCGTTAATTTATTACTTCATTTTTTTAAAATCATATTTCATTTGCGTCAATATTGAATAAAATATAAAAATTAATTTTTCTTTTCTAAACTTTATATACTTAATTTCACATATTTAATACATTTCTAAAAAAAACTCAATTTTCAATCCTAAATTCGAGGGAAATTTAAAAATGAAGTTATTAGCGATGATGAGGCACAACTTGATTAAATGTTTTCGACTCTAACTGCATCTTTCAGCTTCCCTTCGAACCCATCTCAAATATAATCAACCTGCTATAATGCTATAATGCTGCTATCAACTAGCTTTTTCGTCTTTTTTCGACCATTTTCAAATAATGCGATTTTTATCGACTTTTATTAAAAAAATTGCGACTTTTTCGACTTTTCTTCCAAATTTTGCCTGAAAATGCAATATTTTTGGTATAAAATGCAACTTATTTGGATTTTTATGCCACGTAAAATATAACTTATAGACAAACTTTTGAAACTTTATATTTCAATCAGTTTTCCAATTAAATCATTCAAAATATTGCAATTTAATAGATTTTGAATAATAAAAATTCTGTAGAATTTAATTGAAACTAAATCATCTTTTCAAGTGTTTTATTCCAATTTTTGAAAATTAATTTTTACAGAATTTTAATTGAAAATTTTTCAAGTAATATTAAATTATCAAAAATTATAATAAATAATCTTCAAGTGTAGATTCAATAAAAATGAAAATTAAGAAAAAATAGGTTTTAAAAATAATATTAAAATAGTTTAGAAAAGGATAATTCTCTGAATTATTACATTCTAATTTTTTTTTAATTCAATTATTTTCAATATTTCCGAAAATTTAAATTCATACAAAAAATAATAAAATTAAAATTGTACAAAATTATTTTCAACATTTTGGAGAAATTTTCATTCATTCATTTCATTATTCCAAATTTTCAATTAAAATTCTTGAAAACAATTTTGTTTTAAATTATAAAAAAATTCTTGAGTTATTTTTGAAAAAGTACAATATTTATAAAAATTAATTCTTACAATTGTTTTATTACAATTTTTTAAGATTCAATTATATCTTCGAGTAAAGTAAATAAAATTTTTTTTAAATTCACTGCTTTAGATTTTTTCAGAAATAATTTATTTATATTAACACTTTTTTGAAAAATTTAATTTATTTTAATATATTTTTAAAGAAATTAATTATTTTTCAAAAGATTTTAACAAATTTTGAATTGTTTTTGAAATGTTTTACTAAATTTAAATTTGTTTTAAAAAGATTTGACCAAATTTCAGTTTTTTTAGACATTTTTTAATTGAAGCGTTTTGTGCAGAAACAACATAAGTCCATAAATCGAAATTGTTCAGGAATCAATAAAAACTGTTTTACTTGTAAATGTTGAGATTTTTTCTAATTCTGCGCTCATTAAATTATATTCTAGTAACCTATATGTTAAAAAATACAATGTGATTAATTTTTTATCTACTTAATATAAGAAATAAAAAAAGTAAATTAACATTTGGACTTATGCTGTTTCTGCACAGAATTAAATGAAAAACACAGAAAATTTATTGAATCGAGTAAATTATTAAAGTTTTATTAAATATTTAATAATATTTATTTAAAATATTCAATTTTGATAATTTTTAGTAACATTTTATGAATAATAAAATTGTTTTAAGAATAAATCTTAACCAATTTTCAATATTTTGTAATTTTAAATTAATTCAGTCACCAATATCACTTTTTGCTTTTTTAAAGTGAATTTCATTTATAATAGACACTGTTTAATATAAATTACTAATACGCGTCAAGAATATCACAAGAAAATTAAATTTATTAAAAAGCATCACAAGTTTTTGCATGAAATGATAATTTAATTATTTTTTTCAAAGGATTTAGAGTTTCGTCACTTATTTAATATTTTTCCAGATTGTAAAGCTTCATTTAAAGATAAATTTTCAATAAAAAAGTGATTTTTGAAAAAATGGACTTATGCGGTTTCTGCACAAAACGTTTCAATTGTATTTAATTGTAAAGCTTTTTTGTATTTTCAATAAATTATTTAAAAATAATTTTTTATTAAAATTTATGAAAATGTTGAAACCTTAATTAGTATCTTTATATATTAAAATGTAAGGTTTATATATTATTATCAAAAATTGGATTTTTTATGCAGCACTACTTTATAATTTTTCAGGGCTAATTTATTTATATTTAAAATTCTTTCAAAAATTTCATTTATTTTTTTATATTTTTAAAAAACTCAATTATTTTTCGTTAGATTTTCACAAATTTTGAATTATTTTTTAAATGTTTTATTAAATTTAAATCAGCTTTGAAAAGATTTGACCAAATTGCAATTTTTTAGACAGTCTTTAATTGTATTTAATTGTAAAACTTTTTTGTATTTTTAATAAATTATTTAGAAATATTTCTTTATTAAAATTTTTGAAAATGTTCTACCTTAATTAATATTTTTAAATAGAAAAATTTAAGGTTTAAATTATTATAAAAAATTGGATTTTTCATACAGCACTACTTTATAATTTTTCAGGGCTAATTTATTTATATTAAAAATTCTTTCAAAAATTTCATTTATTTTTTATATTTTTAATAAAAATCAACTACTTTTCGTAAGATTTTGAAAAATTTAGAACTCTTTTTTTGAATTTGAATTCTTTTAAATGTTTTACTAAATTTAAATCAGCTTTGAAAATATTTGACCAAGTTTCAATTTTTTAGACACTTTTTTAATTGTATTTAATTGTAAAACTTTTTGTATTTTTAATAAATCATTTAGAAATATTTTTAAAAACTTAATTTTTACGAAATTCTTTATTAAAATTTTTGAAAATATTCTACCTTAGTTAATATCTTTGAATAAAAAATTGGACGGTTTAAATTATTATAAAAATTTTGATTTGTTTTCTTTAAATAATTGAATTTTTGAAGAAATTGCAAAAAATGATTAAAAATTTATATTGATAATTGATTTAGAGATGAAGTTTAGTTAAAATTTGTAGAAAGTAATTAAATTTACAAAAGTGTTATAGTTTTAATTTTTAGAAATTATTAAATTTGTAAAGATGAAATTTAAATAATTTTCTTTCCTGTGAATAAAGAAGTAAGAAGTATTTGAATATTTATTTAGCAAAATTATTCAATTTTTGATTAATTTGACTTTTTGTGACAAAATAATCCCATAAGATAGTTTTAGAAATTTTTCCCACGTTTCTGGTAAAAAGCACTTTCGAAAAAGTTGCTCGACACCATAAACCAGGCCATTTAAAATAATTTAATTTACCAAATAATAATTTAATAAAATAATTATTGAACAATAAGAGAGTAAATAATTTTTTCAAACACTTGACTGGAGGAGTGGGAGAGAAAAAAAATGTTCATCGCATCTGTGTAGGACTTTGGAAAGATCCTTGCACTCGCGAACGGTTAGGCGTAAATCTTGCGATATGCGGCGATGAGCACGTGGGCATTGGGCGAATTTCAAACTGGCACGACTCTCGTGGGAAGGAACATGTACCTTGCCAACATGTGCGGCTACAAAACTTAATAAATTCTCTGAAATTATCAATGAAATTTAAATAATTATAAAATCGAAAATTTCCAGCAAAGATAATTTTTTTCCCCTCTCAAGTTGAAAATATGTAAATTTTTTTACATAGGAATTAATTTGTCCCGAGAATAATGATAAAGAATTTTATTTATGCAAGTAGTTTATTGGATGTCGAGGCGCGACTAATGGTGTAAAAAGACACCTTGCGATTTTGTATATAGTGTTGGTGACATTCCAATCTTATTTCAATGCAGCGATTGATAAACCGCATAATTCAAGTTTCCTAATCAGTCACCCACATTTTGCCTACTTAAAAATAGGGAATGGCTAATCTAGTTTTAATTTATGCACTTTAGAGGCGTATATGATCTCCTTAAAAGTCGTTTCTTTGCTTTCTGTCAGGAGTTTAGGAATTTATTTCATTATTTGTTGTGGAGACTAATTTTTTCCTGACAGCTGTTCTGAAAGGGGGACTTTAATTGTAAAACAGCGTGGCGAAAGTATAACTTTTCCTAACTGTTCTGAATAGTAAATCACGTGACTTCTTTTTTATCTTCCACGGGAACAAAATCAATGTCACGTGATTTAATTTCGATACTATTCAGAGGAGTTGGAAAAAGTTCTGCTTTCGACACTCTATTCAGAGGAGTTGGAAAAAGTTCTACTTTCGTCACGCTTTTTATTTTCACCCTACTATAGTTGCAGAATCTACAATCTCCACTCGTACAGGCTGAGATGTTAAGTCCACAGACTGCAAATCAAAAATCAATGACTCTATCATTAAAGAAATAAGCGGTCGACACCTTAAGAAAGACCGGACGTTGCGCTCCAGCAAATTGTGACGTGAGGCGTCGCATCGTGCATATAATCTGCCTAAGCAATCCTACACACTTCGCTATCCTACACTTGAAAAAGTATAAAGATGAAATTCTCCCTCTTTCACAAGAAACCTGCTTTGTAACTTGTATACACTGAAAAAAAAAATTTATATGATTCAAATAACCGATTATTTGTCTATAATCAAATAAATATTTACTTGAATGAAATAATTTTTATTTGAATCAATTAATTAGTATTTGCTTCAAATACTGAAATATTTGCTTCAAATACTGAAATATTTGCTTCAAATACTGAAATATTTACTTCAAATACTGAAATATTTGCTTCAAATACTGAAATATTTGCTTCAAATACTGAAATATTTGCTTCAAATACTGAAATATTTGCTTCAAATACTGAAATATTTGCTTCAAATACTGAAATATTTGATTCAAATACAATTTATTTGATTCAAATACAATTTATATGATTCAAATACAATTTATTTGATTCAAATACAATTTATTTGATTCAAATAAAAATTATTTCATTCAAGTAAATATTTATTTGATTAGAGACAAATAATCGGTTATTTGAATCAAATAAATTTTTTTTCAGTGTATATATAATATCATTCAGAATCGTTAGTTTTGTAAAATTATATCAAATTCACTCAATCATTTTTTATACATATATAATTTCGTTTTCAAAATAGTAAAAAATTCCACTTTTGAAAGAGAATATATAGTTTTCTACAAATAACATCAGAGAGATGGATTCATAAAAGAATTTTACTCCCAATAAAAATTACTCCTCCCGGATTTTATTTCCAAATTTCTCTTATATATAGCTCATGCGACGGTATTGAATTTCTCTGAAAAGCCGTCGGGGACTCAACTCCTTCATATTTAATATATTGTAAATTTTCGGAGTAAAGCTCTTCCGTTAAGCAAACATATTTCACAAAATTCTCCATTCTTAATACCGCACGACAATTGCATCGAATATTAATCCCCCAAAAACTGAAACTGTGCTTTCATATTTCCTCCCCTTCAATATTTACCGAAAAAAAACCAATCTAGAGATTAAAAAATAATTTCCTCACAACGCAATAAAGGATTTTTCAATTAAATTAAAGAAAATAGTAAAAGAAAATAATAAAAGAAAATAATAAATGAAAATAATAAATGAAAATGATAAAAGAAAATGATAATAATAATAATCCATTATGAAATGTTATGAGTTGCGTTGGAAATAAATTGGAATTTGATGAATGAATAAATGGATCAACTATTGTATAATGCTGCACCTGAATTTATAAAAAGACCGCCCACGATGAAAAAAAAAAAGATCGATCCGTCACAAGAGTTTCATTTTCATTCTCGGTAGAGAGTACAATGCACATGTTATCTGGGATGCAGCGACGTTGCTCCTGAAAATTACAGGCGTAACAAACGCGCACGTACGCGTTTCTTCTGAAAAACCCGTTCGTTGTGAAAACACGACACTAGTTCAACTACCACACGCATTCAACATGTATATATATTGTCGGAATAGTGGTCGCCCACTTGAGACTTGTTCTTTCTTGCCTACCTGATTCATTGTCTGGAAAATAATTTTCTGTTTGTAAATCAACGATGTCACGCGCTTATAAATTGTTCTTGTTGTTATAAATATCCGTTTTCACTTCCTCTTATTATTATTTCCCCTTATTTTCGCGCTGTTCAACAATTTTTCATTTTTCAACAAATCCACTTCGCTATTATTTCATTTATTTTGTTAATTTCATTAATTTTATTTATTTCATGTACTAGCAAAATTATCCGCGAGCAAACGCGGGGAATGTTGTACTGCAATGTTTAATGTAAACAATTTCAAGTCATTTTAATTTAAGTAATTTTTAAAGAAATACTTATTATGACACATAACTGAAAAACTAATTAGAATTAAATTTTCAAAATATATTATATTTTTAAACTTTAAAGTATATAAAAAAAAACTTTAACAAATTTCGATACTAATTTCAAATTTGGCATCAGATTTTCAAAATTGAAAATAATTAAACTTTCTTGCACGAAGAAAATTGAATTTCACAAAAATTATTATCTGATACTTAAATTAAAAAAAACTTCCTTACAAAAATTTTAATTATTCTAAAGAATAGAGAAGGTAAAAAAATTATCAGCTATATATAGGTATTTAACTTTCCGAACAAAGAATATAAACAATATTTTTTTAGAGAATTTCCACTACTTTTAATTCGCTAATATTGAAAAAAATCAATTTTATTTAACAAAATTTTATGCAATTTATTTCTCCCAATAAGTCAATTACTTTTAATAATTATAAAATTTTTCATGTAAATTCCATTTTTTCAAAAAATTTTTTGATTAAATTCTGAATATGAATTAAATTATTTTCGTAATCGTAAAATTCAGTTACTTTCACAAATAAAGTTTTTGACAAGAATTCAATTATTTAAACTAATAAAATTTTCATAACATTTAAAAATTCATTATTTAAAACAATGTTCATAAAATTCTTATGAAGATTTCAATTCCTTTCAAAAGTAATTAAATTCTCAACAGAAATTCAATTCTTTTTAAACATTTTAATAAACTTTTCCGCAATAATTCAATTATTTTCAAAAGTTTAATAAAATTATTCGAAAGAAATTTATTGTTTTAAATATAATTTTAATAAAATTTTTTTAAAATAATAAAAAAAATAACTCCCGAAAATTAAATTATTTTTATAAATAACAATATTCATCACAATAATTCAATTATTATTAAAAGTAATAAATTTCTTCTTGGAAATTCCATTATTTTAAAAAATTCTAATAAGTCGTTCGCAAGAATTCAATTATTTTCATAAAGAATAAAATGTTTTTTTGGAAAATCCAATTATTTTCAAAAAAATTCAATAAAATTTCCCACCGACATTCAATTATTGCCAAATTTTTAAATAGAATTCTTTGTAAAATTTAATTATCTTTAAAAACTTTTCACATTTCAATTATTTTCAATATCTACTATTTTTATATAAAATAACCAATTCTAGGCAAAATTCCATTATTTTCATCAATTTTAATAAAATTCACCGCAAAAATTTAATCATTTACCTAATTAATAAAATTCTTTGAAAGAATTCAATTCTTTTTATAATTAATAAAATTCTTCGAAAGTAATTAAATTATTTTTTCAACAATTATTAATAAAATTTGTCAAAAGAATTCAATTATTTTCATAAATTACAAAATCCTTAGAAAAAAATGTAATTCTTCAAAAAATTCAATTTTTCTCAAAATTCATACAATATTTCAGAAAAAATCAATTATTTTCCAAATGTTTTTTAAAATTCTTCCCAAGAATTCAATTATTTTCCAAATTTAAAAAAAAATTCTTCGCAAGAATTCAATTATTTTTATAAAAATAGAAAAATATTCCAAAAAAATTTATAACTATTTTCTTAAATTATGAAACTCTTCAAAAAAAGTCAATTTTTCCTAAAATTGACTTTCCGAATTGTTTTAAAAATTCTTTCCAAAAATTAAATTATTTTTCAAATTTAAAAAAATTCTTCGCAAGAATTCAATTATTTTTATAAAAATAGAAAAGTATTAAAAAAAAATTTAACTATTTTCTTAAATTATGAAATTCTTCAAAAAAAGTCAATTTTTCTTAAAATTTATAAAATTCTTTAGAAAATTTCAATTATTTTCAAAATTTTTTTTAAAATTCTTCGCAAGAATTTAATTATTTTAATAAATAATAAAATATTTCAAGAAAATTCAATTATTTTCATAAATAACAAAATTTGCCTAAAGAAATCAATTATTTTTGTAAATAATAAAATTCTTCTGAAAAATTCAATTATTTTTATAAATAATAACATTTTTCATTGAAAATTCAATTATTTTCAAATTCTTTTTTGTAAATTCTTCGCAAGAAATAAATTATTTTAAATTGTTTCATGAATAATAAAATTCGTGGCATAAATTCAATTTATTAGCAGGATAACAAAAAAGTAAATATTTTTGATGAAAATTAAGAAAAAGTCAGGAAAATAAAAAATATGGAATGGAATTTTTGTCAATTTTGTGAAGTGAATAAAACGAGTTTTCTTGGTTTCTTTTTGACATTAAAAAAATGACAATAACGCACAAAAATGAATTTTCAAAAAAAAAAAACAAATGAATATGGATAATTTGCTAACGGAAAGGAAACTTACGATTATTTTAATGTATTTAATTTATTGTATGTCTTTCATTTATTTTATGTCTTTCATTTATTTCATTTATTTTATTTATTTCATTTATTTCATTTATTTTAATGATTTTATTTATTTTGTTTATTTTATTTATTTCCAGCTTGTTTCGCTCTATTTAGTTGAAAAATTCGTTAAACCAGATACAATGTACAATGTCCTTGTGTTTATTCTATATTCAGGAAGTTACATACTTTTTTAATATCCATTTTGCGTGTATTTTCTTGCCATATTTCCATATTATTGTGATTCCGTAAGATAAATTTTCAACACAGAGATAGGAACTCGACAAAATTGTGTTCAAGACAATTATTGCACCTGCTTTGCATAAAGTGCCTTCACATATATATATATATATATATATATATATATATAAGCATTCAAGTGAAGGCACGCATCAAACATACCCAATGATACGAAAAGTCTGGGGTTTCATATGCACGCGCCAGTTAAATGCACATGCACTTGTGCTCACGCAACTGGCATTGTGTATAAAGTTGGGGTGCGACCTTAAGTGACTTCAGGGTTATTTTCAAACACATAAAGATAAACTCTGCAAATACGGTTTAACGGTGTTTCACCGAAAGCAAACACAGAAATTAAGTGTCGAATTATAATTCCCAACTTTAATAATAGTCAGTGACAGTAATTCATCAATGAATATATCATTTAAATGTGAGCATTTCGAAGATGGAGTTCAAATAGAATTTTGCTAAATAAATATTTAAATACTTCTTACTTCTTCATTCACAGGAAAGAAAATTTTAAGAATTTCAACTTTTCAGATTTAATAATTTCTAAAAATTAAAACTATAACCCTTTTAGAAATTTAATTACTTTCTACAATTTTTAACTAAACTTCATCTCTAAATCAATTATCAATATGAATTTTTAATCATTTTTTGCAATTTCTTCAAAAATTCAATTATTTAAAGAAAACAAATCAAAATTTTTAAAATAATTTAAACCGTCCATTTTTCTATACTTGAAGATATTAATGAAAGCTGAACATTTTCAACAATTTTAATACAGAAATTCGTATAAATTAACTTTTCAAAAATATTTCTAAATGATTTATTAAAAATAAAAAAAGTTTTACAATTAAATACAATTAAAGACTGTCTAAAAAATTGCAATTTGATCAAATCTTTTCAAAGCTGATTTAAATTTAATAAAACATTTAAAAAATAATTCAAAATTTGTGAGAATCTAACGAAAAATAATTGAGTTTTTTAAAACTATAAAAAAATAAATAAAATTTTTGAAAGAATTTTAAATATAAATAAATTAGCCCTGAAAAATTATAAAGTAGTGCTGTATAAAAAATCCAATTTTTGATAATAATATATAAACCTTACATTTTAATATATAAAGATACTAATTAAGGTTTCAACATTTTCATAAATTTTAATAAAAAATTATTTTTTAGATAATTTATTGAAAATACAAAAAAGCTTTACAATTAAATACAATTGAAGCGTTTTGTGCAGAAACCGCATAAGTCCATTTTTTCAAAAATACCTTTTTTATTGAAAATTTATCTTTAAATGAAGCTTTACAATCTGGAAAAATATTAAATAAGTGACTAAACTCTAAATCCTCTAAAAAAAATAATTAAATTATCATTTCGTGCAAAAACTTGTGATATTTTTTAATAAATTTAATTTTCTTGTGATATTCTTGACGCGTATTAGTAATTTATATTAAACAGTGTCTATTATAAATGAAATTCACTTTAAAAAAGCAAAAAGTGATATTGGTGACTGAATTAATTTAAAATTACGAAATATTGAAAATTGGTTAAATTTATTCTTAAAACAATTTTATTATTCATAAAATGTTACTAAAAATTATCAAAATTGAATATTTTAAATAAATATTATTAAATATTTAATAAAACTTTAATAATTTACTCGATTCAATAAATTTTCTGTGTTTTTCATTTAATTTTGTGCAGAAACAGCATAAGTCCAAATGTTAATTTACTTTTTTTATTTCTTATATTAAGTAGATAAAAAATTAATCACATTGTATTTTTTAACATATAGGTTACTAGAATATAATTCAATGAGCGCAGAATTAGAAAAAATCTCAACATTTACAAGTAAAACAGTTTTTATTGATTCCTGAACAATTTCGATTTATGGACTTTATGCTGTTTCTGCACAAAACGCTTCAATTAAAAAATGTCTAAAAAAATTTGAATTTAGTCAAATCTTTTCAAAAAAATTTTAATTTAGTAAAACATTTCAAAAATAATTCAAAATTTGTTAAAATCTTTTGAAAAATAATTAATTTCTTTAAAAATATATTAAAATAAATTAAATTTTTCAAAAAATTGTTAATATAAATAAATTATTTCTGAAAAATTCTAAAGCAGTGAATTTAAAAAAAATTTTATTTACTTTACTCGAAGGTAATTAAATCTTAAAAAATTGGAATAAAAAGATCCTAAAGTTCTGAACGTTCAAATGAACGAAATTTATTTATTTCTTATAAAAATAAAATTTTTATAGCAATTATTTTGCTTCACTATCCAAAAAATTAATTAGTGAGTTTGTAAACTTAAAATTTTAGTTTTGAAATTTTTTTATGATTAGTAATTTATTAAAATATCTTCAATAAAAAATATTTCGTTCATTTGAACGTTCAAAACTTGGGGATCATGGAATAAAACAATTGTAAGAATTAATTGTTTTTAAATATTGTAATGTACAATTTTTCAAAAATAACTCAAGAATTTTTGTATAATTTAAAACAAAATTGAGTGATAAAACAAAATTGTTTTTTAATTTTTTTTTAAGAATTTTAATTGAAAATTTGGAATATATGATTATTTTCTCCAAAATGTTGAAAATAATTTTGAACAATTTTAATTTTATTATTTTGTGTATGAATTTTAATTTTCGGAAATATTGAAAATAATTGGATTTAAAAAAATTAGAACGTAATAATTGAGAGAATTATTCTTTTCTAAACTATTTTAATATTATTTTTAAAACCTATTTTTCTTTAATTTCCATTTTTATTGAATCTATACTTGAAGATTATTTATTATAATTTTTGATAATTCAATATTATTTGAAAAATTTTCAATTCAAATTCTTTAAAAATTAATTTTTAAAAATGGGAATAAAACACTTGAAAAGATGATTTAGTTTTAATTAAATTTTACAGAATTTTTATTATTCAAAATCTTGTTAAATGTAATATTTTGAAACATTTAAGTAGAAAACTGATTGAAAAATAAACATCCAAAAGTTTGTCTATAAGTTATATTTTATATGGCATAAAAATTCAAATATGTTGCATTTTATTTCAAAAATATTGTATTTTTAGGCAAACTTTGGAAGAAAAGTCGAAAAAGTCGCAATGTTTTAATAAAAGTCGCATTATTTGAAAATAGTCGAAAAAAGTCGAAAAAGTCATAATATCCGAGGCCTGTTATGTTAATGTTTTACTTATTCCTTTTTATAAATTTATTCCTCTGTGAAAAAATAAAACTTTACAGATTAAACGTACTGTGCACTATCAAAAAAAAGTATAAGCTTGTGTTTCAGTTCTCTTTGTCCTGATAAGAAAGATACAGGATAAGCTATTCGTTGGAAAAGTAAATCAACGTCAGCAGTTTCAATAAAGCAGAATCCTACACTGGTGAATTTAAAAAAAGTTTTCTTATTTACTGTAATATTTGTCGAAAGCAGAATTAGTTTTGACATTTATGAACGCATGTACAGTGAGCAGACTTATTTTCCTTCTTCTTAGTCTTCGGTTAATAGAACCTTGGACAGACTAGTTGCTTAATAAAAGTAAAGTATAAAACAACTGCAACGATTAAGAGTAATCGATGGACATGAAGAAAATGGCGATAACGACCCGAGCAATTGACATCGAGATAAATTCAATAAAGGCGTTAAAACGATTCGCTGTCAGCGAAACATTCATTGCCTGCTTTCATATATACTATCAATGTCTAAAAAAAATTATTCTCGAATACAAAATTTTAATTAAAAAAATTAAATTCCTTGTTTTTATTCTATATATGCATTCTTCAATGATTGTGAATTGCAAGTTGGTAATATTACATTTCGGAAGTTGAAACGAAACAAATAAAAAATTTCCTCTTTAGTAGAAAATAATTTAAAATTTTTGTTAAATACATGAATTCACAATGCATTGTGTTGCAGAATGTAAAATAAAATATTAATTATTTTGACATAATAAAGTGCAGAATGAGATCAGAGAGTAGTAAACGACAGTACTGTGAAACATCCGACCGGAAATGAATGTCGAACATTTTGAAACTCCCCTCGTTCGTCTATACAGTGAATTGCGATCATTCAAATGGGAAATCAATGAACCAATGGCCAAAACATCCGCGTTTCCATCAAATAGTTGCGTCAAAAGAAACCGATTTACAGAATAAAACAGTAACTAACAAAGTATTTTCCGAAATACAAATTCTGGAATTTTCATTTTTAACATTGTGTTTTTAATTTTTAACATTGTGTTTTTGATTTTTAACATTGTGTTTTTGATTTTTAACATTGTGTTTTTGATTTTTAACATTGTGTTTTTAATTTTTAACATAGTGTTTTTAATTTTTAACATTGTGTTTTTGATTTTTATCATTGTGCGTTTTTGATTTTTAACATTGTGTTTTTGATTTTTATCATTGTGCGTTTTTGATTTTTAACATTGTGTTTTTGATTTTTAACATTTATATTTATCAATGTTAAAAATTGATGTTAAAAACTGTGTTTAAAAAATAAGTTAAATTCAAGTAGAGAAAATAGAATATAACCTGATGCAATGTGATTGAAAAGAAAAATTAAAGCACAATTTCGTATTATGCGATTATGGGTCGGTTCCACCATATACACTGTTGCGGGGATTAAGATGTCAAAACATTTAAGCTGATGACAAGACGTTTGTGTGCCTCTTTTTTTTCCACGTCGAAATAGTGACCTAATATAGACACAAAATCGGTCGAGTACATCACTTGTAACATTTTAAGTAGAATTTTACTGAATATTTTCGAATCTTATAGTGAAACTATCATTTGACTTTCCTGATAATGTAATATCGATAGAAGAAATAAAAGTTAAGTGAGAAGAAAATTACCATGTTGTAATAGAGTAAAGCCTCGTTCGAGGCATCGCGAAGAAATAAATTATACGAAAATTGAAGATCCACGATTGCATGTTTGACATGTTTGAAAATTTAAATTAAAAATCTTTCCAAACATCTAACAACTTGAGGTATTTTTCTAGAAAAAAAAACAATATTTCATGAATCGTGAATATTTTTACAATGGTATAAAAAATACTACAAGAATTACAAGTCTATAAGAAACAACTCGGAAAGGAACTGTGAAAAATTTTTTAAGACTTGTGAGGAATAATTGCATCTCCGACATTTTGTCTCGAGTCCTGATATATGTTTGTGCACCTGATTTTAGCGTTTGAACAGCGTTTAAACGCTAAAATAAAATTTAAAATTTATGTACCTGCATTTGTACTTTTTGCATCATTTGAACGCTTTGAGAGATTATTGTGTTAGTGCATTTTGTTTAGAAAACTCGGAAAAGATGCACTTGAGAGACTGTTGAGTATTACTAAGATGCTGCTACTGTAAATAAGGATGCGTAAGGATCACAAGATTTATGAGAATTAAACTGGATTTTTGAAGGTTGTAAAAGTATGTGTATATATGTATGTAGAATTGAAGAAAAGAGAGTAAATGATCGGGCGTGTGTGTTTAGTGCAAAAAAAAATTACTCACTCGGCGCGTGTTCCGAAGGATGCAATCGGTAATCCAGATAGGAACGGATAAAGCAATAACGTAATATTTCAAGGATCACACGTCAATTAACGATTTAGTGTAACTCGCGTTACACTCACCGTCACCAAAGTTACCTCGATGGTCTCGGACCGCCATGCACAGACTGGCAAATGGGCGCATGCCTCCAGCTTCACTGCATACTGTGCTCGTATTTCTTATCTATCGCGAGGCGCTATCTCACGGTTCTCCTTTCAACTATCTACTTTCAAAAATGTCGGTAAAGGGTTCGATAATTTTGTTTTTGAAAACCAAAATCATCAGCTGGTAATAAATTCTTTGCGAGATATTTACTTTTTGAACAAACAAAAAATTTGCAGTCATATTCAAACTTCAAAGTTGAGTATTTATTTACATCTATATACACAGTTCGTTACTTATGTTTCTATCGATTTTCAATGCCTTTTATTTCGTCATATTCCAAAGGGCGTTGCAATACGCACCAGCCGATCTAATCACCTGAAATTAAAAAAAAATTAGTCCTCAAGCAAAAAAGGCATTTTTGTTAATTGCCAAATAATGGTACCCCTACCGGTACAGAATGTTTTAACTATCCTTAAAGACCAATTTTTTAAATAAAAAACTGACTTACAGATCCAAACGTTGAGAACGAGAGTGCAATTACTTTTCCAGCTGTTAATTTAGTCGAAGACTGAGCACACCGAAGAAAAAATAGCAGATCCTTCGATGTTCTCTTTGGAAGAAGATGCCAATCGATCATGTAGCTCGTCTCTCCAACTTTTTTAGCCTGTTTTCGTCAAACTTCAGTATTTTTAATATCCTTTGATTAAAACCTAACATTTATAAACCGAGTTATATAAATCAGAGAATCACCTGGTGTGTAAGCAATTCCCCGATATAACAGTAAATGAAAATGTTGAACAGAAAGGATGCAAACAGAAAGCTGAACGTTATCAAGTTTGAATAATTCGACTGTTTTGCGCACTGAAAAATGTTATGTCAGGTTTTTTAAAGCAAAAACAAAAAGTCAGGGTTGTTGGAAATATTATTAGACAGATCTTCATCGCAACTCTGAATTAATAAATTAAGAAACATAATACCATTATTAAATAGTACCCCAACAGACACAAATCGATGGAGCAACCCATGATTTCGATGAAGCAAATTTCAGTAAACACAGCTTCTAATTTAGCAACAAAACTAAAAATGATTCAAACATTACTGCGTCCTCAAGTGAAAAGAAGTGGAACAAGACATTAGATTGCTAAAGATTACCTCAAGACACGCAAATGTGAGTTGACGACAAGAATAAATTTTTCATGTACACCATTCTTTTCATCCTCGAACTTATCGTGAAGCTTATTCAAATAGAGGGTGACTACTTCGAATTGACCACACGCGTGCATTGTGAGTACTGCAACGAAACTAAAAGCCACCGGCGTCACACTGTACAAAAAGAATGCTGACAAAATCTGCGAACCAAAAACAATTTCATAAATCGGACTCAAGCCACTCTTCAAAAATTTCCCATACACCGGCGAAGGAAAAGGCTTCACGGAAATATTCATATGAGTAATTATCGAACCGCTCATCAACGGTATTATCACATTGTACCCCAATCCTCCAAGATAAATAAAAATTGTACAAATAACGGTGATATATCTTCCAAAATGCGCATTCTTCATCATCACATGCCGTTGCTCGTCATTTTCAATTCTACACCAATCTTCCTCGAGAACTTTAAAGCATTTCTCAATTTTCCCACCTCTCGTCAAGATCAGCAAATATTTGGAAATATTCATTATTTGAAAGCAAGCAGGACCTGCCATTTGTGCTTTTTGTGCGAGACTTTTCAACTCGAACATTCCGTAGAGAATATTCGATGTGAAGCGAAACATCATGAATAGAATTGCGGCGAAATTTAGAATTATACTAAGGATTTTTCCTGATGGAGAGGTTTGAAAATTCATCGGCCAAAGACCGACAATTAATGCTATTGGTTTGCAGGAATTAATGGCATAATCACTTTCGTACAATCGTACCGAGTCTCGAGACATTGTTACCTCGCTTACAGAATCATACTGAAAGTTTAGACGCAGAAAAAGTCTCTTGAAAACTTTTGTGCGCTTGCGTTCAAGTTTACAAAAAGTAATTAAAATATGCACTCATTCTGCTTTCATTCTCTTAGGGTATAATACAGGTAGACAGAATAAGTTAATTTTTTCTACTCCTTTTTTTACTTTACAGTTATCAAACACTTAAATGTTGATATAGGTATTTATAGAGATCGAGGGACGTTTTTTTTTCATTTCTGCATTACATAAACAATTAATGTATTTTATCTATTTTTAGTTAAAAAAAATTTTCGCATTTGATGTTTGGATCTTCAATTAGCGCTTTTTTGTATTGCTAATTGCAACCAATAATTTGATTGATTAAGTCCCATAAACTGTCAACATTAAAAATATTTCTTTATTTTCAAAGTATTATTTACGATGTACAACTTCTTAAAACCAGTTCGGGAGGTTCTTCCCGAAACTTTTATTTAAATCTCAAAAAACTAAAAAACTTTTATTTCAAATCTCGAAAAAGGAGCATTTTAAAAATATTGTACTATCTCCCTGGACTCGCAAATAAATACAATTTTTACCTGATCTTTTTAAATGTCAGTTGGACATTTTCCAAAGGGCATTTAAATATGCCGAAGACGATTTCAGTACCTGTAATGAAAGATGGAAAATAATTACAGTACTTTAGCGTTATTATAACGGAATAAATTAAAATACAGTAAAAAGAAATTAAACCATATACCGTACTGAAAGTTCCTAAAGAAAGTACAAAAATTTTTCCACCTGAAATTTTTGGCGGACATTGTGAAACTCTGATAAAAAATAGTAAATCTTTCAATGTTCTCTTGGGAAGTAGATACCAATCAATCATATAGCCCTTCTCTCCAACTTTTGTAGCCTGTAAACAGTTTTTTTTTTTGGCAAATTACGAAGCAGGAGGAAGAAAAAAATCAACATACCTGCATAGTCAAAAATTCACCAATTAAGCAATAGATAAAAATATTAAAAAGAAAGGAAGCAAGTAGTGTAGAGAATGTTATAATAGCTGTAAATTCCTCATTCTTCCATCCCTGTTTAAAGATATTTTTATATTGTTACAAATTTAAGAGCTAGGCCAAAAAAACTGTTGTAGAATAAACTTTTACCATATATAGAAAATGTAAAGGTTTATAGTTATACCATAATTGTATAATATCCAAGCAAACAAATATTGAGTGTCGAGCCAAGGAATTCAATGAAGCATATTTCGTTTAAAGTTGTTTCCAGTTGAGACACAAAACTAGAATTGAACGTTTAACAAAACAAAAGATCGTACACTGAGAAAAATGCCTAGTGTCCATTTAAAAATTAAAACCAAACATATCCCTCCTTTTACCCTTTCTACCTTCTTTTACACTTTTTACCTCCTTTTATACTTTTTACCTCATTTTATACTTTTTACCTCCTTTTATACTTTTTACCTCCTTTTACCTCTTTGTTAAATTCAAAAAAGAGGGAAAAGAGGGAAAAATTGTATTGCCAAAACAAAATTATAATGACACTAAACATTTTCTGAATGTTAACAACACAATATTTCAACTGCAATTTTCCCGCAACACTATACATACCTCAATACTCTCAAGTGTGCATTCACAGTAACAATCAATTTCTCCTGTAGATCGGGATTTTTCTCCTTCTCCAATCCACTGACCAGATCGTTCAAATAGATGATTACAATCTCAAATTGCCCACATGCGTGAATTGTCAAAACAGCCGCGAAACCAAACGTGACAACAGCAATTGAATACATTATAAAAACAGCAAAAAATATCAAAGCATAAAGAATTTCGTAAATTGGACTAAGACCGCAGGTTAGATATTTGCCATAAATTGGCGACGGGAATGGTTGAACAGAAATGTTACAATACGTAACAATTGGATCAGTTGTCAACGGACTTAACACCGAGTACCAAAAACCCCCAAGATACATGAATACAGCGCAGAGAATTGTAATCAATCTTCCAAATTTCGCGTGCTTCAACATTATTTCCCGTTGCTCGCTACTCTCAAGACACTGCCAATCTTTCTCAATGAATTTAAAACAATTTTCAATATCACCACTTCGAATTAATAATACGGAATATTTCATTAAAGCCATAACGTAAAAACTTGTAGGTCCTGTTAGCATTACTTTTTCAGATATGTCTTTCAACTCGAAAGTCCCAAACAAAATGCAAGAGACGATAATAAATGTCATGAGTAGTAATGATATTAGATTCATGGTAAATTTTAAACATCTTTTTAACGCCGATTTTTCGAACCGATTTGGCCATAGTCCCAAAATTAATGCTACATTCCGACAAGTATTAATTGCATAACTGATATCTGATCTGTAGGTCTCATTACAATTTCCAGAAAACATACTTCTCTAAGCAAGAACAGATTCATACTGATAATTGTTGCCATGAATGGAAAGTTTGCGCTTGCGTGAAACTTGAAAATTTGTTTCATCTTATAGTTTTATTGACTTACAAAGTATAAATTGCTCTCCACTTGTCAACAAATAAGTTTAAAATTTCTTTTATAAATACTATGCGAAAGTTGTTTTTTCTCCTCTGATGCAGCAAACTTTCTTTTCTAGACTTGATCTGATTTAGAATTCAGATTCATGACAGGATTAAAAGTTATCAAGTTTCCGATACATTGTTTCTTTTTCAAAAGTTTCTATTTGTAACAAAAAAAAAGTATTATTAAAAGAAAAGAATGCTGTAATTTTCTTCTTTTAGCTTTAAATGGATACTTTTTTTCAGCATTTGTCTTTCTTTTTGTAAATTTGTACCATTTTTTAGTATTCAGAATTGTAGACAAAATCATTAAGTTCGGTTCGTTCGAAACTGGCACGATTTTTATATTTTTCCTAAAATTTAAATTATTACTACATAATTACTACTACTTAATTACTACTAATTAAATTTATTACTACATTGGATTGCTTTGAATATTCAATCCGGTCTTCATGAATTTGTTCTGGTTTAAAATTTTGCAAAATAGCCTATTATCCTGTTCTGGTTTTTTTTTTTTTTTGGAAAAATATAAAAATCGTGCCGGTTTCGAACGAACCTAACTTAATGATTTTGTCTACAATTCTGAATTTTGACAATTGTCGATTTCACAAGTATAGTTTTTGACCTTTTTTGGGGAAAGAATCGTCCTCTTTTTTTTGCAACATTAAAAATATTTCTTTTATTGTAAAATAATATTTACGATACATTAATTTTTTCTTAAAATCTCAATTCGGATGGAGGACTCACCTGTAAGTAACTTCTAAAAACAAAAATCTGCGACATTTTGAAATTGACTACCTTTCCCTGAATTGAATTAAATACAATTTTTTTGATCTTCTGAAATGTCACTGAGCCATCTTCCAAAGAGTATTTAAATACACTGAAGCTGATTTGAGTACCTGTAATAAACACATAATTATTTATTGTACTCTACTCTTCTAGATGAATAATGAATGATTAATAATTTAATTAATGATTATTAAAGATGATTAATAATTTAATGATTATTAAAGATGATTAATAATTTAATGATTATTAAAGATGATTAATAATTTAATGATTATGAAAGATGATTAATAATTTAATGATTATTAAAGATGATTAATAATTTAATGATTATTAAAGATGATTAATAATTTAATGATTATTAAAGATGATTAACAATATAATGATTATTAATTAGTTGATTAATCACTGCTAAAACAGTAAAAACAGATTTCAAAGTATATACCGTACTGAAAGTTTCTAAAGATAATATAAATATTTTGCCACTAGAAATTTTTGTTGGACATTGAGAAACTGCAATAAAAAATAACAAATCTTTCAATGTTCTCTTGGGCAAGAGATACCAATCAGTCAAATAACCCGTCTCTCCAACTTTTGAAGCCTGTAAATATTTTTATTAATAAAGTCTGCAGCAGGAAGGTGGAAAAAGATCCACATACCTGCATAGTCAAAAATTCGCCAATTAAGCAATATATGAAAATATTAAAAAGAAAGGAAGCAAGTAGTGTAGAGAATGTTATAACGGTTTTAAAGTCTTCATTTTTCCATCCCTATTGAAACATTCTATTGTATAGCGATAATTTAAAATTGTATAGTGATTCATTTAAAATCATTTAATACTTTTAATACGGAAAATGTTACTGTTTTATACCATAATTATGTAATATCCAAGCATACAAATATTTAGGGTAGAACCAAGTAATTCAATGAAGCATACTTCGTTTAAAGTTGATTCCAGTTGAGACACAAAACTAGAATTTTTACAAGGTTTAAAAAAACAAAAAGCCAGTCACTGAGAAAAATGATGATGTACTTTTAAAACCAAACTTCCTTTCGTTCTCAATTTAAAACAAAGAACAAGTTTTGATGCAGCTCTTGCAGTACCCAGTAGTTTGTTAATTCCTAACAGACTTTTTTTTCTGCAATTTGCTAAAAATATGACTCTTAAAGTTGTACAACAACTACGGGTACTCGGTACTGCAAACACCCTAATGACTTGATTTTAAAACATCATAATCACTTTTCTCAGCATTCAACAATCTGTACACAATTTACCCCAACACTCTCAAATGCGAAGTGACGGTAATAACCAATTTCCTGTGTTGATCCGAATCTTTCGTTTTCGCCCATCCATTAACCAGATCGATTAGATAAATAACGACAATCTCAAATTGTCCACATGCGTGAATTATCAAAACTGCCGCAAACGCAAAGGTGACAACAGTAACTGAACACATTATCGTAAAAGCAAGAAGAGTCAAACCGTACATTATTTCGTAAACTGGACTAAGACCGCTGGTTAAATATTTGCCATAAATTGGAGTTGGATAAGGATGAACAGAAATATTACAATGAGTGACAATTCTCTCAGTCGTCAAGGGAATAAAAATAGTAAACCAAAATGCCCCAAGATAGATGAGAACAGCACAGACTATTGTAATCAGTCTTCCAAATTTCGCGTACTTCAACATTATTTCCCGTTGCTCGCTACTTCCACTAAAACGCCAATCTTTCTCCAGAAACTTAAAACAATTTTCAATATCGCGACTTCGCATTAATAATACAGAATATTTCATTAAGGACATAATATAAAAACTCGTAGGTCCGATTAGAATTACTTTTTCAGACATGTCTTTCAATTCAAAAGTCCCAAACAAGCAGCTCGAGATGACAATAAATGTCATAATTAGCAATGATATCAGATTCATGGTAAATTTAAAACATCTCTTTAACACCGATTTGTTTAATTCATTTGGCCATAGTCCTAAAATTATTGCTAGTTTTCGACAAGAACTAATTGCGTAACTAATATCTGAATTGTATGTCTCATTGCAATGTTCAAGGGACATAGTTTTCTGAGCAAGAACAGATTCATACTGATAATTGTTGCCATGAATGGAAAGTTTGCGCTTGCGTGAAACTTGAAAATTTGTTTCATCTTATAGTTTTATTGACTTACAAAGTATAAATTGCTCTCCTCTTGTCAACAAATAAGTTTAAAATTTTTTTTATAAATACTATGCGAAAGTTGTTTTTTCTCCTTTGATGCAGCAAACTTTCTTTTCTAGACTTAATCTGTTTTAGAATTCAGAATCTTGAGAAGATTAAAAGTTATCAAGTTTCCGATACATTGTTTCTTTTTCAAAAGTTTCGTGTTTCTTTTGTTATAAAAATGAAGAGCATTATTAAGTATTAGTAAACGAAAAAAATGCTTTAATTTTTCTTTTTTATCTTTAAGTAAATGTTATTTTTCAAGCACTTGTTTTTGTGTTTGAGAATTCATTCTTTTTTTTATTCTGCATTAAATTAAATTCATTGATAAATGAATAAATTCATTCATAAATTTAAAAAATTCAACGTGATTGCTAGTGTCGACGAATAATTTGAGATTTTCTCATAATATGCCAACATTAAAAATATTTCTTTATTTTAAAGTATTATTTACGATGATACATTATATTTTTCTTGAAACCAATTATTCGGATGGAGCACGTACCCGTAAATACTTCTTAAAAGAAATATTTACTACAGTTTAAAATTATTTTACTACATCTTTCTAGATTTTTTCTAGATCTTTCTAGATTCAAGTAAAGACAATTTTTTCTCAATCTTCTTAGATGTCACTGAGCCATTTTCCAAAGAGTATTTAAATACACTGAAGCCGATTTTAGTATCTGTGGTGAACACATAAATATTTTTATTACATTACATTTTAATCTTAGTTTACATTTTAATCTTAGTTTACATTTTAATTTTTATTAAATCATTGCTATTAAAGTAAAAATACATTTAAATGTGTGTACCGTACTGAATGTCTCTAAAGACAATATAAATATTTTTCCACTTGTAAGTTTTGGTGGATATTGAGCAACTCTAATAAAAAATAATAAATCCTTCAATGAACTCTTCGGCAGGTGATACCAGTCAGTCAAATAACCCTTCTCTCCTACTTTTGTAGCCTGTAAATATTTTTTTTTTAGCAAAATGCGAAACAGGAAGAGGGAAAAACATTTACGTACCTGCATAGTCAAAAATTCACCAATTAAACAATATATGAACATATTGAAAAGAAACGAGAATAAGTTTGTAGTGAATATTAGAAGGGTTTTTAGGTCTTTATTTTTCCATCCCTATTGAAACATTATAGGTGATAAACTTGAATTTTCATTTAAAAGAATTCACTTAGGGGGCATTCACAAATTACGTAACAATTACTGTACACGTCAAAAAAGGATTATGTAATTTGTGACCGCTCCCTTAAAACTTTAACCACATGCCGAAAATGTTACTGTTTTGTACCATAATTATGTAATATCCAACCAAACAAATATTGAATGTAGAGCCTAGGAATTCAAGGACGCATACTTCGTTTAAAGTTGATTCCAGTTGAGACACAAAACTGGAATTTTAACAATGTTTAACAAAACAAAAAGACAGTCACTGAGAAAAATGATGATGTACTTTTAAAACCAAACTTCCTTTCTTCCTTCATTTAAAACGAAGAACAAATTTTGATGCAGCTCTTCAAGTACCCAGTATTTTATAAATTCCTTACAGGCTCTTTTTTGTGCAATTTGTTATAAAATATAACAATTCGCAGATACTCTGTATTGCAAACACCCTTATGAATTCATTTTAAGACAACATAATCATAAAATCAATCACTTTTCTCAGCATTTGTTCTCAACAATCTCTATTAAAATTTACCTCAACACTCTCAAATGTGTATCCACAGTAATAACCAATTTCTTGTGTTGATCCGAATCTTTCGTTTTGGCCCAACCACCAACCAAATCGTTTAAATACATAATAACAATTTCAAATTGTCCACATGCGTGAATTATCAAAACTGCCGCGAAAGCGAATGTCACAACAGTAACTGAAGACATTATAGCAACAGTAAAAAGAATTAAACCGTAGACAATTTCGTAAATTGGACTAAGACCGCTGTTTAAATATTTGACAAAAACTGGCGATGGAAAAGGATGAACGGAAATATTACAATAAGTGACAATTTTCTCAGATGTCAAAGGGCCCACAACGGAAAACCAAAAGGCACCAAAGTAGAAGAAACAAGTAAAGATTACTGATATGAGTCTTCCAAATTTCGCGTGTTTCAACATTACTTTCCGCTGTTCCAAAGTTTCAATGTACTGCCAATCTTCTTCAAGAAATTTGAAGCAGTTTGCAATATTACGACTTCGGAACAGAATTATTAAATATTTCATTAAACACATAGAATAGTAGCATATGGGTCCAACTAACATTAATTTATCATTAATTTCATTCATTTCAAAATGAGCAATAAAAACGCAGGAGACGACAATAAATGTCATTAATAGTATTGATGTGAGATTCATAAAAAATTTTAAACATTTTTTTAACACCGATTTTTCAGATTGATTTGGCCATAGACCCAAAATTGATGCTATTCCCCGACAAGTATTAATTGCATAACTGATATCTGATCTGTGGGTCTCATTACAATTTCCAGAAAACATACTTCTCCAAGCAAGAACAGATTCATACTGATAATTCTTGCCATGAATGGAAAGTTTGCGCTTGCGTGAAACTTGAAAATGTTTTTTACCTTATAGCTTCATTGACTTACAAAGTATAAATTGCTCTCTTCTTATCAACAAATAAGTTTAAAATTTCTTTTATAAATACTATGCGAAACTTATTTTTTCTTCTTTGCTGCATCAAACTTTGTTTTCTCGACTTGATTGATTTAGAATTCAGATTCATGAAAGGATTAAAAGTTATAAAGTTTCCGATACATTGTTTCTTTTTCAAAAGTTTTATGCCTCTTTTTGTAACAAATGAAGAGTATTATTAGGAGGAAAAAAAATGCTGTAATTTTCTTCTTTTAGCTTTAAATGAATGTTATTTTTTTGCATTTGTCTTTGTTTTGTAAATGTTTTCTGTAAACTTGTACTTTTTTCTGGTATTCTGCATTATTGAATTAGATTCATTAATGGCATTATTTTAAAAATTCAGCGTCCTTACTATAGTTGCCATTAATAATTTGAGATTGTCTCATAAAATTCCAACATGAAAAATATTTCTCTATTTCTAAGTACTTTTAAAATAGAATAAATTTTTCTTAAAACCAATTCTGATGCAGCACTTACCTGTAAATAGATTCTTAGAAAAAATTTACATTTTGAAATTTTGAAATTACTGCCATCTGGAAAAAAAAATACAAGAGGGACATTAGCATTAATCGGAGAAAACAGAAGAAAATATTTGCCTCTGGAACTTTAATTCAAAGTACAAATTCTGTATTTCGTCACTTCTTCCATTTTTGTCATTTTTAAACAATCATTTTTGGCAATGAATAATTAATTTTTAAAATTCTTTTTTACACAGTTAAATGCATAGCTTTTTTAAGAATCAAATGTTTAAAAAAAACTAAGTTTTTAGAAAAGTGTCGTTTCTGTAACTTTTTTCTCTTCAATGGCAGATGTCCCTAAATATACAAATAAATAAAATTTCTTCTTGATCTTCTTAAATGTCACTGTGACATTTTCCAAAGAGTATTTAAATACACTGAAGCCGATTTGAGTACCTGTAATGAACACATAAATATTTATTATCCTCTACTCTTCTAGATGAATAATGAATGATTAATAATTTAATTAATGATTATTAAAGATGATTAATAATTTAATGATTATTAAAGATGATTAATAATTTAATGATTATTAAAGATGATTAATAATTTTTATAGATGATTAATAATTTAATGATTATTAATTAATTGATTAATCATTGCTATTAAAGTAAAAATACATTTAAATGTGTGTACCGTACTGAAAGTTTCTAAAGATAATATAAATATTTTGCCACTTGTAATTTTTGGTGGACATTGAGAAACTCTGATAAAAAATAATAAATCTTTCAATGTTCTCCTGGGCAAGAGATACCAGTTTGTCAAATATCCCGTCTCGCCAACTTTTGCAGCCTGTAAATAATTTTTTTTTTTTGCAAAGTACGAAGTAGTCGAAGAAGGTTAAAAAAAGTTACATACCTGCATAGTCAAAAATTCACCAATTAAACAATATATGAACATATTAAAAAGAAAGGAGAAAAATATTATCGAGTATGTTATAATGGCTTTAAAGTCTTCATTTTTCCATCCCTATGGAAACATTCTTTTATTTAGTGATAAACTTTCATTTAAAACTTTATGTCACTTGAAAGAATTCATTTAAAAGAATTCATTTAAAAGAATAAATTTTTAAGAATTCGTTTAAAAGAATTCGTTTAAAAGAATTTATATAATACTTAATTTAATATTAATATTTAATGCAGAAAATGTTAGGGGAGACCGGGGCGTAATGGCTAACTTTTCACTCTTTGTGCTTTTTCTCGGACATTTTTGTTTTAATTAAATGTTTTTCTTCTGGAAAAGTTACTCTGGTATCTCAGCTTTCTTTTTAAAAAAAAAACATCCCGATATGACTCTTACTTTTTTTTCTACAATAATTTTTCTGGAGCAATGCAAAGCTATCCAAAACGTCCCAGGCCGGGGCGTAATGGATAACTCCCGGGGCGTAATGAATAATGAGTGAAAATTAATATTTACGGCCTCAAATTTTATTATATATTGTAAATTAAGGTTTGTGAATTAAATTTTATGTAAAAAATATTGTAAATATAATTATTGTATAGAAGATAAGATCAAAAAATATAACTACAATTATTTTCTACACTGAAAGAAATACTTTCGAGCATTCATCCATAAACTTCTGGTTAAGGATTTTGGTTGAAGTAGTCATACAATCTGTCAGATTAGTACATAAGTGAGGTTATGTTAGACATGTGAAGGATGATTCACACTTACTGTCCTCTGTTTCTGTCATTCGTATGGCTGGATTAACCAAACTGTTTTGGCAGTTGTATTTCATTATAATACAGTGATTCATTCTGGCAGAATCAGCCATAATTATGGCAGTAATGTCGGAAAATTTCTTTCAGTGTAAAGACATATTCTTCGGTTTTTTTATTAAAATTAATATTACAAAATTACAAATCTGAAGTTTCACTTTCTCATTTATCTTTAATAAAAGTAAGTAACTTTATAGTAAATTTAATTTGATTCATAAAACGATGACAATTAAATAAGGATTTTTAAAATACTTTTCCTGTCTTAAATAAACAAGCAAAATTATTTGCTTTTACATTACTCACAAATGAAAAAAATATTTTTTGGTTATTATTTAAATTTAATATAGCAAAATTACAAATCGGAAGTTTAACTTTTTTAGTAATCTTTAAAAAAGTAAGTAACTGTATAGTAAATTTATTTTAATTTATAAAATGATAACAATTAAATAAGAATTTTCGAAATACTTTTCTTGTCTAGTAAACTAGCAAAATTATTTGCTTTTACAATAATCACAGATAAAAAATCGGTTATCGTCAGCACAAGCGTCGTGGGCCCAAAGCTGACACGATGTGCACTGAACCCACTCTTCTCCTGAAACGCTGTTTTTTTGGTTTGTAATTTCTCATTTCAATCGTTTAAAATCTACTATTTATCGATTTTAGATCAAAACAAATAAATAAGTTGATAAACACACGAACATACTGCAACTAAGTAACAAGTAACCGCGAAAACGAACCTACGCTGCATTATCCATCGCGCCCCGGGAAAAACTAGCCATTACGCCCCAGGGGTACTTGGCCAATATTTTGTAATTTTCTATCAATACAGAAAGTGTAAATGAAAAATCTCCAATTGGCCCTTAAAAACAAATGTATCAAGCTCAAAACCCAATTTGATTTTTATTTTTAAAGCTATTTTTGAAAAAATGAGAACGAAAAAATGAAAATTTTGAAAAGTTACTTTTGTATGTCAAAAAAAGTTTTTCTACTATATTTCTTACAATAGTGAACAAATATTATTGAAACTTCGTACAAAGTTGCAGTATACCAAGTACAATAACTTGTCTATAGAACGAAATTATTTCGATTTACCAATTTTAAATAAATTACAATTATCCATTACGCCCCTTAGCCATTACGCCCCGGTCTCCCCTACTGTTTCATACCATAATTATGTAATATCCGAGCATACAAACATTGAGTGTAGAGCCAAGGAATTCAATGGCGCACACTTCGTTTAAAGTGTATTCCAGATGAGACACGAAACTAGAACATTTTTCAACATTTAACAGAACAAAAAATGCACTGAGAAAAATGATGTCTCAATTTAAAACCCAAACATCCTTTTTTGGAAAAATTTCGCCAGAGCTCTTGCAATACTCCGTATTTTCTAAATTCCTCAAAGTCTTCATCCTTTTTGTGCAACTTGGCACAATATGACTCCTAAAGAATTTGTAAATACTCCGTATTGCAATCACCCTAATGAATTGATTTTTATCCAACCGAATCAATCACTTTTCTCAGCATTCAACATTCTAGTGTACTTCAAATTTACCTCAATACTCTCAAATGTGAATTCACAGTATTAATTAATTTCTCGTGTTGATCGGTGTCTTTCGTTTTGGCCCATCCACCAACCAGATCGTTCAAATAAATAATAACAATCTCAAATTGTCCACATGCGTGAATTGTCAAAACAGCCGCAAACGCAAAGGTGACAACAGTAACTGACGACATAACAATGACAGTGAGAAGAATTAAACCGTAGACAATTTCGTAAATTGGACTTTGGCCGCTGTTTAAATATTTGACAAAGACTGGCGATGGAAAGGGTTGAACGGAAATATTGCAATAAGTGACAATTTGCTCAGTCGTCAATGGGCCTAAGACGGAGAACCAAAAGGCACCAAAGTAGAGGAAGAAAGCAAAGAATATTGAGATGTGTCTTCCAAATTTCGCGTGTTTTAACATTATTTCCCGTTGTTCCAAAGTTTCAATGTACTGCCAATCTTCTGCAAGATATTTGAAGCAGTTTTCAATATCACGACTACGGAACAATATTACTGAATATTTCATTAAAGCCATGGAATAATAGCATGTAGGTCCGGTTAACATTATTTTTTCATTCATATCATCCAAGTCAAAAATTGCAAACAGAATTGAGGACGTTATAACCAACGTCATGAGGAGTAAGGATACAAAATTCATTATGAATTTAATTCTTCTCTTGAATACCGATTCTTGAAATTGGTTTGGCCATAGACCCAAAATTAGTGCTACATATCGACATGTTTTGATTGCGTAACTGATATCTGATTTGTATGTCTCATTAGAATTTTCAAGCGACATACTTCTTTAAGCAAAAACAAATTCATACTGATTGTAATTGTCCCGCAAGAGAACAAACTTTGCGCTTGCGTGAGACTTGAAAATGTTTTTTTATCTTATAGTTTTAATGACTCACAATGTATAAACTCCTCTCTTTTTATCAAGAAATAAGTTTACAATTTTTTTTCTTACTATGCGATACTTGTTTTTTTTCTTTGATACTTTCTTTTTTTGACTTGATTGATTTTACAATACAGATTAATAGAAAGAACATTTAAGTTATTAAGTTTTTATTTTTTTCACTATCACTGTTTCTAAGGATATCAAGTGAAGCTATCAAAACGTTCCTTCACAACTGAACATAACTTTTTGTCTCAATTCGATATCCTAAAAAAGACTATAAAACTGATTTTTTGACAATGCAAATATGCACGTTAGATTATTAAAATATTATTTTTAAACTTGTTTCAAAATTTGCCAACAAGTGTCTATGAAATTTATCGCATGTTATTGCTTCTATTCGACAATTATAGTTAAGCTGGTTCAACCTGGGCGAAAAATCGAATTATTTGTTTTGTTTTTTATCCCATTTGCAAAATATTAAATGAATTGAATTTTTTTGTGCATAACGAACTGGAGAATAAAAATATTTCTTTATTTGGAAGTGTTGTTACTATACAGAATCTTAAAGTTTACATCAAATGTGGGGGAAGGCACTCACTGACAATGTTTCATTTCTATTCACTTTGAATTAAAAAAAATTTTGCAGAAAACCTTCGCTCCTGTTCCTGGAGTTTAATTTCCATTTCATCTCCTTCGAAATCTTTACTGAGACATTTTCCAAAGAGCATTCAAATAAGCTGTGGAAGATTTGAGTACCTTTCGGGAAAATAAAAATAATTACAATTCATTGCGTTGAAAAGTTATAATTATTATTAACATTTCGAAATTTGTACCGTGCTAAATGTTCCCAGCGACAGTACAAAAATTTTCCCTGCTGAAATTCTTGGTGGATATTGAGAAGCTCTGAGAAAAAATAGTAAATCTTTCAATGTCTTCTTTGGTAACAGGTACCAATCAATCATGTAACTGCTTTCTCCAACTTTTGTAGCCTGAAAAAATGGTCCAATTTTTATTTTTATTATAAACATAAGTTTAATTTCTTCCGTGTTTAGTTAAATAAAAGAAAACACACCTGCATTGTCAATATTTCACCAATTAGGCAATATATAAAAATATTGAAAACAAAAGAAGAGAGGAGAATTATGTACGATATGATGGCTGTAAATTCTTCTTTATTTCTCCAACCCTGTTAAAAGTCATGTTTTTCATAATTTGAAACAAAAATTGAAATTTTTATCTACTTAAAAATGTAGTGCAGACCTTAAAAAAAGTAATCATCATTAGAACAAATTTCTCTGAATTAAATATACATTTCTTCCCTCTTTCATAGTCAAGTAAAATTCTATCTTACAAATCAATTAAGTAAAATTGTATCTTACAAATCAATTAAGTAAAATTGTATCTTACAAATCAATTAAGTAAAGATGGTTAATAACTACTTTCATTTAAAGTTAATTTTTACATATTTTTGAATTAAGAGGAAATGAGAGTACTTTTTTCCAGGTGCAGATATAGTCATCGTACCATAATAGTATAATATCCGAGCAAACAAATATTCAGAGTGCAGCCGAGGATTTCAATGAAGCATATTTCGTTAAAAGCCGACTCCAATTGAGAAACGAAACTATCAAAATAAAAACGTTTTGACAAAACAAGAAACAGTTCACTGAGAAAAATAATTTGCAAGCACAAATTTTTAACAAAAATATTCATACTTTTCTCAATGCACTACCGAAAACTAAGCTGAAAAATTTACCTCAACACTCTCAAATGTGAGTTCACAGTAACAACCAACTTATCTTGTAGATCTGGCGCTTTTTCCTTCTCCAATCCACTGACAAGATCATTTAAGTAAATAGTGACAATTTCAAATTGACCGCATGCGTGAATTGTTAAAATTGCAGCAAAACTGAATGTCACTACTGTCGTTGAGTACATGACAAATATTGCGAGAAGATCCACTAGGTATGTAATTTGGTAAATTGGACTAAGACCGCAGGTTAGATATTTGCCATAAATTGGCGACGGGAAAGGTTGAACAGAAATGTTACAATGAGTGACAATTGAGTCAGTTGTCAAGGGAATTAGAAGGGAATACCAAAAGCCACCAAGATACATGAAAACAGCGCAGAGAATTGTGATGAGTCTTCCAAATTTCGCCTGCTTTAACATTATTTCCCGTTGCTCGATACTTTCAACACGCTGCCAATCTTCTTCGAGATATTTGAAACAATTCGCAATATACCCACTTCGATACAGTATTATCGAATATTTCATCAAAGCCATCACGTAGAAACTCGTGGGTCCTGTTATACTGACTTTTTCGCCTATTAACTTTAATTCGAAAATTCCAAACAAAATACTGGAGACGACGACAAATTCTATCAGCAGAATGCAAATGCAATTTATCAATAATTTAAAATTTCTTCCGGACATGTTTGGCCATAGGCCTAAAATTGATGCTATTCCCCGACAAGTATTAATTGCATAACTGATATCTGAACTACAATTTCCAGAAAACATACTTCTCTAAGCAAGAATAGATTCATACTGATAATTCTTGCCGCATGAAAAGAAAGTTTGCGCTTGCGTAAAAGTTCTTTGATTCGCAAATTACTTCTTTCTTATCAACAAATAAGTTTACATTTTCTTTTTATTAGTCTTGTGCTTTTTTTTTGTTCATTGATGGAACTTTCTTTTTGCATTGATTTCACATTTTAGATTGATCAAAACAAAAGTTTAGTTTCTAATATGTTAGTTTGAAAACATTTTTTTTTCTTCTCGATTTTCATGGAATGGAAATTTTCAATTCTTAAGAGGAATTGATTCTTAAGGAATTAACAAAAACAAAGATGTAAATAGTAATTAATGTTTATGTAATTAAAAATTTTTTTGCAAATGCTGATGGTTCACACTATCAAGAGGAGAAATCTATTTACAAAAGATTTTATATAATTTTATATAATTTTATATAATTTTTTTTTAAATTTTGCGAAACCTACTTTGACATCTTCCAAAGAGCGTTGAAATATGCCGCTGAAGACCGCATCACCTGGAGTAAAATCATTATAAATGAATCATTACCATTCATTAAAAAATACACGATTTGTTAAATGATACCATACCATACAATAAATGATACCGTACCATACAATAAATGATACCATACCATTAGTTAACGAATGACATTAAATTTTTAAGTACAATAATTCTTACCGCGCTGAATGTTCCAATTGAAAGAACAACAATTTTCCCCGCTGAGATTGTTGTCGGGAACTGACAGACGTGAATGAAGAAAAGAAGATCCAATAGCACCCTTTTTGGAAGATGATGCCATGATATCATGTATCCTTGTTGTCCGATTTTTTCAGCCTACGTTGAACGACAGAATTTTTTATTAATTTTTTTTAACAGTTATTATTGTCCACAGGAAATCAGTTTAAAACCAAAATACCTGAGTGGTAAGCAGTTGTCCTAAATAACAATAAATGTACATGATGAATATAAAGGAAATGAGTAAAATCAAGTAAGAAATAAATGCCGTATATTGACCAGCCTTCCAGCTCTAAAAGAAATATAATTTCCGTAAAACAAGTTGAAAAAATACCTTCATTAAAATATGTTATTTCAAATTTTCAATCTTTTGTACTCCCTACATTATTAATTAAATAAAACAAATAAATGAAATAAGTCAAATAAAACAACTAAATGAAATAAATCAAATAGAACAAACAAATGAAATAAATCAAATAAATATTCAAATAGTAACCCAAATAGTATTCACCGTTATTAGACAATAACCCAGTAAGCATAAATTAAGGGAACAATCCAGAACTTCAAGGAAACAAATTTCATTCAACAGAGCCTCCAACTGTGAAACAAAGCTAAAATAAATGTAAGCTCTCTTTTCTCGAAAAAAAAATGTACAAACATAAAAATAATACTTTTCCAATTCATCAAAACGAAGAAAATCAATTTACCTCAGAACTCTCAAGTGAGAGTTTACGATAACAATTAACCTCTCTTGCGCTGTACCAATTTTTTCCTCCGACTCATTAACAAGATCATTCAAATAGAGAAAGATGATTTCAAACTGTCCGCAAGCGTGCACTGTGAAAACAGCCGCAATACTGAACGTGGCAACAGTCGAAGAGAATAAATAAAAATCAGCAACAATCAGAATTCCGTACAAAATTTCATAAACAGGACTAAGTCCGTTAGTCAATTGTTTCCCATAAACCGGCGACGGGAACGGCGTGATACTTATATTCATTTCAGTAATTATTTTCTCCGCCGACAAAGGTTTCAACACCTGATAGCCAAGTCCTCCAAAGTAGACAAAAGTCGCACAAATTATCGTCATTTGTCTGCCAAATTGTGCATAATTCACCATCACATCGCGTTGCAATTTGGACTTTATCACCTGCCAATCGTCCCTGACGTACTTCAAACATTTCTCAATACTCTTACCGCGAAATAAAAGAAGTAGATATTTCGTGAGACTCATGAGGTAGAAATTAGTGGCGCCAACGAGTTCCACTCTCTGATCCATGTTGGTGATTTCAAAAATACCACAAAGAATATTCGACACGATGACAAATGCCATAAGACAACATGCCAGTATGTTGATGAATCGTTTGACAATCTTCTTAGTGAGAGAGTCCCGAGATGATGTTGGCCAAAGTCCCAAAGTTAGTGCAATAGTTCTTAATGTTTCACTTTCCATGTTGGAATCAGAATTTATAGATTCTTTGACAACCATTGCTCCTTCTTTCCTTTCTCAATTCATACTGAACATTTTCCTTTGAAAGAAGGCACAAACTTTTTGCGCCTGCGTTAACTTTTACGATCTGTAAACATCATTTAGAGACACTGGCTTTCGCAATGTCAAGAGAATTAAATTAATCGAAAACAAACATTGTACGTTATTTTGTATTATTGGATTATTCCCATTTTTCCAATTGTTCCAATTTTGATGTTTACTTCTAATGTTCCTAAATTTCTAATGTTCCTAAATTTCTAAGTTCCTAAATTTCTAAGTTCCTAAATCTCTGAGTTCCTAAATTTCTAAGTTCCTAAATTCTTAAATTTCTGTTCCTAAGTTCCTATGTTCTTAAAATCCCAATATGCTACGTAACGAATGTGTGCAACATTTTTTTTACATGAAATTGTATTTATACTTTTTACATATTATAAACATATATCGTTTGAAAAATAATTGCATGTTTTCTGTGGAAAATTGTTATAAGCAAAGAATGAAAGTTTCCCCATCAAAAAACTAGGTATTTAAAGTTGTTTCAAACTTTCATTATCAATAGATAGTTGTAAAGTAAAATTCATCTTTTTTCTTCCTTTCCCTTTCTGTTGGCAATAAGAAAGAATAGTTTTTTTTTCCATCTTATTTAAAGAAACTATTGAGACATTTTCCAGAGGGCATTAAAGTACGCCGCCGAGGATCTAATCACCTGAAAAGCAATAAATTTTTTCATTTAATTTCAATCCAGTGGGGAAAAAAAGTCTTTTACACTCCTCAACAATCGGTAACTAAAACTGATTAACCGATTTTTAAGCAAAATGACAGCAAATCGGTAAAATTTAACCAAAATTAAAAATTTCGGTACATTAAATTGATTACAGTATGGTTTGATGATAAAAATTTGAATCAATGTTTGCAGATTTTGATTTTGATTGCAGATTTTTTGGTATCAAACGATTTGATTATAGTTCCGCAAAACTTAATGAAACTAAAAAAGAGGAAACTAGTTTTCTAGACTCACTAAGAAAGAATTTTACCGTACTGAATGTGGACATGGAAAGTACGACGATTTTCCCCGCTGAAATTTTTGCCGGAAATTGACAGACGCGAATGAAGAAAAGCAAATCAAGTGATGTTGTTTTTGGCAACTGATGCCAATCGATCATATACCCTTTCTCACCAAGTTTCATTGCCTGTAATTGTAATTCTCTTAAATTTTCCGAAAACATTCATTTTTAGGAAACAAAAACTTTTACCTGATTAGTCAACAATTCGCCCAGATAGCAGTAGATGAAAATATTAAAAGTAAACGACGTGAGAATGACAGCGTAGGAAAAGCAGGCAATTAGTTCATCACGCTTCCAGCTCTGGCGCAGAAGAAAGGAATTATTAAAGACATTAACAGAAGTTGACAAAAAAATTAATGTCTTTTCAACTTTAATAATCCTCACCCCACCTCTATTACATAATAGCCGACCAAGCACATATTAACCGAACATCCCATCACTTCGATAAGGCATATTTTATTCAACAACGACTCCAACTGAGAAACAAAACTAGAAACAAAACCAATGCTTACATTTCTGGCAAAAAAAAAATTTATTTTCTTCACTTTCAATTTACCTGAGAACTCGCAAATGTGAGTTGACAACGACAATTAATCTCTCGTGCGCCGCATTTTTCTTCTCCTCAGCTCGATTCACGAGATTATTCAAATGCAAAATGACAATTTCAAATTGTCCACAGGCGTGAAGTGTGAAAACTGCCGCGAAGCTGAATGACACAACAGTCGCGGAGAAAAGAACAAAATCGGCAATTAGCAACGTGATGAAGATAATTTCATAATACGGACTGTAGCCAGTATTAAGAATCTTCCCATAAACCGGTGCAGGATATGGTATGACAGTTATATTCCGATCAGTGATTATTTTCTCCGAAACCAAAGGCCGAACCAAATGATAACCAAATCCTCCCACGTACATGAAGGCAGCGCAAAGAATCGTCAAATACCTGACGTAATTTGCATTCTTCAACATCACTTCCCGATGCTTTTGGTCGACGGCAGCAAACTGCCAGTCCTCCTCAATGTATTTGAAACATTTTGCAATTGACTGGCCGCGAAATAGCAGCAATAGGTACTTCGAAAGGCTCATAATGTAGAAATTCGTGGGACCGGCGATTTCGATTTTTTCCCGAACTTCCTTCATTTCGTAAAGGGCAGAGAGAACATTGGAGAGAATCGCACAGATCATCAAAAAACAGGCACATATGTTGAGAAAAAATTTAATTACTCTCTTAAAGGAGAAATCGTGAGAATCAAATGGCCATAGGCCGAGAATTAGGGCCAGAATCCGACAAAGATTAATAGTGAATTTCACATCCTTTTTGTACGATTCATTTCCATCAAGTTTAAGGGACATTCTTCTTTCTGCAAGTTCACTTCATACTGAACTTACAAACAAACCTTGCAACAAAGATTCAACTCTTCGTTGCGCTTGCGCTGTGCTCGCTTTCAAAAGAACCTATAATTACAGTCCGCATCATTTTTTTCCCCAGTTTAATGATAGAGATCTGATTAATACCTTCGAATTTTGACTATTTACAACAAAAAATACAAATTAATACAAAAAAGTACAAAAAATAACAACTAAACCAAAAAATACAAATTCATTCATTTTCCATTTTTATAAAATCTGTAAGCAAATATTTAATAACTTTATTTAAAAAAAATTGGTGTTTAGTTTTTTCTACATATTATGGTTAAAAACCCGCGTTAAACTGACCCCGAGTGATTAACATTAACTTTTAATCAAATTAAAAAAGTTTTAATTTCCAAGTATGGGAGAAAAGAATTTTTTAAAAATTCTTCACAAAGAACGATGAAGATAAAAAAAATTCTAGACTTCTAGGAAAATTGTAACCTTAGAGAAGTTTTTTTAGTAGTCACTTTTTTAACTTTATCAAACTTTCAAAGAATCGAAGAAATATTTAAGTGATTTGGAAAAAAAACTTTAATACAATCTACAATTAAAGTTGTAAGCAATTTTTTTCCAAAGGAATGAAAACGTTTGTTACATTTTCCAAATGATATTCAAATAGGCTGCGGCTGATTTGATTATCTGGAAACAAAGAATAAATCATTAGAACTTGTATAGAGGACACATTTTTTCTAAGGATGGGAAATTAAAACAAAGGACATACATCAAAATTAAAGGTTTTCCCTATTAAAGAACCGATTATAAGTTTTTGAGAATCGAATTCATTGTCCTTAAAATATTCGATTGTTTTTCAACTCATTTTTTTGAGAAACATTTCGGTTATCTTTAGAAGTATCTTTAGAAGTATCTTTAGAAGTATCTTTAGAAGTATCTTTAGAAGTATCTTTAGAAGTATCTTTTAGATACTTTATAGAAGATAAGAAACGTTTTCAAGAAAGTGAGATTTTAAACCCTTTTTTCTATTTAGAAGTCGAGAATTTTGAGGCTAGAAAATTTATAACCGGTTCGACCTTCAACTGTTGCCAGGCAATATTTTGTTATAGGTTTTTTTGTCTTAATTTTCCAAAAGTCTCGATTTTGGCAGGGCAATATTTTTCAGACTATTGAATTCATTCAATTAATATTGTGATGTAAATATATAAATTAATTAATATAGAAAGAAATTATGAATTTAAAAATTAAACCAACTGCAGTAAATGTTGTCATAGACAGAAAAACGACTTTTCCAGCTGTGACTCTGATTGGAAGTTGACAAACTTGAATGAAAAAGGACAATTCCAAGGAAATATTTCTTGGTAGTTCGTGCCATTCTATCATGTATCCGGTATTTCCAACTTTTTCCGCCTATGACAATAAGATAATTGTGTTTTATTTTATGTTTTATTTAATCTTTTATATAATTAGTTCTCTGATTCAATTCTCTGATTAAAATTTTCACTTTAATTTACCATTAATGCACTGAGAAAAAAAATGTATTTGATTCAAATAATCGATTATTTGACTATTATCAAATAAATATTTATACTCAAATCAAATAATTTATACTTAAATCAAATAATTTATACTTACATCAAATAATTTTTATTTGAATCAAATATTTCAGTATTTGAATCAAATATTTCAGTATTTGAATCAAATATTTCAGTATTTGAATCAAATATTTCAGTATTTGAATCAAATATTTCCGTATTTGAATCAAATATTTCAGTATTTGAATCAAATATTTCAGTATTTGAAATTTTGAAGCAAATATTATTTAATTGATTCAAATAAAAATTATTTGATTTAAGTATAAATATTTATTTGATAATAGTCAAATAATCGGTTATTTGAATCAAATAAATTTTTATTTTCAGTGTAAAATATTCTGTTTACTTGAATTGTAAGAAGTTCTCCAAAGAAAATTAAAATGTTCACTTTAAATTTACCATTAATAATAAGATATTATGTTTACTTGAATTGTAAGAAGTTCTCCAAAGTATGCATAAATAAAAATGTTGAAAATAAAAACATTCAGAAGAATCGCGTAATTTATAAAGTTTCCAAGATTTCCAGCCTTCCAATTCTAGGGACAGTTGAATTTTGCACATAAAGAAAAATTAATTATCGACCGTCAAAGTCTTCTTGAACACCTTTTCGGTCTTCTGGAAGGCTAATTTTTCTCATTTAAAATCCCGAATCGTCAGTATCTCAAAAAGTTTGGTTAATTTTCCACAACATCGTGAAAAAGAGAGGCTTCCAGAAGGCCAAGTTCGTTCCACAATTTAAATTAAAGTAGAAATTAATTTTTCATTTACCGTCACTGAAAAGTAACCCAAGAGACTCAAATTTATAGCACATCCCAATATTTCGACAAGGAATATTTCACAAAACACTTTGTCTAAATAAGAAACGAAACTGGAAGGAAAAAATGTACCATAAATATAATCAATGTGAATCAATTTAATTAACGTGAATTAATTTCTGAAATTAATTAATTTAATTAACGTAAATTAATTTCTGAAATTAATTAATTTAATTAACGTGAATTAATTTCTGAAATTAATTAATTTAATTAACGTGAATTAATTTCTGAAACTAATTAATTTAATTAACGTGAATTAATTTCTGAAATTAATTAATTTAATTAAAGTGAATTAATTTCTGAAATTAATTAATATAATTTCCGATCTTTATACCTTAAGACCCGAATATGAGACTTTATAATCGCAACAAGTCTCTCCTGTGCAGTGCTTTTCTTCTCACTCAATCCACTGACAAGATCGCGAAGATCGAGATTAATAATTTCAAACTGTCCACAAGCGTGAATTAATAAAACAGCCGAAGTATTAAACGTAAAAGAACCCATGGAAATAATGAACATATCGCCAATAATTACACCAGCAAATGTAAATTCATGAAGGGGACTGTAGCCGGTATTGAAAATTTCCCCATAAACAGGCGATGGATAAGGTTTCACGCTAATATTCATCTCCGTCAAAATACTCTCCGTCAGTAGAGGTTTGAAAAAATGATGCCCAGCACCACCGGAATATAAAAAGAAAGCAAAATAAATTGCCATGCTTCTTCCGAATTTGGCATTTTTAAGCATAATCTCCCTTTTCTCTTTACTATCGACCTTCATCCAGTCCTCCTCCAAGTGTTCGAAACTCTTTCTCAACGCTTCAGAGCGATACAAAAATAGAAAATACTTCAAGGTGGACATTCCGTAGAAAAATGTCGGACCCAATATGTCGAATTTTTCCTCATTACTCTCTGCCACGTATGCCACACAGAGGAAATTTGAAACTACAATACTTGTCATGAGAAAACCCCCAAAAATATTGACGATTAATTTTATAATTGCCTGTATGGAGAATTTCTGATAATCCACTGGCCACACGCACAAAAGTATGCCTAACAATTTTGCCACGTCGACGGTGTACTTCAAGTCGGTTTTGTATTCTAAATTCAATTTTTTCACACTCATTTCGCTGAATCAAAGTTTTCCTCCACTTTCCTAAAGTTTCTCTAAGTTCTCTAAGTTCTCTAAGTTCTCCGAGTATTCCGTCTCATTTTGCACTGGCTGCGTTCTGCTGAAAGTCACGAATACGCTTGCGTTAAAGTTTTATTAGATCTAAATTATCAAATCCCCCTCTCGAGAAGTTGGAAAGAAATTAAGCAATTTTCAAAACATACAATTTTCATTAGGAACTTTCTTATTCAATCGTAGTGCAAAAAATAGAAAAATACTCGTTTTCATGAGTTTAAGAAAATTGTGCGTAAATTATTAATAAAAAAAATGTACGCTTTTCCAAGAAAGGATTCTTTTATAGGTACACTTTCTTCTTTTTTGCGGTATTAAAATAATTATCACTGCGTCATTCTCCAGACAAAATTAAAATAAGCTGCCGATGTTTTAAGCACCTGAAATTTAACAATTATATACGTTACAATAAAGAAAGAAATTTTAATTTTATTTCTCATTATAATGAATAAGAAATTTTTATTTTATTTCTCTTTATAATAAATAAGAAATCTAAATTTTATTTCTCTTTATAATAAATAAGAAATTTTTTGGGTAAAAAAAACCTTTTTTTGGTAATTTTGTAAACTTACGATTGTGAAACTATTTAACGATAGAGCTGAAAATTTCCCCACAGTTATTCTTACAGGGAATTGGGACATTTTTATCAGTAAAATTAGTTCACGAACTGTTTGCTTTGGCAATTTGTACCACTCGATCATGCACAGAAAGTCGCCGACTTTTGCCGCCTGCGGAAATAAAAAAAAAAATAAAATAAAATAAAATAAAAAGAAAAAAATTATATATTATATTTATATTTTCGAGAAGAAGAATTATTGTTAAAATAAAAATTGCAATTTACCTGACGTGACAGAAGATCGCCCAAATAACTGTAGTTGAAGACATTAAAAATAAATGAAGCAATAAGAAAAACGTAGGCCAGAATGTCTGAAACTTCCACTTCTTTACAAGCCTAATTTACAGAAAGCAAATATTTATTTGGAAGTGTTAAATATTTATTTAAACAAAAAAAACAATTAATTCACTTCAACTTTCAAAATTAGAGATAGTGAATTCAACGAAATTAGTGAATTAAATTCTTTTTTGCTTAAAATGTTTAAATTTCAAACATATTAGTAACACTATTTTTAATTTAAAAAGAACAATGTAGATTCAGCATTTATTTACTTGACACAATTCGTTTAATTTTCGAAATATTTTTTCAACAGAATACGAATTCAAAAGGTTCTAAATTGGCGTCAGTAAAATTTGAAAAATCAAAATCACACAAATAGAGCAAAAAATCAGACCGAAATGAAAAACAAGAATAATTAAGGAGGATAGTGACCGTAACATAACCTCAAAATTTGTAAAAAATAATTATATTCTAACGCAAACAAAAATAAAATAAACATATCATTACAAACAAGCGTAAAAGATCTAATTTTACTACTTTCGAAAAAAATTATTTTTAGTCAAAATAGTTTGCCAACAATGATTTTTTTAATATTTAATTTTTTTTCTTTCAGATCAGACAAAAATTGCAATTTTTAACCAATTTTTATAAACAATACCTGATTTTAATCAGTGAAACATTCTCCAAAATCGTTATCTTTTTAATATTGTTAAATGTCATTAAAACATTATTTAATAAATAAACAATGTTTTCTTTATAATTTTTTAATAACATACTTTTAACAATATTAAAAAAAATAACGATTGTAGATAATGCTTCACTGAATTAAATGAGCTATTGTTTATCAAAAATTGTTTGAAAATTGCAATTTTTGTCTAATCTCAAAAGATACACGGTAAAAGATACACGGTAAATCGTTAGGTATTAAAATAACACCAAAATGGATTAAAATAACACTAAATTGGATTATTTTAATCCTTTTTGGTGTTATTTTAATACCCAACGATTTACCGTGTAATAAATGTTGAAAAAAATGTTGTTAACAAAATATTTTGCCTTATAATTTTTGTCGAGAATAATAAAACAAGAACTTCTAAAAATTTTTATAATTCATATTTATTTTGTTTTTGTTTGCGTAAGAAATTATTTTTTAGTTTTGACAGATTTTGAGGTTATGTTACGGTCACCATCCTCCTTAAAATGTATAGTCAATTTAAAACTATAGCTTGAATTTAGGACTTAAAAATAATTTTCTCAAAGGCAAAAATTAATTAAAAGTTTGCTACTTTTAAAAACGAAAATTTTTCTTTCACAAACTCAGTAATTAATTTTTTGGACAGTGAGGCAAAAGAATTGAAATAAAAATTTAATCTTTAGAAGAAATAAATAATAATAAATTTCCTTCAAGATAGAGCGCGAAAAATGTTCCTAATGCTAACGGGTTTTAGTCAAAATAAGAGTAAATGAAAGTTGCTAATTCAAATTAATTTACATTTTTGCTAATTTTGATTCAAATTATTCCCATGTTTTGAAGGTTCAAATGAACGAAATATTTTTTATTGAAGCTATTTTAATAAATTACTAATCATAAAAATATTTAAAAACTAAAATTTTACTCTTACAAACTCAGTAGTTAATGTTTTTGGACAGTGAATGTTAATGTTAATGAATGTAAAAAACTACATCAAAATTTTAATGAATGTAAAACAGCTTCATCAAAATTTTAATGAATGTAAAACAGCTTCATCAAAATTTTAATGAATGTAACAGCTAAATTGCAATAGAAATTTAATGTTTAGAAGAAATTAATTCATTTTTGTTCATTCGAACGTTCAGAACATTAGGATCTTAGATTTAAAGAGAGGATTAAAATTATACTCAAGACAATAATGTGAGACACTTTTACCACAATTATGTAATATCCCAATAAGCAAATTATTATTGTCGATCCCACCACTTCAATCAGACACACTTCGGTTAGCAGGTCTTCTAATGTTTTGACGAAGCTAAAATTGTTTTGACAAATATGTTCATCACATTTTATGTTTTTCCGCGGATTTCAAAATTTAGACAAAATTTGAATCGAAACTTTGTGCTTCACAACATTTTTGGGTTCGTTTTTTGCCTTAATTTTGAGATTCGCAATCTGAATCGAAACTTTGTGCTTCACAACATTTTTGGATTCGTTTTTTGCCTTAATTTTGAGATTCGCACAAAAAGAGTTTCTTTATGCTTCACGATATTTTTGGATTCGTTTTTTGCCTTAATTTTGAGATTCGCGCAAAAAGAGTTTCTTTATGCTTGACAATATTTTTGGATTCGTTTTTTGCCTTAATTTTGATATTCGCACAAAAGGAGAAAAAAAAGAGAGAAGAAGAGAGGAAAAGAGAAAAAGAGAAGAAAAGAGAAAAAGAGAAGAGCAAGAGAGAAGAGAAGAGTAAGAGAGAAGAGTTTCAAAAAGAAACTTTGTCATTAATTTCCAAACCAGAGTCACTTACCTCAAAACTCTTAAATGTCGTCGAACAACAAGAACCAAGCGACCATGACTCGAGAGATCGTTTTCCCTCTCATCTGAAACAAGATCAGCCAGGCACAAAATAAGAACATCAAACTGTCCACACGCATGCAAAATCAAGACAGTAGCCAAGCTGAAAGTCATCACATTCAACGTGTCATTGAAGATCCCCGTGAAAGCCTGAACAGTAAATACAATTTGATAAACCGGACTGTGGCCACTGGTGAAAAATTTCCCAAAAGCCGGAGTTGGAAACGGCTGAACGCTAATATTGTTCTCAGTAACAACCGAAGGGGCCGTTAAGGGCACCAAAATATGATAGAAGAATCCACCGCTGAACATAAAACTGGCACACAAAATGATAACAAAATTTCCAAATTTCGCACTCCTCATCATGGCACTGCGATGACTGATGATGTCAGCCTCTCGCCAATCTTCCTCGATCAGTCTCATGCACTTCCTAATACAACCACTTCGACTCCAAAACAAAGTGTACTTTAGCAACAACATGGTCCAAAAAATAATTGGACCGGAAATCAGTAGACGCGAATGCAAATCGTGTAGTACAAATATTCCATGAAGAATACTGGAAAAATAGGTGAATACCGTGGTTGAATAGTACAAGAATCGTAAAAATAGTTTCAAACTTATTTGTAAAACAGAGTCCTTGTAATTTGTCGGCCATAGGCCTAGGGTCAGGGCGAATACACGACATAGTTTAATGGCATAATCTGCATCTTTTTTAAAGTTAGGATTTCGGTTCGTTGCAGACTGTTTTTGAATCAACATTTTTTTTTAACTTGGTTTCATGATGTTAGATCAGCAACTGACAACTTTAGCGAAAGCCTCGCTTTTCAACGACAATGCTTATTACGCTTGCGCCATATTCCAAGTTGCATTCATAATCTATATAAAGAAATTTCTACCTCAATGCCTATTCACACTCGTACTAATTTCTAAAAATTTAATTTCAAAAGTGTAACACTATTTTCTATTACTCTAATAACGGAAAATTAATATCGTAAAACTGTTTACTAATTCAATACACATTCTTCATTTATAAAAGTTGTTTATTTTCCCCAGTAAAATCGGTGTAGTTTTTAAGTGCTCAAAGCTTTTTCTTTTCCCTGGAAATTTAATAATTTCCAGGGAAAAGAAATATGAACGTTCAAGTAATGAAAGTTTGAATAAGTTTCTAAAGTTTGTACAAAGGTTTACATTTTGAATTTAAACTACTTTGATCATCCAACTTTTGAATCCAACTAAGATTGAGTCTTCCAATGATTTTGGTCTTTTGAGTCTTTCAATGATTGACAGATTGGTTTTTGGTGATTTTTACAGATCGACGCTTATGATTGGAACCAATCTTACAACTCTATCCGATTCGTGGAGAAAATATTTCGGAATCCATCTTCAAGGAGGAATTTCCCCTCTATTAGGAGCGGAGCACTTTCATTATGTAAATTTTCTGAGATCGGAATCAGTTTAGAAATGAGCGCAGAAAATTCAAATAAGCTGCGGAAACTTTCAAGACCTGAAAATTTGGTTAATAAACTTAAAGCAAGAACCAGATGGATAGGAACAAGATATGCAAGAATCAATGGTTTTTGGCTCTTAAATCAGAATTAAAACTTACGCTACAGAAGCAACCTATGGAAAATGAAACTATTTTGCCCGCTGTCAGTTTGGCTGGTTTCGAAGATATCAGAATGATGAGAATCAAGTCAAGTGATTTCTTCTTTGGCAAATGGTTCCACTCTGGAATCATGTAGGTCTGTTTGCCAACATCCTGACACTTTTTTTAAATCTTTTTTTAATTTTTTATTCAATGCCTTTAGATGAAGAGAATAGTTTTCTATGATAAAATTTACTCACCTTTGTTAACAGCAGTTCGCTTAAAAAGCAGTAAATGAATATATTAAAAATGTAAGATGTCAATAGCATAGAGTAGACAATCATTTTCGTTATGTCATTATTTTTAAACTCCTAAAAAGTTAGAAAAAATTAAATTTTTTTCTTCTTCTTACTACTAGGTTGTCTTGATAAATTACAAACTCGAACCACAATTTTTCGAAAAGGTCAATAACTCTCAGTTATCACAACTTTTCGAATTATGAAATTAGAAAAAAATCGTTTTTAGTAAAACAAAAAAATACCCATAGTATGTAATATCCAATTAGACAAATACCAAACGACGAACTTAAAAATTCAATCAAACAGATTTCGTTCATAATATTTTCCAAATATTCCGCAAATCTGTAAATTAAGTATCCAAAGAAAATATGGTGAACAAAAATAAAAAAATAAAAAATAAAAAAAATAAAAAATAAAAAAAATAAAATAATAATAATAATAAAAATAATTTCCAGAACTGTCAACTACCTTAGTGATTTAAGATGCTGTTCAACAATCAACGAAATCATCTTCTCACTAACTCGAAGGGCGTCCGATGCTTCCGTGACCAGTAACTGAAGAAAACCATTGACAATTTCAAGTTGTCCGGAAATGTGCATTACAAACGAAATAGTAACACTGCAAATACCACACGTCAACGAGCAACAACTGAACGAGCCGAATATTTGAAGACAAAAAATAACATCGTAATACGGCCGTACGTTGGTGTCGAAAAATAAAAAATTCGCCGGAAACGCTGTATTCCTGACTGTTAAATTCTCCTTCGCAAAATAATAATTGTCCAACAAGGGGAAAAACACGGTAAAAGACAATGACCCCGAGTACATGAAAATTGAGCATAAAATAATCATTTTTCTCGCTTTTTTAGCACTGTTAAGCATAATTTTTCGATTATCAATACTGACGCTTCGCCAATCGTTGCACATTGTTTCGAAACATACACAAATTTCCCTCCGATGAAGGAGAAAGAAGCAATAATACAACATATTCATTAGGACGAAACTCAAGGGACCTGCTTTTATTAAACCGATTGCGAAATTTCTTGTGAGAAAAATGTCTATACAACCGGGAACGAGTAGAAAGATAATAATCGTGATACAACTAATTCGCAATAAATTGGCGAGAAATTGTTCTCTCGAACTTTTCGAATTCACAGGCCACATGCCGATTGGCGTCAAAAGACGTCGATTCAATTGAATCGCAAAGTGAAAATCTTCTTCATAATGAGAATTTGCGAATGATTTTTGCAATTTTTTTCTCTCTACAACCATGACTGTGATATGTATGCGGAATAGCTGTAAAATTAATAGTGAAACATTCGAAAGAATGTTTCTTTCGAACGTCGAAGAAAAAATAAAAAACGCATGCGCTTTTCTCAGCAACAGGGTTATAGATTAATATCTGTCGTTAAAATTATATAATTGCAAAATTATTCTTTCGAGAAATAATTTCCATCAATTGTATTTGTCAATAGAATCATTTTTTTTTATTTTCCCCTTTCTCTGGCTATTTTTAAACATAATTTATTGAATAGAAGTTTTTTTTTCGTAGTTTCCTAGATAAGTACTGGAAAATTTGCCTATGTTCATGATCTGAATTTAATGTAATTTAATAATTAGTAACAATTAGTAACAATTAGTAACAATTAGTAATATTTGTCGATAATTATTAATTTATTAATCGTTTTTATAATGTTATAATTATTTTTTGTTTACATATTTTTATATTTCTATCAAACATTTTTTTTTATTGAAAATTTTCTTTTCGCAAAGTTTTAAACAAATATTTTTTCGATTTAAAGATGTTTAGACTTTTTTTCTATTTTTAAAAATTTATTTATATATTTTTTTGAATATTTTTTTTTTATTTAAAGATTTTTAGACTTTTTTTTCTATTTTTAAAAACTACTAATTACTCAAACGATGTAAGTTGCGTAAATAAACATTTATTTGCATAAAAATTAATTTTTTAATTATAAAAAATCTTTTCTTGACCATCAAATAATATTCTTTTATTAATTCTAAAAACTCTTTTTTGTAATAAAATACAAATTAACTTAAAATTTTAAATACTAAATATTTATTAAAATAAGGAAAAAAAGTTGAAAAATTTTCTCACGCCTTTGTATAGGGAACACAAGTTGCAGCCGATCAGAAATAAAAAGCATCATTCAGGCGCATGAAACGTCAGTTTAAAATTTTAAATGCATTTTTTAAACTCATGATTAATAACTACAATTTTATTATTATGAAATTTCAAGAGCTCGAAGGAAATTTAAATATGCGGCCGATGTTTTTACCACCTGGAAATAAAAATTGCATTAAGATTAAGAAGCTAGAAATTATGATAATCACGGTAAATCGTTAGGTATTAAAATAACACCAAAAAGGATTAAAATAATCCAATTTAGTGTTATTTTAATCCATTTTGGTGTTATTTTAATACCTAATGATTTACCGTGATTAAAATTTTGAGAAAAAGTAAAAAATATACAAACGCCAGTGAAGGCTTGCAGAGAAAGATCAGCCATTTTAGCAGCTGTTAAACACGTCGGATGTTCGGATCTTATCATTAAAAACAGCAAATCTACTACTACATTTTTCGGCAGAGAATACCATTCTATGGAATATGTCGAATAACCAACTCTTGAGCTCTGCATTTTGAAAAATTAAGAAATATATTAGTTTTGTAGTTGAAAAAAATTTATCAAGAGATTTTATTGTTTTAAATTATAAAGAAATTTACTTGTTCTTTCAATTTTTCCCCTATGTAACAAATAATGTAAACATTGACGAAAATTGATGTCATCAGAATGGCGTATGTCATTGTTCCCAGTACATCGTTTTCCTCCCAATCCTACAGACATATTTTAGTATTTCAGGTAATTTCGGTAATTTAGTGAAATTCGGAATTTTAATAAATTTCAGTATTTTAATCACAGGCCTTGGATATAAAGACTTTTTCGACTTTTTTCACCTATTTTCGAATAATACGACTTTTATCGACTTTTATTAAAAAATTGTGACTTTTTCGATTTTTCTTCCAAATTTTGCACCGAAATACAGTATTTTTGGTATAAAATGCAACTTATTTCCATTTTTATTTTTATACCGTGCAAAGTATAACTTATAGACAAACTTTTGGACCTTTATTTTTCAATCAGTTTTGTAATTAAATATTTGAAAATATTACAATTAAAAGGATTTTTAATAATTAAGACTCTGTAAAATTTAATTAAAACTAAATCATCTTTTCAGGTGTTTTATTACAATTTTTGAAAGTTAACTTTTCAAGAATTTTAATTGGAAATTTTTAAAATAATATTAAATTATCAAAAATCCTATAATAAATAATCTTCAAGTGTAGATTCGATAAAAATAAAAATTAACGAAAAATAGGTTTTAAAAATAATATTAAAATAGTTTAGAAAAGAATAATTCTCTAAATTATTACGTTCAAATTTTTTTTAATTCAATTATTTTCTATATTTCCAAAAATTAAAATTCATACACATTATAATAAAATTAAAATTGTTCAAAATTATTTTTAATATTTTGGAGAAAATAATCATATATTCCAAATTTTCGATTAAAATTCTTAAAAAAAAATTAAAAAACAATTTTGTTTTATCACACAATTTTGTTTTAAATTATACAAAAATTCTTCAATTAGTTTTGAAAAATTACACATTACAATATTTATAAAAAATTAATTCTTACAATTGTTTTATTACAATTTTTGGAAATTAACTTTTAAAGAATTTTAATTGGAAATTTTTAATGTAATAAATTATCAAAAATTATAATAAATAATCTTCAAGTGTAGATTTAATAAGAATAAAAATTAATGAAAAATAGGTTGTAAAAATAATATTAAAATAGTTTAGAAAAGAATAATTCTCTGAACTTTTACTTTTCTAAATTTTTTAAATTCAATTATTTTCAATATTTCCGAAAATTAAAATTCATACACAAAATAATAAAATTAAAATGGTTCAAAATTATTTTCAACATTTTGGAGAAAATAATGATATATTCCGAATTTTCAATTAAAATTCTTGAAAAAAAATTAAAAAACAATTTTGTTTTAAATTATACAAAACAATTGTTTATTACAATTTTTAAGATTCAATTACCTTCGAATAAAGTAAATAAAATTTCTTTTAAATTCACTGCTTTAGAATTTTTTAGAAATAATTTATTTATAATTACATTTTTTTGAAAAATTTGATTTATTTTTATATATTTTTATAAAACTTAATTATTTTTAAAACGATTTTGAACAAATTTTGAAATATTTTTTAAATGTTGTACTAAATTTAAATTAGTTATTTATTTTAGTTTTTGATCAAATTTCAGTTTTTTAAAAAAATTTTTAATTGTAAAACTTTTTTGTATTTTCAATAAATTATTTAGAAATACTTCTTTATTAAAATTTTTGAAAATGTTCTACCTTAATTAATATCTTTAAATAGAAAAATGTAAGGTTTAAATTATTTTAAAAAATTTGATTTTTTATAGAGTACTACTTTATAATTATTCAGAAATAATTTATTTATAATTAAAATTCTTTGAAAAATTTCATTAATTTTTTATATTTTTAAAAAAACTCAATTATTATCGTAAGATTTTGACGAATTTTGAATTATTTTTCAAATGTTTTACTAAATTTAAATCAGCTTTGAAAACATTTGATCAAATTTCAATTTTTTAGGCATTTTTTAATTGGATTTAATTGTAAAACTTTTTGTATTTTCAATAAATCATTTAGAAATATTTTTAAAAAGTAAATTTTTGCGGATTTCTTTATTAAATTTTTTGAAAATGTTCTACCTTAATTAATATCTTTAAATAGAAAAATGGACGGTTTAAATTATGATAAAAAATTTGATTTTCTTTATTTAAATAGTTGAATTTTTGAAGAAAGTGCAAAAAATTATTAAAAATAGATAATTGATTTAGAGATGAAGTTTAGTTAAAAATTGTAGAAAGTATAATTAAATTTAGAAAAGGGTTATAGTTTTAATATTTAGAAATTATTAAATTTGAAAAGTTAAAATTTTAAAAGTTTTATTTCCTTAATAAAGAAGTAAGAAGTGTTTGAATATTTATTTAGCAAAACTCTACAAGTTTCGTAATTTGAATTTTTGTGACAGCACTGAATTAAATAATCGACTTTTTCGACTTTTTTTCAATTTTTAATCGACTAAAGCGACTTTTTTTGTTCGTTAAAGTCGATCCGAGGCCTGAATCAAATTTTTAAATTTAATAAACTGAATGCAGTTTATTAATTCAAAAAATTATTCGACTCAAGTAAATAATTTTCCCAAGAATTTCAAATTGAGACAAAAACAAATTTTGATAAAAACAGTGAGACATTGCAACCAATCTTGATACGATTTTTGGCTCAATTGTAGTATTCGGTTATTTGAATCAATTTTTTGTTGTAGAATAATAGTTTTAAAAATAAAATACTTGTAGCACTCCATATTCTAGGAAACAAATGATTATCGTACAACCGACAACTTCACACAAAAATACAATATTAAGAGAACGTTCTATTCTTTCAGCATATCTGAAATTATTAAAAATCATCTTGTTTATTTGAAATTGCAAAATTATCCACAAACTAATAATAATTAATCCACAAACTAATAATGATCCACAAACTAATAATAATCCACAAACTAATAATAATAATCCACAAACTAGTAATAATTAATCTACAAACAAATAATAATCCACAAACTAATAATAATAATCCACAAACTAATAATAATCCACAAACTAATAATAATCCACAAACTAATAATAATTAATCCACAAACAAATAATAATTAATCCACAAATTTTCAACTACATCAAATTACGTTTCTTTGAATAAATTTTCCCGATGATCTTCGGGAAAATTATTCAAAAAAAAACGGATTTTGATTTATCACTGAAATGAGAAAACTCACTTAATAGCCCGATGATGCATTTTAATAATCACTCTCAACTCCGCAACAATATTCAATTCCTTGGACAAATTTTCCAGTCTCTTGCAGACAATTTCAAAAAGACAAACCGAATGCATAATGACCGCCGCCAACATACTGTACACACCACAATTCGTCGACAATATGAGGCTACTGATAAAAATTTGCAGAACAAAAATTTCATAATAGAATGGCGACGTTTCGACTTGAAAGAAAACATAGTCCGTCAAGTAAGGAAGAGGAATTTGCGTCGAATTATCCTCTTTCACAATTCTCTCCTCCATTAACGGCATGATAATGTGATAGGGCAAAGCTCCTCCATACGACAAACCCAAATAAGCAATCGTAAACATTCGTCCAATCTTTGCATTTTTCACCATCACCTCACGATCCCTAATAGTCTCAACATTCCTAAAATTCTCCTCAATCTCTTCCAGACACTTTCTGATCTCACCCTTCTTAATAATCATTGTCCAAAATTTAATCACACCCAAACTACTAAAAATCTGTGCTGCTATGATCTTCATTAGTTTCTTCAAATCCTCAGCGTCGACAAAAGTGTAGAACAAATGTGGCAACAGCAAAAAGAGCATGAAACTAAAAACAACAATAACGTGTATCGCAACTTGTATTTTTGAAAGCAACCCACTAGTGCCGTATCGTGGCCAAATGCCTAAGGGTGTGAGTAATGTTTCAGCAACCTTCACCACGTAATTATAATCAATTGAATTTGTAATTTTTTCCCCCATCTGGACCACCATCATGTAGTACAATATTGTTCCGCAATTTTGCTCAACTATGATGATGAACTGAACTATGATGTTCAATTGGAAATTGCACGAGTTCTCCAAAGTTTGCGCGCGCAAAGGAAGTTACTTATTATTAGAGGAACAAAAATTACCAGTCGTTTACTGAAATTGTATCTATAGGAGTTGTCGGAAAGTTAAATGAACTCAATTATTTAACCATCATGAGGAAATTTGGATTTTATCCACGGAAAACATTGAATATAAGAAAATTATTTCATTCTGATTGTATTCCAAGAGTTCAATGTTCCAATTGACTGTATACATTATAAGGTAGAAATATTTCACAGTTAAAACTTCACTAGTGACTATTTTAAATTAAAAAAGTAATTTCCTTACAAATAAATCAACTATTGATAATAAATTATTTTTTTCATTCAATAAATAATAAATTATTTTTTTCATTCAATAAATAATAAATTATTTTTTCCATTCAATAAATAATAAATTATTTTTTTCATTCAATAAGGCTCGTAAATACTGGGAAACAAAAAATTGACACTAATGTTAATTAATTTGGAAAAAGGCACACTTTGCGTGAAAGACTAAAATTATCATTATCAATGCTTAAATTACAACCCTGAATTATAATATCCCCGTATTAAAATTAATACTTGGTAATTTATTGTATTGACCTTAATAATACAGTAAATTAATGATTTCATTTATTTTTCGACATAAAATTTACAAATGCTGTTTGGAAGATGAAATATTATCATCTAAATTACTTTTATATAAAATTCAAACTAAATTAATGTTCCTAAAATTTCGAACATTCAAATGAACGCGACAATATTTTTTTACTTCTTCCAATTTGTATTTTATTTCCAAAAAAATTATTTCTAGATTAAAACAAATTAATTCTCAACTAAATATTGTTTAATTTTGATTATTTTTCTTTTTTCAATAATAATTTTCAAAAAATAATTAAGGTGGAAAAAAATTTCGTTCATTTGAACGTTCGAAACTTTAGCTCCATCTAGATTATAATTTTTTATAATTATATTATATTTTTTATAATTTTTTTAATAATTATTATTATAAATTATTATTGCTCCATCTAGATTATAATTTTTTATAATTATATTATATTTTTTATAATTTTTTTTATAACTTTTTTTATAATTATTATAAATTATTATTGCTCCATCTAGATTAAAATTTTTTATAATATTATGTTTTTTATAATTTTTATTTTATAATTATTATTATAAATTATTATTGCTCCATCTAGATTATAATTTTTTATAATTATATTATATTTTTTATAATTTTTTTTATAACTTTTTTTATAATTATTATTATAAATTATTATTGCTCCATCTAGATTATAATTTTTTATAATAATATTATGTTTTTTATAATTTTTATTTTATAATTATTATTATAAATTATTATTGCTCCATCTAGATTATAATTTTTTTTATAATTATTATTATAAATTATTATTGCTCCATCTAGATTATAATTTTTTATAAATATATTATATTTTTTATAATTTTTTTTTATAATTATTATTATAAATTATTATTGTTATAAAATTGATTATAATTTTATTGAAAGTCAGAGAGACAGGAAAAATTCCGAAAGGCACTAGAAAAAGCTTTAAAATGTCACCATTCGATAGAGACACACAAGGAGAATTTTTATAAGCGAAAAGAATAAATGTAGAAAATTCTATAATACAATTACAATTATTATTAATGAATTGATTATAATTATACAAATACACGATTTTTTTTCTTATTTTATCTTATTTCCAGTAATATCAGATTTCACCTCATTTTATATTATTATTAAATTTTTATTATATATTATCTCAATAATTTGATTCTTTTGTTCTGCAAAAAGTTCACTGACCTTCGCTTTTTCGTGTATAAATTGAATGATTATTTTATATTTTTTTCAGTTTTTTAAACTCATAACTGAGCCGAAACAAAAATGTTTTTTAACTCAAAATTCTTTTGCGGTAATTTTTCACATTATTTTTATTTTTATTGACAATTATTAATGAAGCCGTTTTACACAATTTAAAGTTATTTTTATCATTATATTATTATCATTATAGAATTATCATTATTATTATATTATTAGTATTATTATTATTATATTATTTTTATAATTATTTTTATTATTTTTTATACTTTTTTTGTTCGTTGCCTTCAATTAAAAAAATAGTTTTATTCTCATTATTATATTATTAGTATATTATTTTTATCATTATTTTTATTATTTTTTATACTTTTTTTGTTCGTTGCCTTCAATTAAAAAAATAGTTTTATTCTCATTATTATATTATTAGTATATTATTTTTATCATTATTTTTATTATTTTTTATACTTTTTTTGTTCGTTACCTTCAATAAAAAAATAGTATTATTCTCATTATTATATTATTAGTATATTATTTTTATTATTATTTTTATTATTTTTTATACTTTTTTTGTTCGTTACCTTCAATAAAAAAAATTATTTTTATTATTATTATTAGGATTATTACTATTAAAAATCTGAACATATAGAAATGCAGGTGGCACTAAATGATAAGGGATTTTTTAAAATCCGGTAGAAAGATTATGGTCAGTCTATCTTCCTTAGATGATAACAAAGTAGCTGGTAATTAAATTATTTACACAAAGCTAGTTGATTTATAACTAGTAGAAAATTATTAATAAAATCGCAATCTTCCAACATGCGAAGTGAGAAAATTGGCATTGAAAAAAAAATTGCAAAGAAGTGTTAATTTTGTTTTTTTTTAATATTTGAATTATTAAAATATCTAATTATTATTAATTTATTTGCAAATAAGTTTATTGAAAAAAAATTTTCTTCATTACAGCCTCAGCATGGAAGCTAAATCAAGGAACGTTGACTATGTGTTTTGCTGAAATTTTGGGAACGGCAATTTTAATTTTCCTAGGATGCATGGGATGTATTGGAACATTGGGCTCGTCGCCCCCTCCACCAATGCAAAGTGCTCTTACTTTCGGTCTCACTGTGAATCTCATTATTATGGTATGTTATTGTTTTGCATTTTTATCAATTTTTATCTCTTCTATTCGTTTTTTATCCATTTTCATAAATTTTGATCCATTTTTATTCATTGTTACACATACTTATCCATTTTTGTCCATTTCTACACATTTTTGTCCGCTTCTACACATTTTTGTCCATTTCTATACAGTTTTATACATTTTGATACATTTTTATAAATTTTTATACATGTTTATCCATTTTCATTCACTTTTATAAATTTCTATACATTTTTAACTACTTTTATCCGTTTTTATTCATTTTCGTATATTTTGATCGATTTTTATAAATTCTTATACAGATTTATTTATTTTCTTCATTTTTATACATTTTGATCCATTTTTGTAAATTTTTATACATGTTTATCTATTTTCATTCATTTTCATAAATATCTATAGATTTTTTGTCAATTTTTAAACATGTTTAGTCATTTTCATTCATTTTTATATATTTCTATACATTTTTATCCATTTCTATCTACTTTTATACGTTTTGATCGATTTTAATAAATTTTTTTGATCTTTATACATGTTTATCTATTGTTATAGATTTCTATACATTTTTATCCACTTTAATATATTTTGATCCATTTTGATAAATTTTTATACAAGTTTATCTATTTTCATTCATTTTCATAAATTTCTATACATTTTTTGTAAATTTTTATACATGTTTATCTACTTTCATTCATTTTTATAAATTTCTATACATTTTTATCCGTTTTTATCCATTTCCGTACATTTTGGATCATTTTTATAAATTGTTATACATATTTATTCACCTTATCCATTTTAATACATTTTGATCCATTTTTGTCAATTTTTAAACATGTTTATCCATTTTCATTCATTTTTATAAATTTCTATACATTTTTATCCATTTCCATCTACTTTTATACGTTTTGATTGATTTTAATAAATATTTATACATGTTTATCTATTGTTATAGATTTCTGTACATTTTTATCCACTTTAATATATTTTGATCCATTTTTATAAATTTTTATACATTTCTATACATTTCTATGCATTTCTATATATTTTTATACATATCGATCCATTTTTTATAAATTTGTATACATTTTTATTTATTTTTATCCATTTTTTATTAATTTTATCAATTTTTATACATTTAAATAAACTTGATAATGTAATTACACTAAACTTGATTATAATTCGAATTTCAGATGCTCGGTCACATAAGTGGAGCTCATCTAAATCCCGCAGTCACAATTGGATCTGTTATTTTGGGACTTAAGTCCATTCCAACAGGACTATTGTACGCTGTAGCGCAATTTATCGGAGCTATCATTGGCTATGGAATGTTAATGGTAATTTTTCTCACGATTTTCAAACATACACGTGCCAAAGAATATAATAATTAATAAATAAAAAAAAATGTTAGAAATGAGTAATTAATCTATATCACATCTGATAAACTTGTGCGTTTGCATTCTTCTGATTTAGAGTGACGTAATCCTTGTTGTTTATATACACATGAGATAATACACTCACTTGTGAGGTAAAAATTTTAGTGTTATATGACGTTTATTCGACAAATGTGTATATATATATACTCTCTAAATCTCAATTATTAAAAATGTTTACTTATTTAATTATTAAAAATGTTAACTAATTTAATTATTAAAAATGTTTACTAATTTAATGAATTAGTATGTTTACTAATTAGAATTGGTGACCGATTTTTTACTTTTTAATTGCTAAATTTTACTAAATAGTAGAAACTACTGTTAATTTAATAATAAATTAGTAGAAATTTCCTATTATTAACAATTTAGTATTTAACAGTAATTTCTACTAATTTATTAATAAAATTTAGTCATTCAAAAGCAAGCAATCAGACACTGATTACCAAATTAGTAATAGTAATTAATATTTAATTAATATTATTAATATTAATTAATATTAATTGATTAATATTAATTAACATTAATCGATGAATATTTTTACTGATTTAGAATTTTTTTATTTATTTATTTAATTTCTACACTGTCATACTATAAAAATAGTTTTATGGGATATTATTTTTACCTATTACGGTTAGAATATAATTTAATGCGGAAGGGGAATTTTCTATTGTTATTTATTTCTGTAGAATCAATTTTAAATATTATGTTATTACATATATTGTATATTATTTGTTGTTACATACATTATATGTTTTAGGTTGTTACTCCTTATATGCTGTTGGACGATGGACAAGGCAAGAACAATCCATTTTGCGTGACTGTGATACATCCAGAAATATCCATTCCACAGGCAATTCTAATCGAAACCCTTTGCACTGGTTGCATTTTATTGGGAGCCTGTGCGACCTGGGACCCCAGATGTGCTCATACGACTGATTCAACAGCTTTGAGATTCGGTTTCTCCGTGGCTGCCATTTCTTTTGCCGCAGTAAGCATTCAGTTTTTTTAATTGCAATTTTTTATTGTTTGGAAAATTTTATTTTTCATCGAAAAAATATTATTCGAATGATTACAGTCGCCCTACACTGGTTGCTCCATGAATCCGGCGAGGACTTTCGCTCCAGCTTTGTTTCAAAATTCATGGGCCGATCACTGGGTAAATTTTGAAGAAATAAAAATCTAAAAAAGAATAAAAATCTAAAAAAAATTAAAAATCTTAAAAGAAATAAAAATCTAAAAACAGGCCTCGGATATTGTGACTTTTTCGACTTTTTTCGACAATTTTCAAATAATGCGACTTTTATTTAAAAAAATTGCGACTTTTTCGACTTTTTAAAGAATTTTAATTGAAAATTTTTTAAATAATATTAAATTTTCGAAAATTATAAGAAATAATCTTCAAGTGTAGATTCATATATTTTTTTTCAAAAAATGAAAATTATAATGAAAAATAAGTTTTAAAAAAAATATTAAAATAGTTTAGAAAAGAATAATTCTCTCAATTTATTACGTTCTAATTTTTTTAAATTCAATTACTTTCAATATTTCCGAAAATTAAAATTCATACACAAAATAATAAAATTAAAATTGTTCAAAATTATTTTCAACATTGTGGACAAAATAATCATAATATTCTAAATTTTCAATTAAGATTCTTGAAAAAAAAATTTAAAAACAATTTTGTTTTAAATTATACAAAAGTTTTCAATTATTTTTGAAAAATTATACATTACAATATTTATAAAAAATTATTTCTTACAATTGTTTCATTACAATTTTTTAAAATTCAATGACCTTCGAATAAAGTAAATAAATTTTTTTTGTAATTCACTGCTTTAGAATTTTTCAGAAATAACTTATTTATAATTACACTTTTTTGAATTTGATCAAAAATAAATTTAAAGAAATCAAATTTGATCCAAAATAAATTTAAAGAAATCAAATTTGATCCAAAATAAATTTAAAGAAATTAAATTATTTATTTAATTAAATTGAAAGAAATTTAAAAATGATGTTTGATTTAAACATAATAATTTTGATTCGAGAAAATTTGGTTCAAAATAAATTTGTTTCGGTAAAAATTACGTATAATTCAATAATAAAATATGTTTAATTTAAACATAATTTTTTGGTTGACTGCTTATGTTTGGTTTAAAAATCTTTTTTTCTCAGTGAAAATGCACCGAAAAATTAAGATTTTTGATCTTTTACTTTCTATTGACTACACTAATTCTTTTTTTTTAATATCAGGTATATTGGGTTGGTCCTTGTTTTGGAGCACTACTTGGAACTTACACTTATAAAACACTTTTTGGAGTTCCAAGGAAAGAAATCAAGGAAGATTCTCTATCTGCCGACAGTGTAGAGCAGAAGATTTGCGATGAAATATTTTAAAATTTTTTACGAAAATGTAAATATTGTTTTATCAAGAAATTATATTATATCAACATTCGTACATATTTAAAGTAATATTAGAAATTTTTATTTAATTTCTAATTTACATCTTCATTATGAAGAGAATTGTGCATTTTTGTTCTATTTAAATCTTAAACTATTTGACTTTTTATTGATAATATTTTAACGTCCGTATTTTACATTTTATTGAATATTAAATTTTAAAAATTTTATTTTATTTTATTATTAAATTTAAAAAATTTTATTTAATTTTATTTTATTATTAAATTTTAAAAATTTTATTTAATTTTATTTTATTATTAAATTTTAAAAATTTCATTTTATTTTATTATTAAATTTTAAAAATTTTATTTGATTTTATTATTAAATTTTAAAAATTTTATTTTATTTTATTATTAAATTCAATTAAAAAAGTAAATTGAAAATTTAATGTTTTTGTTTTGCTTTTGTCTCAATTTTTCGAACGTATCGAAACGTTTCCGAATATTATGCAATATGGAAGTCTCAGCAACGACACTCGCGAATTATTTTTACTAGACGCTCGAATTACGTGCCAAATCACAAAAATTAATAAAATAGCATTTTTTTTTAAATTTCAAACTACAGAAATTTTTAGTTATTTTCTTTCGTCGCTTAAAGAGAAAATACCGTTCTATTTTTACAGTGGTCTATACTTACCTATATTTTTCATTATTCTGCTTTATTTTTAGTGTTCGATAAATTCTAATTAGGTTGCTCATGTCTTTTAACGAGCAAAGAGAACTGTTTTATCAAAATCTTATTTTCAATTATTCAAACTTAAAGACAAATTAATTTCGCAGGACTTTTATTATATTTAAAAAAAGTAAAATTTTATTATTTAAACAGAAAAAATGCCAAGATGCACTAAATTAATTTTTCTTATTTTATCTTACATGTAGTTAACGAGGAACAATATAAATTGTTTTTCATCATGATCTAAAAATGAATTTATTAAAAAAAAAGAGCAGAGAGTTACTTTGAATGGTTTATAAAAAGGCCGTTAAACTTGACGCTATAGGTCAGATGCACTGAATAAATGGCAGACTGTGTTTGCACCAGCTTGCAGTATAAATTACCTCTCTCCTGCAAATCTAACCGTCTTTTTCATTTTTCAAAACAGGAAACAAGAGAAAAAAAAGAGTCCTAAAACGCAATAATTCTACGCAGTTCTCTCCAACTTTGACCTTGAATGACGAAATCCCCAAAAACCTTCGAAAGGAAGTACTGCGCACAATATTCCGACCTCTCTTTTTCTCCTGGGCTCATTTTTTCGCCTCATCTCTCTCATGTCCCTGGCCGTTAATTTCCAGCACATCAACAATGGCTGCCGGGTGGGGAAGTCGATTCAGTCGGGGTATATGATGGGGGATGGGGGACCTGGCGAACGTGCCAGAAATCCCGTCCGCTCTCCTTCACGATCAATACTGCCAGTTTTCTTGTTTTTAACTTGAAAAATGCAAAAAATTGTTATTTTCAGATGGGAAAATTGTTGAATATGATGACAATTGTCATGTCCGAGGTGATGATTGCCTGGATTTTAGGCTCAAGGGTTTATTTCATGGTTTTTGGAAATTGTGCGCAGTACGAGTGAGTGATCTCGAATGTTCTGGAAACTGCGATGCAAAAGGCTATAAAAGCGTGCCGCTCGCCGGCGCCCGGCGTATTCGTATAAACAACTTCGTCGCATTCAGATCTGCAAAATCAGTTTCTTTTTTTTCAAAACATCCTCCCACGTATATGTGTCAATTTTGAAAGCTGTTTACCAACAACAAAATGTAGACAGTGAAGCCGTGTGAGGAGTGCAACCGTATGTAGTATTTTTCTAATTTTTCCCTAAACTTTGTATTTTATTTTTTTTTTTTTGCAATTTCTCATGAGTAATTATTTAAAGCACGGAATTTTTAATTACGCGTTAATGCTAATGCTACCGAAGTTATTCTTTCATTTTTCGTCGAACTTTCAGAAAGTAATATTTACAAACATTTTTTCTTTGTAATAGAAAGTGCGTTCTTCACCTGTCCTGCCGTCGTGATACAATTAAACGATTTAAAAAAAGTCTTCAAGAATTTGAATTTTTTAATTAAAATAATTTATAATTTTTTTAAATCATTAGATACCGAAACATTGTTTTCAATGACATAAGGTGTTTTCGAAAAAATTAACAAGATTCAAAATTCAATTACAATGTATTGCGTAACATATTACAAGTTTATTTTCTCCGTAAAAACAACTCGAGTTCAATAAGTTTTTTTTAATAATTTAGTACGAATGGTAAAAAGTTTATAAATAAATAAATTTTCATTTTTTCCCAATTTATGTAAATTCGGTCGTAATTTTTGTTTCTTCACGCTTTGGTTCTTGTTTTTCTTCTTTTTTCTCTGCCGGTGTGCCTGTTTTCACAATGTCGATGAGCCTTTCCGTTCCACTGGGTGCCACTGTCTGAAACGAGATTTAATTATCAAGAAAACCATTCAGAATTTTTTTATAAAAAAATTGTTAAAGAGAAATTATTTTTTTTTAATATTTGATTTACAATTGTAAATCAAACAATTAACAATTGTAATTGTTAAATAGTTACTTTTTAAAATGTTAAACATTTTTTTGTATTTTAATATTAACAATACGATTATTTTCTTTTACAGAACACCCTCCGGGGATTGGTCTTGAACAATCCATATGCATCGCTCCTGGATTTGTTTTTTTCAAATGAATTGAAGGAAAAGGTCATCAGCAATAGGTGAGAAATTAATTTACAAAATAAATATTTTTGCAAAAATTATTTTAGCCCTTAATAATACAGAAAGTCCAAGGATATTTTTAACTCAAGTTTGCCGTAAATATTTAATTTGGTATTCTAATAAATTTTATGAAAATGTTTATAAATATTTCATTTTTATTATTTTTTGAATAATAATGATAAGAAGAAGAATTTAAACAGTCAAAGAATTTAAAACTTTTGTCTCAAATTAAAATCAAAATTCAAATCAAATTAAAAAATTTACAATTTCTAGAAACTTGAATTTATTTAATACTTAAATAAATTAATAAATTAATTTAATGTTCTAAAATATAAAAAAAAATTCTAAATTATTTTACAATCAGTTAACAAATTATTTTTGTAATTTTTTTATGAATTTTAATGCAAAAAAAATTAATTTTTTTAATTTTTTGAAAATATTGTGATAATATTATTCAATTCTTTTGAGAAATTTCAATTCATTTTTATAAAAATTTTAAAAAAAATAATTGATTTATTTCGAGAAATTTTCTTGAATAATTATATTTGAAATAATCGAATTCTTATAGAAATTGAAAATAACTGAACTTTAATAAAATTCTTTCAAACAAATTAATTATTTTAAGGGAAATTTAATATAATTATAATTATAATTTAAATATAATTTCGAATATGAAAATTGAATTTTAACAAATTAAAAAAATTTCAACTTTAATAAAATTCTTCCAAACAAATTAATTATTTTAAGAGAAGTTTAAAATAATAATTATTATAAAAATTCCAATTTTTAATAATAATTATAATAATTATATTAAATTTCTCTTAAACTAATTTTTTTTTAATTTGTTAAAATTCAATTTTTAATTAATTACTTTAAGAGAAATTTAATATAACAATAATAAAATTCTCTTAAAATAATTAATTTAAAATTTAATTTTAACAAATAAAAAAAAATTAAACTTTAGTAAAATTCTTCCAAACAAATTAATTATTTTAATAGAAATTTAATATAATTATTATAATAAATAAAATTATTATATTTAATAAAATTCTTCCATACAAATTAATTATTTTGAGAGAAATTTAATATAATAATTATATAAAATTTCTCTTAAAATAATTAATTTGTTTGGAAGAATTAAAAATTTAATTTTAACAAATTAAAAAAAATTCAACTTTAATAAAATTCTTCCAAACAAATTAATTATTTTAAGAGAAATTTAATATACCTAATAATTATATTAAATTTCTTTTAAAATAATTAATTTGTTTAGAAGAATTTTATTAAAGTTGAATTTTTTTAATTTATTAAAATTCAATTTTTAGCAATAATAATAATAATAATAATTATTATTATTATATTAAATTTGTCTTAAAATAATTAATTTATTTGGAAGAATTTTATTAAAGTTGAATTTTTAATATTTTTGTTAAAATTCAATTTTTGTATTTAAAATTATTTTAAAATTGCAGTTGTTGATATTTGAAAAGAAAGAATTTCGTAACTTTCATCGTTTTAATATTTTTTCCATATACTTTTTGATTAAATTTCCTGAATTTTCCCTGAATTTCCTGACTTGTGGCAACCTTGACTCTACTCTTGGACTTAATAATAAAGACTTGCACAGCTTTCCCAAGGATCTCGCAATTTGAGACAAAAAGCGAAGCAAACCGTTGTTTCGCAACATTTTGCTTCGTTTTTCCTCTCTAATTGCTATCTGCGGAAAAACTAAATTTAAAAATTAAATATAATTAATTAAATTCATTAATTAAAATTTTTTTTTAGAGCTGTAAAGTATGATCGAGATTTATCATCACCATCAACATCAATCTCTCTAAGCAAAAGATAGAAAGAACAAGACTGGAAGAAGAGGACAAAACGGTCTCTTCGTGATTCGTCACGAATTGACCTTTTAATGGGTCTAAAGTAAAAAATTACCTTCTGGGGTGCGGATATTGTCAAAACACCGTCCGAGGAAAGGCTCGAGGTGATTTGCATCACATCGTGGGTCGTTGGCAGAACGTATCTCCTGATAAAGTGTCTGCTGATAAATCCGTGTTCGTCCTGCTTCTCCTCGTGTTTGGCCTCGACAATAACGAAATTGTCCCGCGTCTTCACCGTGATCTCCTCCGGTGAGAATTGCTGAACATCCAAGATCACCTATAGATGGAAAAAAACAGGATTTAACGGTACTGCTATCTTTTGACATCTCTATTGTTACGAAAATTTCGACCCATTTTTATTTTCGTTCAATCAACAATTTATGAATCATTGAAAAAGAATTATCACCGCCGATAGAGAAGTTGCGAAAAGAAAGGCGGGCAATTTTCGCCTGCTCGGATTACACCCTTTTTTTTGTTCCTTAAAAAAATTTCGATCGATCTGAGAAAAAGGATAAATTTTTGATACATTTTTATAATTTCAATAAGCAATTCGTACCGAGTATGTAAAACTTGACAACATTTTTCATGTAATTAAAAGAATCGAAGTTTTCTTTTTTACTCATTCACAAATCAAACCGGAAAGATGTAGTAGGTACGAATACCTACTTGTGTGATATTTTCTCGTAAAAAGCGTGGATGCATGCAAGTAGGTGATCTTTGTTTTATTCCTTTGATTTTTTTTGGGGGAAAAAATTCTCTCGAATAATCAGAATGTATCACCTTGTTTCTTATTATTGAGAAAAGAGTTGAATTGAAACTTCTTTATCGAGCGGCTTTTGTTTTTGTAAATATAGAAATCTATTTATAATCTTGTATATTGTTTCTATTGTTGAGACTGTAAAGTATTTATTTTTTTAAATTGGATACAACCCGGTGGTGAGAGTACTTCGGAACGCGCCCCCTTCGAAAGGGGCGCGCGGCAGATGTGCTTTTAAGCACCAGAATTCGGTTCAAAAAAAAAAACATCGTTTCGACCTAACAGTCGAACACATTATTCTTTGAACCCTTTATATTGAGAAGACTGAGCTGAAAAATTTCTAGAATTAAAACAAACCCAAATTTTCTCTTACGAATCGTGCTGTGATTTGTAAAAATTATCCATAGAGTTCTAATTCAATTACTTTAGTATTCAAATTTTCTTCCATATTTAGATCGCCGAAAAAATGACTTACGTCATTTAAGACTTACGTCTTTTTAATAAATAAAGAAATTGATTTTAGAGGAAAAATTCGAGCATGTTTATTCGGAGGTTCGTTCGTGGCTTTTTGAATCACGAGCCACGTAGTATTTTTTCGGCTTTTTAAAGTTTGCGATTTCTACAAGTCCTTTGATTCTTATTTAATATTTTTTTTTCTTTTTTTTTATTTTTTTTCTTTTTATAATATGTTTTACGAATACGACCGTGTGTAAAGGACATTTTGAGATTAAAATTCTTTTCCGACAGGGTTTCGCCTAAAGTTGAAAGCACAATTTTATACAAGAATTTGCAAAATAGAAAATTGAGGTTTAGTAAAGTTGTAAGTAATCATAAAATCGAGGTACTGAGTTACAAGTGCGTTTTTTAAAATATTTTTTCCGATAAATCTAAGGGAGCGTTTCGAATTAACTGAGTGTGTGTTTCAAAAACGTTTTATCCAGTTTTAAAGAGCATTTCTTTAATAAGGTATTTAATTAGATCGTAAGGTTTATAAATAGCGTTTGCTAACATCTGCGTATATAATTGTACTTCTATTCTATTCTATTCTATCCGTCACTTAATTGTAAATTTTTGTCATTTATTTTCTTTTCGTTAAGGACTAATTTTCCGATCGTTTAAACTTTTTTTCCTATTAATTCTTTTTCACCTTACTGGTGATTTTCTTTTCTTCTAAAAAAAAATTCGTTTGTCTTGAAATTTAGTTTAAAAACAAAGTTCCTGAAGAAGCGAGTGTAACTTTTCTTTAGCTGTAAATACTTGAAGTGAATACTTGTCTTTAAATTTAATCAAAAAGCGGACAACGACTATTTCACGATTCTTCTGAGGAGGAATCGTGAAATAGTCGTTGTCTGATTTTAGAATTATTTCAAGAAGATTAAAACTTAATGAAAGTTACAAAAAGCCGGAGAATCTAGCCCTGTGATGCTGTAATTTTGACAAAAATGCTGTAATTTGAGAGAAGTAAATTTAAATTATTATCGTTTCGATTCGTGGAGGGAAAGTAATTCCTAAAAGGAGGTTTTTTTTTTTAAAGTCGAAAAAGTCGATTGTGTCAGCCCTCGTCTTTTTCAAAATATCAGAATTCCGGTATTTTAAGAAAGACGCGAGTGGACCATCAACGTGAGTGAATTTTCGACAATCTCTTTCGTCTGTCAAAAAAAAAATGGGCATTGTTTAAAGAAACTTTGTCCCTCTAAGGAGTGCAATGTTTTTTACTTGTGGTCATTGTCTTGCTCGCAACCAGCCAAATCGTTAAATGAATCAATAAAAACAAAAAAATGGGATAATAATTATTACCTGGAATCTGTCTTTGTCAGTCTGAATGGTGCTTGCACCTCCGGAAGTCTGACGCGCGACGGTTCTCCATGGTCGATAATAGGACGTGTTTCCAAACACCGAGCGCGGTCTCATTAAACCCAAATTGGAAAATGACGAGAAAAGATCATCTCGATTAAGGCCGCTGCCAAAATACTGATCCAACAGTCTGTTGGGTCTGTCCAAATCGTCCCACCAGTCGCGATACATTAGAGGAACGGTTGACATCTGCAAAAAACAACAACACACGATGAGTTGTATATTTCCAGGATTTATTAATAATTATAAGGCAAATAAAGTGTAGTTATTTAAATGACAAGAGGATTTAATGTTTTCGGGAGTGAAAACTCCAGCGAGATTGCTTCTATATTGCTTCGTAATTTCGTATATTAAGATACTCTTTTTAAATACTTATACGTCACTGATTAATAATAAAAAAACAGTTCTTCCAAAAATTATCGAATCGAGTTAATAAGAGAATAAGATCTTCTAAGATTAACGTATACTTCAAAATCTAAATCACGTATTTAATCTTTAAAATCGAATCAATATTAATTTTGTTCTGCTTCTTAGAATAGTCGCATAGCATTCTAAAGACGAAATTGTCTAAAAGCTCACTTGCTTCATATCCAACTTATTACCGAATTAATGCACAGTTACGAGATTTAAATAAAATGAAACTTTACGACCTGTTAACATCGCTTTACTATTAAAAGACACTTGAACCTATATTTACTTGAGAAAAAAAAATTATTTTCCTAAAAAATCCTCACGAACTGATGTAAATTTAGTGAATAATATAGATAATTATGGAATGATTGAAGCTTCACTGTCGAAAATTATTTTATCACCATTTTTCAAGTATCACGTTTGAATTTTTTTTTGGGGTCAAAGTTTGCGAATTACTTGTAAGGTAACGAAGCAGAACATCAAGACATGATGTGCAAAAAATTCAATAACAACTCCTGAAGTTACGTGCCTATGTTTAGATCGCGATTTCCAACAACTTCTTTAAGTGTTAGCATTAAGAGTATGAAAGAGTTAGGAAAAAGTCGTCACTTACAATAATGATAATAATTACTCTAAACACTACAATAATTACATCGTTAATATAACAATAATTATTAAAATTTACAATACCTAAAGTTTACATAATAAAATAATAATATCATTAAACTTTATATATTGATAATTGCGTGCATATTATTAGAGTTGGATTATTGATAATGATAATGAATTTGTATTATTATAGTAACTAAACATCAGGAAGGATAATACCAAATAGAAGGATTAGTATTAAGGAATGTTGAAAAAGTACAATGGGTAAATGGGAGGAAAAAGAAATCAAAAAGGGTAGAAATAAAATCAAAGGGAAGAAAAATTAAAGGGAGGGAAAGATTAATTCATATCGCGCGGGATAATGAGAGACTCATTAGTAAGTTAGCTAGTAAGGTACAGTTGTTGTCAGGTAAAATCCAAAGAAAATACACACTCATCGTTAATATATACGTACTTTGAAACTTTTCTCAACGTGAGAATTCCTAATCCAAGGAGTTTACGATTTTCTGGCTGAAGCTCGACTCTGACCAAAATATCATAATGCGAGCTTTAAATATCACACATGAGCAAACGGGGGCGTTAAAACGCCTTCAATTTTCTCTGCTTACTATTAGTCCAAAAATATCTCTACACGTCAAATATTAAACATTGCATTGCCTAAGGGGGACGGATATTGTATACAAAATAGCGTCGCGCGAAATTTTTTTCCAAACTCAAGAGACGCAAAAATTTCAAATATTCCCTTCTATATTTGCAACATAAATGTTAGCAACATTCGACAATATACACATTTATACCTAATTTTATAGTTTCATACATTTTTATCCAATTATTGAGGAAATGATTTTTCACTACTTCCATTTATTGGGAGTATTTTTTATATTCTTCTTGACTGAAAATTCAATATATCTCAAGTAAGTTGAGTAAAATTAAAAATTAAAAATTAAAAATTAAAAATTAAAAATTAAAAATTAAAAATTAAAAATTAAAAATTTTAAATTCAAAATTCAAAATTCAAAATTAAGAAAAAGTAAAATTAGAACAAAAATGTTTCGAATTAAAATCACTTTCCTAAACAAAGAGTCAAAATTAATTCTCTTGACAATTATTTAAAATTTGGTCCAACTTGGTTTAAATTGCAACTATTTTGAAAGAAATCATTTTCTCGGTAGATATAATTACATGTACTCTTAATATTTAGGTATATTTAGATTTACGTATTTGTTTGAATTTAATCAGATTGCACTTTCGAATATGTACAGCTAAAAAAAATCGGGGAGTTAAAGGCTACCAATTGGAGTAAATTTATCGGAGTTAAAAATCGACTCTATAGACAATGGAGTTGAAGAAAAGGAGAGAAACTTTAACTCCCTTCGAAATGAAATATTACTTATATAGCTCATATTAACTCCTGACAAAGTTTTCCTGTAAAGAAGTAAAGTTTGAACTCCCACATTTTACTCTCTTTATAATTTAACTCTGTCCGGATGGAACTTTTAACACTTGTTGGGATTTAAATTTTAACTCCTTTTTTTGCAGTGTTGTGTATTAAATATTTAAACACCGTTTTTGGAAGATAATATATTTAAAAAAAAATTAATAACCTTACCAGCACTATCACTTATTAAATTTGTCTCTTATCTCTTTAAGAACTTTTGCAACCGAAATTAAAATCACAAAGATTGTGAAATTAAAATTATGTAACTATGTAAATTCAGTTCTCTTGAAAGTAACAAATTGACACGAAAAAAATGCAAAAAATTCGATTATCGTAGTTGATCCACTTTTTGATAGTGCATTTCGTGGCAATTTGATACTTTAAAGGGAATAGAATGAAAAAAAGGGATTTTCAGTTCAGATTTTTTTTTACCAAAAAAACGCTCACAACCATCCTGAAAGTAAAAAAAGAGTAGAATGAAAATTTGAACAAAAAAAGGTGAATAATAAATAATTTTTGACTATAGCCTTAAAGATAAAAGTTATACTGTGCGTGGCATTATTTGTGTGCATAACTAGATGTAAGTGTCTATAATAACATCTTCGATAAACAACCTCTAAAAACACCAGAAAAAACTGTTTGCTTATAAAAATTATTATTCTTTAAATCTAATGTATACGCATATATATGTTTCCTTAATACTGGATGAAACGTCTAAATTTACATCTATACCTTTGTATTTCTTCGATATGAATGTATGTAGTGAAAATTAGCTGTTTGGACTATTCTTAGACTTTTGAATATTTGTAACTTAGTAACATTTGTTAATTTATAATAAAACAAAAAAAAACGTACCTATTTGATGGTTAATCAGTGTGATGACATTAAAATATACTTTTTTGCGTGCAGTCCTCGCACCCATTTCTGTATTATTTAGAGTTCATTGCGAGGAAAATGAAAACAAAAAATTACCACTCGATCAAAATGTAACTGCTTGGTTAATAAATTATTGGCAAATAAAAAACAATTGGTGAAAATAAAGAAATCTTACACATGCAAGCAAGTGTTTTTATATGACAATTCCTTACCCGTTTCCTAAAGTGTTCTTTGTTTATCATTAAGGTTCCTTGTGTATTCTTAAGGTTCTTTGTGTATTCTTAAGGTTCCTTTTGTATTCTTAAGGTTCCTTAAAGTTTCTTATGGTTCCTGAAGGTGCTTTTTTCCTTAAGGTCCTTTAAGCTTTAATTAAAACTTCGTAGAAGATGTTTCAATTTTCAATAATTATTTAATAAAAATAGAAATCTACACATGCTGTTTTATTACGTAGATACTTGACTTCTTAATATATTATCTTAACTATTATAATTTATACAATAATCTTATAACAGAGGGTGTTAGGACGGACTCTCTTACGAACTAGCAGGCAGTTTAAAAATCTGCAATTCTGGCGATTGTTGTAGTAATTCCACATCTTGTAGTGTCGATATTCCTTGTTCCTGTAAGTGTAATAAATATATTTGAATATTCGATTTGAAGTTTTCGTTTTTATAATTTATATACGAATAGCATTCGAGGGATTGAGAAAAAAAATTTTCCAAATGTATAGTGTACACGTACGTGGAATTCTTTCCATTTTTCGTAATTCTGCCTCATGTAGACAATCATTTCTGGCATGTCGATGAAAGCTGTCAAAATCGATGGCATTAGTTGTTGAAGATTTAAAATTTAATTTTTAATTCGCATTTCAGAAACATACCACTCCAGGCTTCTATCATGTCCGTTATAATGTAGTCCACGAAGCCAATTTGAGATTTGGGAATCGAACACGTTTGTCTGTCGAACATCGGCATCACCACTGGTAATTTCATGTTCTTCTCCTCATCAGTCTGAAATTCGTAAGTTTTGATAAAATTTAATTCATTCTTTTCTGCAAGGAAATTTAAAAACTATGCTATTATTATTTCTTCATTCAATTTGTTTCTTCCTACAAAAATAATTTTCTGCATTTTTTTTTTAGGATCAAAGGAGAAAAACCTGGCAAAAATACTCCTCGGCAATTCTCCGGCTCCATTCGATGCAATTCTTGAGAGGCCTCGTTGGATTCGAGACGTCGGCACATTTGATCATTATCCTTTTCACTAGGGTAATGTTTTCCGTTTGCATCAGTACTGCATCAATGTCAATTTCTGTAAAGGACTAAAAAAAAGTGTTCTTTTGTAGTTTAATTTATGGTAAATTTTAATTATCTGGTCTTTGAGACTAGATAATAATTACTAGATAACTAATTAGATAGCAATTAAGTAGCTAAAATTGAAAAAAAATTATAAATTATAAAAGGAGCAAAAAACTATTCTTAAAGATAATGAAACATACCTCTGACTGTATATCTCCTCGGATGCTGCAGACATTTACAAATTTAGCCAAATGTTCAAAGTGCTTAGTCATTTCCGTCGCTAATATCATGTCAATTATATTCGCTCTCAACATCTTGTATTCCTCTCTTTCTAAATTCTGCAAAATTGACCAAAAAATAATTGAAAATAAGCACGAAATGTTTATCGAATACACGAAAGATTCTTACCTGAAAAATGTTCACGTTTTCATCACTCAATGTCAATTTAAACGTGAGTGAGGCGTGATGTGATTCAAGAACCGTAAGATCATTGTAAAGTATCGCCAGTTTATTGTTCGAGTTGCAAAGAAATTGACTGTGAAATTAAAAAAAATGTGCAGTAAAGTATTTACTGAATTATTTATTTGTGACGCGATCTGATCAATTGTAAAAAAAAGCCACTGTAAAAAGAAAGGTATTTATTTCGAACCAATTTTGGTATACTAAATCGTTATTTAGTTCTATTTTAGTACCGAAATCAGTTCAAATTTAGAACATTCTTTTTACAGGGAAAAAAAAATTTTGTAGAAAAAATTCATACAAGTTAAAAAACAGTAAAAAAATACCATTATTACCTCGATCTTCCCGGATGATCGATATCGTGAGCTGTCGCGGCAATGAGCGCTGCCGTCACATCAATCGAATTGAGCATGAGTTTGAGTCGATTGGATTTCAAAAAAATTGCCGTCGCTTGTAAAACATCGGCGGCGTGACACGAATTGTGATAACTATTCTCCGATCTATAATTCGCTTCAATTACAGTTAACCAATTTTGCAAAGTTCTTTCGTCGCAATTCAGTTCAGCTGGAATTTGAAATTCATTCATAATACTCAGTCCAAGGAAAACCAATGGCCTGCGAAATATAATTCACATTATCGTATTATTTCTCAAAAAAAAAATGTCTTCAACCAAAAAAAAAATGTTTTCAACCAAAAAAAAATGTTTTCAACCAAAAAAATAATGCGAGAAGGCAGTAATTTATTGAATTACAAACCTCATTTCGGAAAGAGCTTCCAATTTAAAAATATCAAACTCCCAATCCAGGCTCGAGTCGAGTAGATCTTCAATTTCTTGTGGAGCGTGAAGAGTTTTCGCTTGCGCTCTCACAGAACTGTGGCTAAATAATTTGAATGTCGACAATCGACATGTGGAATCGTTCGACGATCTTCTTGAGTCTTTGTACAAAGGGGCCTGAAAATTGTCACCTATCATTAGTTTCGAAGTTCAATTTATTTTAATTAGCCCCATTGACTGCCATGGGAAAGATTTGACGATCAAAATCTTTGCCAACGACAGTCAAGGAGTTAATTATTTAGTTATCGTTGCTTTTTGTTATCAGTTTCGAAATTCGATACTTTTCTCAATGATAAAATTTGCGGTGTATTACCGATATTAAAGCGGTTAAAAGTGATTACCGATATTAAAGCTCCGATTAAATCCGAAGTGACGGGATCGTGAACTGCTCTTATGTCCTCTCTCATAACTGGTGCGTACAATTCGGTATTTTTTAGTGTCTCAATTGCCTGTAATGAAAATTTTACAGTCAAGGGACCATTAAGCGTAGTCGGAAATAAGTAATATCAAATGCATAGTTACTTTGTCGATTTGCATAGAAACTTCAGGGTTCGTTGATTCGGCCATTGCGTTATTTAATAGGGTCATGACTTTTGTTATTGGCGCTTCAAGCGGTAAATTGTTTAATTTCGCCATACTCCCTCTCCTCTGCACTAATAACAATAAAAACTATAATAATAGCAATACTAATCCTAAGAATCTTTATAACTTAATTCTAAACGTTTCTGCGGAATTTTATTCCTAAAATAGAGAATTGTCTATCAAACGAATTGTTTTTCTATCTATTGATTGATTGCTTGATTCATTGATTCATTGATTCATTGATTCATTGATTCATTGATTTATTGATTCATTGATTTATTGATTCATTGATTCATTGATTCATTGATTTATTCTTATAGTGAAAACGTTCATTCGCATGAAATAGTATTTTTCGCAAAAAAGATTAATTAATTTAAAATTAATAAAACTAATTTTACTGTCGCTTCCGAGAGACTTGACGTCAAAAGAGCCTCGCCGCATGGATTGCAAACTTCCTCTTGGATGTTGAGAAACCAATCCCAAACTATCCAATAAATATGACGTGTCATGAATATAAATATAATGCGTCGGCTTTCTGAAACGGTAAATGAAAACAAAAGAACAGAAAAATCAAACTATTTTACAATACATCATTAATAAAAAACAGAAAATTAAACAAAAAACGAGAAATTACCGTCCAAATGCACAATACGGAATAATTCGACAATTAACAGTGACAGTGTCATTTGTTTTTCTTCTACAATTCATATTCCCTTCGAATTCACGACCCCTCTGCAATTGTTGATCCATGAGAGGGAAATTTTCACATGTTATAACGTCGGTGATATTTTTGCCCGCCAATTCCTCCAGTTTGTATGACAGCAATTTTTCACTAACTTTATTAGCGAACTATCGGGAAAAGAAAATTGTTTTCTTTTTTAAATTATTAAAAGAAATTTTGATTTTTGTCAACAATTAAAATTAACCTGAACATTGTGCTGTTCGTTGGTGACGAAAACCATCTCCTTGCATCTATCGACTGCCAAATAAAGAGCATGTACAGCTGCAAGTTGTGCTTTCGGCTTAATTTCATTGGCATAAATTCCTAAAAGTTCATTTACTAATATTTTATCGTGCGAGCATTCCATGAGAGCCTGGAAAATTTATCACTTTACCGGTGGGACTGAATTCTAAACCTATTATTATTTGTTCAGAAAAATAAGAACATACTCTACTAAATCCTACGTCTAATAAACGTAAAATGGAAATTTCCTCTTCGTCAGCTATCATTAGAAACCTGGGGAAAAAATATTAAATATTAACTTGATTCAAATAATTGATTATATTTAATTTGTTACTTAATTTAGTAGTTAATTTATTTTTTAATTTATTATTTTATTTATTATTTAATAAGAAAACTTACGATTTTTTCACGAGAGCCAAAATGACAGAACTGGGATGACTCTTCGTATTTCTGAGAGCTCTGAATTTTTGAAGACAAAATTCAAAAATATAATATTAGGCAATCGTGTATAGATACTTTGGAAATTTATTAAAATTTACAATAATGGAAGATTTTCCAACCTGCATGTTTCATTAGCTTCTTGACCACGCGATCCTCTATGATCTATGATGACTAAATCATGAAATCGATTTTGAAAAATTTGCACTGCCGTCTCTAAATTCTTTGCAATTGAAACATTCCAATTCAGTCTTTCTGCTACCGAGGCAAGAATTTCCAGTTGTTGGTCATCTTTTCCAAATACTAATAAAACCTAAAAGAAAAAATAAATACTATAGGCATCGGATATTACGACTTTTTCGACTTTTTTCGACTTTTTTGAAAATTTTCCGACAAAATACCATATTTTTAAAATAAAATGCAACATATTTCGATTTTTATAGCGTGAAAAGCATAACTATTGACAAATCTTTGACAATTTATTTTTCAATAATTTTTTAAATTAAATTTTTCAAATATATTACAAATTAAAAAAATGTTGAATAATTTAAATTCCGTAAAATTTAATCAAAACTAAATAATCTTTTCAAGTGTTTTATTCCAATTTTTGAAAATTAACTTTTAAAGAATTTTAATTAAAAATTTTTCAAATAGCATTGAATTCTCGAAAATTTTAATGAATAATCTTCAAGCATAAATTCAATAAAAAATGAAATTTAATGAAAAATAGTTTTTGACAATAATATTAAAATAGTTTTAAACAAATATAATTTTCTGTATTATTATGTTCTAATTTTTTGAAATTCAATTATTTCCATTATTTTCAGTATTTCCGGAAATTCAAATTCATAAACAAAAAATAATTAAATTAAAATTTTCCAGAATATTATTTTTAACATTTCGGAGAAAATAATCATATATTTAAAATTTTCAATTAAAATTCATAGAAAAAATTTTGTTTTAAATTATACAAAACATCTTCAATTATTTTCGAAAAATTCCATTACAATGCTTATAAAAAAAGGAATTTCGAAAATTGTTTTATCACAATTTTTTAAGATTCAATTACCGTCTAATAAAGTCATTAAAAATTTTTAAAAACTGACTATTTTAGAATTTTACAGAAATAAAAAATAATTCATTTATATAATTAAAATTCTTCGAAAAATTTGATTAATTTTTTTATATTTTTAAAAAACTCAATTATTTTTAGCAGTCAAATTTTAATAATTGTCAAATTTTGAATTATTTTTCAAAGGTTTTAGTAAATTTTAATTATTTTTTAAAAAAGTTAATTATTTTTAAGAGATTTTGTCAAAATTTTGAATTATTTTTTAAAGGTTTTAGTAAATTTTAATTATTTTTAAAAAAAGTTAATTATTTTTAAGAGATTTTGTCAAAATTTTGAATAAATTTTCAAAGGTTTTAGTACATTTTAATTATTCAAATAATTTCATCAAATTTCTTTTTTTTTGACATTTTGTAATTGCTTATTTAATTGTAAAACTTTTTGTATATTTGAAAAAATTATTTAGAAATATTTTTAAAACGTTAATTTTACGAATTTCTTGATTAAAATTTTTGAAAATATTCTACCTTAATTAATAACTTTAAAAAGAAAAATGGTCGGATTAAATTATTATAAAAAATTGTATTTTTTGTATATTTAAATAATTGAACTCTCGAAGAAATTGCAAAAATGATTAAAAATTCATATAGACAATTGATTCGGAGCTGAAATTTAGTTAAAAATTGTAAAAAATAATTGAATTTTTTGAAGGGATATAGTTTAGGTTCCTGAAGTTGGCATCGATGCTCAGCATCAAAAAGTATTTTTCCTTATTTTTATTAAAAAAAATTTTTAACTAATTTTACTCCTTTTATTCGCCGAAGAAGTAAAAAACTATTTAATACTATTTTTTAACTAAAAAATTTGGAAAAAATTGAGGTTTTTTTTGTTTTTGTACAAAAATTGTTTTTTAATGACGAGCATCGATGGCAACTTCAGGAACCTTATAGTTTTAATTTTTATAAATTATAAATTATTAATTATTAAATTTCAGAAGTTGAAATTTGAAAATTTTTATTTCCTGTGATTGAAGAAGTAAGAAGTATTTGAATATTTATTTAGCAAAATTATACAAGTTTTGTTAATTTGAATTTTCGTGACAACGCTGAATTAAATTAACGACTTTTTCGACTTTTTTTCTATTTTTAATCGACTAATGCGACTTTTTTTTATTTTTAATCGACTAATGCGACTTTTTTTGATCGTTAAAGTCGATCCGAGGCCTGATACTAGAAAAAAATGTTTATTTAAATTTATTAATTTAATTTTTAATTTATTTAATTCAAATTTATTTTTGAATCTGGTATTTAAATTATTAAAAAACTAATACCCTGACGGTATTTGGTACATTGCTCGTCAGCCAGTCGGGATTCACATCTTGAGGTCCTTTCTGTAACAAAAACGTTTCTTTTTACTATTATGATTGTCTTTAAAATTTCTTTAAATTTCAAATTAGAAAAAAAATTGAAACCTTAATTCAATTGGATTTAATTCGATTTAATTCGATTTAATTTGAATTAATTTGATTTGATTTGATTCGTTTTTGATTTAATTTGATTTGATTTGTTTTGATATAATTTGATTTAATTCGATTTAATTTAATTTGATTTGATTTGATTCAATTTGATTTAATTCGATTTAATTTGATTTGATTTGATTTGATTTGATATAATTTGATTTAGTTTGATTTAATTTAATTTTGATTTAATTTAATTTGATTTGATTTTGATTTAATTTGATTTGTTTTGATTTAATTTGATTTAGTTTGATTTAATTTAATTTGATTTGATTTTCTTTGATTTGATTTAATTTAATGAATTCACAAACGCATTAATATTAATAAGAACTGAAAATAATGATTTATTTTCAATATTGATAAAATTGCCAACATGAGATAAAATATATAATGTAAACATAAAAAACGATTTTTCGAATTCGTCAAAAAGTAAGGCAGTAAATTTGTAAACAAGAATTAAGAGCTATTTTTCACCTACAGACATATCGGGAGTTTTTATTCTTTTTCACACATACCCCTGATAAAAATAATGGAGGAGAAGTTTCCTTGACAAGAATATTATCAGTGTTTGCAAACCATTCTTTGTGCAAGCGTCTACAGAAAACTCGGAGAAAACTCGATACCCAAGAATGTTGTTGACCACAGTCATCATTTCCGGTGGGTCCCGAAATAAATAGCTTTGGATGCGTTAATCTTTTTGTATCGCACATTTTCTTACGAAATTAAACTTTTATTTTCGCCTATATGACACATTCAAACATTAACGAACATTGTGTAATTTTTAAATTTTGCTCCTCAACCACTGCGTTATTTAATATTTTTATTAGGTAAAAAATAAATATCACTCTCACACTCTTGTTAGTTTAATAATCTTAGTTTCATAATCACTTTTTTCTATTTATAAACGCGAATGTTTGGGAATATATTTACTTCTTTTATTTTTAGCGAAATCATCTTTTGAAAATAGGAAGAATTCTTATTGAAAATTCTTTTTTTGAAATCCACTGACTAAAATTAAAATTTTAATTGATTTGTGAGCTTGTGTTGACAATTTATGAGCATTTGGAAGAAATATTCACTTGGATTAGTGAATATAATAATTTAATTGAATTTAATTTAATTAACAAATTTAATTTAACTAACAAATTGAATTTAACTATCAAATTTAATTTAACTAACAAATTTAATTTAATTAAAAGTTTGAATTTGAGAGAAACGGTTATAACTCTTGTTAAAAAGGTGACTGAAACGATACTAATGATCGGTGATAAATAACAATAATTGGATATCAAGATCGTGATCTTGAGCGCCTATACATTTTGTTCTTTATCACATTGAAGCGTCGTAGATTTTCAGCATGAATCATATTTTATTTTCATTCATTAAAAGCACTTTTGGAAGGAAAAATAGTTTTTAATTTTTGTGCTGCGGAAGAATGGTAAAAAAACACGAGAAATATTTTTTAAGAAAATTAAAAAAAATTAGGTGAAAAATAAAAATACTTATAAGTCATAACTTTTGTCTTTGCGTCGACAAGGAAAAATGTGTTTCTGATCTAGAAATCACTGCGCATAGAATTTAAATTTAAACATTGTTTTTGTAATAAAATGGAAAAATAAATAAATAAAAATTAAATTACGAAAATTAGGTACCTTTAGATTGCCAAAACAAAATTGTAAGAGTCGAATATGAAACTGAAGAAATTATTCGAAAAAATATTTCTGACAGGTGAGATGGAGAAAAATTTGCCGGAGCTTCACGGAGAGATCGTGTCTATAGAACGTCTATAGAATGTCCTCTAGGGAAGGGATGAAGAAAAAAGAAGGGGTACCTATAATTTCCCATCCATTAAACAATTTATAATTCATCCCTTTTTGTACAACTTCGAAACTAATTAAATCTACATTCGCATATTTAACTAAATTTCTATTTGTTCATAGTCGCAACTTATTTCTTTTTCCTAAAATACCCCCTTTATCTTCTCACTATATACTTTTTTAACCCGATGCTAAAAAAAGCGATAATTTTTTCATAAACTTTGTGGTGGATTTACATAATTTTTTCATCCCAGTCCACCTGTTTATTCTCCCACGAATGTGAATTTTACAATTCAAAATATAAACTTAATCGATATTGCGAAGACTTTGTATGGAAAATATTTTTATTCTTCAAAACAAACTTTATGATCAGTTCAAAACAAAAAAAAATTACAGCAGAATATTAAATGATGTAACGCTATTAAACTTGGGCACAAAAAAAAATTATACTATTTCAAGAAATTGTACACAAGTTTTAAGATAATGATGAAAAAAACACTATGTTGCGGTTTGGAAAAACAATTTTTCCATGAATTGAAAATTAGAAAATTGAAAAAAGATTGCCAACTTTTTTTTTGTAGAGAAATAAGTGGAAAAATTATTTTTCTTTGAAAAATTGTTGAGAAACTCTTTTAGTTGTATTGCAACAAATCGATTAATTGATTTAACTGTGATGGGTTTTGCAATAATCGAAATTTAATGATGGAAAAAAAGTTGAAGATTAAAATAGTTGTTTTTTTGTCTATAGAATTTAAATATTAATTTATTTTAAAAAAATAAAAATAAATATAAAAAATAAAGTAAATTTTACTGATAAATGGTAAATTTTACTAATAAATAGTCAGTTTCACTAATAAATAGACAACTTTACTAATAACTAGTAAATTTTACTAATAAATAGTCAATTTTATTAATAACTAGAAAATTTTACTAATAACTAGTCAACTTATTAAAAAACAGTCCATTTTAGTAAAAAGTAGTAAATTTTACTAATCAACAGTCATATTTACTAATAAATAGTCAATTATTCTAATAAATAGTAAATTTTACTAAAAAACGTCAATTTTACTAATAAATAGTCAATATTATTTAAAACTAGTAAATTTTACTAATAAGTAATAAATAGTGAACTTATTGAAAAACAGTCCATTTTAGTAATAAATAGTAAATTTTACTAATAAATAGTCCATTTAACAAATAAGTAGTCAGTTTCACTAATAAATAGTTAAATCAAATAAATAGTCAATTTTGCTAATAACTAGTAAAGTTTACTAATAAATCGTCAATTTTACTAATTAACATTCAATTTTACTAATGACTAGTATAAAGTTTACTAAGTAAATAGTCAATTTTACTAAGATAAAACAGTCAATTTTACTATAGTTATAATGAATGGACAATTTTACTAATTATTATTCAATTTTTCTAAGAAATAGTCAGTTTCAATAATAAATAGTCAACTTTACGAATAACTAGTAAAATTTACTAACAAATAAAACAGTCAACGTTCCTAATAACTAGTAAAATTTACTAATAAATAGTCAATTTTATTAATAACTAGTAAATTTTACTAATAACTAGTCAATTTAACTAATAACTAGTAAATTTTACTAATAACTAGTAAATTTTAATAAAAAAAAACAGTCAATTTTACTAAAAAAAATAATAACTTTTACTCATAAATAGTCAATTTTACAACAAATAGTCAATTTTACTAATAAAAAGTAAATTTTACTCAATAAAAAGTCAATTTTACTAATAAATAGTCCTTTTTACTAAAAAACAGTCAATTTTACTAATAAATAGTAAATTTTACTAATAAAAAGTCAATTTTACTAATAATTGGTCAACTTTAATAAAAAAAAACAGTTAATTTTACTAATAAATAGTAACTTTTACTCATAAATAGTGAATTTTACAATATATAGTCAATTTTACTAATAAAAAGTAAATTTTACTTATAAATAGTCCATTTTACAAATAAATAGTAATTTTTACTAATAAATATTTAACTTTACTAATGGCTAGTAAATTTTACTAATAACTGGTAAAGTTTACTCAATAAAAAGTCAATTTTACTAATAAATAGTCATTTTTACTGACAAATATTCAACTTTATTAATAACTTGTTAAGTTTACTAAATAAAAAGTCAATTTTACAAATAAATAGTCAATTTAACTAATAACTAGTAAATTTTACTAATAATTGGTCAACTTTAATAAAAAAAACAGTCAATTTTACTAATAAATAGTAACTTTCACTTATAAATAGTCAATTTTACAAATATATAGTCAATTTTACCAAAAAAAATATACAGCTAACTTTACTATTTGAATTTTACTAATAAATAGTCAATTTTACTAATAAAAAGTCAATTTAACTAATAACTAGTAAATTTTACTAATAACTAGTAAACTTTAATAAAAAAAACAGTCAATTTTACTAATAAAAAGTAAATTTTACCTATAAACAGTCCATTTTACAAATAAATAGTCATTTTTACTAATAAATGTTCAACTTTACTAATGGTTAGTAAATTTTACTAATAACTAGTAAAGTTTGCTCAATAAATAGTCAATTTTACTAATAAATAGTAAATTTTACTTATAAATAGTCCATTTTTCGAATAAATAGTCCTTTTTACTAAAAAACAGTCAACTTTACTTATAACTAATAAATAATAACTAATAATAACTTATATTATAATAACTAATATATATTAATAAATAATAATTAAATAATAATTATTAATAAATAATAATATATATTATAATAACTAATAATAACTTATAACTAATAATAATTTTTAATAATAAATAGTCTATATAACAATTAAATAGTCAGTTTCACTAATAAATAGTCAACTTTACTAATAAGTAATAAATTGTACTAATAACTAGTAAAGTTTACTAAATTAAATATCAATTTTACTAATAGATAGTACTTTATAATAATTACTACTTTACTAATTACTATTTACTAATTTAAATGCAAAATTACAGTCACTAATAATTGAAATTAGTAGAAATTTTTACAGAATCAATTTTAGAGACTGTGATTAATGAAAAAGGGCTTGTCTGACTTTAAATAGACTTATACTACTTATAATAATAAGGAAAAATGTTTAATTTTTTTACCCCACAGTGGGTATAAAAATTACCTGCAACTAAATTTATCCTAGACGAGGGCGCCACCGTCTATGATTGAAAATTATTTCCCTGTAGTTTCCTGACTGACTCTGATTTTTTAAAAATATTTCTCCAGCACAAAACTTTTATGAAATTTTTTTTCTGATTTAACAGTACTTTTTACTATACTTAAATTATGAATAATTTTAAAAAAATTTTTTTCACTTACAACTGGACATTCCAAGTCATCCTCGTCAATAATATCCTCCCAACCATTGCTGTCTGTTTGAATATCACTCTCATCAGCCTCTTTAAAACAAAGAGAATAATCTGTATAAAAGATTTTCATCAAATTACTGCGATTTTCAATATAATTGAAAAATACTATAAATTTCTTTGAATACATTTTTAATACATTTTATTTTATTTTTTTTACATTTTTTTAAAAATGTAATTAATTAATTAATTAATCAATTAATTAAATTAATTAATTAATTAATTTAATTAATTTTTTAATTTAATTTTTAATTTTTTTAAATTTTTTTATTTAATTTTTTTTAATTTTTTAATTTTTTTTAAAAATTTTTTTCTGATTAAAATTACTAATTTTCAAATATTGAAAACTTTTATAAATCTCTTTTGAAAAATGTTGAAAATAATAACTTTATTTTATTCAAATAATAACGATTATTTTCGAATAATTATTATCGATCGAATAATTATTTACTTTGAAATTTAATTTTTATAACATGAAATAAATTTAAAACAATAAAAAAAAATATTTATTATTATTATTATTATTATTATTATTTATTATTATTATTATCATTATTATTATTTATTATTAATTTTTTCTATTATTTATTTAAATTTAAAACAATAATTTGAGCACTTGAGGCAAATACTACACCTGAAAAAAAAATTATTAGATTGAAAATAACCGATTACTTGATGACTATTATCAAATAAATATTTACTTGAATCAAATAAATTGTATTTTAATCGAATATTTCAGTATTTGAAGCAAATATTATTTAATTGATTCAAATAAAAAATATTTAGAGATAAATAAATAAATAAGACGCGATCTGAAGAAAGGGACCTTAGAAGCAAAAAATTATAGGTTATGTTTGCAATTTTTGAAATGAAAATACAAAAAAATGATCAACTGTTAATGTTAATCATAAATGTTTAAATTTTCATTTTAACTGAAATATTTAATAAACACTGATTTTAATTTGCAAAAAGTGAAAAGAAACGTTTAATCAATAAAAAAGAAGCACTAACATAACCTTAAAGTGATTTGCTTTTAAGGTCCCTTTTTTTCAGATCGCGTCACAAATATTAATAAATATACTAAACTTATAAAAATAAAGAAAAATAATATAAATAAATATTTATAAATATTAATAAATAGAAATAAATATAAATAAATATTTAAAAATATTAATAAATATAAATAAATATTTATATATATTAATAAATAGAAATAAATATAAATAAATATTTAAAAATATTAATAAATATAAATAAATATTTAAAAATATTAATAAATATAAATAAATATAAATAAATATTTATAAATATTAGTAAATAGAAATAAATATTTATTAATATTTATCCTCTAAGTAAATATTTATTTGAGAATAGTCAAATAATCGGTTATTTGATTCAAAATAATTTTTTTTTATGATTATTTGAATAAAATAAATTGTTTTCAGTGAACATTTTTATTTCAATGTCCTAGGCAAATAGAGATTTCAGGCGATATAAAAAAATGTTCAGAATATTTTCTAAATATCATTTTGTACGGTACAATTATTTGTATATATACATATTTATATACAAACTAATAATAATATTGTATGGTAAAATTTCTTTCACAGAAGAAAATAATTCATGACCTTAATTTGAATCATTTGCGACCACTAAACATAACTGCTGCTCAATTCAGGTCGGCTGAATTGATGAGACCAATTTAATAGCTCTATACTTGTAATAAGAAAGTTATTGCAAAATTAAAAGTCTATTTTTAGTATTACAAAAGTTTCAAAATTTTTACCGTAAATTTAAAAAAAAAACAAATTCTAAAATTATCCTCTTTTTTAATTTTTTTTTCTTGTCTTTTTTTATTATTCGAGTAAAAAGAATGATTTGTATAATATTATGTTATCAAATTCAAACATAAATATATCTATTTTAAACAGCATTTATCATTTAACATTGAACTTCATCGTAATAATGTATGTTTTCCGCTGAAGATTATTGCTTTCAAATTAAAAAAAGTGATAGTAGAAAAATATATAACGAACCATTTGAAGTCCTTTTGATTTTTCTCTTCAGACTAAGTAGATTATTGTAAAGTTCACTATCGAGCTCATTGAAATTGTCAGACACATCTGGAAATAAGGATAATCTGCAAATGAAAGAAGCCTACAATTAACAATTAAATTTTCTTTGTATTTAATAAAAATTTCTTTATATAAAGAATTAGAAATCAATTTTAAGGATTAGAGTCAAAAAAAAAAAAATTTCTTATAGAAAAGTTACAATTTCAACTAAGAATTTCTGAATTATATGTAAGAATATTTTTCCTAGCAGTTTCTTTAAATAAATCTACAAATTAAAAAATGTCTATCTAGAAATTTATCTGTATGTATGTTTAAAAATTTTTTTAAATTATTAAAAATGTTTTAAAATGTTTAAAAATTTTTAAAAATATTTAAAAATGTTTTTAAAATGTATAAAAATGTTTAAAAATGTTTAAAAATGTTTAAAAATGTTTAAAAATGTTTTTAAAATGTATAAAAATGTTTAAAAATGTATAAAAATGTTTAAAAATGTTTAAAAATGTTTTAAAATGTTTTAAAATGTTTAAAAATGTTTTTAAAATGTATAAAAATGTATAAAAATGTTTAAAAATGTTTTAAAATGTATAAAAATGTTTAAAAATGTTTAAAAATGTATAAAAATGTTTTAAAATGTTTTAAAATGTTTTCAAAATGTTTTCAAAATGTTTAAAAAATGTTTAAAAAATGTTTTTAAAAAATGGTTAAAAAAAATATTTTCGAAAAAAAGCCGAAAACAATAAAAATGTGTCAACTTACCACTGTCAACAAATCGAATGTGCAATTTCTCATTTCCGTTTTCTGCATTTTGAAATTTTTTCTTATTCTTAATCCTCTCCAATGGGCTACTCGATGAGCATCCCATATTTTATTTTCTTATTATTATTATCAGCAAGCTTTTCATTTACTGATAAAAATTATTCTTCCAAATACAACTTACAGCCGATATAGTGAAGTTTTGTTCAAATCCATTAAAAAAAAAATAAATAAAAATTCGATATCGACTGTAAAAACAAAATCCAATTATTTCTTGAAAATAAAAGAAGCATCAGAGAAGTAAAAAATTAATCTCTATGAATGAGAGTAAGACATGATTTCCTTTTTTTTTGCCTGATGATGCTATTTTTTTTCAAATACAAACTAGTAAACATATTTCTTATAACACTTATGAAACGTCATAGAAACTTCTTATTTCTTATCTTATCGAAATATTCGCGTATATAAAATATTAATTATCTCTCGTGATTATAAATTTTTTAATTGACAAGAGTATTAACACTAATTTTTTTTTCTTTCTATTATATAAATTTACAATTGTAAATAAATTCGCATTATTATGCGCAAAAACGTCATATATATATATTGATGGAAAAATATTCTATTTTCAAAGAAAAATGAAGATAAATTTGAAATTAGTACTAAATTAATAATTAATAATTAATAATTAATAAATAATAAATAATAATTAATAGTTAATAATTAATAATTAATAATTAATAAATAATAAATAATAAATAATAAATAATAAATAATAATTAATAATTAATAATTAATAATTAATAATTAATAAATAATAATTAATAAATAATAAATAATAAATAATAATTAATAATTACCCGGTAAATCGTTAGGTATTAAAATAACACCAAAAAGGATTAAAATAATCCAATTTAGTGTTATTTTAATCAATTTTGGTGTTATTTTAATACCTAACGATTTACCGTGTAATAATTAATAATTAATAATTAAAAATTGATAATTACTATTTCAATAATTGGTGAATAGGAAAAATTTGAGTATGACAGACTTTTTTGGATGAATAGTAGAAACAATTTGTCGATAAGGTTTTTTTTTTTAAAATATACTTTAGGATTGAATAGGGTTTGGATAAAATCACAATCTAATGGCTGGATGACTACTGATTAAAGTAAGCGATCCTTTCAGGCCGAGAGGAGGCTGCTTAACAAGCCCAAAGAAACGCAATTGTATTAGTTTTTTTTTTCTTACGTGTATGTCCTCGAACATATTTACAAATTATTACACACACTAGTGTGCGGATATTTTTAAAGGCACGTACAGCACATAATATTCTCAGCACGACATGTAGTTACCAACTCTAAGAATTGTTAATACTTCAAAAAAAGAAAATCTCATATACCAATTTCCCTTTTTTTTAATCAAAAAAAAAAAAATTTTCACTAAAAAACGATATATTAAAAATAATGAAAGTGCAAAATTTTGCAATTAATAACACGTAGACTATGCGCATCTCATTGGATGCTAATGATCACTATATATTCCCTAAGGGTAAATATTTTAGCCAAGTAATTTAAAAAAAAAAATTTTTTTTTAATCATCTAGGACATTTTTTTTTATTCTTCTACAAAAGAGAAAAGGATCATGGTCAAATTGAAGAAACACGAAATGAAAGATTCAATATAGGATATATCCTTGAGAATCTCATTATAATTGAAAGTCAAATCTCAATACGTTTATAGAATCAATAAACGAACCTTTTTATATAACGAGGAACATAATTATATAATTATAAATACAATTAAATTAGTTTAATAGACGAGAAATTCTACTATTTATTCGCACTGCTAGATATTCAAGTGTGTGACATAAATTATTATCTTTGTTTAGCTTTATCTTTGCTGCTATTTGCTTCATTCGTTTGCTTATATCAATTCTTTTTTTTTTCGAGTAAATATTTAATATTTTATTTACAAAAAAAAAGTTCTTCAAACACAAATTTTTTTTACAGTATAACAAATAGTAGACAATTATTTAATATTTCTAAAAATGCTGCGAAGTCAAGAAGTCGAATATACTTTTTTTCAATAATTTCAAATACATTCCATCTTCCCGGGAAATTATATCTTTTTTCGATCAAGTGTCCGAATAGCAGAATAAAGTACTTTTCAGACCCAAAAATCTTCCATTCGCCATAAAAATAGAAAAAATTAAATAAAAAATTGTATACTTGATTTTTTTAATTTTTGCGTTAATAAGCAGATTAGAAAAAAATGCTTTAAATAATTTCTGATTTAGTATATAAATAAATTACTTAAACGATTATTTAGAACTCTTTAAAATCAATAAGATATTTACACCTTTCAGTCCCGTTGTCATAGCTTCCGGATCAACAAAAGTCATCAGAATTCACTGAACTGAAAGCAAAAGTTGTTAGAAAGTAAATAGACTCTATGGACACTGAAATTGAAACAAATAAAAAAATTGCGACCTCGAAAATAAATCCCAATTACAATATTAAAAAAATTAATTCTCCCCAAAAAAATGAGCACTTAAAGGCATTGGTGAAATTAAAACAGGAAGAATATGTGATTGAGAGGACAATAAATAACTATTTGGAGAATGTGAAAATTGATTCGAAAATTCTTAACGAACTTCAAAAGGAGTACATCAATCTTTCAAACCAAAGGTGGGCAAAATTTTTTTAATTAATTTAATATTTATTCGAATATTTTATTAAATATTTATTCGAATATTTTATTAAATATTTATTCGAATATTTTATTAAATATTTATTCGAATATTTTATTAAATCTTTATTCGAATATTTTATTAAATATTTATTCGAATATTTTATTAAATATTTATTCGAATATTTCATTAAATATTTCAAAAATATTTTATCATATAAAATAAAATATTTTATTCCTTGCAGACAAAAAGTGGAGAAAACTTTGCGAAATTCGGTGAATGATGTAAATGAATGCTGGAACGAAATAAAAAGCGTAATTAACGATAATAATTTTGGAAATTTGGGTAATTATTTATTTATCTAAATAATCTGCTTTTTGATCGAAATGATCTATTTTCAAAGTAATGACAGGGCTCGGATTATGCGACTTTTTCGACTTTTTTCGACTTTCTTGTGAAAAGATGCGACTAATCGACTTTTTCGAGATTTTTTTTAGTAAAGTGCGACTGAAATTTTTTTAATTTTCAAAAAATTAAAGTTAACAGAACATTTTTTTGACTAAAACTTTTTCCTTTAAGTTTATTTACAGATTTCTTTCAAATTTTTCAAAAAACATCAATAACATCTTTTTTAAATAAATATTTTATTACTTTTTTTCCATAAGAATTCAAAATCTTCAAAAGATTCAAAATCAAACCTTTTTGATATTAAACTACTTATAATAATTAAAGGTGTTCGAGTGATAAAATCATTATTTTATATTATAAGATTTTATAAAAAAAAGAATTTGAAAATAATCGAATTTCTAGGATGAATTTTTTTTAATTTATAAAGATAATTAAAATTTTGATAATAATTTTATTAAAATTCTTTCCAAATAATTGAATTTCTGCAAAGAATTTTATTACTTTTGAAAATAAATGATTTTCGAGGATGAATTTTATTATTTATAAAGATAATTACAAATGTAGAGAAATAAATAAATAAATAATTGAAATTCTGACAAGAATTTTATTAAAATTTTCTGAAAATAATTAAATTACAGAGAAGAATTTTATTATTTATGAAGATAATTGAATTTTTGATCATATTTTTGTAAATGTTTAAAAGTAATTGAATTTTGAAGAAGAATTTTGATATTTATAAAAATAATTGAAATTTTGAAAATTTGAAAAAAAATTGAAAATAATTGAAATTCTGCGGAGAATTTTATTAGTTTTAAAAATAATTGAATTTCCATGATGAATTTTATTTATAAAGATAATTGGATTTTTGAGTAGATTTTTTTAAAAATGTTTAAAAGTAATTGAATTTTGAAGAAGAATTTTCATATTTATGAAGATAATTGAATTTTTGAACAGATTTTTTTAAAAAATGTTAAAAAGTAATTGAATTTTGATGAAGAATTTTGATATTTATAAAGATAGTTGGATTATTTTTGAAAATAATGGAATTTTAAAGAAGAATTTTATTATTTATAAAGATAATTGAAATTATGACAGGCATTTTATTAAATTTTTTTTAAATAATTGAATTTTGGAAAAGAATTTTATTATTTATAAAAATAATTGAAATTTTGAACAGATTTTTTAAAAAAATGTTAAAAATACCTAATTTAAATTTTGCCATGCATTTTATTAAATTTTATTAAATATTATTCTAGATTTCCCTAAAATTTCATTCGACTTTTTTCCGACTTTTTCGGAAATTTAAATTTTATGCGACTTTTCGTGACTTTTGTTGTGAATTTATGCGACTAAAGCGACTTTTTTTGAGTCTTAAAGACGATCCGAGCCCTGTAATGCGTCAAATAACGATTTGAAAATTCAATATAAAATTCAATGTAAAATTCAATGTAAAATTCAGTGTAAAATTCAGTGTAAAATTCAGTATAAAATTCAATATAAAATTCAATGTAAAATTCAATATAAAAATTAATAATATAAATATATTCAAGATATAGACAATTATAAAGCAAAATTGTACAAACTCTGGAAAAAAATTCAAGAGTTCTACAAAAATGACTGCATGGATTCGTTAAAGGAAGAAGAATCGTTTCTTGATTTGAGTTTATCGGAGTTTAATTCAACACTGCCCCGATATGAAAATTGTGATCTTGCTAACATTTTAAAAACGAAAAATCAGTATCGAAAAAATTCCGCAAACATACAAGATTTTGAAGAAGTGGAAAACTTTACTGGTTTAGTAGCGAAGACAGGTGCGATTTAAAATCAACTCAATAATTTGTTTACTTATAGTTATTATCATTATTATCATTATTATTATTATTATTATTATTATTATTATTATTACCATTATTTTTATTCAATTTTTGTTACTAAACAACCGAGTGATAATATCATATAATAATTTTTATTCAATTTTGTTTTTCTCTATTTTCGTTTTTATTTACTCATTAAGTATTTTTTTTCTAAACAGGCCACACTCAAAATTGGAGTAACGAGGATCATTTGCTATTTCTGAAACTGAGAAAAAAGCATAAAACAATTCCCTCTTTGGTTTATGCAATTCAAACTAAATGTCCAGATTTAACAACCAAAAGCATCATAAATCACGAAGCATGGTACAAGATTTATTTGAAGCTCCAAGGCGAACAAAAAACGGCCATAAAAGATTGGCGGCAACAAAAAAAATCTGAGCAAACTACTCAACTAGTGGAAAAAAATGAAATTCGCCACCTTTCCGACAGAGGAAATCCAAAAGAAATTACAACCAAATTCAAAATTTTGACAAACGACAATGAAAAATTGAAATTGAAATCGAAATTAAATTCAAAATCAAAAGAGTTAATTAAAAAATGGAAGGAGGAGAAAGAAAACGAGCGATTAATGCACGAGGAGCAAATAAAATTACAAAAGCAAACAAGGCTTGTTTTGGAGAATCGTCAGAAATTAAGAGCACAACGTTTGAAACTTGCAGTCGAGGAGTACAAGAAAAGAAAAACACTAGAGACGAATTTCGAGAAAAATGAATGCAAATCGGAAAAAATAGTTAAATCCCCAGTTTTAATCAAGTCGTTCAGGTAATAATAAAAAAATGTGTACAAATTCTCTTAGAAAAAAATAACACTAAATTAAAAATATACACTTATACAGAAAGCAGGATAGTTACTACATAGAAAAACGGAAATATCCGAGAAGTGAGAATGCATCCCAGGAAATAAAAAATAAAACCAAAACGACATCAACGCAAATTTCCACACTACTGAAATATACCAAAGTTTGGAAAGAAAAATGTAAAAATATTAAAAAGGACCAAAGTCAAAAATCTCTCTACATAAAGGACATACCAAAAATGTAAGTTTTATTTCAGGAACAAAAAATAGAATAAACGGAATAAATAGAATGAATAGAATAAATAGAATGAATAAAATAAATAGAATGAATAAAATAAAGAAAATAAATTTGTAAAATAATATTTCAGGTCCATGGGAAGACGTAATTTTGAATCATTATAAAAAAAGCATTTTTATGGTGGAGTCAGGGCTCGAAGCAGTGGAAGTATTTAAAAAATACGGACTTTACGGACCAAAAATTGAAAATTATGGACCAACTGACAAAAATAGAATCGGGTCGAATGAAATATAAGAGAACATTTTACTTAAAACTAGAAATTCAATTTTTTATGTTTTATAATAATTAATATTAATAACTAATAAAAATAATTTATAATAATTAATATTAATAATTAATAAAAATAATTTATAATAATTAAAATCATTATATCAATTCAATTCTCATTTTTCACAATTTTTATCTAAAATTCTTCTTTATATCGATTATTTTTAATAATTTTCGAAAAAGTTCTTTGACAATTTTCAAATTCATTTCTTTACAATATTTAATTTTACGAAATTTCAATTATTAGTTAAATTCTTTTATTAAATAAATATGAAAAAATAGAAAGTGAAAATAGTATTAAAAAACTCAATTAAACTTCTTGAAAAAAAATAATTACAAAATTCAATTATTTTTTAAAATTCAAGCTATATTGCTTTTAATATTCAATGATTATTTAAAATTTTAACTGAAATTCATTTTTATCAAATAAAATTCAATTTTTATCAAAAAATTTTTTACAAAAATTCAATTATTTAAATAAAAACAAAACGCACTTAAATAATTTATTGAAGAATTGAAAGTTTCTTAAAATTTAATTCCCATTAAAAATTGTTATCAACAAATTATCAAATACTTGAATTCTATTAACGAAGTTTAATAAAATTTTTAAGAATAATTACATTTTTAGAGAAATTCGATTAAAATTGTATTAAAAATAATTGAAATTCTGCATTGAATTTTATTATTTATGAAAATAATTGAATTCTTGCGAAGAATTTTATTATTTATGAAAATAATTAAATTCTTGCGAAGAATTTTATTAAAATTTTCAAAAATAATTAAGTTCTTATAAATAATTAACAGGAATTCAATTATTTTTTAGAAAATTTTAAATAAATTTTCTAAATTCAATTATTTTTTTATAATCTAAGATTTTAACTAAAATCTATTTTTAAATCAATGTTTATGAGAAAATACTACCAGAATTTCATTATTTAAATACAAAAATAAATAATTTATTGAACAATTGAACGTTTCTTAAAATTCAATTCCCATAAAAAATTGTTATCAACAAATTATCAAATACTTGAATTCTATTAACGAATTTTAATAAAATTTTTAAGAATTTTAGAGATTTTTTTTTACATTTTAGAGAAATTCGATTAAAATTGTATTAAAAATAATTAAAATTCTGCATTGAATTTTATTATTTATGAAAATAATTAAATTCTTGCGAAGAATTTTATTAAAATTTTCAAAAATAATTAAATTCTTGTAAAAATTTAACAGGAATTCAATTATTTTTAAAAATTGTAATAAAATTCTTGGCATAAATTAAAAATAACAAAATTCTTAGCAGATCTTTAATTACTTTCAGAAATTAAAAAAAAATTATTCGCAAGAATTTAAATATTTTCGTAAAATAATAAAAATATTTAAATATTTAATTAAAAATATTTAAAAATAATTTAAAATATTTAATTAAAAATATTAATTTGATAATAAAAATCTTTGCAGGGAATCAATTATTTTCAATAGTCTTAATAAAATTCTTCGCAAGAATTCAATTATTTAAAAAATATTAGAATTTTAGCACAAAATTCAAACATTTTAAAAAGTTTTGATAGAACTTTTTTTGGTAGAACATCAATTATTTAAAAAAAATTTTTTTTTTAAATTTACCAAATTAAATTATTTTTAAAATTTTAATGAAATTCTTCAAAAAAATTCAATTATAAAATAAGATTTTAACTGAAATCTATTTTTAAATCAATGTTTATTAGAAAATTCTACGAGAATTAAATTATTTAGAAACAAAAATAAATAATTCATTGAATAATTGAATGTTTCTTGGAATTCAATTCCTATTAAAAATGTTATTAACAAATTTTTAAACAATTAAATTCTTTGGATGAATTTTAGTAAAATTTTTAAGAATTTTTTCGAGGAATTCGATTAAAATTCTATTAGAAATTATTGAAATTCCTAAAAAGTAAATTTTATTTACGAAAATAAATGAATCTTGGTAAAATTTTATTAATTATGAAAATAGTTGAATGATTGCAAAGAAATTTATAAAAAAATTTTGTTATAATTGAAATTCTTGTAAAATTTTTGTTATGTTTTGAAAATAATTCAAAGTTTTTGTAGAATTTTATTAAATTTTGTTTTTTAAATAATTTAATTCTTTTGGCAAATTTTATAAAAATAGTAGATATTAAACAATATTTAATTTTTGCAAAGAATATTATTACTTTTGAAAATAATTGAAATTTTGCAATGGATTTTATTAAAATTTATGAAAATAATTGAATTTTATTACATTAGAAAATAATTGAATTCGTCTGATAAAAATTGTTAATTATGAAAATAATTGAAATTTTATAATGAATTTTAATAAAGTTTTTGAAAATAATTGAATTTTGTTGAAGAATTTTGCTATTTATTTACACAGATAATTGAAATGTTGACGTTTATTAGTTTTTTTTTAAATATACGAATTTCGGAGAGGAATTTTGATGTTTTTAAAAATAATTGAAATTTTGACAAGAATTTAAAAAAATTTTGGAACATAATTGAATTTTTGCGAAGAATTTGATTACTTTTAAAAATAATTGAATTTCTGCAATGATTTGTAATTTCTCTAAAATTCTCCAAATTTTATCGTACAATTTACGAACTTTTCATCCTTTTTTGAATGAAATTGCGGACTCAACGGACCTTTTTTAAAAAAACGGACTTTTACAGACTTGAAGCAAAGTTACGGACTTTTTCAGGATCCCTGTGGTGGAGTAATTAAAGACTTTAATTATATATACTTAGTTTATTTTCCTTACGAACGTATTCCGACGATGTACATTATGAGTAGCGTTACATCTTATCCAGAACAATAGTCACCCTTTTCCTTTTTACTTTTACAACGTTGTAATTTTAGGGATCGCTATGGATAACATTAACACTAAACAATTTTTACTCAAATATATATTTCTATTAACCTTTTTCTCGTCAAATTGATATATTACCAAATACAAAAATTGTATCTTACTTGACACGATATTTCAACACCTCATGGAAATACTTATTAATAAGAGTTCTTATAATAATTTTAAACTATAAGTAGAAATATAATTATTTGAAATTAAAATTCTATAGATTTTTATTACAATGAACAGAGTAACGTCTAAAATGAAACGTATTCTTGAAAAAACTGTATTCGTTCTTTTTTTTGTATTTTTTACTTTCCAAATTTTTTCTTTAAAATTAAAAAAAAAACAGTTGAGGCTCCCCTTCTGCTTTTTTTTTGTATAATTGGTAATAATAAATATTTACACACGTAAAATTTGTACAATGCAATTTCTCACACACTGCGTATTTACTCTATTATTGTTTTTTCTTTACGCCACTGTACGGATTATCGAGCGAATTTGACGGAATTAAAAGTTTTCTATTTTAACTTTCGGAATTCCGTTTAGAAAACTCGAACAATCTCATATATAAGAAAAGAAGCATTTTTTTTCTATTATTATTCTACCATTGCACGCTAGAAAGGACGGTGAGGCTCAGATTAACGATCTTAACCGCTTTTATTTTATCAAAAAATTTCACGCACTCTTTTACACACTGTTAAAACAAAACCTCACGAGATCGCCAAGTCATGAATGTCTCTAGAATAATTTAAATTATATTCGGCGCTTTTACGTTTATAAGAAAAACGTCTTCTAAAATCACAGCTCTTAACAGTGTAATTAGCCATTCATTCCATTAAAAAAAAAAATTGAAAGTTAGTCAATAAAGACTAACGATTTTATTTACGTATATAAAAATCAAGAAGAAACCAAGTTCAAGTAAATTTCTTCTCAAGCAATTGTCACGGATTTTCTCTAAATTTTTAAAAACTAACATTTTTTTGATCAAAAGACGAGGACACAACATTTTTTTTTTTTTGTTTAAATATAATTTCTCAACGGCAAGAGACATTTTATCGCAAATCATTGAACATTCATCTATGTACTGTATATTGCGTGCACTGGTTAATTACATGTAAATAGACCTTTTTTTAAAAACAAAATCTTAAAAATTATTTTCAGATTTTTAATTATTCGACTATATTGTCGAAATTTATGAATTACTCGGTAATCCGCAAAGTGGGATACTTTGTCGTTTTTTTATAAATTAGCTACACAGCGTTTTAAAACTGATAGAAAATTTGTTTTTTTTTTTTTTATTCTCGTCAAATCCCTCTGAACATAAATAAAGAATTCAGGAGTCTATAATGCAGTTCAAGATCTAGTTTGAAAGAAAATCTCCAAAAAAAAAAAAATAATGTCTAACTTCGCTTAGATGAAACTATATTTCTAGCAACAAATTTCAGAATAAATACCTAAGATTGTAACAAAAATTTTAAGTATTCTTCATTACGAAAATAAGATTTTCACTTGAAGTTCTTTTTTTATGTACACATATTACAACGTTTTTTCATATAATGTATATTATTCTACCACATTGTTCCTTTTTTTTCTTAATATACACGTTGAGAATAATATTGTAATCCGAATTTTCAAAAGCACAAAAATTTAACGACAAAAGTTCCCTGTTTTTTTCTTCTTTAAAAATCACTAATTTTTCATATTTAAGACAATGGTCCTTGATTGAAATGACATTTTTTTCTCGCATTTTCATAAAAAAAAGAGAGAAATTAAACAATGCAAGAATTCTTATAACGTTATTTATGTACAAATGATTTTGTTCGAGTGAAACTTGATTAACTATTAGCGCTCTATTGTACTACAATGTTTAAACTTCCTATTCGATCTTGATTTAAAATGTCCAGAGAAAGTTTCAAAGATTAAAGAGCAAGATCAACCTGCACTTAACAATTTTATAACCATCTTTTGAAGGGCAACATCAAACTTTCCTATGATGATTTTATCATTTCCTTTCAACTCACCAACTAGGATGGAGCAAAAAAAAAAAAGAAGTTAAATTATCTTGCACACAATTTCAAAATAGTTTCTCTAAAATCATTCACTATTTCACGAATTTAATTTTTTTTTACTTATCTAATTTAAAAGCAGTTTAAAAAATACATAACAATAATGGGAATATTTCTGTAGTAAAATTTTCTTTTTCAAAAGTCTGGAATTCATTTTATTTCATTTTTATCCCCATTTACAGTAACTTACAAGAGTTACACAGACAGTATTTTTCTTTAATAGAAAATATTTCGATTTTCTATATAAAAAACGTTTCTCTACATACAAAAAGAAGACTATATCACTAACAAAAAAAATAATGAATAATTAGAAAAAAATAATTAATTGAAAAAAAAATTAAAAAAAAAAATTTTTTTTAAATTAAAAAAATGAATTAAAAATAATGAATTAAAAAAAATTACAAATGAAGCAATTGAAGATACGAAAAATGTAAACATTTTTTGTTTTCACCTAAATGAAGATGCAATTTACATAGAGGATTCTACTATCCTAGAGAATATATAAAAAAAAAGTTTTTTTTTTTTGATCTAGAGCCAATACTAATACAAAATCATGCGGAGAGGAATAAAATAAATTAGGCAGTCGTGGAATTAGTAACAATGAAAATTTACTAATCGCTCCACCCTAATTTCAGTGATTGTTTTTCTTTTTGACGAGTTAACGTGACCTTCTTTATAATTGCGCAAAGAGCGTCCACCACCGGTATCGACGATTTGCACGAGAGACTCTTTTTTTAGATTACATACAACCTTAAAACAACTACGAGAAGTGTACTCATATTTTTTTTTTTCTTTTTCGAAGGTAATACACATATTTACACGTCACTTACACCTGAAAATCAGGATCACTGCAATCGTCGCCACTATCACTACTGTCGGAGATTCTTCTTCGCTTCTTCTTTTTGTGTTTTTTCACTTTTTCCGTTTTGTGCTGACGCTGCTTCCTGTGCTCCTTCATTTCCGGATTGGCGTGAATTGTGATTTTCGGAACTCGCGGCGGCATTGGATTTACCGAATTGTTCGAATGATCCGTTGAATTGAGATTCGGAGCGATTGGCTCGTGAATCGTGACAGTACCGCCGGTGAATTTGTTTGAATCGGCATTCATTCCGTGGAGAGTTATGGTCTCGCGCTTGCCTTCGCCGTCGCCCTCCTCGTCGGGATCGTCGGGGTCGAACTTCAACATCAATTGCTTGAAGTCCAAGTAGGCTTTGACGAGTTTTCGCCGGCCCTCCTCGTCCAGCTCCTCGTTGCTCTCGCCCTCTTTTAATTTCTGCAGCGTCGCTTTTGGTTTGAATTGCAAGCTGCACTTTCGATTGACGGCCTTCTCGTAGACCTTGGCGGCTTCTGAGGGGGAATACTGACCGATTTTCGCGTCGGAGAAGCCGTAGAGGTCCTTGAGGTGTTGCCTCAGGGTGAGGAGGAGTAGGAAACCTTGACTCGCGGTTATGAGTTCTCGCAGGATTCGCGTGTCTTGGGGCAGCCTGGCCATGACTGACTCCTCGTCCTCCTCGTCGTCCTCCTCGTCCTCGAGAGTCGAGAGCAGTTGATCGGCTCTGGGTTGACCGTCGGGGCCGATCATGATTGTCTGCTCGGCGGGGAAATTCGGCAACTTCGAACTGCCCTCTTTTGGTAGCAAGTTTTCCCTGAAGGACTGCACGACGTTCGTTCCGGACATGGAGATAATGATGTCGATGTGGTGAATTATGAAGAGCGGCTCGTCCTGAACTTGATAGGCGAAGTAAGCCAAGTTGTCAGCGAGGTACAACATTTGGGAGAGACATGTCTTGGCCGTCTCGTCGAATTGCTTCAGAAACGAGAGGACAATGGCTCGTCTTTGCTGCTTCGTGCTCCTGAGGATCGTGTAGAGAAATCCGTTTAGACCCGAAGGGTACTCGCCCTCCTTGGTTCTCATTCCACGCACCGTGGTGTCGTTCTGGAGAATACTCTGCAATCGATAGCTGAGCTTGATGCCGAATTGCGCTCGCATGTGAATGAAGCCCGGATACTTCTTCTCGATGTCCTGGAGTTGCTTGTCGGCGCTGTGGCTCACCATTTTCTCGCAGTCCGTGCTCATGCAGACGAGGTAGGGTACAATTTGAACAGGATGCACGAGACCCTGGGCGAGAATCAACTGAATGACTTTCAGAGACGCGTGCCTCACGTTCACGTTCTGATGAAGGAAGGACTCGAGAATTTGCTTGAGGTAAAGTTGAATGACCGTGCTGGCCATTCCGGAAGAGACGTCGCCCATTTCCTTGAGATTTTCGTGCTTCGATAGTTTCGCCCACGCTTGATCCTGCTTAATCATTCTGGTCTCCTCCTCCTGCAGGTAGATTTCGATGTTGTTGAGAACCTGAATTCGCATGTTGTCGGAGGCGACGTCGGACGTCATCAAATAGTGATACAACTCTTTAATTTCGTCGAGCATCATAAATTCGTAATGCCTTATGCAGAGAGAACCAATTGACTTGAGAGTGAATAGCTTGATGTCCTCGTTGTCCACGTGGACAAAGTAACTCAGAGTCTCGAAAACTTGATCCTTGATGTTCTCGGGTAGACCTTGTATGACTTCGCCGTCAGTGAAGTCAAAGTGTCTCAGCAGCAAGCCGACTGTGAAGAGTGCACGTCGGAAGAAGGGTCTGTACTTGAGTAGAATCGGATGATCGGGATCCTTCTCGTACTTGGATTTGTAGTCGGTGAGGTGCCCGTAGTACTTGTTGAAGCAATCTCGGATCAACTTGAAGTTTCTCGTGACATTGTTGACGATGGAACCGAGGCAGGAGAGACAACTTGCCACCACAGACTTGTCGTGCTGTAGAATTAATTTCACCGAATCTTCCTCGAGTTGAGCCAAGAATGTCTCGCTGGGATGTTCGATGAGCGGAACGACGAGTTCGAGAGTGTGCGCCACGCTGCTTATGATCTGATAATCACCCTGTGTTTGCATTTTCAGACTCAAATAGGGTTGAAGGGTTATGGCGTGATTGACAAGCAGCTGCGGTCGAATCTTGGCGAATAAATGCAGAGTCGTGAGACAGGCAACCAATCGTTGTGACGATCCCTTCTTCTCCGAATGTTCCGCTCCATCGAGAGGTGTTTCTTCGAGACGCAAAATGTTCTCGATCAAGCACTCGACAATCTGCTTACAGGCTGTCAGCAATATCTTTGGAGGCTCAGTCTGCATTTTCGTGCTGTCTTCCTTGTCTTCCTTTGGCTTAAATAAACTAACCAGAAGCTGTTCGAACCACTCCAGACCCATGTCCTTGCTGGCTGCAACCACGTCCGTGATGTTCATCACCTTCCGCAGCAGTGCCTCGGAATCAACCGAAGGTCGCTCTCGAACCGGAGTGAACCACATGTTTTGAAAGACTTCCATAACGAGCTTTCGAATTCCCTCCTCGTCATTTACTCTTCTTATCATCTTGACACAAATCTCGGGTATTTTGGGAAATGTGGGACACTCCATGCAAACATCCTTGAGGATCTTAATCACCCTCTTTCTCACACTGACTCCAGTGTCCAGGATTCTCGATGACAGCATATCGTAATATTTATCGATCAGTTCGGGCCTACTGAGAATGAACTTCCCCACCAGATCGACCGCAGCTTCTCGTACAGACGTCGAGTGATCGAGGAACGAGTGTTTCACTCCCATCTGCATTTCGTTTCTACCAAGAACACTGGGATCTGCCTCCACAATCATCGTCAGACACTTCATCGCCTTGGTTCTAATCGCGATCGAAGATTCCGTCAACACCTGAAGAATCTGCATCAGATACCTGTCGAAGCTCTGCGAAAACGATCGTTTCGATGCGAGATACTGGGAAATCAATTCCGCCGAATTGTAATCAATGTAAGTTTGAAGAATGTCAGGCTTCGTTCCCGAACTATAGGGACGAACTTTCGATATTATCAGCTTCTTCTTATCCTCAATGATTCTGTATGTCTCCGAATTCTTCTGCTCATTATTATCATTCTCGTCGGGATCGATTTCCTCAATGTCTGAATCACTGTCCTCCTCACTGTGATGCTTGTTTTTCTTTTTCGTTCTCTTCTTGTGCGACTTTTTACTCGGACTGTGCTTCGGCTGATGACCGACGCGACTCTTCTCGTCAGCACAATCTCTGTACCACTGGACCAAGTAAAAGTGCCTGGCATATCCCAGCGAAGCGTCTTTCGTTCCATTAACGGCCAAGTAGTCCAGGAGTACCTTCTGCAAAAATACCGTTCTCTCCTCGTCTTCAGTGAGACCCTTGATGTCCTTGTCGTGCACTCTGTCGTAGTCGGAATCCTTCTGCTGCTCAGCCTTAATGTCCTTGATGATTTGATCGATGGTCGAGAGTTTGCAGGCGGAATTAACGGCGTCCTTTCTCAATCTGGCGGCAACGACTCCCAGGTAATCGATGGACGCGACTCTCAACGACATGTCTGAACTCTTATTCGAAAAATGCCCGGCTAATAATTTGCCCAACAAGCTGAGAAGTAGTTCGGCGGCAGGCCATTCTGGTTTGTTGACCGTTGCCAGGAGATCTTGAATGAAATTTTCAAACAGAGGTCTATAGTCCACTTCGTCGCCTTTGCTTCCACATTTGTTGAGGAATACTCGTAAAAAATTTGCCGCCGTTCTCGTTGCATTATCGTATTTATTGATGATTAGAAGATCGGCATCGACGTGACCCGCCTTCTTCTCCTCCTTTTTGTCCTCGTCGTCGTCTTTTCTCGTCACCTTGTCCTGACCGATATTTTCTGGAAGAACAACGACGCACTGAATGAGCTGCAGCACAAGGGCGGTCAGCATCTGAATATGATCTTCGGAATTGAGTCTATAGGACCTTAGGCTTCGCTTGCTGCTCGGAAGTCTCGCTATTGACGCCAAAATGTCATCCAACAGGAGTCTCCTGTGCTTTTCGTATTTCGTGAAAATGACAGTCACTAGTTTCAACGCACTCAGCTGTAGATCGCTGACTGACTCGACGAAGAACGGCGAGACTCCCAATGTTGATGCGTGAAGTACACTTGTATCGGTGAGGACTTGAATGTTGAAGAGCTCCGACAAAAGTCCCACGAGTTCGGTCATTTTGTTGTAAATTTGAAGAATGCTCTTCTCTCTCACCTCCTTGGTGTGGCCTCTCTTCTTTCGACCACTTGAATTAAAATTGTCAGTCTTGCTTTTTGAGTCTATTCTGTAGACGGGATCGAATGAGGGATAAATGGTGTTTTGTAATTGAAATTTCATGAAGACGATTATTCGGTCGATTACGTCTTCTAGGTAGACGGTTTTCGGCATGTTAGTGGACGTCATGATGTGTAGGGAGACGAGGGAGGCGTCGACGGCTCGTTGGACTCGCTCCATGACGAGATTCGACCATCGTCGACTCGCCGCGACGTCGTCATCGGGATCTGCGAGGGGAGAGACACTAGCACCATCTCTTATGTTCTTCTCCAGGATATTCAACAGTCTGACGAGTCTATCGGTGGGAATTGATTCCATTGCTCCTAGAGCCTTCAGTTTCGCGGCTTCTGTACACAATTCCTGGAGATGGTATTTTTGGATGAGCAATTCTTGGGGAACGTTGCCGTCATCCTCCTCGTCGGTCATATTTGCCGCGTCTTCGGTGTTTTCGAATATCGTGTCCATGGTTGAATTGAACCGCTGATAAGTGTTCGTTTCCATGAGTTCTTCGACGCTTAGCTTGGCGAGTACGGGCACGAGTTTCTTCTCGTACTTTCTGATTTTTGGCTTCGGCGGCGACAAGCTGTTTTCTTTCTCCTTCTTCTCGTCAATGTCACCAGCATTGAAATCTTCGTCGTCGTCTTCGATGGTCCTCTTTCGTCGCCTTGATTTAATGTCCTCCTTCTTCCTCTCGGCTCGCTCCTTTTCCCTCTTCTCTTGACGCTCCTTGGCTCTTGCCTTGAAGTGTTTATTGTTTTTCTCGACTTCCTCCTCACTTTCGGACTCCGATTTAGCGGCGTCACTGTTCATGAGACCCATTTTCGCGGCGCGGGTCGGCGCCTTCTCGACGAAAGCACTGAGACTTTTTTGCATTAGAGCCTGATCGGCGAGGGACAACCTGTTCAGCATCACAACCGGCTCTTTCATTGGCAACTTCTGATCTTTCTCGGCACAATTTTGCTGAATGCTGTCGAATGCTGTGGTTTCGGCGGTTATTGTGCTGGTTCCAGTGGTGTCAGTGATTGGACATGTGGAACTGATACCGGCTAAATTCGCCGGTATCACGTTGTCCAAGACATCGGGGGCTTGCTTCGACTCGAGACTGTCGAGTGTTAAGGCGATATCGGAGATGTTTGTGGTCGGATCCAGGACGAACTGTGGATTACTTTGCAGGGCGTTGTCGAAAACCATGCTCTGATTGTCCATTGGATGTTGCATGTGTTGATTGACGACGGGTTCGAAGATGTTTTGTTGCAAATTGACATTCTGATGTTGGGCGACATCGGTGTGCATGGGAGATGGAGCTTGAAGGGGAGACGTCATTTGCATCGGAGAAGCCACATGCATTGGAGAGGTGACTTGCATCGGAGAAGTCATGTGGATGTTTTGTCTCGGTGTCATGGTCGACATGTTGTGAGTCTGATTGGCCAGAGTGGCGAGAGGTGCGTTCGGTGAGGTCATATGCGCTGGGGAGTACATATTCGGTTGGCGATTTACATTCGACATTGCACAGGCGGAGTCATCCGTCATGTGCTGCGGAGTCGTAGAAGTTCGTGTTTGTTCCGTTATAACGCTCGCTCTGGACGAAGGAGAAGGCACAGCAAACGGAGACATCTGCGATATTTCCGCATAGTTTTGAGGCGTGAGTGGCATTCTTGGATGCTGAGCATGGGAGATGCCACTTGCGGGAGGAGGAGGTAGGACCGATTTTGCAGCGGCAGAATGAGCGGGACTGCTTTGTGGTGTCTGCCTGGATCCAGAAGAATTCGAGTACGATGGTGAAAATCGACCACAACTTGCCGGTGATTGATTTGCATGCAGCACATTCGAACCTTGGGACCAATTTCTCGGGGAGTTGTACTGTGGTCCTTTGAAGACGTGCGGGTTTATTTCGAGTATAGCTTTCAGGAGTTCGGGTGTATTCTGCTCGGAGTCGAGCGACTGCTCCGTGTTGGCATAGTGATCCTTGAGTTCTATGTGATCCGAGGTTGTCTGCGATAACGAGGATATTAGCTGTGGAACTAAATTGTCGTCCCGGACACTCAACAATATTTGTGCTTCTTCCGCGACTCGAGGATGAAAGAGGAGAGACTTATTGGTCAAAGAGGTTTGTTGTAATGGCGTAGGCAGGGGCATTTCTGATAGCAAATCAGAAAGACTCGCAATACCTGCGAGGGTTGTTATTGGTACACTCGGAATTACCCCATTCATTTTGACTTTGATTTGTTCTGGCATTACAGCCCGACCTGAAAATTATCTTACAGATGATTCCTTAGGATGACAATCTTTTAAAATCAAGAAAAATCACTGAAAATATTTATGAGAACAATTTTACCCTCGCCGACCCATGGATTTTGGTTTAAGGGAAATAAAATGTTTTTTGTCGCACCATCGGCAGAAAAATCGAAAATAATCATCACTAAACATCAACGTTTTGGATAATCCACTATTACTACTTTTTCTTTTTTGTTAACCTATTTGCCCTAATAATACGTACGAGTAACACTAACACTAATGTTAATTGTGGGAACTTAACGCAGTCTCTTTTAAGTTCCCATTGTTCACTTTTTATAATTCATCCACATTTTGATGATGCTCTTGGATCTTGCAGTAAACGATCCATGATTCGCTCCTTTAGAATGTTTACCCTAAAACATACAACTTATTAATTTTTTTTATACGTACACTCATTTTTCAATTTGTAAAATTACAAATTTATAATTTTTCATTAAATTAATATTCTAACAAATCTGAAAATGTAAAAAAAAAACGTAACAGGAGAAAGTTTTTATAGTCTCATAATAACGATATAAAAAAAATACTAAAAATTTTAATGGTAAGCATTTTCAATATTGATAAAATATTAACAAATTTTTAAAAAGTATTAAAATATTAAAATAATTTTTTTAAAGTTTTTTGAAAATAGTTTTTAATAATGGTAATAATATAGTAAATATTAACAATGACATGAGAGAAATATTTGTCAATTGACAAATAAAGAACGTATATACACGTTTGGAAGTTTAAAAAAAATATTATAACTGATGTTTTTTCTAATTATGCTTAAAATTATAAAATAATAGTTTGTATATATAATTAACAAAGATTGACTTTTATCTAATCTATAATTTGTTTTATTGTTAAAGAAACTTTTTATACTTTTAACCTTATATATTTTTGTAGTCTTATCATGTTTTACTATTTTAACATAGCAGAATGACATTTATGTATCGATAAAAACAACAATTATGTGATTCGCCAGTCAGAAAAAGTAGTTGAAAAAATTAATCTCAATAAGTTTATATTAAAAAAATAGTTTATAAAAATAATTGAAAATAACGAATAACTACGTTTCTAACATACTAAATGTTTTCAAATTCACAAATATAAACAAACATAAAATCGTATTAAAAAATTCTGCATTTTCCTTTTTTTTATATAACTTTTTCAAATTAACTAATTAAAAATTATTCATTATTGTTTTTTATTTCTCTGAAACTTGAATATTTGAAATATTTTTGATTGTAAACAAAACTTTCTAATTGATTTCCAACAAGTAAACTATTGACGTTTAAAAAATTTGCAAAAAATACGTTCTCAATACTCTTTTATACATATTAACGACAAAACGGGCACATAGTCGAAAAATGCATATAAACAAAGCAGTGTAAGCTAAAGCTGATACGAAAAATTATTTTAAATATTGGAAAATTGCATATTAACGTTAAATTTGACAATATGAGAAAACATTTAGGTGAAATATTGATAAAAAATGTGAAGAAAATGTTATTTTCACAACATTTTGTGTTATTTACCTTCAGTTAACTGATCCTAATGATTATTTATGCTGGACGATTTAATAAGCAAAGAAACGTTTTTAACTTGATATTTTCCCTCCTCTTCAGTTAGCGACTTATCAATTAAAATAATGCAACGATTATTTTTTATCCTGGATAACTGTAGCAGTCCTCCATCAGCAATTTTCTTCTCAAACTCTTCTTCTCAAGAAATCCATTCAATTGTCATCTGTGGCTGTGGCCTACTTGATAGGAGTCAAATAAGATCGATCAAAATGTGAAACAAACAACACTATTGCAAAATAGAACTTTCACTTACATCATTTGCTAAATCTTGTAAACATCATACTTTCAGATGTGATTGATCGCGAGAAAAGCACTATTTATAGTATGAATTTAACGAAAACAGACACAAAGGCGTCCATTTTGCTCAATGCTCAGCAGCGAGTTCGCGGAAGTTGCGTACTTGATTCCGGGCGTCGGATTTCAAATCACTTTTAAGCTCTATTCACAGGGCACGTGAAAATATTTTTAATTATTTTTTTAAGTAAAAAAGGCAAAAGTTTACTAAATTAAAAGAAATGTATAATTAAGATTTTATTGGAAAACTTGCATCCAGTACGTATACTTTATTTTTACTTTTGAAAACTAATAATTTTTGAAAAATGTATATTTTACAATTTTTTTAAATACATTTTTAAAATAATTATTTACTTTTTTCTATATTTAGTTTTTAAACAATAATACAGGTGTTAATTATTTATAAATTAAATTCATCTTTTAAATTAATTTTTTTAATTAATTATTTTTAAAAAAAAGATAGACTGTTTTAAAAATAATTTGCTATTTTTGCATGTATAGAAGAAAAAAACAAATTTTATATTTAAATTCGACTAAGTAAGGTGGAGTAATTTACATAAATTGAATTTTAAATTGTAAAAAAATTGTTTGAATTTTCTTTCATTAATTTTGTACTACATGTTTTAATTGGACTACTTAAATATGTAAATAACCAATTAAAATTGTTTTCATGTAAAATACCAGTTTTTATTGGTGTATGCAACTCGCGCTGTCGCGCAACAATTTGAACTTGCCTTTACACCTAATTTTTTGAATTTCTCATCTAAATACTAATTTTACGTTGGATATTCTCGATATTTAAATAAAATTTACTTATTCTTTGAAAATGATAAGATTCGGTGATTAGTTTGGTGAATTTAAAAGCATTGATTTATTCCTTTTCGACAATTTTTGACGTTTCACTCTCGACTAACTTCAAGAAACTGTCACCAGACGGAGCAACTATCGCGGCTTTCTTCACACTCGTCAAGAGAAAAAGTGTCAAACTCCAAAATGGCGCATTTCGACAGTGTAAACACCCAGTTTTTGTTAGTGAATGAGAAGAAAAATTAAAGAATTCTGGCTGGACAGTCAATTGCTATCTTCTTTTTATTGTTTCTTTACGCTTCGAGGAATTAAATTGAATGTTTATCCAAATGTCCGCAATCACCCACTCTATGCCAGGTAAGCTTACACAATACATTGATAATTGACATCGGAAGCGTTTTATAATTGTATTGAATTTGTTCTTATTTCTGTAAAAAATATTCAATAGTACAGTTTATTGTGGGGTTTTTTTTTACTTTCGCTGTCTACTTGAATCATTATTTTTAAAAGGTGTTCGTTTTTCAAGTTTTGTAGAATATTTTTAATTTTTACAATTATACAATTCTAGTTTTTGTAATAAAACCTTATACATAGGGCAAATTTTCTTAATGCTTTTTTTCATATTTAACTTTTTTTTTATATTTTGTTTTTTGGAAAAACGGAGTTAAATTGTAATGTAGGTAAAGAAATGTTAACACTAATGTTAACAGTACTTTACAACTTGATTGTTAATTCGAATGTTGTTTTTAATTTTTATCTGCAAATAATTGCACGCTAAATATATATAATTCAAGGAATTAAAATACTGTAAACATTTTAGGAATCGATCCATGCAAGATGGCTCAGAAGCGAAGCATTGACAGTATAGGGTATGTAAATCATATTACATAACTATAACAAATATTTTTAAATGATGTAAATTAAACTGCATGATTACTTCTAAATACTGCTATCTCGACACTTTTTACACACAATTTATTTCAGTTAAAAACTTAATTCTCTTTCTTTAAATTACAAGAAATACAAAAATTGAGATTGAAAAATTAAGCTGACTTTTCACTATTTGGTATCTTTTTATTTTTTTTTCTCAATTAGAATTTTAAAAAAATATTGTTTTCAACTAGAATTCTACTGTATTTTGATGGAAAACTTAGAAAGTAACAACTTTTTGCATTTCAATCTAAACACTTATTTTTTTTTTTGAAAACATTTAATTATTTTCGTGAAACTCTCTTAACATGAGAAATTGAAAAGATTTCTTTGCCTGGACAAACACACAAGAAGAATCGTTAATCTCAAAGACGACACACGAATTTCGAGAAAAAGCCTCAATACGCCTCTGCGTAAGTGAATAGAATTTTAATGTCACTTCTCGAAGGAAACGTAACATTAATTCAGACGTGATTTCGTAAAGTGATCGTTATTCGACCAGGTGTTTAAAATATAAAGTCCGAAAAGGATGTTCTTTTTGATATAAAATTCTAAACGTGATTGAATTTGTGATTCTATAATTATCATATTGTAAATTTTACAAATTTTATAAATTATAAATATACAAAATTTATAAATTATAAATATACAAAATTTATAAATTATAAATCATAAATTGTGAATTATAAATCATAAATTGTAAATCATAAATTGTGAATTATAAATCATAAATTATGAATTATAAATTATAAATTATAAATTATAAATTATAAATTATAAATTATAAATTATAAATCATAAATTGTGAATTATAAATCATAAATTATGAATTATAAATTATAAATTATGAATTATAAATTATAAATTATAAATTATGAATGATAAATTTAGAAACTTTACAAAATGTACTAAAAACATGTTTCAAAAAATGGTACGCGTAAGAACAGTTTTTTTTTTTTTTGAAAAATTGAAATTTTGTACATTCAGGTATTCCCTTGAAACAGGTTTTCAAATTTTCTCTTTTATATACATTTGTCATGGGGTTGGGACCCTACATTACAATTTACAGGTGTAAGGTTCCATTTAAATTACTGCCATCTTTTTCCTTCGCTTTAAGTGTAGAGAATTTATGATCCTTCTGTCAAACTGTCCGCCCTTTTAAATCCCGAGTAAAATTGAAAAGATCTCTCACTTATTTTTTTCCTTCTATGCTTCAAACATTTTTTTTGACACATCAAACCGATTTTTCTATTTTTTTATTCCACTCTTAATATTATTTTCCCTTAATTTCTAACAAAGACAAGAAATTTTAATATTCCAAAAAAGGAAACCTTGTGAAATACGAAACATCTGGAAATAATTTTTCTTTCACAAAAATTCAGGTACCTAGACTGTCTATTCGGAACGAAAGAACTAATTCTGACATTTTTACAAGTTTATCATTTTCACCAAATTATCATGTTTGTTGAAAATGTATTTTTTCATTTTATTTAAATTAGATTTCGTTACGAGGGGGAATTGTTTTTTCGCTCTTATTTCGGGAAGAAAAAAAAATAAAGTTAAGTGAAACTGTAGACGCGAATACTTAACAAATGATGCAAACTGTGGGTAACGGTAATTCTTGTGGACTTTGTTGACGAGAATTCGACCGATTGCGATTGCATTGTTCGAAAAATGAACGAGTAAGAATTCTCACATGATGGCTAAAGTGCGCCAGGGAGATTTCAATGCTTTACAATATTCTCGAAGGTTTTTGTAAAATTGTATCATTTTTAAAAGAAGTCGATTCTTTGCGAAATTGATAAATTGGGAATAAATAGAAATAGGATTAAAGAATGGTTGAAATTTAAAAAAGGGTGGGGGGGATTGCATGCGCCTTTGGGAGAAGAATGGATGTCTTGAATTTTGAAACAATATAATCAATGTGTGTTTGTGTAAATAGAAAAGTTTGAATAAATTTTCTCTCCGGATTAGGTTTATTGTGTACAAGTGTGCAACATGCACAAATGCGAGACGATGCATCGTGGTTAAAAGTTGTGCTTTATACGGTGGCTGTCTCGTTTACTGGTGGGAGAAGTGATAGTCTTTACCGGGGTACCACTAAGGCACATTATGCGGCTATGGTGGAATCAGTCACTGGCAAGTTGTGGGTGGTGACTAGTCGTCGAACGACTGGTCTCTTTAAATTTCTTTCTCGAATTACAACCATTATTCGTGCGGCTAATGTCTTAATGAAGTTATTTAAATGTCATCAGGGAAAAGGGAACTTAAATCCCAATTTTTACCTCTTTGGTCCTACCTGCTGTCAGGACGAAAATTTCCTTCTAACCAAATGGAATATTTTTTAGTGTTCACAGACATTTTCGTGTACCAGTCTTAAGTAAACAATAAATTTCAAGTTTTGCAGAAATCAAAAATTTTACTCTAACTGAAAGGAGTTCGTAAATATCTGTACGAAAACAAGGAGAAGCAGACTGGAGGACAAGTGTTGATGCATTTCAATTCAGTGTCAATAGGAGAGAAGTCCCTCTGCTTTGCGGTTCAGGAATGTGAAGAAACGCCAAAGCTCCAATAACGTATACGATTCGATCTGTGAAAGTGAACAGACTTTTAAAAATCGTACAATTGATTCAAAAATCTATTTTTCCAAATGTTGACAAAAAGGAAAAGTACATGGGAAAATAGAAGCAAATGTCCTGCGAATATCGTCGCAAGAAAAGTGTTCTCGAAATCTTCAGTGGACAGAAGGGGAAATATGAACAAGGAGGAATTTTTGATGATGAAAATTTTTCGAAACGAAGAATTGTGAAGAAGATGTAGATTATTCGGGAGGTATTGAAGAAAATTTGATTGTGATTGGTTGTGAAAGTGACAATATTTGCAAAAGTGACGATCCAGTTCGCCAAAATAGAGTATCCTGGTGGTAGTGGAATGTACGGGGGTGGTACGGGAGGTGCAGGGTACGGTTTAGGTCCCAGCCCCGGTCCCTCTCACTATGGGGTCCCACCGGCACCACCCATGGGTTATCAATTGGGACCACCTCCCCTTCCACCTCCCGCGGGACCATCTTCCGGAAGTCAGCTTCTTTCTTACGGACCTACCCTATCGCCCCACCAGATGCAGCAAGTTCAAAATGATTCTCAACCCAAGAAAAGACGGAGGTAAATTTCACTGTATCTCCAGATAGAAAAAAAAAGCAGAGAGAATTCTTCCTGTAAAATATATAAATAAATATAATTACAGAAATATATTTCTATAATAATATATAGAAAACATAATATATAGAAACATATAGAAATATATAGAAACATATAGAAATATATATCTATAATGTATAAATTAAAATTTAATTTATCAAAACTCAAAATAGCTTTTCAATTTAATGAAAATTTCTCTCTGCTTTTAAAAAATACTAAACTGCAATAGGAAGATTGCAATATGCGTCTCGAAATTTTCTATTGAGGGACAATTTTTATTATATTTTGATATAATCTTAAATGTTTTGTGAGAAATGTTTTGCGTATTAATGTGTGAGAGTATAATATTATCGCAACACGTGGTCAAAACATCCGTGTACCGAGAATCGCACTAAGTAAACGAAGATAAAGTCAATGCTTTTTAGTGGAGGTTACATCAAAAATCGAATTGTTATCTTTAATTTTAATAGACTAACTGTATGCTATCACTTTTTTTTTTTTTTTTTGAAAATTGACAAAAAAAGAAGCTTATACGCTTCTCCTTAAATCTTATCTTATTTTCTATTTTTATCAATTTGCAAAGTGCGCTCATGTAAATGCGTTTTTCTTTCGTTTTATTGTTATTTTTGTTTTTATTCTCTTCATTTTAACGGCGGAGGAATATTTTTATCAATTATATAATTTAAACTTATACTGTGCACTGAAAAATGTTTATTTCATCAAATATTGTCAAATGATTGACAACAAAATTAAACAAAAATTTCTAATTTACTTTTTATAAGAAATTGAATTAGTTTTTCTAAAGATATTCAACATTAAATCTGGAATTACATATTTTTATTATATTTGGTAAAGTCTGTAATTAAATATTTTTCTTATATTTGGTAATTAGGGAAGAAATTTCTAAAATCGTATATACTTTGAATAAAAAAGATCTTAAAATAAAAAAGTAATACTAAATGAATATTAAGTATTATAACTTATTGACAATTAGCTGAATAAGATTAAAATAATAATAGAGATATTAATCTTTTTTATTATTTTCGTTATATTGATTCATTTTATCAATTACTCGGTACAAGTATAAATATTGATTTGACAGACAGTCGTTCTTTACTCAAATCGAATAAATTTCTTGCAAGAATCATTTCCAACCGAATTTTTAAGTCGATAAAATGAAATGTTTCTTTTTTTAACTCATCGTCAGCAGCTTTTGAATAAAAATATTTTGAGTTAATAAAAACATACATATGTAGTTGCTTGACACTTCCTTGTAACTTATTATGTTCCACTGTACAATATTCTGGGAAATCCGAATTGTTTTTAAAGCAGTATTTATACAGTAATATAATTTTTTCCTCTAATTAACATTAAGTCATAATTAACATATTAATTTAAAACCATTTTTTTCAAATTTAATCTTTAGGACAACCAATTCAATTTGTCATAAAAAGTGAATTAGAAATTTTCGTTTTAGTTTAACTGTTTTTTTTTCCCTCCTATAAAGTGGGAATTTTTTTTCCCCGCAATGAGATTGCAAAAAAAAAGTGATCTTTCTGTTAAAAGAATTGTTTACGTGGCTGTTCCCCTGTTGTTACCGCGTGCAACACACGCAACTTCTAACAAAACCCACTCGTTGCCGAACTCGTCACGTAGCAGAGATTTGTGGTCATTCATATATAGCCGATTACCAGATCGTTATTACATAATCTACACCTTCAATATACTTCAAAACTCGAACATATCTCGAAAAAATTGTATCTGTCACTTTTCACCTATATTTCTCCACATGTCTATTGTTTGCTAGAAAAAAAAGTTTGACACACAAACATTTAAAAAAAAGTTCTCATTTAAACGTATCATTTCTTTCACGAAAAAATATCGAATTATGTCAATTTATGAAAAAAAAGATCTATTTAAAAAATTATATAGTAAATAAAAGTAGTGTCAAGATTAGGAAACAGTGTCATAATAGAAAAAGTAATAATAATAGAATAGAATAGTAATAATAATAGAATAGAATAGTAATAATAATAGAATAGTAATAATAATAGAATAGTAATAATAATATAATAATAGAAAAAGTGTTCATGCCATTTATTTAAATATTTGGAAAAATTCTTCTATTATTTAATGTTCCAAATTGGCATTTTGAAGACCTCGTGAAACAGATTTTAATTCAATGAAAACTCACTTTGCGTAAAATGAATAAAACATTCCTCCTTAATAAGAAAGTCTTTATGTGTAATTTTATTGATAACTGGATTAAAAAAAAATTTTCCAAACTTACGATGAGGAACGATAAATACATCGTTTCCAAGTCGTTAAATGTGATGATACGGTGGTGAGGAAACAATTTGCAGTGTTCAGTATGCTAAAACATTTTATAATTATGAGTCGATTAGTAATGCTGTGTGCATCTAACAATGCATATTTATGTCAAAAGTCGAAATTTGTCTTTTCTAGATCGACTTTCTTTGGATTGTTAAATTTAAAAAAGAAATTCCTCAACATTCCAAGAGAGAGAGAGCATATAGATAAAATATGTTTCAGGTGCGGAAAAAATTGATCGACAACGATCGTTGGACACTTAATTATCGAAAATTAAGCTTTAAAGTATAATCTTATTAGTAGAAAATTATAGTTCTCGGACTAGGTTTTTAATTAAGTCGTTACGGTCTCAACACTGCGCTTCGCATGTAGGACTTCTTAGAAAGCAATTTTATTTTACCTCAAATCTGGACTCTCGTTTTTCTTATAAGAGTTTTTTTTACACATTTGGGAAGGTAGATGTAAAAAATTAAAAGGGATTTATTTTCCTTTTTTGAATCCAAGTTTTTTGTTTTGAAGCTCAGGCCTCGGATATTTTGACTTTTTCGACTTTTTTTCGCCTATTTTCGAATAATGCGAATTTTATCGACTTTTATTAAAACATTGCGACTTTTTCGACTTTTCTTCCAAATTTTGCGCCAAAATACAATATTTTTGGCATAAAATGCAACTTATTTGGATTTTTACGCCACGTAAAATGTAACTTATAGACAAACTTTTGGATGTTTATTTTTCAATCAGTTTTGTAATTAAATGTTTGAAAATATTACAATTAAATAGATTTTGAATAATTAAACTTCTGTAAAATTTAATTCAAACTAAATCATCTTTTTAAGTGTTTTATTCCAATTTTTGAAAATTAACTTTTCAAGAATTTTAATTGAAAATGTTTGAAATAATATTAAATTATCAAAAATTATAATAAACAATCTTCAAGTGTAGATTCGATAAAAATTAAAATTAACGAAAAATAGGTTTTAAAAATAATATTAAAATAGTTTAGAAAAGAATAATTCTCTCAATTATTTCGTTATAATTTTTTTAAATTCAATCATTTTTAATATTTCCGAAAATTAAAATTCATACACAAGGTAATAAAATTAAAATTGTTCAAAATTATTTTCAACATTTTGGAGAAAATAATCATATATTGCAAATTTTCAATTAAAATTCTAGAAAAAAGATTAAAAAACAATTTTGTTTTAAATTATACAAAAATTCTTCAATTATTTTTGGAAAAATATACATTGCAATATTTATAAAAAAATTTATATTACAATTGTTTTATTACAATTTTTGAAGATTCAATGACCTTCGAGTGAACTAAATAAAATTTTTTTTAAATTCATTGCTTTAGAATTTTCAGAAATAATTTATTTCTAATTACAATTTTTTGAAAAATTTGACTTATTTTTTAAAATTTTTATAAAACTTTATTATTTTTCAAAAGATTTTGACAAATTTTGAATTATTTTTTAAATGTTTTACTAAATTTAAATTATTTTAAATCAGCTTTGAAAATATTTGACCAAATTTAAATTTTTTAGACTTTCTTAATTTTATTTAATTATAAGACTTTTTGTATTTTTAATAAATTCAATTACCTTCGAATAAAGTAAATAAAATTTCTTTTAAATTCACTGCTTTCGATTTTTTCAGAAATAAATTATTTATAATTACAATTTTTTGAAAAATTTGATTTATTTTTTTATGTTTTCATAAAACTTAATTATTTTTCAAAAGATTTTGACAAATTTTGAATTATTTTTTAAATGTTTCACTAAATTTAAATTAGTTTTGAAAAGATTTGACCAAATTTCAGTTTTTTTAGACATTTTTTAATTGTGTTTAATTGTAAACTTTTTTTGTATTTTGAATAAATTATTTAGAAATATTTCTTTATTAAAGTTTTCGAAAATGTTCTACCTTAATTAATATATCTTTAGATAGAAAAATTTAAGGTTTATATTATTATAACAAATTTGATTTTTTATACAGCATTACTTTATAATTATTCAGAAATAATTTAAGATAATTAAAATTCATTAAAAAATTTCATTAATTTATTTATATTTTTAAAAAACTCAATTAGTTTTCGTAAGATTTTTACAAATTTTGAATTATTTTTTAAATGTTTTATTAAATTTCAAGCAGCTTTGAAAATATTTAATCAAATTTCAATTTTTTACACATTTTTTATAATTTTACACATTTTTTATAATTATTTTTATAATTTTTAGAAATAATTTATTTATAATTAAAATTCTTCCAAAATTTTCATAACATTTTTTATATTTTTAAAAAACTTAATTATTTTTCATAAAATTTTTACAAATTTTGAATTATTTTTTTAATATTTTACTAGATTTAAATTAGCTTTGAAATGATTTGACAAAATTTCAATTTTTTACACATTTTTTATAATTATTTTTATAATTTTTAGAAATAATTTATTTATAATTAAAATTCTTCCAAAATTTTCATAAAATTTTTTATATTTTTAAAAAACTTAATTATTTTTCATAAAATTTTTTACAAATTTTGAATTTTTTTTTTAATGTTTTACTAGATTTAAATTAGCTTTGAAATGATTTGACAAAATTTCAATTTTTTACACATTTTTTATAATTATTTTTATAATTTTTCAGAAATAATTTATTTATAATTAAAATTCTTCCAAAATTTTCATAAAATTTTTTATATTTTTAAAAAACTTAATTATTTTTTGTAAGATTTTGACAAATTTTGAATTATTTTTTTAATGTTTTACTAAATTTAAATTAGCTTTGAAATGATTTGACAAAATTTCAATTTTTTAGACATTTTTAAATTATAATTAATTGTAAAACTTTTTGGTATTTTTAATAAATCAATTATAAATATTTTTTAAAAGTTAATTTTTACGAATTTCTCTATTAAAATTTTTGAAAATGTTATACCTCAATTAATATCTTGAAATAGAAAAATGGATGGTTTTAATTATTATAAAAAATCTGATTTTTTTATTTAAATAATTGAATTTTTGAAGAAATTGCAAAAAATGATTAAAAATTCATATGGATAATTGATTTAGAGACGAAGTTCAGTTAAAAATTGTAGAAAGTAATTAAATTTATAAAATGGTTAAAGTTTGAATTTTTACACCGAAAAAAAATATTCTTGTTTTAAGAGGACAATTCCTCTTCTAAAATCCTCTTACATTTTATTCTTAAATTAAGAATATTACTCTTCATTGGAGACTATTCCTCTACTTTTAAGAGGAATTACTCTTAAGTGGAGAATAATCCTCTTAAAATAAGAGGACGTTTTTTGGTCAATATACAAAAGGAAAATATGCATCAAAATAAGAGGAATCCTCTCAAAACAAGAATATTTTTTTTTCGGTGTAGAAATTATTAAATTCCAAAAGTTGAAATTTAAAAAATTTTCTTTCCTGTGAATAAAGAAGTAAGAATTGTATTTGAATATTTATTTGGCAAAATTATACAATTTTATTTGATTAATTTGAATTTTTGTGACAGCACTAAATTAAATAATCGACTTTTTTCTTTTTTTAATCGACTAAAGCGACTTTTTTTTGTTCGTTAAAGTCGATCTGAGGCATGAAAGCTCTAATTTTAATTTAAACTCTTAGTGAAATTTAGCTCCTAGCTCTATTAGTTTAATTTAATAAGTTAATAACTCTTTGGGAAATTTTAGTGAAAAATAATTTTCACTGTACTTGGGGAATTGGGGAAAAGAAAATGCCCTGCTTCTCAGAGTTGATCAAAATCATTTGCGAGCAAACGGTTGGTGACCAATAAGGTCGCTGGAGAGTGGATTAAGGCAAAGAATAAGAACCGCCTCTTATTGCAAACTCGATTTTAGAGCCGCCAATAGCGAGCTGTCGCTTAATATGCCTGTTCACTTTACCGCATAACGCAATGAAAAATTACGCCAGAAATCAGCATTAGATTTCTAATCACTGCATTGTTTTTCTGCTTTTCCGCATTTGGATTAAACCAATCTGTTGATATATAAACGATTCGCAAAAATCGTCTTTTTTTTAATTTTATAATTGCAAGAAATTTCAAAAATGTTGATGATTTGGAATTTTTTTCTATTGTTTTGTGCACTTTTTTTCCATTGACAACCGCACGTTAATTTATTCTTCATTATTCTTTTTATTAATTTAAGCAAAGTAAACTTTATACATATTTACTCGGCAGAAAAATGGAATTTTTTTGTAAGTCAATACTCTTATTTGCTCATCAACTTCACGAATGCAACGAAGCTTACTTATCTTGCGATCGCACTCATTCTTTAAGAAAGATTAATTATGTTAGGACAACTGTAAATTTTTTTACAATCGTGGTATTATTCCATAAAGAAATTTCTTGTCGACTTATTGTTTTCTGCTCGCTTTAAATATACACATGTGTTCTAAAATTTTATATATATATGTAAACAATTGTTTCTGTATTTTCAAATTTCTATTCAAATTGCAAGGAAAGAAGAAGGAACTTTTTCGAAAATGCATTTTCGATCGGGAGAAAAACGATCGCCATAAGTATGTATCAGGATGACTATCAAATGCGCGACTGGAGAGAATGGAGGCCAAATCGTGATCCTTGGAGCGAATGGAAAAATGAAAAAAGGCGCCATCGTAACGTAAATATTCTTTTTCCTTGTCGATATAAATCGAGATTTTGATCTAAGGACATTGGAGCACAGCTTCTGGAGTTGAGGAAAATATTTAGTCATTCCAGCAAATTGGATTTATTTCAAGGAGGGAGAATAAGAAAGTACGATTTTGATTGAAAGTACGAAAATGATTTTTTATGTTACTAAATTGAATTTTTCTTTTGCAATTTCATTAAAATTTGGATCAAATTTCTTTCACACGGTCAACGAGAGGTCGAGTAACCGTAGAGATTTCGATGAAGCATCTACCCTAGAAAGTGGAGGCACTCTTGGCGTACTGGTCCAAGGTCAAGCCCTCTTGCTCTGCGCCGAGGGAGAGAGAGGGAATGAGTACGTCGAATGCAAATTGCGAATTCACCGGAGAAGGAGAGATAAAAAGATAAACATCAGCAGATGCAGGGTGAATTACTGAAATTTGAGAAGCGAGTGCTTCCACAAGCATTGTCGGACATTGTAATTACCGTTTTCTAGGCGAAAATTTATCGAAGTGAAATATTTCCGAGTATCGGTGGGGAAATTTCCATAAAACGTGTAGCAGTGTCAACTCGGCGGACGCGTCATTATAAATCGTGTCTTCTTCTCTAACAACAATTCTAGGTATCTATCCTTTTCTCTTATCTCACGTAAGGTCCCCTAAAGGAAAAAGAAAAGAACATAAAGAGAGAAGAGTCTCTCGCCGTCCTTACAGTAAAGCTCAGCTCTGTGTACGATACCCGGATACGGGGCCCTTACACCCCCACTTCGACTATGATTCCTCGGTCCTATGGCCACGACCGGGGAGAAGGGATAGCGGGAGAGTTTTTACTCAGGGTCAAAACCGTACATCACCCGCACACAGCCTAGACTACACCGAAGATCACTGGCCCGGATTTCTATGCTCTTTTATATTTCCTCCATCCAGCTTGGATTCACTTAATTTCTCGACAGAAACGTTTCGACGATATAATGAGCGCACATGGTGACGGATTTACAGCTCAGTATATGTGTGTCTATATCTTTCCATCTATTTTCGTTTCTTCATTTTAACTTTCGCCAACTCTTTATTCCCCTTCACTCTTTTGTCTGTGTTGGCAAATGAAATCAGAAAAGATAAAAAGAAATTACCCGTTCGATGGGCATCGATTTTCGCGCAGGGGACGTGTGGAGGCGCTTAAATTACACTGCGGCATCGACATAAGTTGAGACCAACATTTTTCTCAGATGGAACAATCGGATAAAATTATTTAAGACGCTCTTTAAGTAAATTAGATTTTATTCTCTAAAAGTTACGTCACTAAAATCACTCTAAAATCAAAAGCTAGACATAGAAATTCCTCTAGTCGATCTAAAACTTGACAAGCTCTCATTATTTACTACATCCTTATCATAAAGAGAAAAAATAGTTAAATTGCTTTATATTTTTTTGAATTCTGAACATTCTGATAAATTTTCTTTTCAAGAATAACTATATATATTCACGAGGACATATCTAATTTTGTTTCTTCTTATGATAGGAAACTGTAAACGCGGATTGTCCGTAAAAGTAGCTTTTATATGGGAGCTTCGTTTACGTGTAAAGACGACTACATTGGAAATCGGCCAGGTGACGATGTATGATGACCAATCTTGGATTCAGACGCGTTTGATAAGCCGGAAGTTACGCTTAATGTATCGGTGACGCAACATTTATTTACAACGATTTATAGACTCCTTCACTTCTTCTTGCATTTTATGGTACGTGTCCGTTTAGGATCCATCCTTTCATTATCAAAAAAAAAATACACACACCGCAACAAGCCCATGTGCTATATAAACATAAGGGGTGATGAGAAAAAAAGTCTTTTTCAAAACGAATTTTTTTTATTCAACTTCTTCTTCTTTTTCTTTACAGATCCGATGAGGACGATCCAAGTGGAGCAAAATATCGAAGAATGGAGGACGACAATATGCAGGACAAAGAGAGATTTGCCAGGTGAGTATCGGATTTGAGATTGTAACAAAAAATAAGATCTGAGTCTGAAATTGGAATTTTTTGGGAATTTTACCAAACGTACTCAAAGTACTTGAAAGTATTCAAGAAGGAGAAAAGACGCAAAAAAAAACGCAGACGTTAAAAAAAAGATTGGGTCAGAGAAAAATTGAAAATCGGGAAAAAGAAAAAAAAAGTGAATCTCTTAAATTAATGTATAATGTATATGTCGAGACTTGGACTTGATTATAAGTTTTGATTTGCTTTGCGAATAAACACCCTGCGTATATATCTCTTGAAGATACGTACATATATTACGTACTACATGATACGTACTCACTAATGTGAGCCAATGGCGGAATGGGTAGCCCTCGCGGCTGCTCCAGCGTGGGAACATATGAGATATATACGTACAGCATCTTTACAGTTTCTTCACGATAAGAGGAATCTTAAGGGTGCTCTGCAATTTCAAAAAAATAAAAATAAAAAATATTCTCGATTCTTTCGTTTAAATTCAAAATTCAATTCTCTCGTTTCAGGGCCCGAAGTAGGTTTGTAACTCCTAAAAAAGTCCGTAACTTTGCTTCAAGTTTGTACAAATCAGTTTTTTTTTTTTACAAAAAGGTCCGTAAAGTCCGTAATTTCATTCAAAAAGGATGAAAAGTTCGTAAATTTTACGATATAATTTGGAGAATTTTAGAGAAATTACAAATCATTGCAGAAATTCGATTATTTTAAAAAGTAAAAAAATTCTTCGCAAAACATCAATTATGTTCCAAATTTTTTTTAAATTCTCGTCAAAATTTCAATTATTTTTAAAAACATCAAAATTCCTCTCCGAAATTCGTATATATTTAAAAAAAACTAATAAACGTCAACATTTCAATTATCTGTGTAAATAAATAGCTAAATTCTTCAACAAAATTCAATTATTTTCAAAAACTTTATAAAAATTCATTAAAAAAATTTCAATTATTTTCATAATTAACAATATTTTTCACACGAATTCAATTATTTTCTAAAGTAATAAAATTCAATTGTTTTCTAAACTAATGAAATTCAATTATTTTCAATAATTTTAATAAAATCCATTGCAAAATTTGAATTATTTTCAAAAGTACTAATATCCTTTGCAAAAATTAAATATTCATCAATATCTACTATTTTTATAAAATTTACCAAAAGAATTTAATTATTTAAAGAAAAGATTTACTAAAATTCTACAAAAACTTTTAATTATTTTCAAAAAATAATAAAAATTTCACAAGAATTTCATTAATGACAAATTTTTTTTATAAATTTCTTCACAATCAGTCAACTATTTTCATAATTAATAAAATTTTACCGGGATTCAATTATTTTCGAAAATAATAAAATTCTTTTTAGGAATTCAATTATTTTTAATAGAATTTTAATCGATTTCCTCAAAAAATTTTTAAAAATTTTATTAAAATTCGTCCAAAGAATTTAATTGTTTAAAAATTTGTTGAGTACATTTTTAATAGAAATTGAATTTCAAGAAACATTAAATTATTCAATAAATTATTTATTTTTGTATTTAAATAATTTAATTCTCGTAGAATTTTCTGATAAACATTGATTTAAAAATAGATTTTAGTTAAAATCTTAGATTATAATAATTGAATTCCTTCGAAGAAATTCATTAAATTTTTAAAAATAATTGAATTTCGGAAATTTTTTTAAAATTGTCTCAAAAATAATTCAATTTCTACAAAAAAAAAGTTTTATCAAAACTTTTTAAAATGTTTGAATTTCTACTAAAATTCGAATATTTTTTTTAAAATAATTGAATTCTTGCGAAGAATTCTATATTAAGACTTTTGAAAATAATTATTTCCCTGCAAAGACTTTTATTATTTTACGAAAATATTTAAATTTTTGCGAATAATTTTATTAAAATTTCTGAATGTAATTAAAGATCTGCTGAAAATTTTCATATTTTTTAATTATGGTAAGAATTTTATTAAAATTTTTAAAAATAATTAAATTCCTGTTAATTTTTTATAAGAATTTAATTATCTTTGAAAATTTAAATAAAATTCTTCGCAAGAATTCAATTATTTTTATATGTGGCTAAAATTTTGAACGTTCAAATGAACGAAATTTTTTTCCATCCTAAGTGTTTTTGAAAATTACTATCTAGAAAAGAAAAATAATTGAAATTAAACAATATTTAGTTTAGAATTAATTTCTTTTAATCTAGAAAATATTTTTTTTTTTGAAGAAATAAAAATTAGTAGAAGTAAAAAAAATATTGTCGTTCATTTGAACGTTCGAAACTTTAGGAACATATTTTTATAAATAATAAAATTCTTCGCAAGAATTCAATTATTTTTATAAAATATTAAAATTTAATGCAGAATTTCAATTATTTTTAATACAATTTTAATCGAATTTCTCTAAAAATATAATATTCTTAAAAATTTTAATAAAATTCTTCGCAAGAACTCAATTATTTTCATGAATAATAAAATTCAATGCAGAATTTCAACTATTTTTAATACAATTTTAATCGAATTTCTCTAAAAATGTAATTAATCTTAAAAATTTTATTAAAATTCGTTAATAGAATTCAATTATTTGATATTTTGTTGATAACAATTTTTTATGGGAATTGAATTTTACAAAACGTTCAATTCTTCAATAAATTATTTAATTGCGTTTTATTTTTATTTAAATAATTGAATTCTAGTAAAATATTCTAATAAAAATTGAATTTAATTTCATAAAAATGAATTTCAGTTAAAATTTGAGATAATCATTGAATATTAAAAGCAATATAGCGTGAATTTTATAAAATAATTGAATTTTGTAATTAATTTTTTTGAAAAAGTTTAATTGAATATTTTTAATACTATTTTCAGTTTCTATTTTCTAATATTTATTTAATAAAAGAATTTAACTACACTGAGAAAAAAATTTATTTGATCTAAATAACCGATTATTTGTCTATAATCAAATAAATATTTACTTGAATCAAATAAATTTTTATTTGAATCAATTAATTAGTATTTGCTTTAAATACTAATATTTGATTCAAATACAATTTATTTGATTCAAATAAAAATTATTTGATTCAAGTAAATATTTATTTGATTATAGACAAATAATCGGTTATTTGAATCAAATAATTTTTTTTCAGTGTAATAATTGAAATTTCGTAAAATTGAATATTGTAAAGAAATGAATTTGAAAATTGTCAAAGAACTTTTTCGAAAATTACTAAAAAATTATCGATATAAAGAAGAATTTTAGATAAAAATTGTGAAAAATAATTGAATTAATAATGATTTTAATTATTACAAATTATTTTTATTAATAATTACTATTAATTATTATAAAACATGATGAAATCGATGGCTTCGAGTCGAAGACTCGATTTTATCGATTTCCTCATGTTTTATAGTTATAAAAAATTGAATTTGGAGTTTTAAGTAAAATGTTCTCTTATATTTGATTCGGCCTGATTCAATTTTTGTCAGTTGGTCCGTAATTTTTAATTTTTGGTCCGTAATGTCCGTATTTTTAAATACTTCCACTGCTTCGAGCCCTGTCGTTAGAATTGAAAAACAGTTCTCATATCTGTAAATAAAAAAAAGCTTGTTCAATTTTAAACGGAAAATTAAAGAAAAATTAAACATATTAAGCTGAGAAGGGGGAAAAAGTGAAGGAAGCGGTCGTACACCGATGTCGCGAGCAAGAACCTTAATAACGCAATTACCACCGACCACCGCAAACCTCCCCCTTTCTTCGCAGATCGTATTTTGTTTCCAAGGATTCTTCCAACATCTCTCAACATTAATCTCTACATTTTTGGCTTAACTATTAAACGCGTTCCGCAGACGACAGTGAAATAATAACATCTTCCTTACATTCCAGTGGTATCCATTATAATGAAAATTTTAGGTTCGATAAAAAAAAAGAAACTTGTTTGTTAAAGAAAAAAATGTTAAATGTTGAATTTAAATGTTCGACGTTACAAAAGAAATAGTTGCTCGTGTATGAAACTTTGCTGCAATGATTAATAAATTAATTTCCAAAGGCATAATAAAATGCTCGCTGATATTTTCTGCGGTGAATTTATTCTAAATGATTTATACGGATTCTTTGCTTGAGTGCTCTGTATATTGCAAGTTTTTCGACCGTTCTTAAACCGTAAGTAAGCGGACGTGGAGTATACTTATACCAACACAATTGCACTAGGGTAAGCATAAAACCTATAGCGGATACACTCGATGGGCCCAAAGGAGCGAGCGGCTGACCGAGCGAGCAACTTCAGAGCGCCTGACCTCTGACCTAGGAGTTCTCTCTATCCTACTCGAATCGCGTTTCTTCTCCTCTCCCTTCGCTACACTGTCTTATACATGAGATTTAACGTTGACCCTTTTTAAATAGTGCAACATACGTAACTGTTGCCTTGGAATAATGTCCTAAACGAAAATCGAATTCAACTTTTGCGAGAGTTGAAATTTACTTATCTCGCCATGCAGAATCGAAAAGTTGATATTTTACCATAATATACTATTTTTTCGGGCAATTTAGATAATTTTTTTTGGAAAAATTAACCCTTGGTTCGAATTCAAGTGTCATGAATAATCAAAAAAATAAATCAGAAAAATAATCAGAAGAAAATAAATGACAATATTTCCGATTAGTCGAGGAATTAATAACATTTATATCCTGACAATAAACATATTCTCTCAAATGGAATCGAGTGAGACCATAATTTGACGTCTAACATTACACAAGCTGTGAGAGTATAACTTCGTGAGTAATAGCAGACTTCTCTATACTTTGGCGGTAAACTACGTAATTATCTGCGTACAATCGTAAATTTAATGGCATTTAATTCGTAATTATTATTTAAGAACTTTACAAGGGCTCTCACTCAGTAGTGTACAAGCAATTATGGAAATTTTAATAAATTTCTATTAAGACCATTTATTATTATAGACGCGCGATATAAAATGAATCATGCGAATTTTTGCCAATTTTAAACGTCATTCATTCATTCCTTTTTCTATTTTACAAAAGAGTAGAAGAGATAATCACCATCGTAGAGATTAAAAAAAAAGAGTGAATATTTTTTTGCGCCTTTGAGTTTCGATTCTTATTGAGATTGCGTGCCTGCTCTCTTTTCCCTTTGTAAAGAAATAGTAAAACTCTCGATAAAATAAAGATACAATAACGAGGCGTAAACTTTGCTCCACCATCTGGGTGGTTGTGATTTTCTTTTTCTTCCGCGAGAAAATCAGATTTTATTAGTTAAGTCAAGAATTATGTTTTATTAGTTAACTTAAAAATTAACGTTGGTGAAGTTTACAACGTTTATAGTCAACGATTTCTGAAGAAACATATTTTTTCAATCAAATTTTTATAAATTCTTGTACAGAAAATAGGACATTTAATTTTTTGAATAATGATTCACAAAAAAAATATTTGTGAACAAAAATTTTTATTCTATTTGGTAGGAAAATAATTTTTTTTCTTTCAATCGTTGATCATAAACGTTGCGAACTTCACCGACGTAAAAATTATACTGTTTTGGTATTTTTTCAACATTTTTTTTTAATATGTTTTAACTCTATTTTTTGAAATTAAATACAACTAATGAAGCTGAAAGTGACAGGCAAGATTTTGGAAAATAAATTTTAAAATTAAATATTTTTTATCAAGATTTATTGCTTCATAGACAATGTTTAACTTTATAAAAATTAATTTTTGAAACTAATAAGAAAAAAATATAGAAAATTTAAAAAAAGTATTAGAAGCAAAAATAGGAAATTATATTTTCAATTATTAATTTTTTTGTAGGTACTATTTAATTAATATTTTCTTCAAACGCTGTATTTTTTAATTATTAAAAATTATTTTTGTCATTTTCATTGAAAAAATCTATATTAATAATAATTTTAATAATTTTTCTTTTTCAATTATTTTCATTTTAAAACTAATGTATTTTAGGAACAATTAAATTCTTGCGAATGATTTTATCACATTTTCTGAAAATAATAAAATTCCTTTGAAAAAATTTCATATTTTTGAAAATAATTGAATTTTTTTGCAAAATTTTACAGAAATTTTTGAAAATAATTTAATTTTTTTTGCAAAATTTTACAGAAATTTTTGAAAATAATTTGATTTTCTTGAAAAAAAATGTTTAATTTATGGAAATAATTGAAATCTTACGAATGATTTTATTAAATTTTTGAAAAAATTGAATACCTTCAATGAAATTTATTATTCATGTAAATAATTAAATTCTTGTCAAGAATTTTATGTCAAAAAATTTAAAAATAATTAATTTTCTTTGAAAAAATTATATTATTTATGAAAATAATTGAATTTTTGTGCAAAATTTCACAGAAATTTTTGCAAATAATTGATTTTTTCGAAAAAATTTATAATTTATGTAAATAATTTCAATATTACGAAAGATTAGATTAAATTAATGAAAACACTTGAAGTTATTTAAAGAAATTTATTATTTATGTAAATAATTGAATTCTTGACAAGAATTTTGTAACAAAAAAATTAAAAAATAATTAATCCTTGCAATAAATTAAAAATTTTTTAAAATAATTAAATTCTTGTCAAGGATTTTGTCAAATTTTTTGAAAGTAATAAAAAAAATAAATAAATAAATTATAAAATTCCTTTGAAAACTTTTATTACTTATAAAAATAATTGAATATTTGTTCAAAATTTTATGGAAATTTTTGAAAGTAATTGATTTTTTTCGAAAAAATTTATAATTTATGTAAATAATTGAAATCTTACGAATAATTTTATTAAATTTTTGAAAAAATTGAATTCCTTCAATGAAATTTATTATTCATGTAAATAATTAAATTCTTGTCAAGAATTTTATGTCAAAAAATTTAAAAATAATTAATTTTCTTTGAAAAAATTATATTATTTATGAAAATAATTGAATTTTTGTGCAAAATTTCACAGAAATTTTTGCAAATAATTGATTTTTTTCGAAAAAATTTATAATTTATGTAAATAATTTAAATATTACGAAAGATTTGATTAAATTAATGAAAAAACTTGAAGTTATTTAAAGAAATTTATTATTTATGTAAATAATTGAATTCTTGACAAGAATTTTGTAACAAAAAAATTAAAAAATAATTAATCCTTGCAAAAAATTAAAAAATTTTTAAAATAATTAAATTCTGGCCAAGGATTTTGTCAAATTTTTTGAAAGTAATAAAAAAATAAAATAAAAATAAATAAATTATAAAATTCCTTTGAAAACTTTTATTACTTATAAAAATAATTGAATATTTGTTCGAAATTTTATGGAAATTTTTGAAAGTAATTGATTTTTTTCGAAAAAATTTATAATTTATGTAAATAATTGAAATCTTACGAATAATTTATTAAATTTTTGAAAAAATTGAATTCCTTCAATGAAATTTATTATTCATTTAAGTAATTAAATTCTTATCAACAATTTTATATCAAAAAATTGGAAAATAATTAATTTTCTATGAAAAATTTTATTATTTATAAAAATAATTGAATTTTTGTGCAAATTTTTACGAAAATTTTTGAAAATAATTGATTTTCTTTGAAATAATTTATAATTTATGGAAATAATTTAAATCTTTTGAAAGATTTTATTAAATCTCTGAAAAAATTGAATTCCTTTAAAGAAATTTATTATTTATGTAAATAATTGAATTCTTGACAAGAATTTTGTAACAAAAAAATTTAAAAATAATTAATCCTTACAAAAAATTAAAATTTTTTTAAAATAATTAAATTTTTTCGAAGAAGTTTATCTAAATTTTTCAAACTCCTGATTAAGTTTGTTTGAAAAATTTCTTAAAAATTTTGTTAAGTGATTGTAAGTAATTTTTAAGTAAGTAATTTTTAAACAATTGTAACTAATTTTAATTTTAAATTTTATTAAAATTATTGACATAAAATAAATTTTTTTATATAATTTATGAGTGTTTTTGAAAATAAAAATAGTTTTTGTATTTTTTTCCAAGTAAAATTCTTTGAAGTTTTTTTTAAAAGTGTTTGGAAAATAATGTAATTTATTAATCATTTTAATTGAAAATTTTCCAAATAATTTTAATGAACAAAGAAGTTTGTAACTGTCCAAAATAATTGTGTGACTCTTAACAAATTCAGTTATTGAATTTCATTAAAAATTGTATTGAAAATAATTGATTTTCTGCAAAGAATTTTACTGTTTATAAAAATAATTGAATTCTTTCGAAGAATGTTTATTAATTAAATTTTATCATTAATTATTGTTATATTATCGTGAATAATAAAATTATAATATTTATATTTATATATTAATTTTGTAGAAATAATTGATTTTTTCAGAAAGATTTTTAAATGTTCTCGAAAATAATAAACAGGAGTAATTAATTTTGTTCTGAATAAATAAACTATTCAAGATTTTAATCTCAAAGTTATTGAAAAAATTATATTTGAAAATAAAATAATTTATTTGCACAAATTTATTTCCAAAAATTTATTGTATAATATTACAAATAATATTGAAACTAATATTGAATTTTATTATTATATATTGTTTATTGTACGCAAACAGATAATAGAAAATATCACCCGCGACATAGGAACACGGTAAATCGTTAGGTATTAAAATAACACCAAAATGGATTAAAATAACACTAAATTTGATTATTTTAATACTTTTTGGTGTTATTTTAATACCTAACGATTTACCGTCAAACTAAATTTATTATTGCTTTCATTATTGTGCAAATAAATTATTTTATTTTCAAATATAATTTTTTCAATAACTTTGAGATTAAAATCTTAAAAAGTTCATTTATTCAGAACAAAATTAATTACTCCTGTTTAGTATTTTCGAGAACTTTTAAAAATCTTTCTGAAAAAATCAATTATTTCGACAAAATTATTATATAAATATAAAAATTGTAATCAAAATTTAAAATCATTTCACTTTTTATTTAAATTAACTTTTATTTATTTCCCTTTATTAAAAAAATCAGTTTCTGATGATAGAGAGAAAAAAAAGGAATAAATTAATTTTTATCATAAATTAAGGGAGAAGAATATATAACTGAAGAGAGGTATTTTCATCTTTGACAGTACCAATCTTAACAATCTGCACCCCATTCCCAGCCCTTAATCTCAGACTTAAGAACCGTCAATTTCCAGAGTATATCTTGAACTATGCAATTACCTTGGTTTTGTCTTACGTCTAACTGTAGGGAGAATCATTGCGAGATTGAGCGACGACGGCGGAACAAGATGACCGCCTACATCACCGAGTTATCGGACATGGTTCCGACATGTTCAGCTCTAGCACGGAAGCCGGACAAATTGACAATTCTTCGGATGGCCGTCGCTCACATGAAAAATTTAAGGGGTAAGTTCATTTCACTACTATTTATCTATAACTATTTATTTATTTATAACTATTTATTTATAATAATTTATTTATTTATTTGTCTTCTATATATTTATTCTCTAAATGCGCAGGTATTTCAATTACATCCGGTTGTAGAATTTTTTTCCACCTTCAACATTGAACTGACTGCGATAGAAGAAAGGCCTATTATCGGCGGGCTCCGCTTTTTTCTCGCTATAAAATATAGTTGCTTTCTGATTTCTTTTATCCAAGGGCAGATTTGTGGGATCGTATCGCGTGTACCGAAGACAAGATTGGTGTAGTTAACGGTACCGAAGCTATCTTCCGGGTCGGTCCTAAGATGACGAAATATCATGTTAGCGCATCCTGATAAATCCGTTATACATTAGTCGTCGTGTGCTTGATTTAAAATATGTTGCAAACTATTACAGCTGACATGGGCAATTCAAAGTCGCTGACAACTTTCAATATTCCCAGGGCATTGAATTTAATGATGACTCTCGAACCTTTCTTTGAACTCCGCTCAATTATTATTTGCTTTTCGTTACAAAATAATAACAATCCTTTTTTTATTATTAAATTACTTTATATTCGAAAGACGGAAAAATGTTTTAAATTACATTCTTTTCGAAAGTAAGTTTCTTGATAAGATTAAAATTAAATACTGCGAGCAATCTAACGCAAATGAGTTTAACTATAGGATAATTTTTCAAGGACTCGAGTCATAACTCGACAATTTTTTAAAAACATTATTTTGTTGCAATTGTTTACGTGAATCGTGACAAATTTTTAAACAAATGAATCGTTTAATCATCACGTACGAAGAGTAGAGCTGGGAAAGAGAGAGATTAAAAAAGAAAGAAAAGTGTGAGACATTTTTTTTTCGATTCAGCTGATGATTGGGAGATTTGTGGTTATTTCGTCGAGGTTAAAGTGGCGTTATCCCGAACGTCGAGAGTCTAGATGGTCATATCGAATGCAGAATGTGGGATCTATGCTTCCGGTGTGTGGTTGGAAGGGACACGCGTGTACTCACGCACTTACAAATACATCCATTCCGGTCAAGATAGGCTCTCCTCGTATTGGAGAAACGTCACATTGTTTATAGCCACTTCTCCTCTTTCCCGACAAGAGCTCACTTGAATACAAATTGCTCCAAGAGAAAACTTCTGTCTCTCTTCTTCTCTACCTGGCCATGAGTCCGTCATGGGATGTCGCTATTCCAGCGAAACTTCGACAACGGCAAATTTACACCGATTGCGAAAAATAAAACTCTTCAAGCTACTTTTCTTGATGAAATTATAACAAATCTCTTGTCGGGAAATTATTTTTTTTTGTTACAACCTTGAAACAGGGCAATTCACCAGGCTTCCAAATCCTTTCTCACAACGTAAAAAGCGGGCTTAATCTTGATAATGCGATTTGCTCGAGTGAGCGCATGTATAAATAATATTCGAAACAACTTTGACTTTGGCGATTACCACCTAAAATTTCACATGGATTTGTGAGAGGGAGATCCGAATTAAACTCCGATTAATTGAATTAAACTCCGGATTCCAGTTTTCAGGCAAAATGTCTACTGAAAATGAAGTCAAGAGAGCTCAATACCTGAGGTCTCTTAGAAAGTAATGGTAACGAAGGTCACAAGGGTCTTTCATAGATCTTGTTTGGAAGTCGTTAAAGTTCCTCTTCCCGGAATTTCTCGTATATCGGGGTAAAGATCGCATCGCACCGCGCTTACCGCCTCCCGCAGTATCCTGTCCTCTTTGCAATTCCGATCTTGCACCTCGATAGTTACCTTCGCTCCACCGACGCTCATTTTTGGTACCACCGTTTACTTGTTTAGAGGACCCAATATCATTTTCATCGAGATTTTATCTTTACAAGGTACCAACAAATTGAAAAAAAGCAACAAGAGAATCCTCGAGAATAGAATACTCAATATTCGAGAAAGATGTATACTAATTAATTCGCAAAACTTGAAATTATTGTCCAAACGATTTTTCTAATTTTTTCTAATTTTACCGATTTTTCTTTTCAGGTACTGGAAACACAAGTGCTGATGGAACTTACAAACCCTCTTTCTTGACTGATCAAGAATTGAAGCACTTGATTCTTGAAGCTGCGGATGGATTCCTCTTCGTCGTTAGTTGTGATACCGGCAGAATCATATACGTTTCCGATTCTGTTGCACCTGTTTTAAATTATTCCCAAAGCGATTGGTACGGAACTAGTCTGTATTCCCAGGTTCATCCGGATGACACAGAAAAAGTGCGCGAACAACTCAGCACCGCGGAACCTCAACACGCTGGCAGAGTTCTTGATCTGAAGACAGGAACCGTAAAAAAGGAGGGTCACCAATGTGAGTATATAGGGAAAACTAGAAGTTACCGAAATTTATCAAAAGAAGAGAAAAAAACTTCAACTCACTTAATTAAATTGCCAGGGTTGCCACGCAACCTGGTAAACATGGAAATGTCAGGGAATTTTGTGCAAAATTGGAAAAACCTGGTAAAGTCAAGGAATTTTGATCGGAATTCTTGAAAATTGTTTTCTTATTTTTAAAAACTATTTTTAATTCAATATTTCAAAATTAATTCAGTTTTGAAAGATTTGCGTTTGCGATCTTCAGAATTAAATGAACATAACAAGATTTTCGTACGAAATTTTGTAAAATTTCAATTTTAAATTAATTTGATTAAAAATTTTTTAAAATCTAGAATTCAAAAAAAAATTCTAAAAACTAATATTGTTCTCAAGTAAATAAATAAAAACTGTTAATTTTATCTTAAATTTTAACTGAAATTCATTTTACAAATCAATTATTATAAAAAAAAATTGTTCTAAAACCTAAAATTGTTCTCAAGTAAATAAATAAAAACTTTAAATTTTATTTAAAATTTTAACTGAAATTTTGTAAAATTACATTTTTAAATAAAATTGACTGAAAATTGAATAAAAATTCTAAAACCTAAAATTGTTCTCAAGTAAATAAATAAAAACTTTAAATTTTATCTAAAATTTTAACTGACATTCATTTTAAAAATCAATTGTTATAAAAAAATTGAATTCCTTTAATGAAATTTTGTAAAATTTCATTTTTAAATATATTTGACTGGAAATTGAAAAAAAATTCTAAAACCTAAAATTGTTCTCAAGTAAATAAATAAAAACTAAATTTTATCTAAAATTTTAACTGAAATTCATTTTAAAAATCAATTATTATAAAAAAAATTGAATTCCGTAAATGGGATTTTGTAAAATTTCAATTTTAAATAAATTTGATTAGAAATTGAAAAAAATTCCAAAACCTAAAATTGTTCTCAGATAAATAAATAAAAACTAAATTTTATCTCAAATTTTAACTGAAATTCATTTTAAAAATCAATTACTATAAAAAAATTGAATTTCTTGAATAAAATTTTGTAAAATTTCATTTTTAAATAAATTTGATTCGAAATTGAAAAAAAATTCTAAAACCTAAAATTGTTCTCAAGTAAATAAATAAAAACTGTAAATTTTATCTAAAATTTTAACTGAAATTCATTTTAAAAATCAACTATTCTAAAATAAAATTGAATTCCTTTAATGGAATTTTGTGAAATTTTATTTTTAAATAAATTTGATTTGAAATTGAAAAAAAATTCTAAAACCTAAAATTGTTCTCAAGTAAATAAATAAAAACTGTTAATTTTATCTAAAATTTTAACTGAAATTCATTTTAAAAATCAAGTATTATCAAAAAAAATCGAATTCCTTTAATGAAATTTTGTAAAATTTCATTTTTAAATAAATTTTGTAAAATTTCATTTTTAAATAAATTTTGTAAAATTTCATTTTTAAATAAATTTGACTGGAAATGGAAAAAAAATTCTATAACCTAAAATTGTTCTCAAGTAAATGAATAAAAACTGTTAATTTTATCTAAAATTTTAACTGAAATTCATTTTATAAATCAATTATTATAAAAAAAATTGAATTCCTTTAATGAAATTTTGTAAAATTTTATTTTTTAATAAATTTGACTGGAAATTGAAAAAAAATTCTAAAACCTAAAATTGTTCTCAAGTAAATGAATAAAAACTGTTAATTTTATCTAAAATTTTAACTGAAATTCATTTTAAAAATCAATTATTATAAAAAAAAATTGAATTCCTCTAATGAAATTTTGTAAAGTTTCATTTGTAAATAAATTTGATTCGAAATTGAAAAAAATTCTAAAACCTAAAATTGTTCTTAAGTAAATAAATAGAAACTTTAAATTTTATTTAAAGTTTTTACTGAAATTCATTTTAAAAAATCAATTATAATAAAAAAAATTCTACGAGAATTTAATTACTTAAATACAAAGATAATTTATTGAATAATTCACTTTTTCTTAAAATTTAATCCTGGTAAAGAATTTTATCAACAACTTTTTTTAAAGTAATAGAATTCCTTCGACGAATTTTAATAAAATGCAGAAAATAATTACATTTTTTTAAAAAATTCGATTAATATTTGTATTAAAAATAATCAAAATTCGGCAATGAGCTTTTGAAATTTGAAATTTTTATTTTTTTAGAAAAAAAAATTGAATATTAGAAAAATTTTTGTTTAATACTTGACTTTTTTGGCTATAAAATAAATATTTTAATAAATAATTGATAATTTTTCGAAATTGACTTTTCATAAACAATTTTCTAAAAAAATTATTTAAATAATTGAATTCTCTTAGCAAATTTTAATATAATTGTACATATATTAAAAATAATTTAAATTCTGCCAAGAATTTTATGAAAATTTTTCAAAAACATTTGAATCTCGAAGAAAAATGTTATTATTTATAAAAAGTAATTCAAAATTGGCGAAAATTTTTGTAAATTTTTCAACATAGTTGAATTTGTGCTAAGAATTATACTTTATATACTTTTTTAAGAACTACTTTTGAAAATAATTGAATTTTTGAGACGAGTTTAATTAAAATTTCTTTTTAAATAATTCTCTTAAACTTTAAATAATTTTCTTAAAATTTTTTGAAATAGTAGACATTGAAAATAATTGAATTTTGACAAATTATTTTGAAAAAAGATGAAAAATTTTTTTTTTTTGAAAATTTAATTCTTTGAAGAATAGATCAAAAAAATTGAATTTTTGAAAATCCTAATTTCTATATGAATAAATAATGATTAAATATTTATTTAAAAATAAAGTTATTGATGTTTTCGAATAAGTTTCTAATTTATAATAAATGTACCTATTTTTCAAAATCTGGAAGAATTACATTTTTTAACGTGGATAACCTGAAAAAATCATGAAATTTGATAAGAGAAAAAGCGTGACAACCATGAATTCTCATTAAAAAATGATTCTATATTTTTCTAAAAAAAAAACCTACTGATTGGATTAATTGTACAATTAAAAAAAAATTAGAACAATTTTTACCCTGTATTTAATTTACTTTTAGAGTCAATCAGATTTTAGAATCGGGAAAAAGTGAAAATAGGGGAAAGTTAAATTTTTAATAATGTTAAATTTTGAGGCAAAATCATAAATTGAGATTCATTTACTTTACAGCCTCGGTGAGATTATGCATGGGATCTAGACGAGGTTTCATTTGCCGCATGAAGGTTGGAAATTTGCAAACTACTGGCGATATGGCTGCAGCACATGGTCTTCATCGCATGAAACAAAGAAATTCTCTTGGTCCCGCAAGAGACGGACAAAGTTACGCTGTTGTCCACTGTACGGGGTATATTAAAAATTGGCCCCCCTCCGGTGAGTTTGGTATGGTCTTACGTTCTACTTCTCATGGCATTTTAAAATGCATGCAAAGTAGATTGAAAGAAATCGAAATCAAAAAGGAATTGTTCTTCATACAAAATTTAATTGCATAGTTTTTTTTTGTATTTTGTGAATTTTTTTTGTAGACATTTAAAAAAAATTATACAACTTATTTGAATGTTGAAAAAAAATATTCATATTGCTATATTGTCAGTATGAATTTTAGAAACACTTGCTTTGAAAAACTTTGCACTCTTTTTTTAATTATCTGTGACGAAGAATGAACTGACATATTATTTTGCGCTGTAGGTGATTTTGTTCCTCAATGTGTACCAGGTGTGGGGTTAGGTGACAGGGGCGTTCAACCGGGACCAGACGGTGGTGTCGGTGATGATAACTCGACACATTATTGTCTTGTTGCTATTGGAAGATTACAAGTTACTAGTACCCCGAATACAAGTGACTTGGCTGGCTCCAATAGTAATAGTGGTGGGTCTTTTTCTTTTACGCTAAAAGAAAACATTTTTTTTTTTTTATGAAACAAATGAGAAATTATTTTTTTCCCTTTTAAAGAATTCATCTCTCGTCACACTGAGGAAGGGAAATTTACTTTTGTGGATCAGAGGGTTGGTGGAATTTTGGGATATTCACCGTCTGAACTTTTGGGTCATCCTTGCTACGAGTTCTTTCATCCGGATGATCTTCCTCATATGCGAGGCAATTTCGAAGAAGGTAAGAAGAATATTTTCAGAAGAATTTTTCAACTTTTATTTGAACCTAGACCTTAATTTGACTAACCGAATTTCTTCTTACAGTTATCAAAATGAAGGGACAAGTTTATGCATGGAATTATCGGTTTCGAGCCAAAAATCGCGATTGGGTATTTTTAAGGACATCCGCTTATTCCTTCGTAAATCCGTTCACCAATGATGTGGAGTATATCGTTTGTACAAATCAATTACTTAAGTGAGTAGTTTATTTGATTTAAGGGAATAGAGAGGAAGGTGAAACTATAATTCGAATTTTATTTTTCTAGACATTTCCATCCTGGAAGTGAAGGACAACCGGAAAATGAAAGTGTGGCTTATGGTCAACCTGGATTAGACTATTCTCTTCAGAGACATCCAACTCGTGATGCAATTTATCCAACGCAGCATATGATGCAGCATCCAGCAGCCGTAGCTACTGCAGGTACGTTTTATTCGATATTGAAATACTTCAAATGTTAAGATAGTGGCAGACCTCGGATATTATGAATTTTACGACTTTTTTCGACTATTTTCAAATAATGCGACTTTTGTCGACTTTTATTTGAAAATTGCGACTTTTTCGACTTTTCTTCCAAATTTTGCGACAATATACCATATTTTTAGTATAAAATGCAACTTATTTCGATTTTTATTAGTATAAAAAGTATAATAGGCAAATCTTTGAAAATTTATTTTTGAATAAGTTTTCTAATTAAATTTTTCAAATATTACAATTAAAACGATTTTGAAAAATTGAAATTCTGTAAAATTTAATTCAAACTAAATCATCTGTTCTAGAATTTTATTACACTTTTTCAATTTTTTCACCAAAAATTAAAAAAAGTTTTATTATTTTAATTTGTTTTTAAAAAAATTAATTTGATAGTAAAAGTCAGGCACTAATTCAAACAGATTATGTAAATAAATTTTTAAAAATTATGGAGTTAATAGAAATATTGTGAAATTCGACTGAAAATATGTAATCGAATTTGTTAAAGAATTTCTTTAGAAACTTTTTAACACATAAAATTTTCAAAGTATTTTAATTTAATAATTAATAATTGGATTTTATAGTCACATTTTAATGAATTCATGTTTCTTAGTGCGAAGATTAATAATTAAAATTTTTATTAGTTAATTTTAAAAAAACCATATGCACTTCAAATTTTTTATTAAAATTGAATTCTCGCAAATTTTTTTTTTAATTCTGAAAAATAAAATTGTTAAAAATTTTCAATTCCATTGTTTCAAGATAAATTTAATTTTTCTAAGCAAATAATTGAAATTTCTTTATATTTAATTTGAAAAATAATTGAATTCTTTGAAAGAATTTTAATTTATATTTTTCGAAAATAATGTTAGTCGTCGTAATTATAATTTTATTTTTAAAATACAAAATCCCTCTTAAAGTTACAAATCAATTTTTTGCTTTTGAAAATTATATTATTCTATTATTATTCAATCGTCATAATTATTGAACTTCTCTTCACAGGAATTGAATTATTTTCATAAATAATATCATTCTTTGGAAGGATTTCAATTTTTTTTTTGTAAATAGTAAAATTCTTTGCAGAAATTCAATAATTATTATCAATAGAATTGTAATAAAGTTGAAAAAGAAAATTTCCAATTATAATTATAAAAAGACAAGATTATTTTTAAAAAATTCAAAAAATTATTTTTCAAATTTCCAATTAAAATTATTATAATATTAAATTGACAAAAATTTTAATAAATAATCTTCAAGTGTAAATTCGATAAAAATGAAAATTAATGAAAAATAGGTTTTCAAAATAATATTCAAATAGTTTTGAAAAAAGTAATCCTCTGAATTATTAAGTTCTAATTTTTTTTAAATTCAATTATTTTCAATATTTCCGAAAATTCAAATTCACACACGAAATTAAAATTTTTCAAAACAATTTTTTTTTTATTTATAAAAATTGTATTATTTTCGAAAAATTACATTATAATATTTATAAAAAACCAATTTTTAGAATTCTTTTATCATAATTTTTTAAGATTCAATTACCTTCGAATAACGTAAATTAAAATTTTTTATTTTAGAATATTTTAGAAATCATTTATAATTAAAATTCTTGGAAGAATTTGATCAATTTTTTCTGTATTTTTAAAAAGTCAATTGTTTTAAAAATAATAATTTGTCAAATTTTGAATTATTTTTCTAAAGTTTTACTAAATTTAAATTATTTTCAAAAAAATTTTACCAAATTTCAATTTTTTGGAAGTTTTTTAATTATATTCAATTATAAAACCTCGTGTATTTTAAAAAATTATTTAAAAATATTTTTAAAATGCTAATTTTACGAATTTTTTTTATTAAATTTTTGAAAATATTCTACCTTAATTTAATAACATTGAAAAATAAATTGACGGTTTAAATTATTATAAAAAATTATAGATTTTTTGTATTTAAATAATTAAATTTTCGAAGAAATTGTAAAAAATGATTAAAAAATTCATAAAAATAATTGGTTTAGAGATGAAATTTAGTTGAAAATTGTAGAAAATAATTGAATTTTTGAAAGGATTATACTTTTAATTTTTAGAAGTTGAAGTTTGTTAAATTTTTATCCTTTGAATAAAGAAATAAGAAGTATTTATGTATTTATTTAGCAAAATTATACAAGTTTTGATTAATATGAATTTTTGTGACAACACTGAATTAAATAAACGACTTTTTCGACTTTTTTTTCTATTTTTAGTCGGCTAAAGCGACTTTTTTTGTTCTTTAAAGTCGATCCAAGGCCTGTAGTGGTAAATGAAGGAAAATTTAGTTACAGGTCCGCAACAAGCCAGACCATCAAGCACACAGAATGTTTATCAAGGATATGAAACCACGCAATCTCCAATTGCTTATGGTTCACCAGGTCAGCAGAGTGCATCGTCTTCGGTTTTGAATCGAATACAGAAACCAACCAACACTTCTCCGACACCTGTTCAACAATCTTGGGCTATTGGTCGACAGGTAATTTTTTTCCCCACTCATTTGAATTTACTTGAATTTACTTTACAAGAGTTGAAATAATTTTATTTTTACAGCAACCTGTGACGGAAGGTTATCAGTATAGTCAATTAAGTCCCTCTAGATCTCCGAGTGGTCCGACGTACACTCAATTGAGCAGTGGTGCGAGAACTCCTGCTACACAATATCATGCTGTTACAACTGTGCCTAACAATCCAGGTAATTCGATTGAATTCAATTTTAAAAAAATACAATCGCAAGTAAAAAGTTTTTACAAAGTTTTTACAAAGTTTTTACAAAGTTTTTACAATGAATAAAATTGAAATGAATTTTCAGGAATGTGGGGATGGCAAGGACAACAGCATCAAGCACAACAGCAAGATAATGGTCAGAATTCCGCTCAAGTAACTGGACAAGCTCAACAGTCTCACGCCACAGCAAATGCGCCCGGTCCCCAACCTCAAGAGTTGTCTGATATGTTGCAAATGCTCCAGGATCAAGGTGGAGCTTCTGGATTTGAAGATCTGACCATGTTCAATGCCAGTTTTTAGTAGCAGGTAAATAATTAAAGTGAAAAGAAGCTCCTGTTCAATAGAAGTTCCAATCTTCAATTCATCAGCGAATAATTTGCAATCACTTCTTATAAAATTAGTTAGTGAATCACCGGCTCTAAGTTTTACGCTGCAGTCCAAGCAAAATGCAAATTACATTGCACAATTTTTTCTTTTTCCAAAATATTTACAATGCTCGACAATTTATCGAGGGAACCGATTTTTTATACGTATCGCATAAAAATATAAATAATGTCTTGTAGTAAATATTGTCTGCTCGTGAACTTTGGTAAACGATTATTTACGAAAAAAAAAAAAAGATGAACGAACGTACGAGTGTGTTGAAATTTCTGTAAAAGTGCCATTAGTAGTATGGACTGGAAATATCGCTTAAGATTTGATAATTCAAACATGTGTCGATTTAAAGTAGTCATGATTTATAGCAAACATGGATGATCGGAGCCTTTAAATATTGTTATATTTATAGATAAGTCGGTAGCCACTTTTAACGCTGCATAGGCACCATCTGTGAATGACATTGACTATTATATATAAATATATATAATTCCTATTACATTCGTAATTACAAGTACATAGTTAAACATTAGTAAGTAATTCTGAAAATTTGAGCGACATTTTATCGTCTCAAATTTCAAACAAAAATTTGCAAATGTGTCACGCAAAAGTTTTGTTTTTTTTTTTTAATTAGTTGTATCGACTCGCAAAGGAAGATGATAAATCGAAATCAAACCAGAAAAATCCTATTGATTTATTGAAATTTCTTTTATATTTTTAGTAAAATTAATTCTCGATTGTGTGTTGATTTCGAAGGAAATTTCGAAAAAATGTGAATGAATTTCGTATGTTAGTTGGTATTATAATATAGTTTTATCAATGAGCATTATTCATCTGCGCTTATTATAAGTGAAATCATAAAATTATAAATTTGACAACGTCAGAATTTGTGGAAGTATAATTTCTCCCTTCCCACTCGATGGAATTATAATTTATTTATAAATATAGAAAACATTTTTTTTTATCCTCACGATTACTAGCGTTCATTGCTTAGAAATAAGTTTAATAATTTTAAATTAAAAAAAAACCTGACTGTAAGCAGTGCAATCGTTAAGAAATACATATTATAAATATATTTCCAATTGTTCAAAGGAATGTACAAAATTATGCAAACTGTTTCTCACCTAGACATTTAACGTGTCTCACGTTGTAAGATTTAACATTCTATTTTTTTTAATTCTCGAAATTTTTAATTTTTTATTGTAATTATAAATTCCCGAGATATCTTGGAAATGTTTCAAAAACACACGTATGGAATATTTGTAAGTTTTCAATAGTTTGGAAAGATTAACATTCGATAACATATCAGAGGAAATAAAAATAAAACCTTTGTCGCAAACTAGGACTTTTACTTATTTTAAATTTACAAAAGAAAAAATACAAAATATGTATTTTATTTTAAGAAAATGTCTGTATTTACAATTTGAGCTTTATAGCCGAGATTCTAGATTTGTCCTTCTTTTCAGGCTTTTTGCTCGATTTTATTTTAATTAAACTCTGAACTTCATCTTGTAATTGATTGAAGAAAGCTGTCGAAGATTTTGTCGTCTTTTGATCTTTTTCGTCCATTTTTATAATATTTCGGCTCTGTGTTAATTTCTCTACAGCCTTAGCAGATTGTTTGTTTCGTTTTTTACGAACTTCGGACACAGCTTTAAGTTTCTCCTTCGCTTCTTTAGCTTCTTGAATTTCGCGTTGTTTCTTTTTTCTCTTTCGAACTTCACGTTTCTTGTCTGTTTTTGTTCTTTCGCCTTTTCCAAGATAATCTCCACGTTTTTTGGCTGTATGAAGAAGAAGAAAAAGAAGAAGAAGATAATTAAATTAAAATATTAAATATTTAAATAAATTAAAATATAAAATGGTTAAATAATTTAAATATATGGAGAGTTTTTGAAATGAACAATCGGAAACAATATTACCATGAACTTCTTCGGGAGCAAGCAATGTTGCGTCACTTGTCGATACTGGTGCTACTTCTTCCATGCTAACAGCAGGTACATTACTGACGATCTTAAGTTCTGGTTTAGCCTGAAATTTAATTAAAAATTATTTTTTTGTAAGAGCTATTAAATAAAATAAGAAATAAATTATTTTACTCACCGGTATGGGAGTGTAATGATAATTAGAAAGCGCGTCCAACTTTTTCATTACTGAATGCATCATTTCCTTTATTTCAATATGCTCCTTAGGTTCAGCCTCTTCGGTATTTTGCTCTGGATCCAAAGCTTGCTTTTGCTTAACATATTCCTTCTCGTAAATTTCCGCTAAACTCAGTTTACTCTTCTCCTGATCCATTATTAACTTCTTTTTATATTCAGTTGGTGTTTCTACTGGTTTGATTTTTTTCTCCACATCATCCCAAGCTTTGTCTTTTATTCTCTGTCGAATAATATCCTCCAAGTCGAGAGTACATTGTTCAGTGATAATTGGCGGTGGTCTTGAAACAACGTCAACTTCGACAAAGTCTTCGAGAAGTGAATTTTGCGGTCGATTCGAGGCACTGACTTCTCCCTTTAATTGCCATGGTTTCTCGGATATAGCTTCCTCTTCTAATACTTTAATTTTTTTATTAATTCGTTCCTGCCGTTCCTCAAGCGAGGATTTTATTTTCTGCTTCTCTAGCTTTTCGGAATTATCGTCTGACTCCTCGGAATCGAGAGGTAAGTTAAACTTGACTCGTTTTGCTGCTGGAGATGTTTGTTCTTCGAAATTCTCCATGAACTCACCACCGTCTGATTCTAATTCTTCTTCTTCTTCATTGGAAATATTTCCTTCTTGCTGCGATTGTTCGTGATTATTTTCTCCTTCGCCGTCTGATTCAGGACTGTCAAAGAAATCGGCATATTTCACGAGTCTTGCATTCTGCGTTTCTTCGTTCTCCTCCTCGTCATCGGAGAAATCATTGAATAAATCAACAAACTCATCGTCCGAGGTTACCTTCGTTTTACTCAAACTTTTCGATTCTTTTCTATCTTCTCTGTTTAAATATTCATTTAATTCTTGTATTTTGAAAAATTTATCATCTACTATAGAAGGTTCTTGTTTTCGTTTTGTTGTTCTCATTTTACTCTTCGTATTTGCACTTTCAGATTCACTGGCGGAATTTTCTTCTGCACTATTTAATTTATCGTCAAATTCTTCATCACTCATTTCTGCTTCTTCGTCATCATCATCATCATTTTCGTCTCCTTCGGACATTTTTTTCGATTGCAAATCATTCGAGAATTTCAGAGGTTGTGTTAATTGTTTATTTGATAACAATTTTGATATGTCGGCTATTAATGTTGGAATTACATGATCATTTTGTAATTCGATTTGCTGCCATATTTGCTCTTCGTCAAATCCATCAATTATTAACTCGGGAAGAGATTGTGCTTCATTGTCTGTTTTTTTCTTTGTAAAATCATAAAGAATTTTTGTTGCTCGTTTGAAGGATTTTGCTGCTTTATCCTGAACGCTGAAATTTAAAATAACGTTCGTTCATTTACAGAGCAATAAACAATTATAAGAAATAACTAGACTTAAAATTTTTAATTTCGAAATGATTTATTTATTTTTAAGAAAACTGATCTATTTTACATTTAAAACCTTGAAAAATATATAGAAAAATATCAAAAACCTAACCTATTAATAACAAAAAAATTATGTTTTTCGAAAACTTACTTAAAAAATAATGTTGGATCTGAAGTATTATCTTCAATTATAGATAAAATACTGTTTATAAAACTCTCACTGGTCATTTTGAAAGTTTCATTTAGTTTACAAGGCAGTTATTAGTATTTTATAATAAATAAATGTTGTAAGTTGACGTTCAACACGTGCAAAATCGGAAAACATGGAAAACACATATTGCGCATGCGGTCAGTTTGTTAGCAGACGACACAAAATTTAAAGGATTCAAAAGAAGGAGATTGTGTTTTGTGTTTTCTTACAAAAATTTAAAAGAAAATATCCGAAAAATATAATCTTGTATGAAAATTAACTATAAATTTTAAATGTAATGTAAGTAATGAATCATTGGTACGTAACGTACGTAATAAAGTTGCGAATAACTTTGTTTAAATGATACGACGCATCGGATGACAAGTGGCGATAAATAACAATTATTTAATTTATTCTCTTTTCATCAATGATTTTCAGGACTTTAAGTAAGTCTAATCTAAACAAATTAGTTTACTATTCAAATACTTCAATATACAAGAGAAAATTTACATTTATCTCAATTTTACTTAATTCTTTGATAATTGATATTTTGTCAGGTTAATTTGTGATCGACATTTTTCCATATCTCAGTTTTTAATAATTTTTTGACAATGATTGGAATGCGAATGAATGCATTTAATGATGCGGGTATTGGAGAACCGGAACAAGATGCAAATTCAGCTCTCATAGAGCTTGATAAAGGTATAAAATTGATTTTAATTTCTAACCTCAACAAGATAATGTTATGTATCAATTTCAGGATTACGTTCTAACAAAATTGGAGAACAGTGTGAAGCAATTGTTCGCTTCCCTAGACTTTTTGAAAAATACCCTTTTCCAATTTTAATAAACTCCCTGCTCTTGAAATTGGCCGATGTATTTCGCATGGGGAGTAACTTTTTGAGAGTTTGGGTTCTAAGAGTCTGTCAGCAAAGTGAAAAGCATTTAGACAAAATATTAAATGTTGACGAATTTGTCAGACGGATATACAGCGTTATACACTCCAATGATCCAGTTGCGAGAGCACTAACCCTTCGAACTTTGGGCAGCATCGCAGGCATTATTCCTGAACGCCAACAGGTTTGAGAACGAAAATATTTTAATTAGTTGAGAACTAAATATGTGAAAGAAGAAGATTCAATGGCAATTTTTTCACCTAGGTTCATCACAGTATTCGTAGATCTTTAGACTCTCATGACTCTGTTGAAGTTGAGGCTGCAATCTATGCAGCACAAATGTTTGCTGCGCAATCTAAATTATTTGCCGTTTCAATGTGCAGCAAGATCTCTGACATGATTCGAGGACAAGCGACTCCCGCTTCTATGAAACTGCAACTTATACCGATTTTGCAATATATGCATCACGATACTTCCACTGCTTCAATGGTAAATTATTTATCAAAATAGAATTCGATTTTCAAGCTGTGTAAACGAAAAATGAATTTTTAGGTAAACGAATTATGTATGGAACTACTGGGAAGTTATCCAGCAGTGGAATTTGTGAGAGTAACTCTCAGTGCATTGACGACTCTGGCTTCGGCAACTTTAATTGATGTTCCTGGTCAAGTGGCTCTGCTTTTGAAATATTTGCATGACGATCCACGATTATCCATTAAACGACACGCGCTTCATCAACTGCATTCTTTGGCTCAGAAAGGAGCTCATCTTTGGCCACAAGGCGCTCTTACGAATTTAGTCGGTATGTCGAACATCATTTTATATTTGAGAAATATAATATAATTTAATATTAAATATTAAAATTAAAATTAAATATTTAATTAAATATTAAAATTAAAAATTTAATTAAATATTAAAATTAAAAATTTAATTAAATATTAAAATTAAATATTTAATTAAATATTAAAATTAAAAATTTAATTAAATATTAAAATTAAATATTTAATTAAATATTAAAATTAAATATTTAATTAAATATTAAAATTAAATATTTAGTTAAATATTAAAAAGAATTTAATTATTTACAGATAGTACAACAATACTTTTACAAGAAGGGACAGCGAATTCCGATCTTTTGGTCAGAACGTTAGATGTAATAGAGGTAAATTACTAAATCAAGTACGATCGCATTGTTTACTTTTTGGAAAATAATAAAGTTGAAAAATTTCAATTTAGGTTTTAAGTCAGAGCGCAATAACTTGTGATGCGAACAGACTTGAGGACAGTCCTCTGTTATCTCTTTGCCTGAACGCTTGTTATTCACCGGATCCTATTGTTGCTGTCAAAGCGGTCACAATTCTCGCTAGAATTGCTTGTTACTGGTATGAATAGCAAAGTGGTCCACAAAAATTTCTTGTTAATTTAATTTAATATTTAATTTTCGTTTTTTTGTTATTTTCAGCTATGAAGAAGATTTGCAGGATTCAACAGCACTTTCAAATACAAGAATAGAGGAAGTAATTTCATGTCTTGAATCCCTAATTATGCTATTGGCGCTCGATGATAAATACCTGTATCAATTGAAAGTTTGTCTACACTCAACGGTGAAACTTTGTCAAGCGCATCGAAATCATTGTCCCGAATTTGTCGATGCAATTGGCTCTACGTTGATTAGTGAGAATTCGGAAAATCGACAAAGTGATAATCAAACCATTGCATTGTGTGAAGCTCTAGGTGCGATTGGAAGTCTTGGAGAAAATATTCTTCTTCCTCTTCTTCCGGATATCTTGGTGAAATTGAGACAAACCACACACGCGCACATAAAGGTAAGGTATATTTGTTTTTGTGCAGGGTTGCCACAAATATTTAATTTTATTTTTCCCTGATTTCCAGACAAAGTTCTCACTTTTTCCCTGACCATAAAAAATATTCTGATTCACTCTAAAAATTATTAGATACTCAAAGATATGTTCTATTAAATTTATTTACAAATTTCATTAATTGTAAAATTATTCAAAAACACCAATAACTAAATTTTTAAATAAGTATTTAATTATTACTTTTTCACAGGAATTAACATTCTTCAGAACATTCAAATTCAAACCTTTTTGAAAATTAACAATTTATAAGAATATTATTTTTTATAAATTTAATTTAAGTTTTGTTATAATTTAAATAAACATGAAATTTTTCAACAAAAATTTAATTATTTACAAAAATCTTAATAAAATCCTTCGCAAGAATTGAATTATTTTTAAAAGTAGTAAATTTTCTCAACAAAATTCAATTATTTGAAAAAATTGTAATAAAATTCGTTGCAATAATTCAATTATTTTCATAACCAATAAATCGATTATTCGGTAATTTCATATTTTTTTAAACCATTTTTATTAGAAAATTCTAGAAAAATTCAATTATTTAAATTGAAAAATAAAAAATTTATTGAATAATTAAAAGTTTGTTAAAATTGAATTCTCATAAAGAATTTTATCAACAAATTTTTAAATAATTGAATTCTTTTGACAAATTTTAATAAGATTTTTAAAAATAATTACATTTTTCGAGGAATTTGATTTAAATATTGTATCCAAAGTTAATTAAAATCTTGCGATGAGTTTTATTACTCATGAAAATAATTTTAAAAACTTTCCAAAAGTGTTTTTAAAAATTTTTTAAATAATTGAATTTCGGTGAAGAATTTTATTATTTATAAAAATAATTCTATTCTTGTAAAGAACTTTGTTAAATTTTTTTTAAATAATTGATTCATGCGACGAATTTTATAAAAATCTTTTTAAATAATTGATATTTTTCAAAAAATTTTATAAAATTTTGTATATTAAATAATTGAATTCACGTGAAAATTTTATTATTTATGAAAATAATTAAATTACGTCAAAGAAATTTATTACAAATTTCATAAATTATTGAATTTCTCTAAAATTTTAACAAGAATTTTATTCAAGTTTTTGAAAATATTTTAATTTTGAAGAAGAATTGTATTATTTATAACAATAATTGAAATTTTGATGAGAATTTTAAAAAAAATTTTTAAATATATGAATATTGATAAATTTTATTATTTTTAAAGACAATTGAAATTTTGATAAATATTTTTGAACAAAATTGAATTTCTGCGAAGAATTTTATTACTTTTGAAAATAATTTAATTCTTTCAACGAATTTTTATTCAAGTTTATAAAAATAATTGAATTTCGGTGAAGAATTTTACTATTACAAAAAATAATTGAATTCTTAAAAAGAACTTTGTTAAATTTTTTTTCATAACTAAACTCTTGCCATGAATTTTATAAAACTCTTTTTCAATAATTGATATTTTTTCTAAAATTATTTGAAATTTTTTATATTAAATAATTGAATTCCTGTGAAAAATTTATTATTTATAAAAATAATTGGTTTATTTAGAAGAAATTCATTAATTTTATAAATTAGGCAATTCCTGTGAAATTTTTCCAAGAATTTTATTAAAGTTTTTAAAAATAATTGAATTTTGAAGAAGAATTGTATTATTTATAAAGATAATTGAAATTTTGACGAGAATTTTTAAAAAAATTTTGAACATAATTGAATTTTGGAGAAGAATTTTTTTATTATTAAAGATATAATTGAAATGACCAGAATTTAAAAAAATTTTTGAATATAATTGAATTTCTGCGAAAAATGTTATTACTTTTGAAAACAATTGAATTTATTAAATTATTTGTAACTTTTCCAAAATTAAATTTGTTTAGTATTTTTAATTAAAATCCTTTTATCAATCTAGTGTTTACGAAAATTGTAAAAATTATTCATTACATAATTTATAAGTCATAATTTTACGATAGTTCTTTAAAAATTAAGTTATTTAAAAAGAAATTATTGTCTGAAATAGAAAAAATTCAAGGTTTTGTATTAAAATTCGTGGTTATTTTTATAGTTTTCAAGGCAAACAAGAACATCAAAGTTTAGAGTTTTTTCATGAATTTTTGAAATTTGATTTTTTCCAGTACTTTTAGTAAAAATCCCTGACTTCCCAGACCAATTTTACTTTCCCTGACTTTTCCCTGAATTTCCTGACTTCCCTGACCTGTGTCAACCTTGTTGTGTCTAGTAAGATAATAATTACTTGTTATACGTAATTATAATAACTTACTTTAATAATTATTACCTTTATAATAATAATAATAATAATAATAATAATAATAATAATAATAATAATAATAATAACTTTTCTGCTTTAGTCAATGCTTTGCACTCTCCTGTTCCAAATAATCGCCTGCGGTCACGAGTGGAATGTCGAGTGTCTAGAGGAAATAGAAAATGTCATAAAGAGCGTCGATGGGTGGACAAAATATCGAATTGGACGGAGTGCTGCAAGATATGGACATCATCAAATTGCCACTCGTATTTTTAAAGAACTGAAAGAAGCCGTCGCCTCCGAACAATTGCATTTTTGGCTCTCTGGATTGGAACTTGTGACAAGTGCCGAAGCTCATTTAATGTAAATTCACTTTTATATTTTACTATTTTTCTATTTTATTTATTTGTTATCTATTTTTCTGCTTTTGATTCTAATTTCTTGTAACTAGGGAAGAACTTGGCGAAAGTGAATCGAAAAGTGGTATTGTGGAAAAACTGAACGGAGCGATTTCACGATATGCGAGTGCTTGCGCTTCTTTGAAAGCTGCCAGTACTCCTCTTCGAAGTCTTCACTTTCGAAGCGAATATGCAAAACTTCGCTGCGAATTTCTCCAGGCTCTAGTGCAACTGTTGCACGCTTGCAGGCAAGGACACTTCAATTTCAAATATTTGTAATCACTATTTTCGATAGAAAAATAAAAATTGCCAACATTTCCTTTTTTTTACAGATGTTTGTGCACTGCGCCTCCATACGCAATCGCAGGTCATGAAGCTTTAACGGTTAAGGACGATCTCCAAAGATATGGCCGAGTTACCTTCCAAGTACGTGAAAATTAAAAATAAATTTTTCTCATTTATTTTACTTTTAAATTTAAACAATCTCTTTCTTTTAGCTTAGAAAATCTGTTCAAGAATTCAAGACCTGTGCCGAAAATTATCAGAAACTTTATGAATCTGCTTTCGATGCTGATCCGGAATCTCTTGACAACATTCGAGCGTATCCTTTTCTCCTACTTTTTGTTTATTTTTTATCCTATTTAGGTTGTTTTTATTTTACCAAATAGCAAATATTTATTTTTTATTCAGCAAATATTTTCCTCAACTTTTTTTTCAGTCTTCAAGATATGTGTCAATTGATGGCAAATAGTGTGGAGCGTGTTTGTGGCAAACCCACCGTATTCAACATCTATCAATCGAATGAGGGTGAATTTAATTTTGGCTCTACTGTTGAAATGCGACAACTTTCCCGATGCTGCTCAAAATTGAGACAATTGGCGCCCTCGAATGAAATGAATGATGTTGCGGGAATAACTCACTTGAGAGTGAATTGTCTTATATCCCAAGTGTCTCTATTGGCTGTGGGAAAAATGAGACTTCCAATACCTCGATACTTTTTCCAGTCTCTACAAACGACAAGCGTCAAATTGTCCGTATCGCCACAACCTCGTGTTTTAGGCGAACCAGTTTCTGTTCCCCAGGGAAGTCAATTGGCACTCAAAGTGGAGGGTGTATTAAGACATGGACCGAAACCCTATTTGTTTCGTTCCGTCAGCGCTGTTCGTATTTCAATTTCATCAACGCCTCCCTCGAAAATTAATTCTGACCAGAAGGTAATGTTAATTCTTCTCAAAAATAAAGTGGAATAATATAATAATATAAGTTTATTTATAATTTAGTAAATTTTCTAATTTTCTAATTAAATTTCAACATCTTTAGGATTCAAATATCAATGAGTTGCAACAAACGGTAATACCGCACAGAGATTTCTTCGCCTGTGAATTTCTCCTATCGCTCGGTAGTCCCGCTGCAAATGCAAATAGTTGTACAAGCAATTCAGGAGGCGGGGGAAATTACCAAGTGACAGCGAGCGCAAGTTTGATTGACAAAAGTGGCAACATTTGGAAATGTGGACCCCGATCGACACTTCAAGTTAGAGTCCACGAAGAGCCGACGAAACGAAAGATACCTTGACTTCGAGGTTTAAATCACTTTGGATTCGGCATATGATAAACACTAGATAGGTATGAGTTATCAAATAAAAATATTAGAACGATTGATACTGAAATGAAATTAATTACTTTCGTTTCAGTGATGTCGAAAATCTATTCCTGTCATTTGACAATAAAAAAGTTTACTTGAATTTAGTTTAAAAATGAAAACATTTTAATCTTGGTAATTGAATAACGCCTTTTAGTTTTTAAATTTTATTCGTGTAAAATATTTATATTTCTATACAATATAACAAAATGGAATGTCTATGAATGTGAACTTCTGCTTTGTTAGACTGAAATTCACAATTCGAATTTTAATACTTCTGTATTTACAATTTACACATCTATAAAAAATTGAATATTTTGTACAATTTGTGACCATTTTTTTTTTCTATTAAAATTTAATTTTGAGATTCATTACAGGAATTTTTTTTAAAAAAGTCTTTCTTGCCGCCGACTTTGGAAAGTAGTTCTATTCCCGAAATTTTCATGGTATTTGGTGGTGCAGCAGCTTTACACATGTCATAAATAGTGAGCGCTGCTACGCTCACTGCAGTGAGAGCTTCCATTTCGACTCCAGTTTTACCTATGCATCTAACTTCAGATAAGATTTCGACTCTCTCCAGATCATCATTTAATGTTAACCACACATTCGCGTAAGTTATCGATAAGGTGTGACACAGGGGAATTAGATCTGCGGTTTTTTTAGTAGCCATTATACCTGCCAATTGGGCAACGGCAAGTACATTTCCCTTTTTTATGCTATTTTCATTTATTAATCTCCTTATCGTTGGGCCAACGTAAATATATCCTTGAGCTTGAGCAATTCGTTTAGTTGTCTCTTTAGATCCCACGTCCACCATGTTACACTTTCCACTCTCATCGACATGCGATAAAGTCGAATAGCCTCTTGAAATTGTGTGAAAATCTAGGAAATTTTTCTTTAAATTTGTACTAAAAATTTCATTACGCAATTCAATTGGATATGAATTATTTTCTAGCTTACTAAGTGACTCGTTTTTTATCTTTTTTTGCACTTTCTTATTATGCTTCCGAAGTTCTCTTCTGAGAAAAGCTGCAAAATAAATGTTTATCAATGATTTGTCATTTTCTGATGGTAAATCAAATTAATGAATTTTTATTTAATTAACCACCGATGAGAATCATTGGCCGATTTTCCATTTTGCTGAGGTTAAACATTCCTGTAAGAATGATTATAAATTACTTGATGTTGATTATAAATTACTTTTTTTTATGTCACTTTTCTATAGACAATGCTTATAGATAATAATTTACCAGCGTGTTGTTTCTTCTTTTGCATAACAGTTGATTTTATCAAGTCTTTCAACTCGTTCTTGGACATGCAGTTTCGAATAGCGTCTCTTAATGAAACTTCACCTTTTCCTTCGAACAAACAGACTTTCAAATTCCCATCAGCTGTGATTCTTAAACGATTGCACGATGAGCAGAAATTTTCACTCATGGAAGTTATAAATCCGATTTGTCCTTGGAAACCTTGAACTTTAAATGCCTGAAAGGATTTGTTTTTAATTACTATAGTGAATTTTTACCAATGTTTAAAATTTAAAATTTGTGTTTTTGGTTTTCGGAAATTACCTTTGAGGTGTCGTTAGGTTTGTCGGGAATTTTCTCCAGTTCAGAAAACTCTTTCTTAATAATCCCCAACATTTCGTTAAAGGAAACCATTTTATTCTCCTTCCATTCGTTCCCGGAAAATGGCATGTACTCGATAAATCGAACATCGACTGGTTTATGTTTAGTAAAATTAACAAAGTCCACCAGTTCATCTTCATTAAATCCTCTCATTATGACGCAATTCACCTGAATTCAATATTTACGTTAAAATTCCGAAAATGACTGAAGAATTGAATTTTAAAGTAAATTACTTTGACTGGATTGTATCCCAATTGAACTGCCAAGTCAATAGCAGCTATCACTCTGGACCAACCTCGTCTTCGAGTGAATTTCTCAAATCGAGTTTCTTTAAGGGTATCTAATGAAATATTCAGACCATCTAATCCAGCTCTTTGAAGTGACGGCAGCTGACGTGTTAAAGTTAAACCGTTTGTTGTCATTGCTATACTCTTCAAACCTTCAAACTGCTTTAAACCAGCTAAAAAAAATGCACTATAAATATTTTTTCCCTCTCAAATATGTTTTCAAATATATTTTTTTTATCAGTTTCATTATATTTACCAATAATATCTACAATGTCTCGACGAACAGTGGGCTCTCCTCCAGTCAAACGAATCTTTTTAACACCCTCTTCAATAAAAATATCCGCTATTTTAAGTATTTCATCCGTCGTAAGAATATTATTTCTAGCAGATAGTTTCACACCCTCAGCAGGCATGCAATACAAACCTAAAATAAAATTTAAAAAGATAAACCATTGTTTATCATAAATTTTAGCAGTTTCTAAAAATTTCCATTACATCGAAGATTACACCGTTCAGTCAGTGATATTCTCAAGTAATCATGATGTCGACCAAAGGAATCATTCAGTACATTTTGTTCGACATTTTCTTTTAATTTTTCCCTGAATTCTTGAATCTAAAAAAATAAAAGAACTCAAGTTTTCAATCATGAATTTAGTAAATGGGTGAATTTTCTGAAAGTGACATTTTTTATGTCTCGATTAATTTGACAAAATCTACTCTTTAATAATTATTATCAATTTCCATAGTGAAAATTTAGCACTTATTTATCATTCTTAAAAGAAAATTAAATAATTTTATTCAACTTAATTTACGTAATAACTAAATTTTTAATAGAAAAGCTCGCCAATTAAATAAAATTAATTTAATGGAGCAACAATAATATTTTTCAAATGAAAAAAGCTTTAATATTTTTAAGAATTAATTTTGCGCAACCTAAAAATCTTACTCTTGAGTATGAAATTAAGTAGTTTTAATAGAAAAAACCATACAATTGAAGAAAATTAATTGAAGAATTAATTGAAAAACTGAAATTTAAAAATGCCACTTTCAGAAAATTCACCCAAATATATAACGTTTACTGTAAATATAAAAATAAAAAGTATTCTTACTCTCGGTGATACACCAGCGACTGTAGCAAATTCCGAAGCACATATTGTTGCAAGCTTTTTGGTAATAAAAATTGACCGAAACATCTAAAGATCGAATAAATAGAAGAAAAATAGATTCGTTATATTATTCGCCAGAAGACGTAAAAATAGGAAAATAGGAAACTCACCTTATACTCGTATTTTGTATACGGCGCAGAAAAGAAACATATCTTTTTTATAAATATATATATAGATTCTCGTTAAACTAAAACAACAAAATAATATAAGGAAATTAAAATTGACACGTGAAATAGTGAACACGTGTTTTTAGAAAGTAAAACTTGTCCATTAACGTTTTTTACGTTTTTTGTATTACTCAATTATTTGAAATTTATCTTTGAAGAAAATCTTCCAGGACCGACAAATAAAAGCTGATAACGCCTATTAGACATATCTAAAATTTATTTACTCCTACAATCAGAAGCAAAATAATAAAAAAATGTATTTATCACATTATGCTTTCTCAAGATAAAGGTGCATTTGACATAAATTCTACAACTGTCAAAGTTTGTAAATGATAATTCTGTTCTTTTCATAAAATAATTTTTTTTAGCTTTTATTACATAATTTACTAAAATGCAAAAATCGCAACAATCAGGACAACAATGCAGAAGTAAATATAGTTTTTGGTTATGTCGGTCAGTTTTAAAAATTAGGCGTTTCTTTATCTAAGGTTGTCATTACTGATCATTCAAAAGTTTACCGGTGGACTCAACCTAAAGGTACAGTTCACAACCTGCAGAGCTGTGAAGTTATATAACCTTGCGAGGGAGAAAGACAAGAATAGTTTTTTCCAAAAGTCGTGTGATCGCACCCTTAGAACGCAATTGGTAATACTGTGAACATGCCTTTATCCATGGCGTCAATGTTTCAAAGGTTTCAAAATATTTCAAATTGACAACATTGCAATTGCAATGAACGGATTTACCAAAAAAGAAGAGCGCTTAGATAATTGAGAAATATAAACAAGTTTAATTTAGTATAAAGCGTTATTACAATTATAATACATTTCCGAAAAAAATCAAAGTCTCCTTTAAACGGTTCATGAGTGAAGCAGTTATTTGTAGATAATAGTAATAAACTAAAAATACTTTACTTTTATTTAAAGTAATACATTAACATTTTTCTTTATAAAGTATATCTTAACATTATAGTGTAACCAGTAAATAGTAAAAATTCTTGTCAGTCATACAATATTTAAATTGACAAATTTTTGTTAAAAAAATATAAATGTATATAAAATTTTATTGGTAAATGTGATATTTTTTTTTTACATTTTTAACACTTGTTCTCAATTTTGTTCCATTTTGTTTTTGTAGTCAAATTGCTTCTTTAATACATGTACACATAAGCGTATAAGGTCGATTAATTTTGATATTTTATTTAAATTATAGACAAAATACGCTTGAAGAAATTGTATAAATGATATGAAGAATAAATGTATTTATATATAATATAAAATTTAACTGCGGACAAACAAAGCAGCTTACGCGAAAAATAATTTTTTATTACAAATTTTTAATTTCTATTAAAATTGAAATTTTTAGTAAAGAAAAATAGTAGCCAGGAACGATGATATTTTTCACGCAAGTACTTTTGATTGTCGTCGGTTTACTTTGTAACAAGTTATAACTACAATAAAAAAGGCACAATGCAATATTTCATAAAATATTTCCTTTTCGTTGTAAATTCGAATTAAGATATTAAAATCGATGCGATTTCTGCATAGAGCTTAAATAGAAAAATTCAATAGAATCAAATAACATTGATTCAATTTATTTAAATATTTATTTTCGCCTTAAAAAAAGATAAAAATAAATTTACTTTTAAAACACAAAATTCATTTCTATTGAAAATTGATAGTCTAAATATAAACGAGAACAATAAATTTCTATGAATGTAAAATAAATATTTTTATCAATTGGAATGAATAGAAAGTTTCTTGAATGACAATCTCGAGATCAAAAGTGCAAAAGTTTCTCAGCTTGATATTATTTATAAATGAAAAACTACTAGCTTACATAGAAATTAAAAAAAAAATACATAGTACATACAAAAAATTTCCTCCACCAACTTAACAAATAAATTATCTAAACGACCATACATGGAATTAAAAACATGTTTACGCACCAAATTAATTTTTTCAACGAATTGAAACAGTCAAATTATTAACTTTTCTTACATTTTAAGAATATGTTATTTGTTTCTGTTTCGAATTGAAATAATGAGAAAGTATACAATTCGATCTATAAAAGAAAAGCTTCAACAAATACTAATAGACTTTCTTTCTTCTTTTAATCCATTTTTTCAATTTGTAAAATTTAATAAATATTTCTTTAAAACTTGTGAATTAAAATTGAAAATAGGTTTATCAGGCAATGATCGTTTCAAAACGTTTTATAATACATTAATGACGATTATAATTAGCGTTGAGTAATTGACTAATGTAAAACGAACAAAAGAAACTGTATATAAAAAATATGGTTTTTTTTGTTGTAATCCAAAATATATAGTTTCTCCGTATTTTATTTAGAGAAAAAAAAGGTAAGGCAATACTGTAGTGGAATAAGTCCAGAATTGGATAAAGCAATTCTCATTTCTCATATCTAATTTTAGACTGGTATGGCTGTTAACATTTTTTTTTTTAGTGTAATTTACCTCTGTACATCTAAGAGTAAAATTTTTACAGTTAGTCTCTCTTTCTGGTTCAACATTATCATATAATGTTATATATTTATGTATATATAAAATGATTTAAAAAAAAGCTTTGTAAAACTTTGATATTTCCTTTTTATAAGTACGATTATTTTTTTTTTTGCATCTGCGTTTAAAAAAATAATGCATTTTTCACACCTACATTACAAATCATTGTCAGCAAAATTAAACAAATAAAATTTGTTATGATACGTGTATCTTGTTTGTTCAAAAGTGAACAAAATATTTCTTAAAATTAAATACTACCAGGATGAAGAAAAACGGCTATATATGAACAGTTATAAATCGGAATAATACAAGCAATATTATTGCACAAAGTCGTGATTTTTAAACAATTTTCAAAATCACCGATTTTTTTCAAAAACTGTTTTTAATTTGTAATTTTTAAAATACTTTCTATGTATACTTAAAATAAAATCTTATCTTGGTAAAATCCTGGTTTTTTTTGCAGTCATCACGGTAAAAATTTTGAAAATTAACTTTTTCAAAATTTTTGTATCCTACTTAATCAAATGCGGATTATTATTTTGAATACACTGGTGAATATTAAAAAAAATTGTTAATTCGCTTGCTTTTACTATAAAATTGTGTTTGTGTACAGTGAACAACAACAGTGAATATTAAAAATATAAAGGGAAGATTCTACTTTTAATATTATTATTATTATACTTTCAGTTTAGATAAGATACTTAATTATTAGAAAATTTATTTCAATGTTATTTCAATTTAATCTTCAGAATGTTTATAACTCGTTAAGTTAGTGAATTTAAAAAATTCTGGTACGGGAGTTGATAAAATTGTCCATATAGGAATATTTTTAAAAAGAACAACAACGTCACTGTACACTTTTTTGTTAAGTAAAGGCACTTAACTTCATTTCATCGATTGATAAAAAAATATTGAACAATTATTAAACTTTGCTTTTAGGAAATAACTAAGAATTAACTTCTTCTGGTCTTGCAAGAGGGGCCTTTGATTTTTCAGTAGTAACTGTGGTCGTGGTCACTTCTAACTTCGCAAGTTCTGCAGCACTAAGCTGTAATGTAAATCATTCATACAAATTATATTCAAATATTTTCCCTCTTGAGTAATATTTTAATACAGGGCTCGGATCGTCTTTAAGACTCAAAAAAAGTCGCTTTAGTCGCATAAATTCACAACAAAAGTCACGAAAAATCGCATAAAATTTAAATTTCCGAAAAAGTCGGAAAAAAGTCGAATTAAATTTTAGGGAAATCTATAGAATAATATTTAATAATAAAATTTAATAAAATGCAAGGCAAAAATTTAATCAGGTATTTTTAACATTTTTTTTTTTAAATCTGTTCAAAATTTCAATTATTTTCATAAATAATAAAATTCTTTTCCAAAATTCAATTATTTCAAAAAAATTTAATAAAATGCCTGTCATAATTTCAATTATCTTTATAAATAATAAAATTCTTCTCTAAAATTCATTTATTTTCAAAAATAATGAAATTTTTTACAAAAATTCAATTACATTCAAAATTTTTTTTTAATTTCTCGTCAAAATTTTATAAATAATAAAATTCATCATGGAAATTCAATTATTTTCAAAACTAATAAAATTCTCCGCAGAATTTCAATTATTTTCAAAATTTTTTTTTTAAATTCTCAAAATTTCAATTATCTTTATAAATATCAAAATTCTTCTTCAAAATTCAATTACTTTTAAACATTTACAAAAATATATGTTCAAAGATTCAATTATCTTTATAAATATCAAAATTCTTCATCAAATTTCAATTATTTTTTAACATTATAAAAAAAATCTGTTCAAAAATCCAATTATCTTTATAAATATCAAAATTCTTCATCAAAATTCAATTACTTTTTAACATTTTAAAAAAAAAATCTGTTCAAAAATTCAATTATCTTTATAAATATCAAAATTCTTCTTCAAAATTTAATAACTTTTAAACATTTTAAAAAAATCTGTTCAAAAATTCAATTATCATTATAAATATCAAAATTCTTCATCAAAATTCAATTATTTTTTAACATTTAAAAAAAATCTGCTCAAAAATCCAATTATCTTTATAAATATCAAAATTCTTTATCAAAATTCAATTACTTTTTAAGATTTTTTAAAAAAATCTGTCCAAAAAATCAACTATCTTTATAAATATCAAAATTCTTCTTCAAAATTTAATTACTTTTAAACATTTAAAAAAATATGAACAAAAATTCAATTATCTTTATAAATATAAAAATTCTTCTCTGTAATTTAATTATTTATAAGTAGTTTAATTTCAAAAAGGTTTGAATTAGAATCTTTTGAAGAATTTTAATTCTTATGGAAAAATAGTAATTAAATATTTATTTAAAAAAGATGTTATTGATGTTTTTTGAAAAATTTGAAAGAAATCTGTAAATAAACTTAACAGAACATTTTTTTGACTAAAACTTTTTCCTTTAACTTTAATTTTCTGAAAATTAAAAAAATTTCAGTCGCATTTTACTAAAAAAATTTGCAAAAAAAGTCGATTAGTCTCATCTTTTCACAAAAAATTCGAAAAAAGTCACATTTTTTCACAAAAAAGTCGAAAAATGTCACATTTTTTTTTTAGAAAAGTCGAAAAAGTCGCATAATCCGAGCCCTGTTAATATTCAAAAATAGTAAAGCAAAAGAATGAAAAAATAATCTAAATATTGAAATGGCCTCTTTTATATTATGATTTTTGTGATAAATTTGCAAGCTACATGGAAGAGATTTGTTAGTATGATAATAAGCAACATAAATAAGCATTTGTTAGTTTTATTTTTAAAAGCTAGTTAAGTTTTCTCCCCGTCAAACTTTTAGGAAGTATAATAAGAGTCAAATTCTGACCTCAACATCAGGAGGTAGAGTGATTGTGGCGTGCGTCGTTGTTGTTTCTATTCCGCTACTAATTTCTCTTTCCACTGTAGTACCTAGGAAGAAAAACGAATATAAAATTTTTTTTTATTTTTAAAAACGTAAATTTTCTGAATTAAGAATTGGGCATAAAACTTACTGCTCACTAATTTCTTTTACATTAAATATAGAAACTTTTGCCATTCTTTAAATTTTGCTCGTAAAATAACAATGAAGCAAACTTACTGTTGACATGTGAGCCTTCACTCGCTTGAATGGTTTCAACTTCTCCGTTAGTTGTTCCGTTAGTAGTCGATTGTGATATGACAGTCGTGGTTTTTACAACAATCGTTTGATTTTGAGTCGCTGATTCTGACGTTCTTGAAGTTATATCCATTTTAAGTCCAGCTAATCGATTGTGAAGATCCTCTGATGAAGTCGCATTTTTAAAAAGCGAACTATTACTGAAAAAAATAAAATAACCAATATTTTTAAAATTAAAAGTTTTATAAATATTTATAATTTCGAAAAATGACTTACAGCAAATGATCTTTAACACTGTCGATAGTAATATCCCCGACGGAATTTTGATCTTGACGATCGTCGTCTCCATTAACATCTGTAGTACTTGCAGCTGGCTTCAGTGAAGGCTCCTTTGGAGAATCTTCACCACAAGCTAAAATTAATGTGTGAGAATTCGAAACTATCATTTTATTTAACATCAAAGACGTAAACTTGATAAAGCAAACAGAAACGATTGGACAAAACTAAATTCAGTGATTCGTTATGAAACAGCAAAGCAAATTTTCGAAAAACAGAATTTTAAGACGAAACATGAGTATTGGAAACTGACTGTGATTGATGGGATTATTTTAAGATTATTTTAAGAATTATTATTCGGTATTTGCTTACTTGACCCAGTTATTCCATTCTCTGCAATATTTTTTGTAGCGGCGTCCGACTGATCGTCTTTAGCTTCATCTTCCGTTCCATCCTCTGTACTCTCCTGCTCTATGCTCTCCTCCTTCGTTTCCGTCGACAACGATCTTGCATTCGGTGGTAAGCTCAACGCACAATACGCTCTAACTCCTTTTGAAGGTGTCAGAGAAATTCGCTGAAGCTCCGAACTCGAATGTAAATATAAAGCTTCAGCAGATCTTGTAAATGACAACGAGGAAATTCCACTGAAAAAAGGACACAAAAATTTCAGATTAAAAATAAAACAACGCCCAAGCGATACAATTTTCAATTTAAATCATTATAATTGCTAGATTTGTTTATTGATATTATATATTTTAGATTGGTTTACACGTACTTGATATCTTCTCTCTTAATAGCTGCCGTATTGACTTGTCTTCTCAATTCCGGAACACTGAGCACCAGACATTCTCCTAAATTTGTAAGGCAAAGAAGGCACGTTTCTTCATGGAGACCCGTGGGTTCTATTGAACAAGAAAATTTAGCAAATCCTGTTTTTCTAACGCGTGAACCCTCGTGTGCTGTCAATTTATATTTGCAGAATGGTTTCAAAGATGGAAGATTGAAGATTTTAAATTGCTCCTCACTGGCAATGACGACTCTATGTGGAGAATTCATGTCCGGTCCTGAACTAACGCCCTTTTCAACTTCAAAAGCTTCTGGCAAAGGAATACTGGACCCGTCGAGAATGGTAATTGCAATTACAGGAGCCCGATGCTTGAGTTGAATCTCTTTACCCAGGGTACAATTGACATCTTCTTCTTTACGTCTTGCTCCAGCAGGAATTGCTAAAGTGAAAACGTAAACCGTTCCGTTATTCGTACCGGCCCAAAGTGTGGGCGTCGTATTTTGCACTGCAATAAAAATAACAGTATTAATAGTATGGATAAAAAATAATTGAAAAGAATACAAAAAAAATCATGAATAAAATTTAATTAATAAGATTTAATTTATGGTAAAATATAAAACATTGAGTAATACTTACTGCTTATAATATAACTTCTGGCAAAATAAAGACAGCGAACCATGGAACCAAGAGCGTCATCGACGGGTCTTGCTTCAACTTGTCTCTCAACGGATTTTATCACTTCCCCTGGTGAGAGTTCTGCACTCGGCGACGATGTAACGGCAGGCCTGAAATTAAATTATTAAATTATAAATTTGTGTGTCAATTCTTCCTTTTCAATTTCATCATCGAACACTTACGTTTCTTTCTTTTTTTCTGGAACCGTATTTCGAGTCGGACTGCTCGCATTTCCACGACGTTGTGATCTACCTTTTCTCAATCTTCTGAATGATTCTCTTAATGACTTTTTAAATGATTTTCTTCTAGAAATCGGAGTATCTCCAGAACCAGATAGATCTAAAGAAAAATTTTAATATTGAATAACCAGGGTTTTGCTACAAATATTTAATTTTATTTTTTCGCTGACTTTTCCCTGATTTCCAGACAAAATTTTCACTTTTTCCCTGACCCTAAAGAATATTCTGATTCACTCTAAAAATTATTAGATAATCAAGAAACAATATTCTATTAAATTTATTTACAAATTTCATTAATTGTAAAATTATTCAAAAACATCAATAACTTCTTTTTTTAAATAAATATTTAATCATTATTATTTTTCTGTAGGAAAAAAAATTCTTCAAAATTCTTCGACTCGGAGTGATTGTCTTCTTCATGTTTTGCAATAATTTAAATTACCATAACATTTTTCAGAATAGGTTAATTATTTACAAAAATCCTTCACAAGAATTCAATTATTTTTACAAGCAGTAAAATTTCTCAAAAAATTAAATTATTTTAAAAAAATGTAATAAAATTCGTGGCAATAATTCAATTACTTTCATAAATAATAATAAATCGATTATCCGTTAATTCATTTTTAAATCAATTTTTATTAGAAAATTCTAGAAAAATTCAATTATTTAAATTAAAAAATAAATAATTTATTGAATAATAGAATATTCTTTGTTAAAATTTAATTCTCATAAAGAATTTTATCAATAAATTTTTAAATATATAAATTTAATTGGACAAATTTTAATAAAATTTTTAAGAATAATTACATTTTTCGAGGAATTTGATTAAAATATATATTGTATAAAAAATCATTAACATTCTGCGATGAGTTTTATTACTTATGAAAATAATTTAAATTTTCTTAAAATTTCCATAAAATAATTGCATTTTGGAGAAGAATTTTATTACATTTTAAAAATAATTTAATTCTTCCAACGAATTTTATTCAAATTTATAAAAATAACTGCATTTATGTGAAGAATTTTATTATTTATATAAATAATTGAATTCTTACAAAGAATTTTATTCCAGTTTATAAAAATAATTAAATTTCGGTGAAGAATTTTGTAAATAATTTATATTTTTTGGAAAATTTTATGAAATTTTGTATTTTAAATAATAGAACTCCTGTGAAAATTTTATTTCTTATGAAAATAATAGAATTATTTTGAATTAATTCATTAAAATTGAATTCCCACAAAACTTTGCTCAGAATTTTATTAAAAATTTTAAATGTAATTGAATTTAGATGAAGAATTTTTTCACTTATAAATATAATTACAATTTTGAAAATTTTTTTTTTTAATTTTTATTTCAAGTTTTTTTATATTCAAGTTTATATAAATAATTGAATTCTTACAACGAATTTTATTCCAGTTTATAAAAATAATTAAATTTCGGTGAAGAATTTTGTAAATAATTTATATTTTTTGGAAAATTTTATGAAATTTTGTATTTTAAATAATAGAACTCTTGTGAAAATTTTATATCTTATGAAAATAATAGAATTATTTTGAATTAATTCATTAAAATTGAATTCCCACAAAATTTTGCTCAGAATTTTATAAAAATTTTTAAATGTAATTGAATTTAGATGAAGAATTTTTTCACTTATAAATATAATTACAATTTTGAAAATTTTTTTTTAATTTTTAAGAATAATTGAATTTTTGCGAAGAATTTTATTAATTTTGAAATTAATTTAATTCTTCCAATGAATTTTATTCAAGTTTATATAAATAATTGAATTCTTACAACGAATTGCATTCAAGTTTATAGAAGTAATTGAATTTCGGTGAAAAATTTTATTACTCCTACTTATGAAAATAGTTGATTTTGAAGAAATTTATTAAAAATTGAATAATTGAATTCTTGTGGAATTTGGTGAAGAATTTTATTAAAACTTTTAAAAATAATTGAATTTTAATGAAGTATTTTATTATTTATAAAAATAATTATAATTTTGATGAGAATTGTTTTTAAATTTTTTGAACATAATTGAAATTCTGCGAAGAATTTTTGTAACTTTTGAAAATAATTGAATTTCTGTAATTATTTGTAATTTTTCAAAAAACTTATTTTTTTTTTAGTATTTTTAACTAAATTTCTTTTATCAATCTCGTATTTGTGAAAATTGTAAAAATTATTCATAAAATAATTTATAAGTCATAATTTATAATAGTTATTATTCATTTTATTTAATTATTATTTATTATTATTCGTTATTTATTATTAATTATTAATTTTATGATAGTTTTTGAAAATTTAAGTTATTTAAAAAGAAATTATTGTTAGAAATAGAAAAAATTGAAGGTTTTTTTTATCAAAATTTGTGGTAATTTCATGGTTTACGAGACAAAAGGAAAAAAAATTAAGTTTCCTCATGAATTTTAAAAATTCAATTTTTTCCAGTACTTTTAGTAAAAATCCCTGACTTTTCCCTGACTTTCCTGACCAATTTTACTTTCCCTGAATTCCCTGACCTGTGGCAACGAAATAATTCCCTGATAACGAAATAATTTTTTAGCTGATATCAAATTTCCCTTTGAAGGAAAGAAACTTACCATTAGGATTGAGGGTGCATTTGACATTAACGGCTTTTGCTCTAACATAGTCAAACAGAGCTAATCCGTGAGCGGTTCCAGCCGCAAGGAGTCCCCATTCGCTTTGCAGAGCCAATGCCGTTATCGCGGCTGGAGGATACAACTGAAGCAGAGTCTGCGGTTGGAACCCAACAGCAAAGGAAATACTGGTTGTTCTTGGTGGCAAGTGATCGTGACCCTTCCATGCAAAGCCATCTCTATCATTCACCAAATTCATGGTGATTGCTTTAATTTCTTTATTAATTGCTTCCGCTGCTATGCGAGCCGTAATTACATGACCCGCTGTTCCGGCAATGACTAAGGTCGACGACAGTGGACAGAGAAGAATTTTCTTCACAGCCAGTCGTGGATCATCAGAGTAAGGATCGAAGGTGCCCACCTTTCTGAAACGTGGCCATTCATCTTCATCATCCTCTGGTGCCTGTTCCAATACATCTAAATGTTCCCCAGTGAACAAAAGCGACGAATTGTATTTATAAAGCGGAGTCAAGGCAACATTCGAAGCGTCCCAAAAACGTACGGTGCCATCTTCATGACCTGTCAGTAATAATTCTCTCATTGTTTCCTCAGTCTCGTCAATTTTCTTAGTCAATACAACTCCTCCATCAATCGGCCATGCTTTGTCCGAATAAAGATGTTCTGTTTGCAATTTTCCAGCTGCTAAAATTGCATTCCATAAATCTTGTTGAACATTCGGAACATGCTGCGAGCAAGTGACCTGAAAATTACAAAAAACTGGATTTATACCAAAATACTTTTTTCAAAAACAAACTTTTTAGAAGACTCAGACCTCTGATCGACTTAAAGAACAAAAAAGGCGCTTTAATCGATTAAAGGTAGAAAAAAGTCGATTATTTAAGTCACAAAAAACCAAATTAATCAAAACTTGTATAATTTGCGATAAAAGTCGCATTATTTGAAAATAGTCGAAAAAGTCACAATATCCGAGGCCTGAAGACTAAAAAAATAAATATTTGATAAACAATTTTTATTCAAAACTAGAGAAACTTACTGCACTGGCGTGAAGTGACACCAAGTATGGTAAAGACATCATTTTCCACTCGGGATGTGTTAAATCAATTGCAATTAATTCCTCTTCAGCAAGAACAACGAGAGCTTCCGGGCATCCTGACGCTGTATTATTCTCCTTCTCCTCTTCAGATTGCTTCGGCACGACAGCAAAGAAATCAATGACTTTCGAAGTAAAGTCAAAAGCCACTTGCTTGCTGTTCGTCATCACAGTTATCGTGTGTCTGTCACCATAGCTCGCTCGTGGCATTCCACCAGAAAATATAATCATCTCTCCGTCACTTAAATTGTCGACAAATTAATTAACGTGTCAAATGAATAACAACCAATAACTAATTAATATAATATTGCTAATAAAAATAATAATTCAAAAACTTACTCTACAGTGGGATAAACGACTATTTTCGAAATCGATTTACAAGGTAGAGGGCCATAATGAGTTTTGGGCTCCATAATTTCCTCACTTCCTGGACTCCAGAAGGAATAAGAGCCATCATTGTGAGACGAAATAAATCTGTCCTCTGTGATCCAATAAATCGACTCCAGTTGATTCTTTGAGATGAAGGTCTGTGCACGCGAAAATAAACCCATCAGCTGCGTACACACGTTCGCCAAAACCACCAAAGACACAAACAACAACAACAACAATAACAACAGTCAGAAGAAGAGATAATACCAACTTTTTCAACATTCGTGAAATTGTACATCCACCATTTTTTTTCCGTAAATTCTCGGACAACACAAAAGCATGAATCTTAATATAAAAAATTCTAATTTTTGACTTTTTTAAACTGTGAAAAATTAAAGCGTAAGTAACTTTAAATCAAGTTAGTGTTTTTCGACTCAGAAAAATTTATTAAGTTCCTATAATTTATATACGATGTTGGTAATGTAAAGAAAAAGAATGACTCTTGCAATGTGGTTGTTCTTTTCAACCGAAGATTAGAATATTTATAAAATGTCAGTCATGAGTATGCGTGGTTTATTTTTTTAAACTGGTGGTCCATAGAAAGAAATGCAAAAAAAAATTTCAAAACATACCTGCTGAGCACCTGGAGTTGCTTTATTCCAAAGAACCATTAAACCACGATTGTAGCCTATTAAAATATTGTCAGGATGGCCAGGTTGCTCGGCAATTGCTTCTACTGCTCCCGGATTAATTTTATAGTCTGCTGGAACACTAAATTTAAAATAATACATAAATAAAATAATTTCCCCTACAATTAGACGAGATTGTGAAAATTTTTCTCAAACTCACTTCTGCATCACAACATCTTGATAAATCATTGTTTCTGATATTGTGAAAGTTTTCAATTTCAATAAATAGATATTTCCGCCTTCCGTTCCCAAAAGAAGATGTTCGTTCGATGATTCCAGGCAGATGGCTGAAATTTTCTTTAATTTACCTTCCAAACATAAACTTGTTGTTTCCACAACGGAGTTGTTATTAATTTCCCACAAATGAAGAGAATTCTCATCGCAAAGTGAAACCAAACGTCCCTAAAAGTAAAAAAAAGAAATTTTTTTTCACCATTTGTATGACAAAAATCAGGTTGTATTTTTTATAAAGTAATTTCAATAGATTCTTAAAAAGTATTAAAAAAATAATATAACATTACTTTATTATTATCTTATCGTATTAAGCCTGTGCTGAAAACAAGACGCTGATAAAAATATTCTCAATGAAATGTAAAAAAAAACTGTATATAGGTCGTCAAATACATTTACTTTAGAGAAACGTTTACCTTTTTTTTATTTTATTTAATAGATAGAAAACGCGCATATATTCAAGGTAAAGAGACTTTGAGTGGACTAATTTAAATTAAATTCCAAATCGCCTTCCCTTATCGACTCGCTAAGTGTTTCTGTGAAAAATTGTTTAGAAGTAAAAATATTCGAATCAATGGGATATTTAATTTTGTACATTAGACTGAATAGATTTAAGTAAATAGTAGATTTTAAGTTACTTATAAATATATTTTTGGAAAAAGAAGATTATTTTCTGAAACTTGAGCATAAATCAAAGGGAAGACACGTTTATTATTTGCATTACATTTGTGACGTCAGGTGTAAAAAAAATTTTATCTTACTCGTTATTCTTACGTCCAAAAATTGAAAAATTGAATAGATATTTTCTAACATTGATATAATAATGACTTTACCTCATTTGGCACGGCAATAATTTTAGTAACTGCATTTTTTTCTCCACTCTCGTTTTTATGATGTCCATAAAATTCTACACCTGGTCTTCCAAAACTGTTTTTTTCAATTAATTTTTTATTGTTAAGGAAATTGATTGTCAGTATAAAAATGTTTCAAATGTTCATAGATACACTAAAGTTATTAATGTAACGTTATTATGAAAAGTGGCAAGACTTTAATGAATTTTAATTTAAGATTTTTATTAATTAATCTAAACAATATTACGTTGTAAATTTGTATTTTATTCGCAGTGTTCATTTTTCAAGAAGACCAAATTCCCGCAATCAATAGAATTCTACCGTTCTACAATGGAAAAACATACACAAGTGCATGAGGAAATTAACTCAATTTTTACTTTAATTAGCAATAGTCTTTAATTGTTGCTGATAATCAAAACCTGACATCAGCCTGACTTATTATTTTAGAAGTAAACATGAGAAATCAATTCTGAAAAAACGACGAATAAATTAAACAAAAAGGATACACTTTTATAGCTCCAGATGCAGTTCCTATGATCATGAGTCGTAGACTTGAGTCCCAAGCAAAAGCTGTTGGTTTGTTCGGAAAGCCATGTTCTACAGTCTGAAAAAAGAAAAACAAATTTAAATTGCGAAATAAATTTTGTTATGGGCAATTTTATTTATTTTCATAACATCGATTTTAATTTCCTTTCTTCGAGTAATGGAAAATAATTCAAATTGTCTTTTTTTGATGATCTTTCTTCGTGAAAAATAACTAAGGCAACTAATATTTAAACAAAAACAATGTATTTAGTGCTATAGATTACTAAGTTCCGTTACTTTAATCATTTAAAACGAACACTTTTTTATTTATCCGTAGACAAATCTCAATTATTAAAAATAGACACGCTCATCACACTCATGACTCATCGATAAATCGTCATCAATATAGAATATATTTAATAGCCTCTGTTATATTATATATGTAAGTTATTGCCTTAATTAGTCATTAGGAAAATGACTATTTTTACAGAAACATTCGTTATCTTTAAGATAGTAACAAAATATGACACTAATAATAAAACAAAAATAGTTGTTTAAAATAAATAAGTTTTAAATAGTTTAAATAAGTTTCAAATAATAAATTTTTTTCTATTTAATTCTAAGTAATTTCATTTAATTGTAAAGAAAAGAAATTCCATTTAATATTCCAAATTCCATGAGGTAAAAATTAATGGAACAATAAATCTGGAGATTTAAACAAATCTCAAACCATCACAAGAAGCAGTGAAAGTTTTACATACTATAGAAACTTATATACAGTATTCCTTTCGGTTAAAGAATCAGAATCTGTCGCCGTCATACTGTTTGATAGTAAAAAATTACATTTAAATGTTTTCAAAATAAATAATTATATTCGTAAACATTTTTGTGCTAATATAACGAATTTTTCCACGCGAATAAACTGTGAATAATACTGTGAACACAGTAAGAAGATTCATCTCCTCTCTTCCAAAGTGTTATTAACTTTTTAGTAAACTATATTCAAAGAAAATATAAATTTTTATCTTTAAATTTAAAAAAAAAAAATAAATCGTTGACAGGACTTAGTTTTACTTTAATTAAATCATAATTGAAATAAACAAAAAAAAATAGCTAATCAACGTGGAGAAAGACAATTTTAGTTTCTAGTATTTTCAATAAATCCCTAACAAGTCTCGGATAAAAGTCAATAACATTTGTCAGTATTGGACATGAATTGTGTTTTACTTTCGTTATGACATACTTCAACGATCGGAATTAAATCATTGCTAAGGTTTCAAGAATAATAAATCGTGTCAACGCATATACTGCACTGTCAGAGGAATGTAAGTGTAAAGAAGAAAATATGATTAAGAAATTTCTTACTGTTGCTCTTTGAAATAAAAATTAATATTACTTAATACCCACACTCGTCAAACTCCTTTTATTTTTTTACGTCGATATATAATTGAATGTCTATTTTTCTTCAAGCCTATTTTTTTTAGTTCTTTTTTTTTCTTTTAAAAAAAAATATATACATAACAAAAAAGTGAATCTACTTTAATAGAAATTAATTAATATAAAACAAAGTAAATCTTTTATTTCGAAAAGCACAAAATTCACACACACAACAAAAAAAGAATGTATATTTGTCACGCAAGCGGTGTTTTTGTGGCATAGATTACTTGAAACGCTTCTTGAGCATGGAATAAAATGTGAGAAGTTAACGGTTTATGGTTATAGTATAAGGAGGCGTTTTATAATTTTATTGGTTTTTAAAATCCAATTTGTAAAATTGGTTTATTTCGGATGCTGCGTAAAGTTTCTGACGTTTCAGAACATTCAAAATATAGAAAACATTTTCATACAAATCTTTTTGAAAAAGATTTCTACAGGCATCTTTCAAACTATCTCACTTTACTTTATTTTTTTTTACAAAAAATTAGTATTTTTATATAGAATTAAAAATATTTATTCTCTTTATTTAATTATAAATTAATTTTCAACTTAACTAGAGTCGATTAAACTTTATTGTTTCTTTAATCATTCTGAAAATTGTAACTTGTTAATTTTACTTTTTTTTGGAAATGTAAAATTTACAAAAAAGTTTCTATGGTATGTATATATATATATATAGGTAAATTAAGAAATATTGTCAGTTTTAGAGGTTAGAATGTTAATGTTTCATTTTAAAAAGGACTTATGTGTAGCCGAAAGCCAACACAAAGTGAGTTTAATCTTATTTTCGCTAATAAAAAAGATTTAATAGTGCTGATTTTTTCTAACATTGTTGCATACCTTACGAAATCCAAAGAGATCCTTTTGCAGCTTCTGACGTTCTGCTGTGGGTTGCTGACCCTTCCCTCTGATAAATTTAAGCATCCTGCCTGCAGTTTATTGCTGTCAACTAAAATAACTTTACGTTTGCTCGTAAATTTTTTGACGATATCTTCTTCTTCTTCTTTGCACTTTCAAATGAATTATGATACGCGTTTAGAGGAAATAAAAAATTTAATTAAAACATTATCAAAGTGAACAGAAAACCACATGAAGCCAATTTTTTGTGTAGTCGGTGTTTGCCTGAAACACGTTTGACACGCCTGCCTCTCTTGCAAGTACAGACAACACACGTCGTTCACCTCTTTCTTTTTTCCAATGTGTTAAATTTTTTCGTTTCGTGATTATTGTGAAAAAAGGATGGAAAACAGTCACTGTAAGTTTTAAAACTTTTTTCACTAAAATAAACAGACGTCCCGCGAAATTCGCAAGTAGCGAAATTCTGTAAAACCATGGAAGAACTTAGCGTAAACTAAAATTCATTCCAGACACACATATGACCTGATGGCTGGTTGACAATAGGCGTAGCGTAGGTATGTATAGCGTACTAAAGAATGTTTCAGAAAACTGCCACTAGATAGTATTGCTATTAAAGGCCTAAGCAAGGCGACAAACACCTAGCGACCACAAGCTAAGCTGAGTCCACAATATACAATTCCTACATCGACGATTCACAAACGCATCAGCAAGAAAATAAAAATATTAAATAAAAATGGAATATTTGTCACAGCCAATGAAATTTAGTGACATAACCATAAAAATTTATTGACATAATCGAATTTCTAGACTGAAGCCCGTGGTGTGAAAGCACCTTAAAAGCATGCGTTGCGTTTGATTTGACATTGGTTACCATAGTAACCAGCTTGCTCTTAGAATCCTATTGTAGACGGGCCATAAGATCAATTGAAAACTTTTAAACGAGATAGAAAAGAATAGAATTGAATTGCGAATTTCACTTTTTTATATTTTTAGCATTATTATATATTCATTGACGTTTTCTTAAAAGGAAAATTTCATCTGAGATACTTTTAACGGAGAAAAATGTATTAAACTGTGTTTTCCTTTGACTTTTAACCTAAGATTGTTTTCTAACCTATTGCTGAATTGTTTTTGAGCCCAAAAAAAAGTTATTACATTTTGAAATTAAATAAAAAAATAGTCGAATTGATTCTCGATAGTAAAATATTTAATTAATATATTTTTATGATTAAAACGATTCAATTTTTTTCATGAATTTCGAAAAGGACTCAACTCTGACGACTATAATATCAATTTTCTCCAACTAACTTTAATGTAAGACAATTATTTTATCATTTTCTCATACAAAATATCATCTAATTACTATGGAAAAAAATTGGTTTATTTTAATTGAAGCTGTTTGGAATAAAACGTTTTTTGTCTCTCCTGTAAAATTTAAAAAAAACCGAGTTGAGCCCTTTTCGAAATTCGCAATTCAATAAAAAAAAAAAATATATACCGATTTATTAAAATTCCGTGAAGAGGATTTTTAAAAATAATTCATATTTCGTAAAGTTTTTATATTTACAAGTAAAATATTACAATAGAAATTGTATACAATTGCGAAAATTCACTTATTTACAAATAATAACTTGTGTATTCACATGTACATTGTGCATAAATAAAAATTTTAATCTATTGCTTTTTAAAAATTATTTACAAATACACATTAGAAACTAATGAAGAAAAAGTATCACACTCTTTGATACAGAGCTTAATTTATAAAATAAATCACACATCCAATAATTTAATTTTAATTCTCACTTCAATTAAATTTAAGTAATTTAATTTTAATTCTAACTTCAATTAAATTTAAGTAATTTAAATTTAATATAAGTAATTGAAATTGAATTTAAGTAATTTAAATTTCATTTAAGTAATTTAAATTTAATATAAGTAATTTAATTTTAATATAAGTAATTTAAATTTAATTTAAGTATTTTAAATTTAATTTAACTTTCAATTTAATTTTACCTAAAATTTCAACTTTCGAGAAATTTTGAAATTTCAATAAAATTGCTTTGAAAAATTATTTCCCGTTGTTGAAGATAAACTTTGTCATATTTTTTTTAAAAAGAGTAAAATTTTTAAAAATTGTTTGCCTCGGTTGGGGCAAAAAGTTCTACACTACTCTTTCGAGTGTAGTTTTAAATAATTTTAATTTATATTATAACTTTTTTTTTAAATTCTCTGCTGATAAATCTCTCAATTGTCAACATAATATAAACATAAAATAAACATGAATAAAGTAGAAAAATATTTAAACATTAATATGTAAATATGAAGCTATAAATAAACGAAGAATTTTGTTGATATTTTCAGTTGCCTGTAAATCAATATTTTCTCTATTGTCGTCCTCAGTGTGCCAGCTATCTGGGAAGGAGTAAGGTATGATGTGAAGAACTGGTACATCTAAAGAAAATGAAAAATATTCACATAATAAAATTAGAAATATCTTCGAATGTAAAAGGAAATAAAAAATTTTTAATTATCAATATACTTCGTTTTAGGAATGGAATATGATCGTCCTCGATATAAGACGGTGTGGAGTACTCCTCAAAGTACTTTTGGTATCCATAAGAATAGTTTTCGAATAATTTCATGCTAGCTAGATAAGCTTCAGCCGATAATAGTAGCTCGTACCATCGCTTTTTATTCGTAGAGTAGTTGCGAAATTTAGAATTTGAATCTCCTATTAAATCCAGTAAAACTAGTAGATCCTGAAAACGTATTGAAATACAGTTTTTCTTTCATATCAAAATGGTCTAATATTATTTAAAACTATCAAAATTTTCTCCTCCATTGTTACTTACAAAATTTGCTTTTCTAAATTAAATATATGAAAATTCTGAATTTCTTAAAAAAATATAATTTTTCTTACAATCTTTCAATAAATGTAATTATTTGAACAACTCGTATAGTAAATGCCAAAATATTTCAAACAGAAATAAATAAAATAACTTGAAATAAAATTCAAAATTTATTTCAATAAAAGTTGGCAAAATTTTCAATTGTTTCAATTTTTTAAAAATATTTTCGGAAATAGAAGTACTTTAAAAAAATTTTAGTATCATTTTTTCAAAATTTTTCGAAAATTCGCAATTATATTTTTATCAAAACTTCAATACTTTTTGTTGAATAAAAATTTTAAAACTTATTCATATTTCCCTTCGGAATTGAAATTTCAAATAATTTCAATAAAAACCCACATTAAAAATAGTTATTTCTAAAATTTGCAACTCTCATCCAAAATTCAAGTATTTCTTTACAATTTTTAAATGAAATTATTGAAAAACTTTAATAATTTTTAAAGAAGAATGAGGTTATTAATAATTTTTTAAAATAAAAATTCTAATATTTTGAAACTTTTGCTTTCGTAAAATTTTCCTAAGAATTTAATTAAAATACCTTTTCAAAAATTTAATTAATTGCTCAAATTCCTGTTCTAACGATTTAAATATTCAATTATTTTTTAAATTTTTAACTGAAATTTTTGTTAAATCAATTCCTATCAGAATTCAACTAATACGAGAATTGAATTATTTAAGTAGAATAATTTTTGTAAATTCATAAAATGATCTAATTTCAAAAATTTAATTATATTTGAAGACCATTTTTAAAGAGGAGAAACGAAAATTCTTTAAAATACAAGATTTTACAAAGTTTCCAATTATTTTAATTTCTCGAAATTAGTATTGAGAATTCAAGTACTTTTTTTCTTTAAAAAATTTTAATTAGTATTTTTCAAAAACCTATTTTTTTTAAAGAATTTCCAAATTTTTATAACTTTCGTAAAATAAGTAATTAACTTATTCTTCATTTGGTTAAAATTTTGAAATACTTAAAAATTTCAACTGCAAGTCTTTCGAAATTCAATTAATTTTCTAGAATTTTTGAATATTATTCCAAATTTAAACTAAGAAATTAAAACACTGCACATTTAACACTTTTTTTACACAGTCTACAAATTAACTTTTCATCTTTTTATATATCAATTTGAACTATTAAACAAAATATTATAATAAAACAACGCTAACTTCAGGTGAGGACAGATTATGTCGATTATTGTAATATAATTATAATAAATTTAAATAAAATTGAAAATATTTACTATTTTGTCAAGTTCGGAGATATTATTGCCCAAATGTTGTAAAGTAGGCGTTTTACTCCACTTTTTGGCTAAATGTCTTGCTCCATAAATTGAATCTCTTGGTCCCCAAGTTTCGAAAGCTTCTTCTCCATCGAAGAATATGAACATTAGACTCACGTCTTGCTGATTAAAAAAAAATAAAGTCAATTATTTAATTGTTAAATTAATTAAATAGTCTTTAACGTCCGAGATACTCCATAAATAAGTCAAATAATGAAAACGAAAACATTTGGACAAAGTAACAAATTTTATTTACTCCAACGTTTCGAAATCAAATCGATTTCCTCTTCAGGGAGTCAAAAAATAATAATTAAATAAACGAAGACTTAAAATTTAAACCCTGACGATGGAGTAGAGTCATAAATAAATAAATAATCCGTCTTAGAAACACATAAACAATAATAAATAAATAATAAATCACAAAATAAAATGTATTGCAAACTGCAAAGTCAAATTTAAAACTGAAATTTAATTGTTAAAGTTGCAAACGGTTAAACATTAAATTTTCTTACTTACATTCTTGACGGAATTGAAATACTTCTTCATGACTTTAGCTGTATTAATTAATTGAGCACATGGTACAGCACTGTCTATGGCTCCAACAAATTTCATTCCCAACATATATTTCGAATCATAGTGACAAGCTATCGTCAAATACCTTGTGGCTTGCGGATTAAGTTTTGCAATCACATTGCTGAACCTTAAATTACCGAATATTGGCGTCTCATCATGAAATTCGTCAATTTCCACTGACCATCCAAGATTTGTCATCGAATTATATATGTACTGTAAAAAGTTTGAAAAATTCAAAATTTTTATCTATTTTCCTGTTTTTCCCCTTATTGTCGAGTAAATAAAAACCTACTTCTTTTACTTCTTCATGTTGTTGTGTTCCTACAACTCTTTCGATACAAATATTATCTAAAATTTCATCCATATGAGTCAAATTCGTCAGCTGAGCAAGAGTATTTATTTGATTTTCATTTAATTCGCCAGGTTGATGCAAATTCTGAAAATGTACGTGCCGCAAAAGTAAATAAAACACGAGATAAAGCACAAGGATAATCAATAAAATATTTAAATGATTCGTAAATAATACGTCACGTCTTCTTGTTTACTTAACAAAGAACTCTTTACATTCTTTTTAAATTGTTGCAAAAAAATTTTCTAATTCATAGAAAAAAAGCTTATCAAAGATATATTTTTTAACACATAGTTTATGTTGTGATAAATTATTTATACGAATTCGTTATTTATAAACACACAATATTGATGTCTTACTTTTTGATTCCTGAAACCTTTTCCTTCGCCAGTTTTCCATATTGTCGAAATTAAAAGGAACGTGATTATCACAAACATTTTCCCTAATCTGTTTTGTAATTGTTTGTAATAAAATAGGAGAATAAAATTGTAAAATATGTACCGTTAAGAAACTATTAAAATAATATTAGTTTATAATACACTTATTTGACACATGATAATAACAAACTGTTTCAAAAAAATATTACATTTGGTGTTAAAAAATAGTATTCAGAAACTTTTCAACTGTCAATTGGTTGTATTTAACAATATAAATATTAATGTGTAAATATTGTTTGAAATTATAGTGTAAAATTTAAACAAGAGACAAGTTTCAGATTGGAAGAACTAAAAACACCTGTTAACGTATTACACGGTATTTATAGGGAGGTTTGACGATAAATGAAAATGAGTTTGCTGCGTTTGCTGCAATCCATAAAGATCAGCGCACAATTGTTCGGGAACTTCGGGAACGAAATGAATGAGATGGAAAGTGACAGGTGTATAATTTTTACCTTTTCTGTCTCATGCAAGTCGCTCGCGACTTTATTGTGTTTAGGGCTTAATGTACACGACTTTTTTTACTCAGAATATTCCCTTTGATTATCAATGGAATTTTCCATTTTTGAGAAAAGAAGAAATTATCGAATGGGACAAACATATGCGGTACACTTTTCTACGAGAGAGAAAGTTGAGAATAGTTTTTTCAAGACGTGTGACTGTACCCTAAGACTGCAAGCATGTGAACATCAGAGATGTGAGCATACCTTTATCATTTTTACATTAGAAAGAAAAGGACAGAAGTAATAATTCTGTTCTTTTCGAGAAAAAGAGGCAAACGATAATTCTATTCTTCTTTATCTCGTATAAAGATAAAAAATTCCAAGTCTAATTATACGGATGTTTTATTTTCTTCTTAATTATAATAATTTAAATAAATTAAATTACCTTCAAACGTTAATAAAATTAGAATTTAATTAAGATCCTAAAGTTCTGAACGTTCAAATGAACGAAATTTATTTATTTCCTCTAAAAATTAAATTTTTATTGCAATTATTTTGTGTCACTGACAAAAAAATTAATTAATGAGTTTGTAAACATAAAATTTTAGTTTTTAAACTTTTTTATGATTTGTAATTTATTAAAATACTTTCAATAAAAAAATATTTCGTTCATTTGAACGTTCAAAACTTGGGGATCATATTTAATTCTAAATTAGTGGAGTTAAATAATAAAGTAAAATTCAAGTCCTCGTTTTTCAGTGTTCAGTAAAAAGTTTATTTTTATTATAATTTACACTATTCAGTAATATTATTATATATACTTCAATTCACACTTCTCTTCTTAACATAATAAAAACTAAATTATTACATTAGAGTATTTCACAATTTTTTACTTGTATAAAATTTTTATTTTATTCGTTTCAAAGATTTTTTGTAAAAAAAAACGAAAATATGAGTATTTAATATAAAACTTTGAACTAAAAGGTAATTATTAATAAACGTTCGCGTGTATTTCGATCAGTAACTGATGTTTTACGACGATAATGAATTCTCCTGATCTTAAATTAATTAATAATAATAATTTAATTTAATTAATTTTTCTTGAATTTCGATTTGCGCGCATCAAAAAAATGTTTTTTTTCCGTCTTTGAATATTAATGTGAATATTAATTGCAATTTATACATAAGATCAATAGTAAAAATTAATATAATCTGAAAGTGACTATAATTTATTGAACTCTCTGTATATGACGTTGTTATTATATATGTATACTAATCTTTACGTTTTTATTTGAGTTTATACCGATTTTAGATACGTTTACAAAACAGGCAAAATAATGTAATGTAACATATACATTATTCTCAGTGAGCTCTCAATTTTGGATGGATTCAGTTTTAAACGAATTATACAATATTCTCTCTTCATTGCACTTGAAACACTTGAAAATTTTTCTTTTCAATAATTATAAGGTCCATATTGCGAACCATGATAATAGGGTCCTGGGTATGCTGCTGCTGGAGCTGGATATCCAGCATAGGCATACTGTTGCTTTTGAGGGTAAACTGAAAAGAGAAAAAGACGAAATTACTTTCTAATGTGTAAAAGGATAAATATAACCTGTTAATGTCTCGTGCCCATGCTTGCTGACAAACTGACTTAAATATGGGAAAAATAATTTTGACAATAGTTTTTAACTCAAAAATAATTTAACTTCAATGTGATATAAAAACGAGACTACAAAGATTGATTGTACCTATGTACTAATATATGAAAAAGTAATGTGCAATATTGCAAAACTAATGCCAAAGTATTGGTTGTTAATGTAATTGATTTTATACGAAAGATTTCTATATTGAAAATGACAAACGTGTGTTGTCGAAACGTCTAGAGATTGAAATGTGTACATACACGTAAATATTACAATACATAAGGCTGCGTCTACAACAGAAAAAATAATGTGTAAAAAATTGTGTAATATACAGTGTAATTGCCCCTGACAATTGTCAATGCCAAAAACAATACACATTACACTGCAAATTACACATTATTTTTTTCTATTGTAGACGCAGCCTAATAAATGACTTATTAAAAACGAAACGAAAATTTCTATCAATACACGGATAAATATACAACTTTCCCGAATCTGTCTAAACATGCATTTTAGAATTTTAAATATTGAAATATTTTAAATTTTTCGAAAAGGTAGTTTGAAAAGGTTTCTTTAACTTTATGACGAAATATGTTGAAAATTATAATTGAATATAATTTGAAAAAGTTGTAACGTTTGAAAAGTTGTGACCGACTGCCTATATACGTCTTCTACCCTATATAATATACATAAAGAATTTTTAACCGTTAGCGTACACACGCATCAATATTCCGTAACGCAGCGGCCATATCAGATAATTAAGAGAAAGAAAAAATTCTCTCCGTATTTGAGATTTACAATTTATTACAGACCCGAAAAGACGCTTTTTATTTATATTTTTTTCCATACTGATAATTAGAATTTACTTGAGATTTAGTAAATTATTGAAAGAACAATTAATTTCCGTGGAGATTAAAAATCTTTCAATTCCCCGTTTTTTTGTATAATAATAATAATAATAATAATAATAAAAATAATAATTTTTTCAATTTTTGTAGTTTTTCCATTTTTACAATTTAGATGATAATTTTCAAATAATAACAACCGGAGTAGATTAGTTGCACGTATGTACCGCTCAATTATTTCCTATTAATAGGCTTTTATTCTACTTTACCTTGGAGAGAAAATTATTGCAAGCATCTGGAAAGATTGTTTTTAATTCTAAGAGTTAGTAAAAGCAGTAAGATGTTACGAATATTATGTACCAGGCATGAGGTACTGCATGTTCATCGCTTCTTCACGCATTCTCTCGCCCCGCAAGCAAATCGCCGCTGCGCTAAACAAGATAGCGCTGACCAAAGACCAACCGACGCCGACCCAAGCCACCACGTATGACCAGTCATACGAGATTAGTGAATTGTCCTTCAGGACCTAGAATTGGGTTAACGAAAAAAAAAGCTGGGATTAGTTTTATGTTCTCATAATTAATGTTCACCTGGCATTATGTATTGGATATTCTGAGTTTGCTCCCGAATACGCTCCTTGCGTAAACAAGACGCTGCTATCAGAAATAGGGTCATTGCTGCTAGACATGTGGCTACTCCTAACCAGGCTAGGTAAAAAGACCAATCGTACCATTGAACTGCATTATCCTTCAGAACCTAGGATTTTCAAAATCAATGAATTCGTATATTTTTATATACGGTTCCTGTTTTTTTTTCCTCAAATCTAACGAAAAAACCTTGAGCGAAATTTTTTGATGTTTTCTGCCGATGGAACTGTTCGTCTTTTTTCCTATATTAACTTTGTAGTTATTTTATTCCTTATTTCTTCTTTTATGTAAATCATACGTATATACTTATTTTGTTTGCTACAGTAATGTTTAAAGCCGAATGTTTTATTCTTTACTTTTCTGACCTTGTTCTCTTAAGGCGGTGTCAAAGTCGATTGGATTTTTGCAGTGGGCTTCAATAGGAAAATCGCATCGATTTTGACATCCCCTTAAGAACAGGTAGAGGACAGAAGAGTAAAAGAGTAGAATTAAACATTCCTGCACGTATTTTAAATAAAAAGTACAAATCTGCACTATGGTGAAGAAAGTAAAAATTTATATTTTGCTTCTTATCAAAAAAAAAGGTTTGATACCTATTTCTCGTTATTATCAAATACTCACATTGCTCCACTGTTGGAAATATTCTTCTCCAATCATTTTTTCCTTTTCGTAGTATTCAACGCCATGCCAAAGACCCATTCCTGCAGCGCTCAGCAAACCTAGCAAAAAGGGTTTTTACTATACTTTCTTTCGAAAATTGTAAATACTTTACAAGAAAATATCAAATGTGTTGCAATTGTGACGACATTAAATAAGCTAATTGATTCATTTGCACTGTACGAGTGTTTTTTCTGTAGTTTTAATCGAAATACTAATTTTCGACCTAAAAACACAACGTATACTTAAGTTTTTTTAATTTTTTTCTTATATAATATTTATATAATATTAATATTATAATATTATATAATATTTAGGAATATTATTTTTTTAAACTTGATAAATGACTAACAGGCACACAACATTAGTATGGCAGTTGCAGTGATGTTTCCTGGTGACCTACGCCAGCAGCCCACTATTCCTGTCCAGAAAGCTGAGAATATAGCCAGAAAAGCCACGATGAAGACAGCTATTACCGAACGTCCCATGTCTGCAAAAAAGTGTCTTATTTAAAGTATTTGCCTTAAAAAAAAAGTGTAAGGATTTTTTTTTTTTTGTAAAACAGTTCAAATAGCAAATGAATACAGGCCTCGGATATTATGACTTTTGTTGACTTTTGTCGACTATTTTCAAATAATGCGAATTTTATCGACTTTTATTAAAAAATTGACACTTTTTCGACTTTTCATCAAAATTTTGCGCCAAAATTCAATATTTTTGGTATAAAAATATAAAATGCAACTTATTTCGATTTTTATCCACTGCACATAACTTATTATAGACAAAATTTTGGAAGTTTATTTTTCAATTAGTTTTCTAATGAAATGTTTCAAAATATTACAATTAACAAGATTTTGAATAATTAAAATCCTGTAAAATTTAATTTAAACTAAATCATCTTTTCAAGTGTTATATTCCAATTTTTCAAAAATAAACTTTTAAAGAATTTTAATTGAAAATTTTTCAAATAATATTAAATTATCAAAAATTATAATAAATAATCTTCAAGTGTAGATTCATGAAAATGAAAATTAATGAAAAACAGGTTTTAAAAATAACATTAAAATAGTTTAGAAAAGAATAATTCTCTGAATTATTACGTTTTAATTTTCTTAAATTCATTTACTTTCAATATTTCCGAAAATTAAATTTCATAAAGAAAATAATAAAATTAAAATTGTTCAAAATTAGTTTCAACATTTTCGTGAAAATAATCATATATTACAAATTTTCAATTAAAATCCTTTAAAAAAATTAAAAAACAATTTTGTTTTAAATTATACAAAAATTCTTGAATTATTTTTGAAAAATTATACATTACAATATTTATAAAAAAATAATTCTTACAATTGTTTCATTACAATTTTTTAAGATTCGATTACCTTCGAGTAAAGTAATAAATAAATTTTTTTTAAAATTTACTACTTTAGAATTTTTCAGAAATAATTAATTTATAATTACAATTTTTTGAAAAATTTGATTTATTTTTTTATATTTTCATAAAACTTAATTATTTTTCAAAAGATTTTGACAAATTTTGAATTAGTTTTTAAATGTTTTACTAAATTTAAATTAGTTTTGAAAAGATTTTGACAAAATTTAAGTTTTTTTTAGACATTTTTTGATTGTATTTAATTGTAAAACTTTTTTGTATTTTTAATAAATTATTTAGAAATATTTCTTTATTAAAATTTTTGAAAATGTTCTACCTCAATTAATATCTTTAAATAGAAAAATGTTAGGTTCAAATTATTATAAAAAATTAGATTTTATACATCAATACTTTATCATTTTTCAGAAATAATTTATTTGTAATTAAAATTCTTCTAAAAATTTCATTAATTTTTTTATATTTTTAAAAAACTCAATTATTTTACGTAAGATTTTGACAAATTTTGAACTCTTTGTTTTGAATTTGAATTTTTTAAAATGTTTTATTAAATTTAAATCAGTTTTGAAAAGATTTGACCAATTTCAATTTTTTTACACATTTTTTAATTCTATTTAATTGTAAAACTTTTTGTATTTTCAATAAATCATTTCGAAATATTTTTAAAAATTTAATTTTTACGGATTTCTTTATTAAAATTTCTGAAAATATTCTACCTTAATCATAATGTCTTTAAATAGAAAAATGTTAGGTTCAAATTATTATAAAAAATTAGATTTTATACATCAATACTTTATCATTTTTCAGAAATAATTTATTGATAATTAAAATTCTTTGGAAAATTTCATTAAGTTTTTAATATTTTTAAAAAACTCAATTATTTTTCGTAAGATTTTGACAAATTTTGAACTCTTTATTTGAATTTGAATTTTTTAAAATGTTTTACTAAATTTAAATCAGTTTTGAAAAGACTTGACTTTTAAACAGAAAAATGGACTGTTTAAATTATTATAAATATTTAATTTTTTTTATTTAAATAATTAAATTAATGAAGAAATTGCAAAAAATGATGTAAAATTCATATTGATAATTGATTTAGAGATGAGTTTAGTTAAAAATTGTAGAAAGTAATGAAATTTATAAAAGGGTTATAGTTTTAATTTTTGGAAATTATTAAATTTGTAAAGTTGAAATTCAAAACATTTGATTTCCTGATGTGAATAAAGAAGTAAGAATTGTATTTGAATATTTATTTAGCAAAATTATTCAATTTTTGATTAATTAGAATTTTTGTGACAGCACTGAATTAAATAATTGACTTTTTCGACTCTTTTTCTATTTTTAATCGACTAAAGCGACTTTTTTTGTTCGTTAAAGTCGGTCCAAGGCCTGTAAATAGAATAGAATAGCTCGAGCTATTTTGTACACATAAATTCTCTAATATCAGAAATTGTAAATAAAAATGCCTTACGAAGTCTTGTCATGGCATCTTCCGTAAAGCTTCTTGTTTCGTTCTCTTCATCAGGAATAAAGTAGTTGACATTTGTGCAATGAGTCTCTACTGGACTTAAATACGTTTCCACTGAAACAAGAAAATAAAAAATTTCTTAAACTGACATATTAATTAATTTATTTATTTTTAATTTCGCAGGTGAAATTATCAGAAATTCTCTTTTTAACCAGAATTTCGTGTTAGATAATATGCCCTACTCAGATTTTTTCTAATTAGGTTAATCAGAATTCTATCCAAAATACTGGTTCTTTTAACTAGAATATCGTATAAGCGCAGAACATTTTTCAATCTGTGTATAAATATATGTACGTTTGTGCAAAGAATAAAAATTCCTTTTCAATATTTACACAATACGAATTAGTCATTTATTTTTTGAAGAAAACTGAATTATGCGTTTTATTTATTCGAGAATTTGACCTTCTTTGAAATCCAGTTTTAATTTAAACTATCTACCACTAAAGATCGTTGACTCGAGAATAACTGTACTCATAATGCTCTTTCTTAAGCTGGTAACTGTGTTCTTTTATTGACTTAAAGTTTTTCATAAAATTTTCTCCGTACAGCATAATACAATCAACAAATTATTTACAAAACAAGAAAAAAATTTTTATTTTAACATCATTATATAGATATACCCAAATAAATATCAGTGCGAGAAAAAAAAACATTTTTTATTTATATTTTTTTCATTACTAAATTTTTCACATAAAGGTTTCTATTTTTATTTCTCGATTATAAATTACTTATAAATTATTCGACGTACCATATAGATGTCTCGTCACCGGAAACGCAATAATGAATGTCGAAACCGATTAGGAACTCTTGGTCAAAGAACGGTAAATAATTTATATATTGTACATGTCATTGCATTTTATTTATGTGTAATCTTGGTATTGTTTTCAAGTTATTAAGACGTTATATATATACATAGTAAGGAAAATAAACTAAATTGATAAAATTTCTTGTTAATACAAAGCTATGACACGTATTTCATACTTTTATATATAGCGGAAATTCCACATGTCGATTTAGAAAAAAAAACTTGGTAGGGAAATATCAACTCTTTCATCACCTTTTCTTTGAAGAATGAGGAAACGAAAAAATAAAAACATTTTCTACCGAGACAGTCGTCTTTAGTCATTTTCTCTTCTCCGATGAAAATTTCTCATATAATGTGTATATATGTATATATACCTTTCTTTACTTCTGCTTTGCTCATTCAACTTCCCTCTCTTATACCATTCAAGTAAAAGTACATTTTCTCATAAGAAACTTTGTACTTTATTTCTACGCAAAATTTCACTCATTTTATTTTAATTTTATGTTCACTTGACGTACCATAATAAATAATAAATAATAAATAATAAATAATAAATAATAAATAATAAATAATAAATAATAAATAATAATAATAATAATAATAATAATAATAATAATAATAATAATAATAATTATAATAATAATAATAGATAATAATAATAATAATAGATAATAATAATAATAATAATAATAATAATAATAAATAATAATAATTATACTAATAATAATAACAAAACTTTATATATTTAAAAATTTTCCGAATCTATTGACAATTTTTTTCCATCATCACGATAAGTTATTTCGTAAAGCACTAAAAATAAAAAAAATAAAAAATAATAGTAATAATAAATAACTAAACTTCTGGTTATTAGTAGTGAGGACTCAAACATTAATGAATTCAATTGTTGATTCTTTTTTGTATTCTTATTTACAAAATTGCAAACAATTAACGTATACTTCGTTGCTTCTCTTTCTTCATATTGAGTCACTTATTTTTAACAGTAAACTGCTGTCAAATAAAAGTGTTAACAATTTAATTCTTTGTGGGACCTTACTACTTTTTCCAACTGGTTAAAAGATATTAGAATTACGCTTGAAAATTGTTGATAAAAACTGTAGAATTAACCAAATGTGACGCGATCTGAAAAAAGGGACCTTAGAAGCAAAAAATTGTAGGTTATGTTTGCAATGTTTTAAATGAAAATACAAAAAAATGTTCAACTGTTAATGTTAATTTATTAATGTTTAAGTTGTCATTATAACTGAAATATTAAAATAAACACAGCTTTTAATTTGTAAAATGAAATTAAACTTGAAAATTAAAACTTGAAATTAAACAGAAAATAAACTTGAAATCAACAAAAAAGCAACACTAACATAACCTTAAAGTGCGATTTGGTTCTAAGGTCCCTTTCTGCAGATCGCGTCACAAATGTATTTAGTTACTCTACGACCAGAACTTTTTTCCAGTGAATGATTCCTGAAACCTACTTTATCGACTTTTAGTAGTTTGTTAAAACAAAATCACTGTTTTCTGATTTTAGTTTGTAAGAGGAAAAATAAATATATTTTTCTTATTTTAGTTTGTAAGAGGAAAAATAAATATATTTTTCTTATTTTAGTTTGTAAGAGGAAAAATAAATAAATGTTTCTTTTATTGAAACTTACCCGTAGGTGGCCGATCTTTGGGAAAGCATATCCTGAAGAGACCCTGCGTTCTCGTATAGTAGTAATACTTATTCATAGGTCCAATTACATTGCTCTGCTCTGGATGTTTATGAACATATTGCTGCAACAAGAGATAATAATGAAGAAGAAGAAAGGTCAGACTGCGTCATTAAAAAAATAAGCATAATCTGAAGAAAATGATGATGATAACATCATTTTCAGAAACATAAGTTTGGGTAGGACTTTATTTCGGATTATTAATCCATTTGGTATAGTAATTATTGACGTAAAACATTGTATATACCCGTTTCTCACATTATCATCATCATCATCATCATCATCATCAACAACATAGTCATCATTATTTAGTATAATAGTTAATATATGTACGCGCGTACTATAAAAAGTATTGTTTTTAAAAAGAGAGTTTCGGAAACATGCATGAGAGTCATTTGGCACTGCTTTCACATTGTCGTTTCGCCACATGATTGTAATCACATGGTATTATCACTGTGAACAGTAGGAAATTTCTTTGACATAGAAACAAACAAAACAAACCCTTTCTCATATCTATTCTTGATAGATATATTCCTATATGAGAAGGACACCATCTAAGGTGAGGATTTGCTTTCATCGTTTACTATAGAGTCGCATTGTTGACAGCAACTTACTGTATTGCAATTTTCTCACTCCATGACCATTGCACATAACTGCCATCATGAAAATTGAAAAAAACAATGTGTAAAGGAGATACTTTTTTCCAAAAGAAAAATACAATAACTTGATTGACGTTAAATTGTACTATGTTTAAAAATTCTAAAAGCTTTACTTCGATGACTACACTCTAAATCTGAATCAGTAAAAATTTCACTGATTTCAAATCAGTGACCAGCAGTTTTCTTTAATTCATCAGTAGAATTTCACTGAGAATCAGTAAAAACCACTGATTGTCAGTGAAATTTCACTGATGTATTAAAGAAAACTGGGCCACTCATTGAAATCAGTGAAAATTTTCACTGATTCAGATTTAGAGTGTATATGACTAAACTTATGATTAAAATTTTAATTTTGCTGCAAGTCTCAGAATTTCACACTTGAATGCGACACTGAAAATTTCTCTACAATCATTTTATGCAATTGAGGGTCCCAATCAAAGAACCGGTTGTAAGTTTTTCAGACTCAAAATTCTCAACCTCAGAATAAAAAAAGGATTTAAATTTTCAATTTCTTGAAAACATGATCTATTTCTATAAAGATTACCAAAGTGTTTCTCAAAAAATTGGAATTAAAAACAGTTTAATTTTTGTTTTACAGGGCAATGATTTTAGTTTTTAAAAAATTATAACCGGTTCTTTGGTTGGGACCCTCAATTTTCAAAATGAATTCATAGTCTATAACGTTTTTACATTGTATATAGAAACATTGGGTAAACCAGGTAAACTAGGAAATAATACTAAATACAAGATAGTTAACTATATAAAGTTGCAGTTGGGTACAAACTAACATATACTTTTATTAATGTATGACATTACAGTATGTCATAGAAATAAAGATCGCAAACTTCCGTATATGAATTTTATGAATCCTAACATTACTGACGCATTACTGTATGTACACAGTAAAACAAAGTCATTCGAAGGCATCAGAATCACTGTTTTCTTGAAAGAATCAAATTGATACTAAAGTGGATCAATATGATGGCAAAAATGTAGATCAATTTTTTACTTGATCCACATTCTGGGTATCAATTCGTTGCAATTTGATACTTTGAAGTTAATAGTGATTTGAATTTTGATCCAATTTTTAAAACATCTAGTGTTACGTTTGATTATATGCAAATTTGATTATATTGCAAATTGTAGGACATTTTTTTGTAGCACATTTTTTTAATTTCACCATTTAAAATCCTTTTTCAGTTTTATTTGACAAACTTTCATTTTAACATGATATCAATAGAAGATAGGAGAAAAGGAATGCTACTTCAGTTCAAAATGGCCTAAATTGCTTGTTTTAATATTTTTAATATTAATTTTTCCCCAACTAGAGGCATTTATTATTTATAAATTTCGAATTCTTCTTGTGTTATTGAATTTAAGTCAACGTATAGACTAACAGTCAACGTGCTAGAAAATGGGTGCGGCGCAGTTTGGTATGTCAAGAAACGATGGAATGCCGTTCTTATGATTTTTGTACCTAAAGAAGATTTAATAAAAATCTCATCATATTATTTTGTCACAATTATTATCGTTAAAAAATTACCAAAATTAGGTATTAGTGTATCGAGGAATCAGTGAAATCAGTGATACACTAATACCAAAATTCGGTATTAGTGTATCGAGGAATCAGTGAAATTTTCACAGATTTAGATTCACTCACAGTGCGATCTACAGGGTTGCCGCACTAACCGACAAGAAAGCATCGGAAGATTTTCAAAAAAGAAAACGAGTTGCTTGAGGCCTTCATAAATCAATTGATTTTTAAAGTGAAATGTCACTTATAATTAATGAATCATTAATGATCATGAAATACAAAAGTTGGGAGCTATTTTATATTTTCTGCTAAAATATATTTTAATGTTCTTATTTTCTTTAATGTTATTACATACTTTCACATTAAAATTTAGTGTTTTATCAGAGTAATGAAAATTCTGGTCAGGAAAGTCCATTAACGTGTTCTAGTCATCTTAAATAGAGACTTTAAATTAACAATTAATTTTTTGTACGAAAAAACGCGTTTTGGACTACTTTTCAAGTTTGTTTTATTTGAAAATTATTCCAAATAGTATAGCAATGTGAATTAAACTAAGTTTAAGTAAACTGGTGACATTCTTAATTTTGAAAACTCGGAACATTCCTGTTTAGTAGCGTTTACTGTTAAAGACAAACTCTTGGATTGAGAACCAGAATGTACATAAAGGACTCGACCGTTCACAATGAAAGAGAAAGATAAATAGCTGATCCATTGAAGAATTCACCAGAACCGAATGTAATGAAACTATCCATGTGTTTCATATTCAAAAACATTGTCGCTTAATTCCACAAATTAGATACAAATTCTACAAATATTAATAATTCCAGCAACCTGAATTTGGGCCCGTTTGACCTCCGTATATAGCCAGTTGTCCGTAGAGAAGGCAATTGCCAGAAGAGCTGTAGCAATAATACCAGTTATGGTAGCCAAAGAGAGCGTTACAGCAGAGCAAGGCATTTTCGATATATTTATATATATTATTTAAAAACTAACGATAATTTTCACTTGGCACAAAATCAAGAACAAATTGACTATTAACAATTTAGCACTAATGATGTCGTTTAAAGTCGACACTCATACACACACGAAAACAAAACACATATACACTACAGTCACATTCACCTTAAAACAATACGCCTTTCACCACTTTTGATTTCATTTGTAATAAATTATTTGAATTCAATAATAATTATTAGTTTTTCTCTCTTTATCACTAGAAGTGGAAAAATTGTTCAAATGTGACAATCGACGAAGACAGAGGTTGCAAAACACGGAGCACATTACACCAATATTCCTTCAGTAACACCACTAACGGCTCAACTTATGCTTTGGAGAAAAGCAGAACCTGACCAAGTCGAAAGAACCGGTGAAGTTAGATCAGGTGGGGATGAGGTAGAAATACAGCCTCAGACATGTATATTACCTGTGTTTCACCTGAAAAGGTGCTCAACTTGAAACGCCACAAGCTCGAGTTTTCTAAAGTTTATATTATACATTCAAGCCTCTAAGATGCTGGATGTACAACATATTTACGAATTTAATAACTTTTTTTACAAGTATACAATTTACGATTTTTCAAAATATGTAATTAAATCTAAATCATTCAAAAAAATAATAAACTAATGTACATTCTAAAACATTTTTTCCCAAAAAAAAATATTTAGTTTTTAACTTCTTTTTTTCATGAAAATAACGGGGAAATGGAAAGTTAAACAAGAGAAATTATTGACAAGAGTAATTTCATTTTGTCGTTAAATGCGGGTTGAATATGTATATACTTATATAGAATGCAATTAACGAATCATTTTTTCTGAAAAAAATTTTTTTTAACGTAAAATAGACAAGTTTAGTCATTTTTAATGGCATTAAGTTTCACTATTGATATAAATTATTCTTAAATATAAATAAGAACGTTAGGTATGCAGTAAATAGTAAAGTTTAGCAGGCTTCGGATATTATGACTTTTTCGACTTTTTTCGACTATTTTCAGATAATGCGCGACTTTTATTAAAAAATTGCGACTTTTTCGACTTTTTTTCCAAATTTTGCGCCAAAATACAATATTTTTGGTACACTGAAAATAAAATTATTTGATTCAAATAACCGATTATTTGTCTATAATCAAATAAATATTTACTTGAAACAAATAATTTTTATTTGAATCAAATAAATTGTACTTGAATCAAATATTTCAGTATTTGAAGCAAATACTAATTAATTGATTCAAATAAAAATTATTTAATTCAAGTAAATATTTATTTGATTATAGACAAATAATCGGTTATTTGAATCAAATAAATTTTTTTTAGTGTATAAAATGCAACTTATTTTGATTTTTACATTGTGCAAAGTATAACTTGTTACATAGATAAACTTTTGGATGCTTATATTTCAATCAGTTTTCTAATTAAATGTTTCAAAATATTACAATTAAAAGGATTTTGAATAATTAAAATACTGTAAAATTTAATTAAAACTAAATCATCTTTTCGCGAGTGTTTTACTCCAATTTTTGAAAATTAACTTTTAGAGAATTTTAATTGAAAATTTTTCAAATAATATTAAATTATCAAAAATTATGATAAATAATCTTCAAGTGTAGATTCAATAAGAACAAAAATTAATGAAAAACAGGTTTTAAAAATAATATTAAAATAGTTTAAAAAAGAATAATTCTCTGAATTATTACGTTCTAATATTTATTAATTCAATTACTTTCAATATTTCCGAAAATTAAAATTCATATACAAAATAATAAAATTAAAATTGTTCAAAATTATTTTCAACATTTTGAAGAAAATAATTATATATTCCAAATTTTGAATTAAAATTCTTGAAAAAAAAATTAAAAAACAATTTTGTTTTAAATTACATAAAAATTCTTCAATTATTTTTGAAAAATTATACATTATAATATTTATAAAAAATTAATTCTTACAATTGTTTTATTGCAATTTTTTAAGATTCGATTACCTTCGAGTAAAGTAAATAAATTATTTTTTAAAATTTACTTCTTTAGAATTTTTCAAAAATAATTTATTTATAATTAAAATTCTTTGAAAAATTTCATTAATTTTTTATATTTTTAAAAACTTAATTATTTTTCAAAAGATTTAAATTAGTTTTGAAAAGATTTGACCAAATTTAAGTTTTTAAGACATTTTTTGATTGTATTTAATTGTAAAACTTTTTTGCATTTTCAGTAAATTATTTAGAAATATTTCTTTATTAAAATTTTGGAAAATGTTCTACCATAATTAATATTTTTAAATAGAAAAATGTAAGGTTTAAATTATTATAAAAAATTAGATTTTTATACATCAGCACTACTTTATAATTTTTCAGAAATAATTTATTTATATTTAAAATTCTTTAAAAAATTTCATTGATTTTTTAATATTTTTAAAAAACTCAATTATTTTTCGTAAGATTTTGACAAATTTTGAATTAGTTTTTAAATGTTTTACTAAATTTAAATAAATTTTGAAAAGATTTGAAGAAATTTCAGTTTTTTAGACATTTTTTGATTGTATTTAATTGTAAAACTTTATTGTATTTTCAATAAATTATTTAGAAATATGTCTTTATTACAATTTTTGAAAATGTTCTACCTTAATTAATATCTTTAAATAGAAAAATATTAGGTTCAAATTATTATAAAAAATTGTATTTTATACATCAATATGTTATCATTTTTCAGAAATAATTTATTTATAATTAAAATTCTTTGAAAAATTTCATTAATTTTTTAATATTTTTAAAAAACTCAATTATTATTCGTAAGATTTTGACAAATTTTGAACTCTTAGTTTGAATTTGAATTTTTTAAAATATTTACTAAATTTAAATCAGTTTTAAAAAGATTTGACCAAATTTGAATTTTTTAGATATTTTTTAATTATATTTAATTCTATTTAATTTTATTTTCAATGAATCATTTAGAAATATTTTTAAAAAGTTAATTTTTACGAATTTCTTTATTAAAATTTTGGAAAATGTTCTACCTTAATTAATATCTTTAAATAGAAAAATAACGGTTTAAATTATTGTAAAAAATTTGATTTTTTATTTAAATAATTGAATTTTTGAAGAAATTGCAAAAAATGATTAAAACTTCATATAGATAATTGATTTAGAGACGAAGTTTAGTTAAAAATATTGTAGAAAGTAATGAAATTTATAAAAGGGTTATAAGTTTTGATTTTTGGAAATTATTAAATTTGTAAAGTTGAAATTCAAAACATTTGATTTCCTGATGTGAATAAAGAAGTAAGAATTGTATTTGAATATTTATTTAGTAAAATTATTTAATTTTTGATTAATTTGAATTTTTGTGACAGCACTGAATTAAATAATCGACTTTTTTTATTTTTAATCGACCAAAGCGATTTTTTTGTTCTTTAAAGTCGATCCGAGGCCTGTTATAGTAAAAATATACTAGAAAAATATCAATAATTAGAAAAGTTTAAAAAAAAATCACTTTTCTGTATATTATTTCAGGTTCCACTGAATGAGAACTATATTGTACCTGTTGCATCCTTTTTCCATATTCAATATCACGCCATTCAGACAGTTTAAAAAATTGTTTTATTTAGTAGTATTTACTTTTTTTAATTACATTATTAAAAAAGTATATCTGCAGTTTAATTTAAAAACAATAGTTCCACACACGATCTTCTCAATCCCAAGCCTTGAAAATATTTTCTTTTCTCTTTAATCAAAAAGTATATTATCAATGTTAGAGATTTATTTTCATTAAATAAATAAATCCTGGAACATATAGGAAAAACATACTATTTCTTCCGCGGTTGGTTTTTCGATCAACTTTCGTTGATGATTCCATATCAATTCCTCTAATTTCATTTGTTCAGCGGCGCCCAATTCATCTAAATTTCGTGAACAATCAATTTTCGCCAAGTCAATTTTTTCTTCTCCCACGAGTAGAGCTTCCCACCAACGTTCCACGGTTTTCTCTAGATGAATCTATAATTGCAATGCGTGAAAAGTCATGCAGATACCTTTTTTGTGAGTGCGTCACATATTTTACTCACTATTACTTGTCCAGGAACAAAGCTCCAATATGATTCATCTTTTCGAATTTTAAAGTAAAATTGTCCACGTATAAAAGTATTCCACGTTTCAAATTCACCATTCTTGATGTCAATTACGAGAACTGGTGCTAATCTAATTCTGAGTTGATCGACTGATTTCAAGTTTACTGGAATTTTTACAATGACACTTAAATCGCAAATAGTTTGAGACCAGGTATAATGTTCGCGAACAGCTCCATTGTAACTGTCTGATGATTGTTGTCCTGTATTTACGGAAATTTTACTAAGCTTGTTTTGTACTTGTTGCGAATTTGTCTCTTTATCGTCGATTTTTGCAGGGATTTGCTCAAAGTTAGAACGAATTTCTCCCGCAACTATTTTATACGACTTGTTTCTCCATTTTGCAAAATATTCATTTAATAAAGACTCCACCATTCCGGGCAGGAAACCAATTTGATTTTCAGCATTGGATTCGACGTAAAAATCAGTACTGAAAATAATATTTTTTTTATTACTAATATTATTTTTATTATTTTATAGTTTAGGCCAAGAGTCCAAAATTAAAAATAAAATAAAATATAAAATAATAATTATATTGAAATCCAAAAACTTAACCATAATAAATAATATTATTTTTATTATTATTTTATTTTTTTACTAATATTATAACTATACAAAAAAAATTTGTTTCTTTCCAAATACCTACTCTATGGTAATAATAATGTCGAAATGGATAAAAATGATAGAAACGAATACATACCATCTGAATAAAAAACCAAAAAATGCATCTAAAAAATTAGCAATGTTCTTTTCCTCACTTAAAATTTGTAGGAAAGCCGGATCGTGTTGTCCATCCATTTAATAACAGAACAAACTAGTGTCGAAACTGTAACTACTATAAAAAAATTGGCGCCATCTTTCGGAATTGTTGGGAACAACTGAGGGGAAAAGTATTTATCAATGGCGTGTCACAGTTGTCTGTCTGCTCTGCTCTGCAATTGACGGTTATGTTTTTTATTTTGTTTAAGTAACATCCAAAGGATCCAAATATATTTTATTCTAGATTGTTATTAATGTACCGCAGGCTGTGATTTAATAGGCATTTCTACCAATTAGGAATAAATAAGAGAATTTAAACAATTTAAATTAAAAGGTAATATATGCTCGATTCATACATTTTTAAATCACTTCAATAATAATAAACTTTCATTAGTGTTAATACAAGTAATGTAATTGTTTTATAAAGATCCAAAAACAAGAAGGCAGTCTAATGGAAAATAAAGAACGCGAAGTGGATTTATATCGCAAAACTCCCTTACGGTACCTGGGTAATGATTTAATTAGATAATTTCTCATCAAATCATTTACTCTCCAAGTTTTTAGGTTAGAAAAAGGGGAAAGCACTTTTTTGCAGATAACATCTAGTTTGATATTGTTATTTGTTTTCATATACCAGCGTCACAAGCAATTTGCAAATGATATTCATTTTTTTTTCTACCGCCAGCTTCTAAAAATTCGATCTGCGCGAAATTGCGTTAAATTTCTAATTTAAGAAGTAAGTATTCTTTCTGTTTTAGGTTACACGAATGAAGTCGGAGAAGCATTCAGAAATGTGGTGCGAAAACAAATTGTATGGTCTTCTTACATAATAGCTTCTGGATATGTTATTGCCGACACATTTCACAAAGCATCCAAAGTTTACAAGGTGTTTTCATTTGTTTTTTGCTTTTTTTCTCTTCAAAACCAAACGCGCCAATTGTTTTTTAAACACGTCTCTCGAAAGCTGCGCGTATTTCTCTCTTATATGCGACATATGATACGGACAAATTTAGACGTTGAAAGGAAACACGGTTTCTGAAAAAAGTTTTCAAAAACAATGGAGTGTTGAAAACAAATATTTCATTTCAGGCAAAAAATAACTTGTTGTATAATTGTTCTATAATCGTTTTCTTTTTTTTTTACTTCATAGGTGGACAGTTCGATAGATAAGGGGAAAAAGATACTTCTTTCTGCAACGGATACTTTATTGTGGCAGGGATTGGCGTCGATTGTTATTCCCGGATTTACGATAAATAGGATATGCGCTGGAGTTGGATTTCTTCAGAGGAAAAATATGATTTTCAATTTAAAGAGTCCTTGGATTTCAACTGCAGTTGGTCTTGCCTCAATACCATTGATAATTCGACCGATTGATATGTCAGTCGAAAGTATGATGGACTCCACTTATCGCAAGTGGACGGGTTACCATCCTAATAGTAAATCGGTGGAATATAAAAAGAACTAAATTTACATTTATAGTGATAAGTAGTACAAATTAGAATTTAATTATAGCTTTATAAACGCAAATACAGTACAATCAAAATTAAAAGATCTCTTTTTTTTAGTTATTAAACGTTACCTGTGTGAATAGATCTGTCATATGCTTCAAAAATTCTATTTCAAATTCTATTTCATATTCTATTTCATATTCTATTTCATATTCTTTTTCATATTCTTTTAGAATTTTTTACCATTCTTTTCCTCTCACAATTTTCTGTGTCATTTTTTTTAAATCGATAATAAAATAGGCTAATTGTATAAACGATAAAATCTATCGACTATTTAAGACTTTAGCGTAACAACTTTCTTTCCAGTTTCCAGTAACCAGTAAAAGAATCATTTCCTAACTTATCCTTCTTACTTGTTGTAGGTAAGGCAGATTTTTCTCTCTACTGTTCCTGATATAGTACAACCAACACGTTAACTTACGCCTGGAAGTTAAAGTCAATGCAAGTTTCATTAGAAGAAAATATCTGCCACCGTATAATTTAAAAAGTTACTATCGAAAACAAATTAGAGAATAAAAATAATAAACTGGAAAACGATAAACTTGCGTAACGAGAAAATATATTTAGATTCAAGTATTTTCAAACACATTTTTATATGTAAGTGTTGTAAATTTGCAATCTTGTTTAACAGTGTTTGATACTTTTAAGTTGACAGTGTTGTTTTCGCAGTTAAATTCTATTGGGCTCATATATATGTTTTACTTATGTCAAATAAAGATTTTATTCAAAATAAATAATTATGTATTGTTCACTGTAAAAATGAATCTTATGTACTTTTAGTCAGTTTTGATGACTATATTTATTTTAAACCGATTACGTTAGAAATATTTTTAGCGAACGCTTATTAGCCTGCGAAGAGTACTATTTCAAGTCGAAAAATTATGACTTATTTTTTAACTTAATAATATATATAGATTATTTTTCAATTTGCGAATATATGTGATTTCAATATGTATATAAACGGTTTCAGACTTTCTTTTTTCGGGGCGTTTATTTCCAAGATAAAAAATTGGTCAAAATTGTTTATATCTTTTATGTGGTTAAAAAGTTTTTTCTGCATTCATACCGCGGTTACTATAATATATATAAATATAAATTTAAATGCGGCACAGAATGTCAAGATCAGATTCTCACCCTTAGAGAAAACTTTTATGTATAACAAAATTTTTGTCTAATCAACAATTTTTGTTTTCAAATATTTTGCTTCAAAATATATAAACATTTTAAGAAATTTTAAAGAAGTTCGATACATTTTAGCCACACCCATATATACACTATATATGTGAATTAGTAAATTTTCACTTGAATCGTCAATGAATTTTTACTGATTATTTTCACTGAATGAAAATGTATATTAAATTTTGTAAAAGTATTTTACAATTTGGGGAAAAAGTACTGCAAACCGAAATTTTAATATAAAACATACTAAACATTAAAAAAAAAATTATGTGAAATTTAATATAATTATATATCAAATATCAACGATTTTAATTCAATTTCAATATATATTATTACTAAATTCCACATAAGTTTTTTTAAAGTTTAGTATTTTTTATATCAAAATATCGGATTCGACTTTTTTCGACTATTTTCAGATAATGCGCGACTTTTGTCGACTTTTATTAAAAAATTGCGACTTTTTCGACTTTTCTTCAAAATTTTGCCTAAAAATACAATATTTTTGGTATAAAATGCAACTTATTTGGATTGTTATGCCGCGCAAAATATAACTTATAAACAAACTTTTAAAACTTTATTTTTCAATCAGTTTTCCAATTAAATGTTTCAAAATATTACAATTGAAAAGATTTTGAATCATTAAAATTCTGTAAAATTTAATTAAAACTAAATCATCTTTTCAAGTGTTTTATTCCATTTTTTGAAAATTAACTTTTCACGAATTTTAATTGAAAATTTTTGAAATAATATTAAAGTATCGAAAATTATAATAAATAATCTTCAAAACTAGATTCAATGAAAATGAAAGTTAATGAAAAATGGGTTTTAAAAATAATATTAAAATGGTTTAGAAAAGAATAATTCTCTGAATTATTACATTCTAATTTTTTTAAATTTAATTATTTTCTATATTTCCGAAAGTTAAAATTCATACAGAAAATATAATAAAATTAAAATATTTTAAAATTATTTTCAACATTTTGGAGACAATAATCATATGTATTGCAAATTTTCAATGAAAATTGTTGAAAAAAATTAAAAAACAATTTTGTTTTAAATTATATACAAAAATTCTGCAATTATTTTTGAAAAATTATACATTACAATATTTATAAAAAATTAATTCTTACAATTATTTTATTGCAATTTTTTAAAATTCAATTCCCTTCGACTAAAGCGTAAATAAAATTTTTCTAAATTCACTGCTTTTGAATTTTGCACAAATAATTAATTTATAATTACAATTTTATGAAAAATTTGATTTATTTTTTTATATTTTTAAAAAACTCAATTAGTTTTCGTAAGATTTTGACAAATTTTGAATTAGTTTTTAAATGTTTTACTAAATTTAAATTAGCTTTGAAAAGATTTGACCAAATTTCATTTTTTAGACATTTTTTAAATGTATTTCATTGTAAAACTTTTTTGTATATTTTCAATAAATCATTATTAGAAATATTTCTTTATTAAAGTTTTTGAAAATGTTCTACCTTAATTAATTTTTTTTTAAATAGAAAAATGTAAGGTTCAAATTATTATAAAAAATTTGATTTTTTATAGATCAGCACTACTGTATAATTTTTCAGAAATAATATATTTATAATTAAAATTCTTTGAAAAATTTTATTAATTTTTTTATATTTTTAAAAAACTCAATTATTTTTCGTAAGATTTTGACAAATTCTGATATATTTTTTAAATGTTTTACTAAATTTAAATTAGTTTTGAAAAGATTTGACCGCAAATTTCAGTTTTTTAGACATTTTTTAATTGTAAAACTTTTTTGTATATTTTCAATAAATTATTTAAAAATATTTCTTTATTAAAGTTTTCGAAAATGTTTTACCTTAATTATAATATCTTTGAATAGAAAAATGTAAGGTTTATATTATTATAAAAAATTTGATTTTCTTTATTTAAATAATTGAATTTTTGAAGAAAGTGCAAAAAATGATTAAAAATTCATATAGATATTTGATTTAGAGATGAAGTTTAGTTAAAAATTGTAGAAAGTAATGAAATTTATAAAAGGGTTATAAGTTTTAATTTTTGGAAATTATTAAATTTGAAAAGTTGAAATTTAAAAAATTTGATTTCCTGCGTGAATAAAGAAGTAAGAATTGTATTTGAATTTAGCAAAATTTCAATTTAGCAAAATTTCAATTTAGCAAAATTATCCAATTTTTGATTAATTTGAATTTTTGTGACAGCACTAAATTAAATAATCGACTTTTTCGACTCTTTTTCTATTTTTAATCGTCTGACGCGACTTTTTTTGTTTGTTAAAGTCGATCCGAGGCTTAGAGAGTTCAAAAAAAATTTTGAAAATTTAAAAGAAATGTGTTTTAAAATTTAATACAAAAATTTGTATTAAATTTAAAAATGTTTGTTGTAGTTTTTCAAAATTGTATATGATAATTGCTTCAAACATTTTTGTATGAAATTTGGAACAAAAATTTTTAACAGTGCACGGAAAAAAGTTTTTATCTGGAATAACGATAAGTTTCGCTAAAATAGCGAAAGTATTAACTAAAACAACTAAACATTTGACTAATCTAGCGAAATTTGTAGCTGTTCCAGGTGAATATTTCTTTGCGTGTGTATATATAGTATTTACTCTCTTTTCGTGTACCAAATAAAGATTTTAGAAGATAAACGTTTTACAGTAAAAATGAAGCATTAAAGAAGTTAGGCCTTACAGCCAAATGGTATAATATATATATTTTACTCTCATTGTCCATATTGTCAAAAATTATCAGCAAAAATTTGCACACACGACTAAAGTGCGCGCCAGTATGTGCACTTCGTGTGACATGCCCCTGGTTGTGCTTCAGAATAAAATATAAACAAAGGAGTATATAAAGTTTGAAGAAAAGAGAGACGAAGGTGTATATATATTGGCACTCAGATTAAACTCGCAACGATCCCTTGAAACCTGTGGCATTTGAAGAGGGAAGTGAGGATCGATAGGTAGTCGGCCGAGTCGCGAGAAAACCATTTCAGCATCGGCAGCCGCAACAACAGCAGCGGCAGCGGCAGCAGTAACAACGACAACAGAAACAAGCAACAGAAGCGCCTGAGCAAGTTTCGCAGCCATTCTGCGGCCATGTCTGCTTTCGAAAGGGGGTTGGGCACGCCCATTCTTGGAGATTTTGTCCAATAAGAATTCAGAGTGCGGGGGTGCTGAGCAGTGGGAGTGACAGTCTCCTCTATCAGTGGACGTGGCCTTATGATATTGAAAAGCTGGTGGGGTCTCTGGTATCCTTCCGCAGGTGCAGCCAGTTTACTGACAGACTTGTAGCGAGTATGCTCGTACTCCTGTCAGACTTTATTTTTCTAAATTTCGCGACATATTCGGCAGTTGACTATCACACGACTCGATATCCTATGTATAAAGGAAGGATTTTTTAAAACGAGAGAAAATGATGATGAAAAGTGCGTTTTTTTGTTAAATGATGAGAAGACATAGAAGTCAGTTTTCAAGTAAAAGACGTATTAGAAAAATAATTATTAACGATAATGTTGAACACTATTTTTGTAAGCGAACATCTTTTTGTTGATGATTCGATTGGTCATTATTTCAAAATCTAATGATTTTAAATCTAATGATTTTAAATCTAACGATTTTAAATCTAACGATTTAGTTCAATATTCTGTAAATATGTCGAAACTTTCTACTCACAATTCTCTTGTATCTTTTTATCATTGAATTGAATCCTGATGATTCCGTCCTTTTTCATGTTTTTGTGTCTTAATAAGGTAATTAAGAGATTTTTCGATGAAGAACAATTGCAATGTGGATAAGTGGTCAGGAAATATTGTGAAGTGCTTTTTTTCGTATAGGAAATATTAATCTTGGAAATCTATATGTAAGAGAAGGATACTTATTGTGGGAAGAATTATTTGAAAGAATTATTTGAAAGAATTATTTAAAAGAATTATTTGAAAGAATTATTTGAAAGAATTATTTGAAAGAATTATTTAAAAGAATTATTTGAAAGAATTATTTCAAATAATCATTTGAAAGAATTATTTCCAAGAATTATTTTTGAAGGAATTGGATGCAAGAGAAAACATTTGGTGCAAATAAAGGAGGGAATCTGTTGAAAGTGATTTGATTGATTAAGTGCGACGGTTAGTGCAATAGCCGGCTTCTGGGATTAAAACGGCAGTAAAAGTGGGTGCACTGGGGCCCTCGGGACCTTTCGGCCGATACGGGCCTGTGGAGGGTGGGCCTGGTTGTGCTTCTGGGCCCGTCGACGCAGTAGTGGGGATAGGGGTGGCCGCAGCAGCGGCAGGGGAGGTGGAGGGCTACGGTGGCGCCGTTGGAGCGGGTGGGGGTGGTGGGAACCCTGGAGGGATAGTGGCTGGTACCCCCCGAATAAGGGTTGCGACCCTCGGGGGGTCTTGTTGCGCGCCCCTGCCCGTCACCCAATCCCACAACATAGGTGAGCAAATTCGTCATCTGTCAACGCAAATTATCTTATCGCATCAATTGCATGTTCGGTCCAGTCGCGATCAAAACATATTATCTAAATCAGTGAAATTTTCACGAAAGATATATAAATCCTTTTGTTTTTCTTTCGAGAACTTGAGACAAATGACATTTTCCCACGCCTAAGCATAGCACGTGTGTGTATACGGAAAAAAATTCCATAAATGTAAATTTGCTATCGAAATATCTATTTTTTATAGAAAAATCTATTTGGGTGAATTTTCTGAAAGTGACACTTATTTAAATTTCAGTTTTTCAATTAATTTTTTTTCTCCAATTATATGGTTTTTTCTATTAAAACTACTTAATTTCATACTCAAGAGTAAGATTTTTAGGTTGCGCAAAATTAATTCTTAAAAATATTAAAGTTTTTTTCATTTGAAAAATATTATTGCTGCTCTATTAAATTAATTTTATTTAATTGGCGAGCTTTTCTATTAAAAATTCACGCCAATATCGCGTTCACGAAATCGAAAATAAAATTACACTGCTTAAAAATTAATAATTTGTATATTTTAATACCAAATATATTCAATTGGATGAAAATATAAATGTATTTAAAGTATTTGATTTAATGGTAATTTGGGTTAATTTTTTCAAAGCAATGCTAAATACTAAAAACAAAAGATCGCATATTTCAAGGAAAAGGCTTCGGAGATGAAAAGCTTCGGAGATGAAAAATAAATTTTTTTTATATTTTTACACATTAGGGCGCAATTAAAATATGTTTTTTAGTAAAACACAAATCTCACACCCTCATTTTATATTGCCATCGAAATATTCCGTTAAATTTACTTCTACATTCAGTTATTTATCAAAAAGGAAGGCTTCGGAGATGAAATTAATTTTTACTTGGAGAAAAATGTAAATTTCGATTATTTATAACAGCAATAATTTTTCTCCTTTTTGTAGATCAAATATAGGAAAATTTAACGTCAGATTCTCAGCTTTATTTTAATGTGCATTAAAATTTTGTTTAAGATATTTTTAAAGTATAAAATGCGTCAGTAATAATTGTAAAGTAATTTTAACCTAAAACTGAAGACAAAGTTTAAACATTTTTATCAAAAATAAAAGTGAGGTCTACAAATTTTTAAAATGCACACAATGATAGAAAAAACATTGTACTTTCTGACAATATAAAAAATTTCTAAGAATAAAAAAAAATGAAAATTTAATTTTATTGTAGAAGTCCTATTGGAGACATGCGTTGAAAAGGCTTCGGAGATGAAAGTAATTTAGTTATTAGGTAAATTAAGTTCAATAAAATTATTTAATTTTCTTTTAAAAATGATAAATAAGTGCTAAATTTTCACTATGGAAATTGATAATAATTATTAAAGAGTAGATATTGTAAAATTAATCGAGACATAAAAAATGCCACTTTCAGAAAATTCACCCATTTATAAAAATCTATTTATAGAAATCTATTTATAGAAATCTGTTTTCAATGAGAAATCATCGACTTTTTTTGTTGTTATACTTGAAATAGTCCTTATTAGTATCGTAAAATTACTGATCCGAAACATTTTTGAAGAAATAAAAAGAAAAAATGTAATAGCAACTTTTATGACCGCGAGTCTTGACTCATTTGTAATAGAGGTTACGAAAACTTGAAACTTTTTTTCAAGAACACATTTTTAAAAATGGGCGAGACACTTTTCTTGAAATTTACTGCACTGCGATATTAAAAGTCAAAACCCATTAAATTCTTTATCTATAAAAACTAGACAGCAAAACCAGTGCTTCATATTTTTAATCCCTCTGTTATATTTTGTAGGGTCACTGGAGAAAAAGAACTTTTTAACCCAAACATAAGCAGTAAAAAAAAATATGTTTTAATCAAACATCATTTTTGGTATAGACTAACAAAGATGCATTCAAATATATTGTTTTCTCAGTGGGGGTAATTTTTATGTAAAATAGTTGGTTGTCCGAAAAATGCCTCACCGAATAAATTTTGAAAGACACTTTTATCATTAAAAGTGTTCTGCGACCATAAAATTTAATTATAAATTTGTATAACAAGTTTTATTTTCTAAGGGGACTTATTTTTGACAAGCGCAAAATTGGATGCGATCAGTTGCGAAAAGGAACTAAAAATATTGAAAATAGTTATTAAAAAATAAAATAAAATAAAATAGTTATTTCTTCTAATGTATAATAATATCCAAAAGAAATTTTTGCAACAACTATTGTACGGTTTTTTACAACAAAAGTTTTAAAAACAGTGTGTTTTTTTACCAATTTTTGCGCTCGAATAAAAAATAATAAGCCCCCTTAGAAAATAAAACTTATCATACAAATTAAATTTTATGGTCTCAAAACACTTCCTAATGATCAGAGTGTTTTTAAATTTTTATCTAAAGTTCCAGTGGAATGTTAATAAGAATTTAGACTTAAATTTTGTATATTAAATAAAAACTTTGCTAACTATGTCGCTAGGGACAAGATATACTCATAACACGATTGGCGAAAATCATAACCTTAGCGACATAGTTTTTGTTTCGTCCGAGACAGTATAATTTAAAGGGAAATCTTTAAATCCTAATTATAAAAACTTAGTAATTAAACTATTCACAGATGACTAGCAATTACTGTAATCAAAATTAAAGGAAGAATCCGAAAGAAAATCAGAACAAAAGTTAGTCCAAAAGTTCGTTTTACTTTTTTAAAAGTCAAACCTTATTTTGACAGGAACCTAACCTAACCTTTTTAAGGAACCTAATATTCGACACATTTTGAACGCATTTTAAAGTTATATATTTGAAGAAAAATTACAACTTTTTTGTCAATAACAAATAATTCAAGTGACATAACCTAAAATATTTAACATAATGTTTCTCATTCACAGAAAATTATGTAATTTTTATCCAAATGGAACTTTTAATCGTTTTAAATATATTCTAAATTCAATTCTTCACCTTTGCATCAAGATTTAAACTTTAATTTGTGTTTTTTTGATTAATTATACACGAATATCTTATGACACTGGACTAACTTTTGATTTTACTGAAGAAAGTTAAAGAAGTAGTCAGTAGATTCCTCCTTAAAAAATTAGTCATATTTTGCTTATTTAAACATAGAAAAAAGTTGTTCATGCGGGAAATAACAATAATATATCAATTTTATAAGCACTGAAAGAAAATGTATATTATAAATTTTGTAAAAGTATTTTACAATTTGGAGAAACAACAAACAGAACAAAAAACAAACAGAAATTTTGATATAAAAAATACCAAACTTTAAAAAGAATGATGTGGAATTTCGTATGATATCAAATATCCAGAATTTTAATATAATTTCACTAAATTCCACGCATAAGTTTTTTTAAAGTTTATTATTTTTGATATCAAAATTTCGATTTTTGTTGCACTTTTTAGGTTCCTGAACTTGCCATCGATGCTCGCAGTATCGAAAAATATTTTTTGTATAAAACAAAAAAAATCACTCAATTTTTTCCAAAGTTTAAATTTTTTAAAATACTATTAAATAGTTTTTTACTTCTAAGGTGAATAAGAGGAGTAAAAATAGTTAAAGTTTTTCATACTAAAATAAGGAAAAATACTTTTCGTTGCTGAGCATCGATGCCAACTTCAGGAACAGTAGCTCACTTTTTCCCCAAATTGTAAAATACTTTTACAAAATTTAATATCACATAGTTTTCTTGAAAGTATCAAATTGTTACTAAAGTGAATCAAATTGATGCCAAAAATCTGCATCAATTTTTTATTTGCTTCACATTTTTGGTGTCAATTCGTTGCCATTTGATACTTTTAAGTTAACAGTGATACATTTTCTTTCTGTGTAGATGAAACTTTACTGTACTGTTAGTAATTTTTACTATATAATTGAGGTTAAGAGGGAATCTTGCAATACACGTTAAATTAAAATGTTGTTCAAAAGAAATTATGATGTTTTAAGAAATTATTTCTTTTAAGTTGACTTGGCAAAATATTTTTTTGATGAAACACACGCACTTACTAATTACGCGTTCAAAATTTGTTAACAAAACTGTTTTAGTCATGTATATATATAATCACTTATATCATGCACAATTTGTATATATATAATACTATACATTCTGAGGCTCAACGCCCGAAAAAAATATTTATGTCCTGGCAACCAGAAAAGAGTATTAATGAGCGTGTTAGCGTGTTTAGATTTCAGCACCGTTACATAATTTTGAAAGATTTGAATTTTATAGCTTCAAATACTATTTTCCTTCCAAATGAATAATCAAAGAAATATGAAAATTTAAGAAAAAATTTCTTTGCACAGTTTTCTTGAAAGTATCAATATACTAAAGTGGATAATATTAGCCAAAAATTTGGATCAATTTATTATTTGTGTGACGCTCCGAAGAAAGGTATACCTAAGAAGCAAAAAATTTGAGGTTATGTTTTTAATTTTTCAAGTAAAAATACAGAAAGAAAATCAATTAGTAATGAAAAATTACTTTTTCAATTCTTCATTATATCCAAAATATTCAATGAAAATTGGTTTCAAATTCAAATAATTAAAAATAAACTTTTAATCAAGAGAAATCTAACACGAACCTAACCTATAATTCGTTTGCTTCTTAGGTACCTTTCTTGGGAGCGCGTCACATTTTGATCCAAATTTTTGGTATCAATTAGTTGCGCATTTTGATACTTTTATGTTAATAGTGTGATAATTTAAGTTTCGAGTGAGAAGAAAGTATATTCTGAGAGATTAAAATTAACCACAATTATAAGTTATTGCTACTTATTAATTGAAGAAAGATCTACTAGAGTTTTTTCTCAATTCGATGATATTGACGCAGCTGCGCGGTATTAATTTTTTATTCCTCCTATGCGCTTAAAATTTCCGAAATTTCAAGCGCAGGAAGAGTAAAAAAATTAAAATTTTTGTAAATTAGAAATATTTTTAATTTAACAAAACTTAACGTTTGCTTCTATTACCATCTACCGCTATTTAATACTAATTATTGTTGTTAAATATGTCAGCAATTACACCTTCGTCTTAATGATCTTCGGTTATCATAATAAAGTAACTTATATAACTTATAACTTTTTTCTTTAATCTTTGCCTATAGTAAAAAGAAATATATACTTTAAGACCACCTTCTTAAAAATTTAAAATGTACTGTTATAATATATTAATGATTAATGATGATGATGAAGGGGGAAGAGTTTAAAACTTCAAAAAGAGGCATAACGACCCTTTTACTATATATAATGAATTGATATAAACAAATCTTGGTTCGTTTCAATAAAAAATGTTGTTCAAATTCTATATTTTGAAAATCGCAGTTTTTTTTACACGCAACTTACAAAATTTTCTTACATTTATATAAGAATATTTATTTTCTTATATTTTATATAAAATAATATATAATAAGAATCCTAAACTTCTGAACGTTCAAATGAACGAAATTTATTTATTTTCTCTAAAAATTAAATTTTTAATAGAATTATTTTGTTTCACTATCCAAAAAATTAATTACTGACATTATGTAAACGTAAAATTTTAGTTCTTTAATTTTTTTATGATTTGTAATTTATTAAAATATCTTCAATAAAAATTATTTCGTTCATTTGAAAGTTCAAAACTTGGGGATCATATATAATATTCTATACTGAAAAACACTTGAGACGAAATTTAAAGTTTGACAAACAATCATAGAATTAGGCATTTTAGTTTCGTTTTGAATCTAAAAAAATCTGGCTCAAAATTCATATATATTTTATTGCATGAATTGAAAACTGGTTCTGTGCTTATGATAATTAGTGTGACAAGTTATATTATAGTAGTAGATAATTACTCTCGTTTAAACATATGTAAAATGATGGTCGGATCGCAATTATTATATGGTTACAATGTAAATAATTAGTGACGTTATAATTAAATTCAATAATCAATCAACTCTGGTATTAATATATCGTAAGCGCTAATAGCAATGAACTAATATAATAAAATTAACATAAGTTTAATTATTATTGAAGAATATTTTGATTTATAATATGTGGGAATACGTGTTTTATAAATCAAAAGCAAATATTTTATGTAAAAGCGCATTTTTTTAATGAATATTATATATATATATAGCAGCACGTAATCTATTAAGGCTCTACTATAATATTTTTTCCTTTTTTGGTTGTATTTGCAACATTTGAAAAAAAATTTATCCTGAATTTATATATAGTATATAGTTTTCTGTGATTCTGCCTCAATTATTCATCTGCGATGCAAATCATTTTTATTCAAATAAAAAAAAACTGTAAATATTTATTTAATAATCATTACTTGTGATGTGACATTTGACATATAATTAATTACAAAATGAAGTATTATTTCTTACGGGATTAGCTATAAAAATATCACTTTGACAGAATTATCACAGCAGTCTTACGAAATTTGTTATGGTTCTAATTATTATTTTACATATTTTAAATTATTATTCAACACAAAAGATTCATTTTCGAGTTAAAGTTTTCATGGATATGTGGACGAATTATAATTTATTTTAATTATAACTTGTTTTTATTATAATTAGTATATACGTTAGAAGCACAGTTTTCTTCAAAGTACCAAATAGATACTAAAGTGGATCATATTGATGCCAAAAATTTGGATCAATTTATTATTAGATCCAAATTTTTGGTATCAATTCGTTGCATTTTGATACTTTTATGTTAACAGTGAGTTGAAGAACTTAAAAATAACTAAATTTTATTTTATACGAATAATTTCTGCGAAAAAGAAAGCAATTTGTAGAACTTTTTACACTATTTTGACGCACAACATTTATCAGAAACAACTTTTATTATTTTTCTATTTAATCAAACAACATATTTCCAAGAATTGTGGTTTGATAACGAAAAAAGTGATTGTAAATAATTTCTATGGTTGTTAATATCATTTCAACAAATTATGAGATTTTTTTGAGATTTTTTTAAAAATATAGGCAGTGCAATAATGACTTCAGGTGAAATATAATAGATTCACCCTAATGCAAACAAATATTGTAATAACTATAATTCGTCTATATATTTATATAGTCACATTTATTTACACATTTATTTATATTTATATAAATCGAAGTGATGAAACATCGAATTTCTTGAAGTAAATTTTTTCTGTTAAATATTAATTTGAAATATAACTTTTGGGAAGACTGACAATAATTCTGCACTGAGAAAAGAATATATTTGCATCAGACATAATTATGTTTGATGAATCTTATAATCATAATTATATTTACAATCTTTTGTTATACAGTCAACCAAAAATTATACGTTTGATTTAAATATAATAATTTTGATTCGATATATACATAGTAAAGTTTGGTTCAATAAAAATTAGAATCCTGAACTTCTGAACGTTCAAACGAACGAAATTTATTTATTTCCTCTAAAAATTAAATTTTTAATGTAATTATTTTGTTTCACTATCCAAAAAATTAATTACTGACATTGTGAACGTAAAATTTTAGTTCTAAAATTTTTTTTCTGATTTGTTATTTATTAAAATATCTTCAATAAAAATTATTTCGTTCATTTGAACGTTCAAAATTTGGGGATCATTAAAAATTAAGTTTAATTCAATAATAAAACGCACACGGTAAATCGTTAGGTATTAAAATAACACCAAGAAGGATTAAAATAATCCAATTTAGTGTTATTTTAATCCATTTTGGTGTTATTTTAATACCCAACGATTTACCGTGTGCGTTTAAATTAAACATATTTTTTTGGTTGACTGATTATTGCTTTAAAAATTTTTTTTCATTGTATTAATTATGTGATAATCATGTACCTATTTTTTTCAAAATATTAAAAAGATATTTTCAGGGTCTATTTTTCGAGTCAACAAATTTCGTTAACGCGGTAAATCGTTAGGTATTAAAATAACACCAAAAAGGATTAAAATAATCCAATTTAGTATTATTTTAATCCATTTTGGTGTTATTTTAATACCTATAACGATTTACCGTGTTTTCGACTTATTGTCAAAAATCTTATAAATGTTAGTGATAATATATTAATATCCACAAACAAATAAAACCTTATGGACACTATTTTTGGTTATTACCGCAATAATAATATAAACAAAATTTATGTATTGATTCCTCAAATTAAAATTTTCTTGTAATGATTGACTTTAATGCAGTCAGTAATTTTTGAAAACGTGTATATTTATAATACGAACAAAAATAATTTCGTATTCATTTGAAAATATATTCAGAACTTATGGATCGAAGGTATATACGATAATATATATGTTAATATATGTTTATATTTATATTTATATTTATATTTATATTTATATTTATATTTATATTTATATTTATATTTATATTTATATTTATATTTATATTTATATTTATATTTATATTTATATTTATATTTATATTTATATTTATATTTATATTTATATTTATATTTAAAAGAATAAAAATTGATATAATAATAAATGTTTCCAGGGAGGTGCGGTTTGGCGATGCTCCTATCATGCGCAGGATGCGAGAAACCAATTTTGGATAAATTTCTGCTTAATGTTTTGGATCGAGCTTGGCACGCAGATTGTGTTCGGTGTTGCGTTTGCGGGAGTGCACTTCAGGACAAATGTTTTTCCAGAGAAGGCAAATTATTTTGTAGAAACGACTTTTTCAGGTATATTTCTTCTTCATTATATATTAATTATTAGTTTTGGGACGCGATCTAAAGAATGGGACCTTAGAAGCAAAAAATTATAGGTTATGTTTGCAAGTTTTTAAATGTATTTACAAAAAAAAAAGTATTAACTGTTAATGTGTTATCATTAGTGTTAAAGTTTTTATTTTAACTAAAATATTCAATAAACACTGATTTTGATTTGCAAAAAGTAAAAAGAAACTTTTAATCAACCAAAAAGTGACACTAACATAACCTTAAAGTGATTTGCTTCTGAGGTCCCTTTTTTCAGATCGCGTCACAGTTATTAATTATTTATCATTAATTATTAATTATTAATCATTAATTATTAACGATTAATTATTAATTATCAATTATTAATTATTAATACCCTACAATCATTTTTAATATCAATCAAGTGATTTTAAAATAGTTCTAAAACATATAGTGAACTTTCGAACTTCTAAAATAAGTCTTAGTTAGACATTTTGAAATTCGGTTATGTGTATAGTTGCAATATGTGACGCGATCTGAAGAAAGGGACCTTAGAAGCAAATCACTTTAAGGTTATGTTAGTGCTACTTTTTTGTTGATTAAAAGTTTCTTTTTACTTTTTGCAAATTAAAATCAGTATTTATTAAATATTTCAGTTATAATGAAAACTTAAACATTAATGATTAACATTAACAGTTGATCATTTTTTTGTATTTTCATTTCGAAAATTGCAAACATAACCTATAATTTTTTGCTTCTAAGGTCCCTTTCTTCAGATCGCGTCACATATTATTTTTATAATAAAATTTCCACTCGGAGGTGAATGAATATTTGAAAAACGTTTAGAATGTATACGCGAATCATAAACTCGAGGTGGATTGTCGTAAAATATGCTGAACGGTTGAAACGATTACTGTATATCTTAATTTACAGATCAAAAAGACATGTGTTTTATTTTGAAAAGAGTAAAAATAAAACTAGAAACTGAGGTGATATACACTATATATAGGTATACGAAGAACGTGCTTGAAAACAATACCTCGAACAAAACCTCATCTATGTATTCAATCTTGCGTTCAACATGACTATTTAAACACTTTTTTCTAATTACAATAAGTTGCAAAATCTGAAAAAAGGCTAAATTGTCTCAAATCATAAAAGACTGCATGTTAGACCTTGAAGCAATAAGCTCTTTAAAATATGCAATACCTTTCTCGATAATGTTTTCCATAAACAAAAATTAGTAATTTAAATTTATGAATTCAACGAATGTTTAGTTGATTAATTTAACTAATGTTGAATTTATTAATTCAACTAATGTTGAATTTATTTATTCAACTAATGGTTCATTTATTAATTCAACTAATGTTTCACTGATTTATTTCAACTAATGTTTCACTGATTAATTCAACCAATGTTTCATTGATTAATTCAACCAATGTTCAATTAACTAACCTAAAATTTGGAATTAATTTTTAATTTTTTGTGCGTCTTGAAAAGATCCCTAATTTTTTTTCTTCTCGAGTATGAGTTAAGATATCAAAAACCACCCCTGCTCTCTAAATTATTATAGTGAACTTTGCGTCTAATGATAAAATCTACTGTCTTTTTTCATTGTTTTGACAGCAATTAAAAAACTCTTGGGAATTTCAGTCAAGCGTATAAAAAATTCCATATAATATAATGTAGTAATGCTATAATGTAGTATATATATTGACAGTAACTACTATCAATCAGTATAAATAATGACTATGGTATTTAAATCATCCTCAACTATATGATTTTCAGTCAATAAAGTTTCATCGATTCAGAATCGTGCGAATAGTCACTAAAAATCATTGAATTTCAAATTCAGTTTTAGAGAGTGTATTTTCCAAATGAGCATTTTCAGATGAAATCCACAATTGCAATCTTTGTATAATATAACGAATCATAAAAATCCTTGACATTTTGCGAGATCATGCGCCTCAACCACGAAGACCGCAATGAGTAGTGTGTTATAGGTCATATCGTGTCATTCAAGTTTTTCATCTTGTTTTAAAAAAAAGTTTCGCGTAAATGGGAAAAATTTACAGTCAAGAAAATATTTACAGAAATTAGCAACATTTTAAAGAACACGAAGTTTTTTTTTCTCTAGGTATTATATGCGGGGACTTGCAGGGACCTAATCCAAATGTATCTTTTTGAATGGGGATTATTGGCATTGGCGCCTCTACAGAAGCTCCTAAAGAATATATATTATGTACTTGTGCAACCGTAGCATTCTGTCTTGTTTTGGTCATTAGCACTTAAACAAAATAATTCAGAAAACAAGCTATAGAAAATTTCAGACTTCGCACTCGATGATTAATTTTCAAAAAGTCGCAAATTTTCTAATTTTTAATTTTTAATTTTTAATTTTTAATTTTTTAATTTTTAATTTTTAATTTTAAAAAAGTAGCAAAAAAAGTAGCTTTCAGACTAAATATAATGTATGGTAAAAAAGTAGCTATAGAAAAATTAAACTTCACGACCAAAAAAACTCGTTCTAGAAATTTTATAAAACTGACGAAACTTATACGTATTCTATATTTTATTTTCCTGACTTTTTCCTAATTTTTATGAAAAATATTTACTTCTTTCCTATTCTCATGCTAATAAATAGAATTCCTGCAACGGATTTTATTATTCATTTAAAGAATTTCAATATTTATAAAAATCATTTAATTCTTGAGAAAAATTAGAAAAAAGTTTTTCAAAAATTCATTTCATTCGACTAATTTTACGCAAATTCTTATTTAAATAATTAAATTCCAGACAAATTGTTATATTATTCATTAAAAAAAATTGAATTCTTACTTAGATTTTTACAACAAAATTTTTTAATAATTAATTCTGTTTGCAAAATTTTCTAAAAAAAAATTGAAAATCATTGAATTTAGAAAAGTTTTTAAAAATTATTCAATTCTACAAAGAATTCTATTAAAATATTTCAAAATAATTAAATATCTGTGTGGGATTTTATTAAAATATTTAATAAAAAAATTAAATTTCTAAAAAAACTTTTTATTATTTGCAAAAATACAAAAGTAATTGAATTCTTGCGAAAGGTTTTATTAGAGATTTTCAAAAAATTATAAAAATAATTGAATTAACAAACAGAAATTTAAAACATTTCAAAAATAATTGAATTCTTGTGATGAATATTGTTTTTTATGAAAATTATTGAATTTTCCAAAAAAATTTAATAAAAAGACTCAAAATAATTAAATTTTCGGTAATAATTTTAATATTTTTATATATTTGAATTATTTCATAAAAATTTAAATAAAATTGTGTTTAAAATAAGTGATTTCTTTTGAACAATTTTATTAAAATGTAAATAGAATTCTGAAAAAATTAAATTTTGTCGAAGTATTTTGCATTCATGAAGATAATTGAAATGTTTACAATTCTTTTTAGATTTTTTGAAAATGACTGAATTTCTACGAAGAATTCTGACATAATGATTTTACTTACAAAAAATAATTAAATCCTTGAAAAGAATTTCTAAATTTACAAAAATAATCGAATTACTGCTATAAGAATTTAATGTCAAATTTTTAAATATTTGTTTTCTTCAAGAAAAAAAAATGTTTGCAAATTTTATTTTAAATAATTCAATTCCTGTAAAATTTTTATTTTTTTCGGGAAAATAATTGAATGTTCGTGTCGAATATTATCAAAATTTGTCTCTAATAATTGAATTCTTTCGGAAAAACTTATTAAAATAGTAGAATATTAAAAATTATTCAATTAAGAATAATTTTTTAATACAATTGAAATTTTACCATAAATTTTATTGTTATTTTTTAAAAATAATTTAACTCCTAAGAAGAATTTTGTTTTTTATGAAAATAATTGAATTGTGAAAAATTTTATTAAAGTTTTTAAAAATGAATTGAATTACTGTGAAAATTTTTGTTAATTTTGAAAAAAAAATTGAATTTTTCATAAGAATTATATAAATATTGTTTTGAAGAATTAATTTTTTTGGAAATATTCTAAATATTATGAAAATTTTATTTCAAAAAATTGATTTCGTCGAAATTTTTTTTGAAAATATTATTTCAAAAATGAAATTCTTGTGAAATTTTTATTATTTGTAAAAATAATTGAATTTTGAATAAATTTTATCAATTTTTTGTTAAATAATAATTGAACTTTGAAGGCGAAATTTGATGCAAATAATTGAATTTCGAATATTTTTTTAAATTACTATTCTAAATTAATTATAAAAATAATTGAATTTTGGGTGAATTTTATTAATTTCTTGTTAAGTAATTGAATTTTGAAGGCAAAATTTGATGAAAATAATTGAATTTTGAGTATTTTTTGAAAGTAATCGAATTGTTTTAAAGAATCAGATTATAATTTTTCTAGTATTAATACTAGAAAACAAAGAACTATTTTAAAAAATTATAATCTGATTCTTTAAAGCAATTCGATTATTTTCAAAAAATACTCAAAATTCAATAATTTTCATCAAATTTTGCCTTCGAAATTCAATTACTTATTACTATCTCCTTATTTGAATCAGTTAAAAATCATGGTTTTAACTCACAATCAGTGACTGACTTTTTGCTTCTGAATCAGTTAAAAACAACTGATTTTCACTTAAAAAAATAACTGATTTACAGTAAAAAATAACTGAAAAATTAGTTAAACTCGACTAATTGAATCATTCAAAAAAAAATTTACTGAAACGTCAGTTATTTTTAACTGACAATTAGTTGTTTCTAACTAATTGTCAGTAGAAATATTATACTATTTGAATTAGTGACTGACTTTTTGCTTCTAAATCAGTTATTTTTAACTGATTCAAATTTAGAGAGTAACAAAAAATTGATAAAATTCACCCAAAATTCAATTATTTTTATCATTAATTAAGAATAGTAATTTAAAAAAATATTCGAAATTCAATTATTTTTATCAAATTTTGCCTTCAAAATTCAATTATTTAACAAAAAATTGATAAAATTCACCCAAAATTCAATTATTTTTATCGTTAATTTAGAATAGTAATTTAAAAAAATATTCGAAATTCAATTATTTTCATCAAATTTTGCCTTCAAAATTCAATTATTTAACAAAAAATTGATAAAATTCACCCAAAATTCAATTATTTTTATCATTAATTTAAAAAAATATTCGAAATTCAATTATTTTCATCAAATTTCGCCTTCAAAATTCAATTATTTAACAAAAAATTGATAAAATTCACCCAAAATTCAATTATTTTAATGATTAATTTAGAATAGTAATTTAAAACAATATTCGAAATTCAATTATTTTCATCAAATTTCGCCTTCAAAATTCAATTGTTTAACAAAAAATTGATAAAATTCACCCAAAATTCAATTATTTTTATCGTTAATTTAGAATAGTAATTTAAAAAAATATTCGAAATTCAATTATTTTCATCAAATTTCGCCTTCAAAATTCAATTATTTAACAAAAAATTGATAAAATTCACCCAAAATTCAATTATTTTTATCGTTAATTTAGAATAGTAATTTAAAAAAATATTCGAAATTCAATTATTTTCATCAAATTTCGCCTTCAAAATTCAATTATTTAACAAAAAATTGATAAAATTCACCCAAAATTCAATTATTTTAATGATTAATTTAGAATAGTAATTTAAAACAATATTCGAAATTCAATTATTTTCATCAAATTTCGCCTTCAAAATTCAATTATTTAACAAAAAATTGATAAAATTCACCCAAAATTCAATTATTTTTATCGTTAATTTAGAATAGTAATTTAAAAAAATATTCGAAATTCAATTATTTTCATCAAATTTCGCCTTCAAAATTCAATTATTTAACAAAAAATTGATAAAATTCACCCAAAATTCAATTATTTTAATGATTAATTTAGAATAGTAATTTAAAACAATATTCGAAATTCAATTATTTTCATCAAATTTCGCCTTCAAAATTCAATTATTTAACAAAAAATTGATACAAAAATTTAAGAAAACAATAAATTTTTGTCGGTTATAATAATCTTGATCGAGGTTCGACTCATCTGTCTTTACAGCCTATTATTTAAAGCTCTCTCCTTAATAATAATATTCTATCCGAAATTCAGTAGAAACAATGTTCTTCTTCATAATCCTTGGTATATATAGGAATATATTTATCGAAATATAAATACATGAATATTAATGATCTATATATGTTCAAATGCCTCGCTCGTCTCTAATTATGCGCGTATCAATATTATTGTCGATTTTTGACTCGTCATTTTGGGAAAAAGATACGAATTTGTTATAAAACTTTATTATCCCTTCGTGTGACTTCTAAAAATGATCCGTATATATGCATAAACAGAGAAGAGAAGAAGAAGAAGCTGTAGCGAAGGAATAAGCTCTTTGATACTTATACCAACGAGTGTATAACGAACGTTGTATATATACTTTACGAGCCACTTTGCATCTCAATGAAAAATTCATTAGCTTGAACCAAGAGGAAACTTGAAACATTATCGGACGCAGCCCCGATTGGCAGGCCAATTGGTTGTCTAAAGTTTTTAAGGATATACCGATTCACCTTTGATCAGTGTGTTCAAACAAAATCAATTATACTATACAATTGTTCCATTGCATCACGAGAAATGTAAACATTAAGTTCTGATTTCCTTATAAATGTCGCCGAAATTCAACCGAAATTATACAAGAATTCGCAGGCTTTTATAATAGTGATTCTGTGAAAACTTTTTTTTTATACAAGTGTATTTTATTTTCTTCACATATGTTGTCGATAGATTATAATTTTACGCGCTCGTACCTTAAAATTGACACTACGTAAAATGTTGTTCGTTTGCCTTTTTTTCCCTGCCTCCTTTGCGGTCTTTTCTTTCGTTATTATTATATAGTATTTTTTTTTAAGAAGTTGGCGGCTCATTGCCTGCCTCGGACTCGTTCGACTTTGATATTACACAGTTTATCGCCGTCTACTAGACTATTATACGACGACGAACCGGAACCCTCCGAGTATCCAGTCAAAGAAACGGTATAAGCGATTATGGTAACCGGCCCCGTGACTCGCGGGAAGGCCCTTGAAGGCCGATAATGGTCCATCTCCGAGGCCGGGACTATACAACGAAAGAACGATGCCCCTATTCACCGCAGTCATCGCGCGGTGGGACTTGGAGGTCGAAACTCGAACTTGAAAATTATTATTAGGGCTTTGGGGAGGAAATGGCCGATTACGGGACCGAAACCCAAAAAAAATCGATTGCCGACATTTAGGGGACGATAGAAGATAAAGAAAATAAATAGTTTGCGTTATTACAGACTTAGAGAGTTTAGTTTTATCCACTTCCACTTTTCGTCGAGGGGAACAAGTTGAATAAAATATTTTTGTTTTTTTTCATGCTTTTTAAACTTATTCGGATAAATTCACAACAAAAGTCAAGAAAAGTCGCATAAAATTTCCGAAAAAGTCGGAAAAAAGTCGAATGAAATTTTAGGAATAAAACGCCGAAAAGGAAACACGAAATTGTCAAAATTGTATAAAAAATCACATTTCTCGCCAAAGCATACTTTAACATCAAACAATCTATAGATTAATTTTTCATAAAATTTAATAAAATGCATAGAAAAATATTAATTTGGTATTTTTAACATTTTTTTTTTAAATCTTTTCAAAATTTCAATTATTTTTATAAATAATAAAATTCATCATGAAAATTCAATTATTTTCAAAAGTAATAAAATTCTCCGCAAAATTTCAATTATTTAAACATTTTTTTTTTAAATTATCAAAATATCAATTATCTTTATTAATATCAAAACTCTTCTTCAAAATTCAATTACTTTTAAACATTTAAACAAAAAAATCTGTTCAAAAATTCTTTATAAATAAATAAAATATTTATAAATAATAAAATTCTTTTCCAAAATTCAATTATTTGCGCAAAGAATTGAAATAAAATTATCGTCAAAATTTTATAAACAATAAAGTTCATCATGAAAATTCAATTATTTTAAAAAGTAATAAAATTCTCCGCAAAATTTCAATTATTTTCAAATTTTTTTTTTAAATTTTCAAAATATCAATTATCTTTATTAATAACAAAACTCTTCTTCAAAAATTCATTTATTTTTAAACATTTTAAAAAAAATCTGATCAAAATTTTTAATTATTTTTATAAATAATAAAATTCTTTTCCAAAATTCAATTATTTGCGCAAAGATTTAAATAAAATTATCGTCAAAATTTTATAAACAATAAAATTCATCATGAAAATTCAATTATTTTCAAAAGTAATAAAATTCTCCGCAAAATTTCAATTATTTAAACATTTTTTTTAAATTATCAAAATATCAATTATCTTTATTAATATCAAAATTCTTCTTCAAAATTCATTTATACTTTTAAACATTTAAAAAAAACAAACGGTTCAAAAATTCTATTATCTATTTATAAATAATAAAATTCTTTTCCAAAATTCAATTATTTGCAAAGAATTTAATAAAATGCCTGTCATAATTTCAATTAACTTTACAAATAATAAAACTTTTTCTCTAAAATTCATTTATTTTCAAAAATAATGAAATTCTTCGTAAAAATTCAATTACATAAACAAATTTTTTTTAAATTTCTCCTCAAAATTTTATAAATAATAAAATTCATCATGGAAATTCAATTATTTTCAAAAGTAATAAAATTCTCCGTAGAATTTCAATTATTTTCAAAATTTTTTTTTTAATTTCCCATCAAATTATCATAATCATGGAAATTTAATTATTTTCAAAAGTTCTGATAAAATTCTTCACTGTCACCTAAAAAGTATCAAATTGCAAAGAATTGATTTCGGAAAGTGAATCAAAACATATCATTTGATGTTAATATTTGGATCACTTTAATTAATTTGAGGATTATTTTAACATTTTTAGAAATACAGTGTTTGCAACATTAATAATCTTCAAAAGTAAGAAGATTCTTCGCAGAAATTTAATTATTTTCAAATTTTTCCTTTAATTCTCAAAATTTCAATTCTCTTTATAAATATCAAAATTCAATTATACTTTTAAACATTTTTAAAAAAATCTGTTCAAAAATTCAATTATTTTAAAAAGTTCTGATAAAATTCTTTGCAAAATTCAATTATCTTAAAAAATAAGAAAATTCATCCTAAAAATTCAATTATTTAAAAATTTTTTTTTTTAATTTCTCGTCAAAATTATCATTATCTTCATAAATAATAAAATTCATCATGGGAATTTAATTATTTTCAAAAGTTCTGATAAAATTCTTTGCAAAATTCAATTATCTTAAAAAATAAGAAAATTCATCCCAAAAATTCAATTATTTTCAAATTTTTTTAACTTCTCTCCACAATTTCAACTATTTTTAAAAATTTCAAAATTCAATTACTTTTAAACATTTAAAAAAAATATGTTCAAAAATTCAATTATTTTCAAAGAATTTTAATAAAATTATCGTCATAATTTCAATTATTTATTTATTTCTGTACATTTGTAACTATTTTTTTAAATAATAAAATTTATCCTAGAAATTCATTTATATTCAAAAGTAATAAAATTCTTCGCTGAAATTCAATTATTTTCAAATTTTTTTAATTTCTCGTCAAAATTATCATTATATTTTTATAAATAATAAAATTCATCATGGAAATTTAAATAAAAAAAAGAAAATTCATCGCAAAAATTCAATTATTTTCTAATTTTTTTAAACTTTTCTCCACAATTTCAACTATTTTTAAAAATATAAAAATTGTTCTTCTAAATTAAATTACTTTTAAACATTTTTAAACAAAATCTGTTCAAAATTTCAATTATTCTTATAAATAATAAAATTCTTCTCTGAAATTTAATTATTTTCAAATTCCTTTTTTTTGTAATAAAATTTTATAATATAAAATAATGATTTTATCACTCGGTCGTCTTTAATTTTTATAAAACAGGAAGACATCGAATGCTCCGAGTCGAAGACTCGGATTGATCGATTTCTTCATGTTTTATAACAATTTTTTATAAGTAGTTTAATTTCAAAAAGGTTTGAATTTGAATCTTTTAAAGAATTTTAATTCTTATGGAAAAATAATAATTAAATATTTATTTCTAAAAGAAGTTATTGATGTTTTTTTTGAAAAATTTGAAAGAAATCTGTAAATAAACTTAACAGAACATTTTTTTCACTAAAACTTTTTTTTTTAACTTTAATTTATTCTAAAAATTAAAAAAAATTCAGTCGCATTTTACTAAAAAAATTCTTGAAAAAGTCAATTAGTCGCATCTTTTCACAAAAAAGTCGAAAAAAGTCACATTTCCTTAGAATAGTCGAAATAGTCGCACAATCCGAGCCTTGCTTGAATTGTGTCATACAGAGGTCATATGGTCAGTAAGAAAAATTTTATTTATGTAGTTGAGAGCCTTTAGAAAAATTTTAGAATTCAGGATAAGAACCTTGAACTGTCAAAATGAAACTCAAATTCGAATATATTTCAGCACAAAATGGGCGTGTTTAAACCGCATTTCGAAATTCCCGCCACACGCAAATGTTTAGTTTGTATATGCTATATGGAAATGAACGTTATTCCGCCTCTTTGAAAACTATTTGAAATAGTGACGAAAAAAATTAGATCTAATAAAATTAACATTAACACACATGGAAGGATTTAGTGTGATTTGAGATTTGAAAGGTAGGTTTAAAAATACCAAAAACCAATCACTAAATATTGAACTGGCTATTTTGTACAAGAGGGCATTAAAACAAAAGAAGAAGAAGAAGAAAGGTAGCTGTTAATCGCAGCATCAAAGTACAACTTCCAAAGATTCATCCTCCTATTGTTATTCATTCATCAAGGACCCACGAATATTCAATCATAAATATATAATATTTAGCGTCCCACAATAATTTTTCGAAGTATAACATTACTTTTTTGTAAAATAAAAAATTGCCAAGTGTCACGAGAGCAGAAAGTCATTTTGGACCCAGGAAGAGTGCGACTACATGCGGACATATGCAAGTGAGAGAATGTGTTTGTGTACGACGTCTAGGCCCTTTTTCGAGCGAACTTTACTTGGTTCCTCGAGACGTCGAAACTCGAACGTGGAAATATTATAAATGTGGCATGACCGTTCTTCGAGAGTTGGTTGGGCGTGACGACTGAGCAGTCGGCAGAAGACGGCGCAGGTTCCCTTCTCAGAAGGTTCAGCCATCAGTGAGATTCATAAAGAGGATGTTTTTGCCACAACCACTTCTATACAGGCGGTTCTTGCGTCATGTACCTTGGAAGAAGATGTGTACTCTAAATTTGATTCTAATCTCAGAGCAATGACCTGCGACTGACTTTTCACTTATTAAAGCGCAAATCAAATTTTCTTTCAATCAGAAAATAATAGGATCATGCACAAACAATAGAAGGAAAATCTCCAAATTTTTTAATGACATGATGCTGGCTCCGCTATAGATAAGGATGCAAAATTGTGTAAGCTGCTTTCTATTTAAGATCGAACTTCGATCTTTAGTACTTTTGATTCCTTTTACATACATCCGTATCGCGTGGAACATTTTCGACTTTTTACTTTTTTTCTTTTAGAAGAAAATTAGTAGCACAGAAAACGTTATTAGCAAACATTCTTGAGAACATTGCTGTGACATCAAAGACAACGAATTAAAAATTTTTGACTAACGTCGAATGTCTCGGCACAGCAAAGTAATAGAGATTTAACACCATGTTTAGAATGTGATTAATAGTTTGCATACAATTCGATTACAATTCCGTTTACCGAAAAAATGGATAAAATTGAAGTCCATCAATGACACGCTGACAGTTTTTATTTGTTGATGTGATGTATATATTTGTATGTATACAAAAAGGTGATACACTTCGAACAAGCATGTGCTTTGTGTAATTTGGTTGTAATTAGAGGGTGAGAAAACAATCCGTTGTAGGTAAAAGGACTAATAACAGGTCTGCTCTAATAACAGGTTCACAAAAATTCTATTTAAAGAATCCATTCAAGCAAAAGGAATCTCTTTTATGTCAAGAGCCAAACATCTGGAACAAACGGAATTCTTTGAATGGAATACTTCGTGTACAGGTTTTGCTAAATGCTTCAAATTTTTCCTTCCTGTTTCAAATAAGATTTTCCAACAGAAAATTGTGGCAGTTTTCTTCTTCATTTAGAATGTGTCATAGTTTATTGTACTATGTTTTGTACTATGTACTTTACTATGTACTTTACTATGTAATTTACCATATATTTTACTATGTACTTTACCATGTATTTTACTATGTTCTGTACTATGTACTGTACTATGTTCTATACTATGTTCTGTACTATGTTCTGTACTATGTACTGTACTATGTTCTATACTATGTTCTGTACTATGTACTGTACTGCATACTATTCATTATAACCGAAAAGAAGAATACTATAAACATTAAAGTTTGCGCCAATCAAATTAAAGTCTAAACTTGTTCAGAAATACACAAGTAAATAATTACAGGGCTCGAACCAGTGAAAGTATTTAAAAATACACGGACTTTACGGACCAAAAATGAAAAATTACGGACCATTTACGGACCAATTACTAACAAAAATATATAAGAGAACATTTTAATTAAAACTATAAATTAGATTTTTTCATAACTAAAAAAAACATGAAGATATCGATAACTCCGAGTCTTCATGTTTTATAATAATTAAAGATAGAGTGATAAAATCATTATCAATTCAATTATTATTTTCAAGAATTTTTAACTAAAATTCTTCTTAAAATTGATTATTTTTAATAATTTTCGAAAAAGTTCTTTGACAATTTTCAAATCTATTTCTTTACAATATTCGATTTTTCAATTATTTGTAAATTCTTCAATTAAATATGTATTAGAAAATAAAAACTTCAAATAATATAAAAAAAATTCCCAATTAAAATTTCTCAAAAAAATTAATTCCACAGTTACTTAGTTAAAAATATGAAAAATTCAAATTTTCAAAGATTTGAATCTGAAACCTTTTCAAAATTTAATTATTTCTAAAATTTTACGCTCTAATACTTTTAATATTCAATTATAATCTAAAATTTTAACTCAAATCCATTTTTAAATCAATTTTTATGAGAAAATTCTGCGAGAATTTCATTATTTAAATACAAAAAAAAAACAATTTATTGAATAATTACATATGTTTCTTAAAATTGAATTCTTTTAAAGAATTGTATCAACCAATTTTCAAATAATTTGAATTCTTTTGCAAAATTTTATTAAAATAGATATTAAAAATAATTAAATTAGGGACAACTTTTGAAAATAATTGAAATTTTGCCAAGAAATTTATTAAATTTTTTGAAAATAATTCAATTTTAGAGAAGAATTTTATTATTTATAAAGATAATTGATAATTTACGCAAAGAATTGCATTAAAAATTTTGAATGCAGTAATTGTATTCTTTAAAGAAATTTAATCAAAAATTTATTAAAAACAATATTTAAATTCTAATAAATAAATTGTAGCAAAGGTTATTTAAAATAATTAAATTTCTTTGATAAATTTTAATAAAAAATTTTTAAGAATAATTACATTTTTCGAGGAATTCGATTAAAATTGTATTAAAAATAATTGAAATTCTGCAATTAGCTTTTTTATTCATCAAAATAATTGAATTCCTAATAAGAATTTTATTATTTGCCAGAAAAATTAAATACCTGTAAAAATTTTATTATTTATGAAAATAATTGAATATTGCGAAGAAATTTATAAAAAAAATTTGTAAATAATTGAATTCTTTTGGAAAATTTTATTAGAATAGTATAGAAACCCATTAAAAATCATTGAATTGAGGAAAAATTTTGAAAATAATTGAAATTTTTCCAAGTATTTTATTAAAATTTTTGAAAATAATTGATATTTCGAAGAAGAATTTAATTATTTCTAAAGATACTTGAAATTTTGACGAGAATTTTCAAAACATTTTGAACATAATTGAATTTTTGCGAAGAATTTCATTACTTTTGAAAATAATTGAATTCCTTCAATCATTTGTAATTTCTCTAAAAATATCCAAATTATATCGTATAATTTACGTACTTTACGGATCTTTTTCAACGGAATTACGGACTTTACGGACCTTTTTTCAAAAAAACCGACTTTTACGGACTTCAAGCAAAGTTACGGACTTTTACGGGATTTACGGACCTAGTTCGAGCCTTGTAATTAAGAGATATACATTATAACAGTCAATTAGTGATACAATTTAGATAATATTCATTTAAAAAAGAGTTAAAAATTGAATTTCTTATCTTCTTTACTGGTAGAAACCCGGCAAACTACATTACAAGGTCGTTTTTTCTACTTTGGTTCAAAAACTAGAAATTATTTAGAGTAAAATTAAATAAATATATTCACTATTAACTTCAAAGTATCAAATTGCAACGAATTGATATCCAAAATGTGGATCAAGTAAAGAATTGATCTAAATTTTTGGCATCATATTGATCCACTTTAGTATCAATTTGAGACTTTCAAGAAAACAGTGTTTCAAACAGATTGCAAAAACGGAAGATTAAAACAAAAGTGCTAATATACTCGACACACTACTTTGAATATAGTAAATGTGTCTATTAATATTGAGTACCTGTGGTATACATAAATCCAAAATAGATAGTTTTACAAATCATTTGTCATTTCTCCCCCCGCATGTCTTATATACATATATTTTAGGCTGAAAATTTTTGAGTCAGTGGAAGTTTGTGGTTTTCAAAAGATTCATGACAAAGCAAATTGTGTCGGTCACACTTTTGCTCGCGGCTCTTCTAACTATTTGTATACTTTATTTTTTGTTCTCCAGCAACTATAATGAAAAGAACGAAATCAATAATTCGTACTTGATCAAAAAAAAAAAAATCGCGATGGTACGAATTATAATTAAACTGCGAGAAAAACTTGAAGGCAACTTTAGGGAATTTTTATTATATCTGTAAATTCCGTGTGCGAAAAAAATTGCGCTTTTCTTTTTTTTTTGCGTATATAGTATTTGTGTAAAAAAAAAATCCTACCATACTTTCATTCATGATCAGAAGCGTTGACATTCTTTTGCTTTACGAAAGATTGAGTGTCATTAATATTCATGATCGGAATCATTCAAGTTTTTAGAGATTATAAAGAAGCAATTCAAAGATTAATAGTTCTTGGTAATTATTGAAATTTTTTTTTCACCGCATCCTCGGGAATTTTATTCGAAGAATGCGAACTAGATTCTAAAATTAGAACCGTTTTTTTAAATAATTTTGTCTAATTATTCTTCTGCTTCTTTGAGACAATAAAACATATAGTCTCAAAATGTATATAGAAGACCGCGAAGAATATGAAAATCACACCTGTTGACTTATTTCGGATAAATTTTTTTTGTTACAAAAAAAATTTTACATCTGTTTCGATTTATCGAAGCTGAAAATTTTATACACATATAGACATAAAGCGTGAAACTCTATACACACAACTTGAAAAACGAATGATGACTGTGAAATGCACACTTTTCGGATTATTCAACTTTTTTTTAATGTGAAACGTGACTCGTAGGATTTTTCAAATGTTTCAATATTATAAAACTTGGATGGTTAATTTAATATTTTTTTTCTGTCTTTGCAGACGTTACGGCACAAAATGTGGCGGCTGTCTAGAAGGAATCAATCCGTCGGACCTTGTAAGAAAGGCGAGAGATAAGGTTTTCCACCTGAATTGTTTCACCTGTTTAGTTTGCCGAAAACAAATGAGCACTGGCGAGGAACTTTACGTCTTGGACGACAATAAGTTTGTCTGTAAAGAAGATTATTTATCGGGAAAGCCCCTACCGGTCGCACATCATGTCCACGGACACCATGGCAAGTTTAAAAACAAATATTTTAACAACAAATATTTTGATAATTTCAAAACACAAATAATTGTCATTATTTAAAATTTATTTCGGAAAACGGTTGTGATTATATATTTATATCAAAATGTCAATTTTTTAAAGCGGTAAAATAAAGAAAAAACTTCTCATTTTACATTTTCTGGAAGGGGTACCTACAAAAGTGTCCGTAAATTTCTCTTGTCCGACGGAATGTGAGAAAAGTCGACTTTTTCAAGTCCCAAGATCCTATTTCTTTCTTTTTTATTTTCAAGTAAGGGGCGGGCATCTCGAGAAGATCAGGGGTCGAAGAGGGAGACGAAGAAGAGGGTCACAGTTCAACGCGTTCGACGCGAGAAATTTTACGGACCAGGTCATTCTATTCTCAAGCAGAATTTTCGTTTAAAAATTATTTTCCCTATGCATATAAAAATTAATGAAATAATAGACACTTTAAGTTAAATTTTTATCTAAAATCCAAATGTGCAAAATTAGAGAAAAGCAATGTTTGAATAACAAACAATTTCTGAAAAGTGTTGAGTGTCAAGAAAAAGTTGTATATATACATGACAAGGAAATAGAGAAAAGAATAGCAAGCTGTAAAAACATCAGGCCCCCCTCTTGTTCTAAATGTCGTCGCACAAAAAACCAGTCGCAGTTGTTGAACAGTGACATATTTTATTTGTTAACAAAAATCTTGAAAATTGAACTAATTCAATTTATTCTAATTGAATGTGTAAAGATATAGATCAAGAGAAAGGGAGATTAAAGATCTCTTATAAGATCTCTATTCTCAAAAACAGGAATTAAAATGTTGAAAAATTGCCTATGTATGTTTATAGGTGGAGACTCTTTGATGGGTTCAGGCTCGGAAGACGAGGAGGATGATGGCAGTGGCGTTGGTCATCATCATCATCATGGAGGTGTTGGTGGTACCAGTTTAGGGTCACATAATTTGGGATCTGGAGGTCCAGGAAGTCATGGCGTTGGTCACGCTGGCGATTTGCCTCTCGGAGCTGACTCTTGCAAACAAGAGGATTCCGAAGATCAAGGTAAGTAATGTTAGTTTGTTTTTCTGTTTCTATTATAAACAATATATACATATAATAAGCTATCGAGAGTGCAGGACTCGGATTATGCGACTTTTTTCGACTTTCTTGTGAAAAGATGCGACTAATCGACTATTTCGAGATTTTTTTTAGTAAAATGCGACTGAAATTTTTTAAATTTTCAGAAAATTAAAGTTAAAGGAAAAAGTTTTAGTCAAAAAAATGTTCTGTTAAGTTTATTTACAGATTTCTCTCAAATTTTTCAAAAAACATCAATAACATCTTTTTTAAATAAATATTTATTTACTTTTTCTCCATAATAATTCAAATTCTTCAAAAGATTCAAATTCAAACCTTTTTGAAATTAAACTACTTTTAAAAAATTGTTATAAAACGTGTAGAAATCGATCACTCCGAGTCTTCGACTCGGAGCAATCGATGTCTTCATGTTTTATAATAATTAAAGATGACCGAGTGATAAAATCATTATTTTATATATTATAAGATTTTATAAAAAAAAAGAATTTGAAAATAATTGAATTTCTAGGATAAATTTTTTTATTTATAAAGATAATTAAAATTTTGATAATAATTTTATTAAAATTCTTTCCAAATAATTGAATTTCTGCGAAGAATTTTATTACTTTTGAAATGATTTTCGAGGATAAATTTTATTATTTATAAAGATAATTACAAATGTAGAGAAATAAATAAATAAATAATTGAAATTCTGACAAGAATTTTATTAAAATTCTTTGAAAATAATTAAATTGCAGAGAAGAATTTTATTATTTATAAAGATAGTTGAATTTTTGATCATATTTTTTTTAAATGTTTAAAAGTAATTAAATTTTGAAGAAGAATTTTGATATTTATAAAGATAATTGAATTTTTGAACAGATTTTTTTAAAAAATGTTAAAAAGTAATTGAATTTTGATGAAGATTTTTCATATTTTTAAAGGTAATTGAAATTGTGGACAGAAGTTAAAAAAAATTTGAAAATAATTGAATTTTTGCGATGATTTTTTTTATTTTTAAAGATAATTGAATTTTGCAAAGAATTTTATCAGAACTATTGATAAAAATTAAATTTTTATGATGAATTTTATTATTTATAAAGATAATGATAATTTTGACGAGAAATTAAAAAAAATTTGAAAATAATTGAATTACAGCGAAGAATTTTATTACTTTTGAAAATAAATGAATTTCTAGGATGAATTTTATTATTTATAAAGTAATAAATGTACAGAAATAAATAAATAATTGAAATTCTGACAATAATTTTATTAAAATTCTTTGAAAATAATTGAATTTTTGAACAGGTTTTTTAAAAATGTTTAAAAGTAAATGAATTTTGATATTTATAAAGATAATTTTAAAAAAATTTGAAAATAATTGAAATTTGGCGGAGAATTTTATTACTTTTGAAAAAAAATTGAATTTTCATGATGAATTTTATTGTTTATAAAATTCTGACAAGAATTTTATTAAAATTCTTTGAAAATAATTAAATTACAGAGAAGAATTTTATTATTTATAAAGATAATGATGAAGAATTGATGAAGAATTTTGATATTTATAAAGATAATTGAATCTTTGAACATATATTTTTGTAAATGTTTAAAAGTAATTGAATTTTGAAGAAGAATTTTGATATTTATAAAGATAATTTAAATTTTGAGAATTAAAAAAAAAATTTGAAAATAATTGAAATTCTGCGGAGAATTTTATTAGTTTTGAAAATAATTATATTTCCATGATGAATTTTATTATTCATAAAATTTTGACGAGAAATTTAAAAAATTTTTTGAATGTAATTGAATTTTTGTAAAAAATTTCATTATTTTTGAAAATAAAGGAATTTTAAAGAAGAATTTTATTATTTATTAACATAATTGAAATTATGACAGGTATTTTATAAATTTTTTTTAAATAATAGAATTTTGGAAAAGAATTTTATTATTTATAAAAATAATTGAAATTTTAAAGATTTTTTTAAAAAAATGTTAAAAATACGTGATTAAATTTTTGCCATGCATTTTATTAAATTTTATTAAATATTATTCTAGATTTCCCTAAAATTTCATTCGACTTTTTTCCGACTTTTTCGGAAATTTTATGCCACTTTTCGTGACTTTTGTTGTGAATTTATGCGACTAAAGCGAGTTTTTTTGAGTCTTAAAGACGATCCGAGCCCTGAGAGTGTTAAAATCGTGATTAAAATCGTGATTAAAAAATAATCCAATAAGTTAAGGATTAATATAATTAATTGTTAGGTTGAATTTTTTTTGAAGAATATATATAGAGTATGTGTAACAGAGGAGCTGTGTAAACACTGACACGTATACATACCACTGAAGGATTTATAAAATATGTAGGTACATGCTTCATATTCACTCCCTGCTCTTTTATCGGCATAACAATGAATTGGTAGGTACTCACATAACTAGTACTACTTGGAGCAGGCTGGGGAGTCTTTGCGGTGCGACACTGTCCAAACATTTTCTTTGTCCCGTGGTTAAGTTCTCCCTAGTATAGATTATCGTTCACCCTATACATTTCAACGAAGAGCTACAATAATCCGATGGGGTTTCGATGTTTCTGAGGGTGCTGTGCGTTGTTAGTTTGATAAAGATATAAGAAAACCGTCCGTCCTCGTCTACCTGCTGACACGTTTGTTTGTCCTCTGAAAAAGTCATCGTCTTATCCTTTTCTTTTTTTTTGACGCTATATATGACGATTGACGAAAGTGTGACATTGCAGAAAGTTGATCTTCTTTCACGTGTAGAGGATTTCACTACATGCTTATGATTTTATTCGAGAGAAAAATCGATTCTTCAATGTGCGAATAAAAATATAAAAATACACTACTGTATTTTTATATGTATATATTGAACCGTTCGTTGTACACAGTAAAAGAACGTCTTTATTTTAAGATGAAGATGAATCCAGGGCAGTTTAGCAAATCGTCACTTTAATCTGCAACTCGCACGGATCCTTGTTCTGTTTTTTTGGATCTTGTTCTGGTTTTTTGATTCCTTGTTCTTGTTCTTGTTTTTGATTTGCGAATTTCTTGCAACTAAGTAACTTCCAAAAGTAGTTTTCAGATTAAGGTGGCGAAATGTTTGCTTAGAAATTAAAACTGCCGCACGTGTCTTGAGACGAGATTTTCTTTTCACTGTGCTGTGCATGCAGCAAGTACAGGGACTTAATTTTTGTGTCATGTGTTAAAGGTTCTTTGGACGGTGATCCGGAAACTAGAGATAGTCAAACTGAGAACAAGAGTCCTGACGGAGGAGCTGGAGGCGGTAGCGGTGACGGCGGTGCGGGATCCAAAAGACGAGGGCCGCGGACGACTATAAAGGCGAAGCAGTTGGAAATTTTGAAGACTGCATTCTCGCAAACTCCAAAACCCACGAGACATATTCGAGAGAGCCTTGCGAAAGAAACTGGACTTCCCATGAGGGTGATACAGGTATACATTTTCCCTCGTTTCCTAAAAAGTATAAAAACAATCGTTTTAGCTACTGCAAACATAAAAAAAGTAAATTGCAAAACGTATATTGTATTTCTTGCAACTAACTTTGATTTTTTTTGCCTTCATTCAATAGGTCTGGTTTCAAAATAAGAGGAGTAAAGAGCGTAGACTGAAACAATTGACGTCAATGGGCAGGAGTCCATTCTTCGGTGGCACCAGGAAAATGAGAGGCTTCCCCTTGAATTTAAATCACGGGGCGCTAGGCGGCGACGACGGGCCACCCCCGGGATTCCCTTACTTTGCGGCGGAGAAATTCGAGTTCGGCTACGGTGGTCCAGTGACGTTTCATCCCGACTTCTTCGGCGGTCATCCACCACCCCATCCGCATGGACCACCGTTCACAGGACCTGGCAATCCAAGTAAGTTCCACACATCACGCACCCATAACCTACGCACAAAAAACACTATAAACAAAAATAAAGCCCACCAGTACGGAGATGGACCGATATTCGACGTTCCTTGAAAAGTTGCAAATCTATTTTTGACAGGTTTAGATCCTGCGAGTATAGCGGGCATGGCAGCCGCTGCTGCAGTGGCAGGGGAGTATCCACCAACTGGTGCAGGAGGCGGGCCACCAGAATTTCTCACGGGGCCTCCAGGTCAAGGGCCCCAAGCACCCCCAGGCGGCAGCCCTGGCGAGTTTCTAGCACCTTCAGGTAAAAAAAGAAAAGAAAAAAATGAAAAAAATAAAACTCGTAAGAATATATATATAGGATGACAGGGGCAAAAAGTCTACCGCACGAGGCGATGAGGGGCAGTCCATAAAAATATGGACCCGATTATTATACGGGAACTTGATTGCCATTGTGACCCTCTGCCGTTTCTCACCGCGGAGAATCGACTTCTTGACGTTTGTTTGCGCTCGGGTTGCACTCAAGCAAATCTTTTAGTGAACTCTATATTTTTTAACGATTTAATTACATCCATTATACTAATGTCAACCATAATGATTCCATCTTTTTTTCAATGTATATATACACATAAATATTATTGTGCCCACCTATGTAAAACGATTAGGCGCTTTTATTGAATTAATTCGCTAACAAATTATTATTTAAATTATTAAAAACTATAGCAAAACTATACAAATTTTCTTTTTTTTTCTTACACCCAGAGAAAAATATTATTTAAACCAAATGTATATTTTGTTTGACTTAAATAAACGTATATTTGTCTCAGAACCAACGAGACTTTTTATTTGTTTTAAATAAAATTTATATTTGATATAAATAAAACATATATTTGAGTTAAATAACATTTTATTTAAACTAAATAAAATTAATTTGAAACAAATAAAAAGTCTATAGTTGGTTCTGAGACAAATATACAATTTCTCTGGGTCTTTTTAAAATTTGCTTTTCCAAATTTAATCTACAGTAGAGACTCCATTATCCGGACCCCTATTATCCGGACAAATTTAAAATTAAAAAATTTTTTTTTAATATAAAGTTTATAAGGTCTCAAGCCGTTAACTTCTATTTTAAATTCAAAAACGTGAATTTTTACACGAAACGTTGCGTTTTAAAGTGTTTTAATTATTTAAAGAAAATGTTTATGTAAATATTTTGAAATATTTTTAACTAAATTTTTATTAATGTTGGCTTTAAAAGTTTTAGTCTCTTTCAGTCTCATTTTAATACATATGCAAATAAATACATAAAATTATGAATAAAAAATTTGTTTAATTCGTTCTTTACTCGATTATCCGGATTTTCGATTATCCGGACAAGTGCCTGCGCATCCATTAGTTCGGATAATGGAGTCTCTACTGTATATGAAAATTCTTAATTTCTTAAAAAATATAATTTTTCTCACGGTCTTTCATAAAATGTAATTATTCGAAAATCTCGTATAGTAAATGCCAAAATATTTCTAACAGCATACTGAAAAAAAAAATTTATTTGATTCAAATAACCGATTATTTGACTATTATCAAATAAATATTTATACTTAAATCAAAAAATTTTTATTTGAATCAAATAAATTGTGTTTGAATCAAATATTTTAATATTTGAAGCAAATATTATTTAATATTATTTAATTCAAATAAATTGTATTTGAATCAAATATTTTAATATTTGAAGCAAATATTTTAATATTTGAAGCAAATATTTTAATATTTGAAGCAAATATTTTAATATTTGAAGCAAATATTTTAATATTTGAAGCAAATATTTTAATATTTGAAGCAAATATTTTAATATTTGAAGCAAATATTTTAATATTTGAAGCAAATATTATTTAATTGATTCAAATAAAAATTATTTGATTTCAGTAAATATTTATTTGATAATAGTCAAATAATCGGTTATTTGAATGAAATAAATTTTTTTTTAGTGCAACTTGCGAAAAAAAATTCAAAATTTATTTCAATAAAAGTTGGCAAAATTTTCAATTATGTTTCAATTTTTTAAAAATATTTTCGGAAATAGAAGTGCTTTTAAAAAATTTTAGTTTCACTTTTTCAAGAAACACGTACTTTTATGGAACTTCTAAATTAAATTTTTCAAAACTTCAATACTTTTTGTTAAATAACAATTTTAAAACACTTTCATACATATATTTATTTTTCCCTTCGGAATTAAAATTTCAAATAATTTCAATGAAAAGCCTCATGAAATATAATTGTTTCTATAAAATTTGCAACTCTAATTCTTTCAAAATTCAAGTATTTTTATACAATTTTAAAATAAAATTATTGAAAAACTTTAATAATTTTTTTCAAAAATGTAAATTTGGAAATTATTAAATTATCCTAATTTGTAAATGTTATTAATAATTTTTTAAAATAAAAATTCTAATATTTTTAAACTTTTGCTTCCCTAAAATTTTCAAGGAATTTAATTAAAATACCTTTTCATAATTAATTGATTCCTAAAATTCATGTTAGAACAGTTTAAATATTCAATTATTTTTTTCAATTTGAACTGAAATTTTTGTTAAATAAATTCCTAAATTCTTTAAATAAATTCCTATCAGAATTCAACTACAAGAATTGAATTATTTACGTAGAATAACTTTTGTAAATTCACAAAATGATATAATTGGAAAATTATAATTATATTTAGAGACAATTTTTAAAGAGGGAAAAATAAAATTCTCTAAAATATAGGATTTTACAAAATTTCCAATTGTTTCAATTTTTTAAAATTATTATTGAGAATTCAAGTACTTTTTTTCTTTAAAAAATTTTAATTAGTATTTTTCAAAAACTTAATTTTTTAAGAATTTCCAAATTAAATTTTCAAATTTTAATAACTTTCGTAAAATAAATAATTAACTTATTATTGTTCTTCATTTGCTTAAAATTTTGAAATACTTAAAAATTTCAACTGTAAGTCTTTCGAAATTCAATTATTTTTCTAGAATTTTTTAATATTATTCCAAATTTAAGCTAAGAAATTAAAACACTTCACATTTAACACATTTTTTACACACAGTCTACAAATTAACTTTTCATCTTTTAATGTATTAATTTAAATAATGTAAACACTGAAAAAAAATTTATTTGATTCCAATAATTGATTATTTGATTATTATCAAATAAATATTTACTTGAATAAAATAATTTTTAATTTAATCAATTAAATAATATTTGCTTTAAATACTGAAATATTTAATTCAAATACAATTTATTTGATTTAAATAAAAATTATTTGATTCAAGTAAATATTTATTATTATAGTAAATATTTATTTGATTCAAGTAAATATTTATTTTATTCAAGTAAATATTTATTTTATTCAAGTAAATATTTATTTGTTATTAGTCAAATAATCGGTTATTTGAATCAAATAAATTTTTTTCAGTGTATAATAAAACAACGCTAACTTCAGGTGAGGACAGATTATGTCGATTATTGTAATATAATTGTAATATAATTGTAATATAATTATTCAATTTTTTTTCAAATTAAATTCAATCAACTATGGCAAATAAAGAAGAAAAAATTCAAAATAGTGGAGCTGAAAATTCTTTCGTGCATTTTCTATATACTAATAAAATGCCCACAATACAAGATTCTGAGTCAAGAATCTTTAAATGATAAAAAAGAGTGTGTAAAACTTTCCTAATCCCACATGGTTGAATAATGAATCATCAACATTATAAGTAGCAGATGGTTTATTAAATCGATACAAGACTTTATTTTCAAGATATAAAAAGTAACTCGAACGATTAAAAAAAAAAATAAATAAAATATAACGAAACTAAATTGATGTAAAACAACTAACAAAAACTTCAAATATGGAAACAATAGTTCCCAAATTGCCTTTTTTTCTCTTCCACAAAATTCTTAGAATTTTCCCATAAAATTTCCAATGCGGAATATTTTGTCCCATTATTTGTTCGTATTTTAATTATAGTAAAATCTAAAATCCAATTTCCGAAAAGAAGGAAATTTTTTCTTTCTCAATTCATTGACAATAAGACACTTTCTTTCTATTGTAGGTGGCGGACAAGGAAATCCCAGTGGGGGTGGCAATGGTGGCGGCCCAGGTGGAGGGGGGGCTGGGAGCGGGTTTCCCGAGCCGCACCAGATGCAAAGCGAAGGCCTTGTCTGGTAGGACGTATATTTTTCGTTAAAGTGTACCATCTCGTTTTAAATATTTTCGCGTAAACATTGTTACGATGACGAACACAACATTTTCTCTACTTTTTTTTGTTAAAAAAAAAATTGTTTAATAATAATATTTTTACAAAAAAAAAACGCGGATCAATGTCTTTATTTCTGTTTATTGTAAAATAGTTAAACCATTACTATTAAGTACCATAATATATTATTATGAATACATTGAGTTTCATTAATGTAACTATATTATTTCAATTAATTTTCTGTTATTATCATTATCAACATTAATTTCACATAAAATATTATATTAATATTTTGACGTCACTCAAAAGGGACGTGTGATATTGATTGGTGATGATGATAATGATAATTATTATTATATTATTATTATTATTATTATTAATATTATTATTATTATTAATATTATTAATATTATTAATATTATTATTGATTATTATTATTGATTATTATTATTATTATTATTATTATTGATTATTATTATTGATTATTATTATTATTATTATTGATTATTATTGATTATTATTACTGTCATTATTATTGTGTATAAATATTCGAAAAATTTATCATGTAACATTGTACAATCCTTGTTATTTAGTTTGAAACGTCCTTGTAGATAAAAAAAATGTTACACGCTATAAAACATCAAATTTATTAACACACACACACACAAACACGGATAAACGTAAACAAAATTAATTTTATTGGTAAAATATATGAATAGGATTGTAACGACAATTCAATAAAGGAAGACTATTAATGTAAATATATTTGACAAACGTAAAGTCACAAATTGATGAAATGGAATAAAAAAAAACTATATGGAAAAGAGAGAAGTATATATACTGCTGATGAATGTACACAACACACTAAACACTTGGCCACGAAGCACATTGAATATAAATATAATTATAATAAACCACGTATTTCCGTATAAATCAAAGTGTAAGCTTAATTATTTCATACCATATCATATATTTTTTTTGATACTGCGTCTACAAAAGAAAAAATTAATGTGATGTGTGTTGCAAGGGAAGACTTTTTTTTTTGCTTAAAAGTTTCTCTGGAATTCGAATACTGTCAAAACAATAGTAATTTTTTAAGTCGTCTTTTAGTATCGAAAGATCTTTTGTATAAAAGTTGTCAATACGAGCGCATTGGCATTGTTTTTTTCTGTTGAAGACGATTTTTTTGTGTCTAGTTTGCAACATTTATTTTTAAAGTTGAAGACTCAAAAAATTTGGAATTGTATATAAGGGTGAATTTTCTGAAAGTGACATTTTTGATGTCTCGATTAATTTTACAAAATCTACTCTAATAATTATTATCAATTTCCATAGTGAAAATTTAGCACTTATTTATCATTTTTAAAAGAAAATTAAATAATTTTATTCAACTTAATTTACGTAATAACTAAATTACTTTCATCTCCGAAGCCTTTTCAACGGATGTCTCCAATAGGACTTCTACAATAAAATTAAATTTTCATTTTTTTTTATTCTTAGAAATTTTTTATATTGTCAGAAAGTACAATGTTTTTTCTATCATTATGTGCATTTTAAAAATTTGTAGACCTCACTTTTATTTTTGATAAAAATGTTTAAACTTTGTCTTCAGTTTTAGGTTAAAATTACTTTACAATGATCACTGACATTTTATACTTTAAAAATATTTTAAACAAAATTTTAATGCACATTAAAATAAAGCTGAGAATCTGACGTTAAATTTTCCTATATTTTATCTACAAAAAGGAGAAAAATTATTGCTGTTATAAATAATCGAAATTTACATTTTTCTCCGAGTAAAAATTAATTTCATCTCCGAAGCCTTCCTTTTTAATAAATAACCGAATGTAGAAGTAAATTTAACAGAATATTTCGATGGTAATATAAAATGAGGGTGTGAGATTTGTATGTTTTACTAAAAAACATATTTTAATTTCGCCCCAATGTATACAAATATGAAAGAAAATTTATTTTTCATCTCCGAAGCTTTTCATTTCCGAAGCCTTTTCCTTGAAATATGCTATAGTTTTTCTTTTGTTTTTAGTATTTACCTGCATTGCTTTGAAAAAATTAACCCAAATTACCATTAAATCAAATACTTTAAATACATTTATATTTTCATCTCATTGAATACGTTTGGTATTAAAATATACAAATTATTAATTTTTAAGCAGTGTAATTTTATTTTCGATTTCGTGAACGCGATATTGGCGTGAATTTTTAATAGAAAAGCTCGCCAATTAAATAAAATTAATTTAATGAAGCAACAATAATATTTTTCAAATGAAAAAAACTTTAATATTTTTAAGAATTAATTTTGCGCAACCTAAAAATCTTACTCTTGAGTATATGAAATTAGTTTCAATTAATAATGTGCTTTAAAAACGATAACTATTTGTTAATTTAAGAAAAACAGCACTGAAAAAAAATATTCTTAATTTAAGGATACATACTACAAAATTAGTGCCAAGGATTTTTCCCACTTCAATTAAGTAGAAATATTCTTACAATAAGAATATGTCACGAGCTCCGAAGAAAGGTACCTATAAGAAGCAAGAAAAAGGTTATGTTTTTCATTTTTTTTAGTAAAAATACACAAAGAGAGGCAATTAGTAGTTAAAAATTACTTTTTCAAGTCTTCATTGTATCCGAAATATTCAATAAAAATTAGTTTCAAATTCAAGTAATAAAAAATAAACTTTTAATCAAAGAGAAATCTAATACGACCCTAACCTATAATTCGTTTGCTTCGTTTTCGTTTTTATTTATTTTTTTTGTTTTCTTCGTTTGTTTATAATTTTGATTATTTTTTTTTTTGATACCTTTCTTCGGAGCGCGTCACATAGATTCTTAAAGTAAAAATATTTCCCACTTAATGTATAATTGCGGGAAATATCCTTGACACCTTTTTTTAGTACATCACTGTAAAAACACTGCAAAAACAATCAATCATCATTATAATGTATTTTAATACATTATAATCACTTTTAAAACGATTAAAACATCTTATTTTTCCATCTTCTATCTTAGAAACAAATGCATTTTAAGATGCTTTATTGCTTTGGATAACTTTTTGGAAACAACTTAAAAGAGTGACTACCAAAGTATATCTTAAAATAAGATGCCTTCTTTTACAGTGATATTCTTAAATTAAGAATATATTTTTTCAGTGAACATAATATAAGATCGTGTCTACCTTCACTGTAAAAAGAAAGTTCTAAATTAGAGCTGATTTTGGTACTAAAATAGAACTAAATTACGATTTAGTACAAAAATTGGTACTAAATTAATACCTTTCTTTTTACAGTGTTAAACTTGTTTCAGAACCTAAATAAATTTTACATTTGTCCATAATTTTGTTTTCCCTTTTCTTTCGTCGTCACTTTATATAAATTTTGAGTATACAATTTAATTTTTAAATTTTAGTGTTGCAAAAGTATATATAATTTTAGTTATGAAGAAGAAGTAGTTTCTTTCCGTTTAAGATTACGATTTTCCTAAACTTTACGTAGTAATAATATATATATATTCTATTTATTCAATAATTAACCATTGAGAAGAAAGATTTATTTCTTAAAAAAAAATGAAGAATATTGAGAAAAAAAGAATTTGATTGATAGCCATATATAGTATTGAAGAATGAGTGTAATCGCGAATCGAGTGCTACTGTGACGGCGTTCAACGTGGTCTAACATCATTAGACAGACGGGTGTTGTTATAGTCCTGGGATTCGGTTTCTGGACATCTGGTCAATTCGATTTTAATGTGTTTTTGCCAGAGGGTGCAGTTTACGAACGGCTGCGAGGCATATAGACTGCGGGATCAAGGCTTGATACATCCCCATATATTCCCGACGGACTTTGCCTTGCTTGCTTGCATCCTTCCATGTCTCTAGGAGATTTTATATACATGTTACATGCGTGATCGATTCTCATATCTTGTCAATGTTTGCACATACTTGTTCCCAACATTTTCAATATATACAATTCTCGGTGGGTTTTCTTTGGAAAAAAATTATTTTCACTATAAATATACTTTCGACAAAGAGTCATTAAACATTATGAAGTATGAGTATGGTAACTTTGTAACCGTATGAGCAAAGTTACAATAATGTTGAATTAATTTTTATACAAATGCGTAGTTCAGTTCTTAGTTTTCTCGAAAGAATCAAATTGGTACTAAAGTCAATTAAATTGATGCGCCTAAAATTTGGATCCATTTTTATGATCCAGATGTAAAATTCAATTCGTTGCCATTTGATCTCATACTTTTAAGTTAACAGTGGATTTCCAAAAATTAAATTCATCATGAATAATAATAATAATAATAATAATAATAATAATAATAATAATAATAATAACAATAATAAAATAATAAAAGCCTGTTCATAGAGACAAGACAAGAAGGTTTGTTCACAAATATAAAACACAAGTTCTAGTACCTACAGAGTGCGACAGATGCGCACCCGCCTCTGAACATAGAATGCTCCTCGTAGTCCCTTGAGGATTCTGCAGAGACAAATCGTCCCGAGGGCTCGTTTGCATTGAGCCTAGAGAGAGAGAAATCCCCTCAAAACTAGGATAAAATCCTTTCGATCCCACTCACTTAAATCGACCCGTTGGAAAAAGCCAAGCAGAAAATTTTCCAAAATAAAAAAAACTGGAGCATCAAGAACTGAATCCACTAAAAAGAAGATCCATTCATTGCGTCTCAACACAAATATTTCTTTGTTCCAGAAAAATAACTCTTTTGGCATTGAAATAAATAAGCAGTATTATTCACTGATTAAAAATTACCACTATTTCACATTTTCACTACTTCATAGTTCATACTATGATCATACTATGATTTAAATCAAGACAGTATAAAAATGTACCTGATTCGAAATTTAGGCCCTCTATTTGAACCTAAATCGTAAGTTTCATCAGTCGTGTAATACATTTGCGGATCATAGGGTCCCACAATACTTTGACTCCAAAATGTGTTAGAAATTCGTGGGGTTTATACTAGAAAGGGGAAGCTAAATTTATTGATAGTTGTGTACCCTTCTGTACCCTACTTTTCCTCTACTCCCAAATCCATTAATTCGAAAGAGAAAATTTTGAAGACTTTCCAACCTCTACGCACTGTAAAAACACGGCAAAAAACAAGCATCTTCAAATACATTATAATCACTTTTAGAAAAAGAAAATAAAAATAAGATAAATAAAATAAGATGTTTTCAACTTATTTTTCCAGCTTCTATCTTAGAAACTAATGCATTTGAAGATGCTTTGGATAACTTTTTGGAAACAACTTAAAAGTGCGACTACCAAAGTATTATAGATGCCTTCTTTTTACAGAGTTGCATTAAATACTCTGGGATGAAATTTGTATTACATGTTACATAAGATTTGTCAAAATTAGTAAACATTACTTCTTAAATTAGTTAACATTACATTACTACTTTCTTGAAAGTATTAAATTGATACTAAAATATATAGAACAAATTGATGCTGCAAATCTGGAACACTTTTTTACTTTATCCATATTTTTGCGCTATCAATTCTTTGCCAGTTGATACACCTTTTAAGTTAGCGTTAGTGAATAAGGAACGTTAATAGCAGAATATTGATGTTTAGCCAGAAATATTTCACTATAAAAATACTAAAATTTATATACTCCTTTTTTTCCGTACACTAAAACAGTATTTCTACTATCCTAAACAGTCTATTTCGAATCAAGTCTCAAAAATAAACATTTATAATCCCCAACACGAAAAATAATTTACAGAAGCAAGTACATTCATTTTACTCCTGCGAGATGAAGAATACGCAGCTAGAACAGCTATACACATCAAAAACAAAGATAGTGTTGAAAAAAGAATTATCAAAAACCCCCATCTCTTATCGCAGCATGCCATAACGATATCTGAAGCCATAGTCTCGTGCGCCTAAAAAGGAAGGGGGGGCTGAAAGGGAGGCCTGGGGTGTAACTAGGAGGGTTCAAGTGTCACAGTCCGACGCGTTTTGAAACTCACGTGTCGACACACGTGTCGTCCAGCGTCCCTTATACATATAGTTAACTAACCCCGCTTCTTTCATTATGTAAGGAAGACTTACAAATCACGCCTGTTTAATTCATACGCATTTATAGGATGCTGGTGAGCGCGCATAGCTTATTCTTAATATTAAACAGTAAATTTGCCGCAATTAAACTATATTCCACATGTGGGCTTCTGTTCCCCATTTCATGCTTTCATGTATAGAACAACTATATATATCGGGAGAAATTTTATAGATTTTTACATTAAGCAAAACATAGAAAACCTTTATTGATACACTAAATCTGAATCAGTTAAAATTATAGACTGATTTCAAAGTTGTCAGTTAAAAATTAAAATTCAGTAATTCACTGCGACAATTAGTGATTTCAGTCTCAATCAGTGATTTCGCTGCAAAAAGAAGTATCTTAATTAAGATGTTTTGATAGTCATTTCTAAGATGTTATTGTAGTCACTTTTTAGTCATTTAAAATATCTTAATTTAAGATGTTTAAGGTATCTTCGTACACATTTCCCAACATATTTTTTGGGGAAAAAGTTTTGAGGCTAACTATGGGCTTATATGTAAGATATTTTATGCATCTTAGGTTTTAGTAACTTAAATTTTTTTCGCATCTTACAATTCACAAGTAACTTATCGCTAAACATCTTATTGAGACAGAAACATCTTAAATTAAGATACTTTAAAAAACTTACAGAAGTATCTTACTTTTTTAAGATGGAAAAAATATCTAAGACGTATAAAGCATCTTAAAAATATCTAAGACGTATAAAGCATCTTAAAAATCTGTAAGATACTTTCGAAAACATCTTATTTTAAGATGTAAGATACCATTGTTCCATCTTACATCTTATGTTAAGATATCAAAGAAGATACTTATTTTAGCAGTGATCGTTGCAATTTAATACATTTAAGTCAAACAGTGAGAATATTATCATCCTGGAATAAAGCTATGCACTTCTTTACGCATTAGAAACTTTAAAACACTTCCCAACTTTTAAAAGCTAATGTCCACAATTACAGTATAACAAAATTTTAAAAAACAGTTAAAAAAAATTAATAGCCTCTAACTTGTTTTGTTCCAAATTTGACATCCTTGGAAATAGTGAACATATATAGGTATACACACAAACACACAATAGTTGAAAGTAAAACCCTTTTACATTCATGGACTTTATGCATAAATACAACATGACGTGTAGAAGAGAGGATACACAATGGGAATGTCAAGAAGTTGTAACAATAAGTACAACAATCGTGACACTTAGAAATATTTTTTCGGTCCCGTTCTATATACACTGTGTGTAGTGCTTCCGCTCTATGCGTCGTGTCATCTGTAATTTTTCTTGCGCGAATGAAACTATATATGTATATTTTATATACAAATATGTACATATAAATATAATAAACGAGCAGCAATCATAGAAACGACTGGAGACCTCCTGGTGTTTCAGCATAGGCTTAAGTTAATCCGAAATCCGGATTATCTCAGTCTCAGCTGGTCCAGTTTTACACGTTGGCTTCAAATATATATACAACCGCATATTGTCAATGTTACATTTGAATATTTCTACACGAGAGGAATATACCTACACGTTTTATATAGACATTCTTGTGCTTTCGACAAATTTTCAAACTACATCGCTGTATGAAAATAATATAAACATTTGGAGCACTATTAAAAGTACAGGGCTCGGATTATGCGACTTTATCGACATTTTTCGACTTTTCTAAGGAAATGCGACTTTTTTTTTGACTTTCTTGTGAAAAGATGCGACTAATCGACTTTTTCGAGATTCTTTTTTAAGTAAAATGCGACTGAAATTTTTTTAATTTTCAGAAAATTAAAGTTAAAGGAAAAAGTTTTAGTCAAAAAAATGTTCTGTTAAGTTTATTTACAGATTTCTTTCAAATTTTTCAAAAAACATCAATAACTTCTTTTTTAAATAAATATTTAATTACTATTTTTCCATAAGAATTAAAATTCTTCAAAAGATTCAAATTCAAACCTTTTTGAAATTAAACTACTTATAAAAAATTGTTATAAAACATGAAGAAATCGATCAATCCGAGTCTTCGACTCGGAGCAAACGATGTCTTCATCTTTTATAATAATTAAGGATGACCAAGTGATAAAATCATTATTTTATATTATAAGATTTTATAAAAAAAAAAATTTGAAAATAATTGAATTTCTAGGATGAATTTTTTTATTTATAAAGATAATTAAAATTTTGATAATAATTTTATTAAAATTCTTTCCAAATAATTGAATTTCTGCGAAGAATTTTATTACTTTTGAAAATAAATGATTTTCGAGGATGAATTTTATTATTTATAAAGATAATTACAAATGTAGAGAAATAAATAAATAAATAATTGAAATTCTGACAAGAATTTTATTAAAATTCTTTGAAAATAATTAAATTGCAGAGAAGAATTTTATCATTTATAAAGATAATTGAATTTTTGATATTTTTAAAAAAATTTTTAAAAGTAATTAAATTTTCAAGAAGAATTTTGATTTTTATAAAGATAATTGAATTTTTGAACAGATTTTTTTAAAAAATGTTAAAAAATAATTGACTTTTGATAAAGAATTTTGATATTTATAAAGATAATTGAATTTTTGAACAGATTTTTTTAAAAAATGTTAAGAAGTAATTGAATTTTGATGAAGAATTTTGATATTTATAAAGATAATTGAATTTTTGATCATATTTTTTTTAAATGTTTAAAAGTAATTGAATTTTGAAGAAGAATTTTGATATTTATAAAGATAATTGAATTTTTGAACAGATTTTTTTAAAAAATGTTAAAAAATAATTGACTTTTGATAAAGAATTTTGATATTTATAAAGATAATTGAATTTTTGAACAGATTTTTTTAAAAAATGTTAAGAAGTAATTGAATTTTGATGAAGAATTTTGATATTTATAAAGATAATTGAATTTTTGATCATATTTTTTTAAAATGTTTAAAAGTAATTAAATTTTGAAGAAGCATTTTGATATTTATAAAGATAATTGAATTTTGGAACAGATTTTTTTAAAAAATGTTAAAAAATAATTGACTTTTGACAAAGAATTTTGATATTTATAAAGATAATTGAATCTTTGAACATATATTTTTGTAAATGTTTAAAAGTAATTGAATTTTGAAGAAGAATTTTGATATTTATAAAGATAATCGAAATTTTGAGTATTTAAAAAGAAAATTTGAAAATAATTGAAATTGATGATGAATTTTATTATTTATAAAATTTTGACGAGAAATTTAAAAAAATTTTTTTGAATGTAATTGAATTTTTGTAAAAAATTTCATTATTTTTGAAAATAAAGGAATTTTAAAGAAGAATTTTATTATTTATAAAAATAATTGAAATTTTGAACAGATTTTTAAAAAAAAATGTTAAAAATACCTGATTAAATTTTTGCCATGCACTTTATTAAATTTTATTAAATATTATTCTAGATTTGCATAAAATTTCATTCGACTTTTTTCCGATTTTTTCGAAAATTTTATGCGACTTTTCGTGACTTTTGTTGTGAATTTATGCGACTAAAGCGACTTTTTTTTAGTCTTAAAGACGATCCTGAGCCCTGAAAGTATCCAAATGCAATGAATATCATTTCATTGCATCGATACCAAAAATTTGGATCGAATAATAAAATGAATCCAAATTCTTGGTATCAATATTGTCACTGAGAAAAATGGATATCGAGCTTTAATGTCTAGATATAAACGGTCAATATCTATATGACAATCAAATACATGAACATCTTAGATGTTTAAATTTAATATCCACATATATTGGAACAGTTAAGTTCAAACATAACCTCAAATTTGTAGATTATACCTGTTACACTGCAAAAATAAGTATCTTAATTTAAGAGGTTTTGGTAGCTATTTCTAAGATGCTTTTGTAGACACTTTTTAGTTATTTAAAACATCTTAATTTAAGATTTTAAAAGTATTTTCACTGTAAAAAGAAGGCATCTTATTTTAAGATACTTTGGTAGTCGCACTTTTAAGTTGTTTCCAAAAATTTATCCAAAGCAATAAAGCATCTTAAAATGCATTAGTTTCTAAGATAAAAGATGGAAAAATAAGATATTTTAATCGTTTTAAAAGTGATTATAATGTATTAAAATACATTATAATGATGATTGATTGTTTTTGCAGTGTTTTTACAGTGTAATATATTAATATTTTTAATATCCATATCCAATTTTCTCAGTGTATTCACTTTAGTATCAATCTGATACTTTCAAGGAAACTGTGAGATAACTTGCAACCTGTTTTTTAAACTTCAAAGTCGAGTATTTAGTTTAATTTTGCCTTTGAAAAAAACGATTATCTGACAAGTAAATTTCGTTATACATAATATTTGGATGACTTTAAGAACCCAGGCATGAAGTTTGCTAGGCAAAAATTTAACTTGTAAAAACGTTGTTTATTTATAAACGACTGGTTCATAAGCGATCACTGCGCCTCAGTGAACTTTTGGGGGTAACCAGTTCGCTCCATCGGGTAGATAAGTATTTGCTATTTAAAATACCAGCACCCTTGAAAACCCCCCTAAGGAGTTTAGCATCGTGCTCACATCGTTCAAGATAAACTGTTGAGCAGGGGTTGATTATAAACCGAATGCAGGGTGTGTATACTACAATGCGTGTGAGAGGTGCCTCTGTATTTGTTATTAAGGCAAAAGGAACCCGGGGATAGTGTTTCTCAGTTGGGGGTCCCGTGTATTGTGAGGGTGTGTGTGTAGCACTACGATGGTCCACAGGCTGGTTTATGGGGGTGTACGATGCATTGTTGTATAAATAGGTTTGGCAAGTTAGGGGTTGCGAAACTTCCCCAAGGGAACTGCACATGTCCGCATCGATTATACCGCCCCTCCGACCCTAGATTCTACCACTGCCCCCCATTTCTATTGCGGAGTAATCGCACCCTCTTGCTTCACTACCCTTCCTATCGCTCTCATTTCTCTCTCTTCACACTTTCTCTCTTTTTCTCTTTAGATTTCGTGGATCCTTCTCTCTCTCTCTCTCTCTCTTTCTTCTCATCTCTTTTTACGGTGCCTACGCAACATTCTCTTGTGGTGCCACAGGGCATGCCGCTCGGTTATTTTCAAGCCATTTGCTTTGTAAACGCACGCAATCTCGGCAGAGCCACATTTCTTGTCGAATTTATACTCCCATTCATGAGAATGTCGCACTGTTTCATTTTTGTCACACTGTTCGACTAAAATTATTGCTGTTCAATGCTGATGCCAATTGACATTATATAAGCTTAATTTTTTTGATAGTTTCTTTCTTTGACATTTGCTCCTTGCTTCTTTGACAAGTGCCGCATGTTCTGCATATTGCACCATTTCTCTTTTACTGAAAAATTTCAAGTCGAAACAAAAGAAAAATAATAGAAGAATAGTAGAAAAATAATAGAAGAATATTAGAAAAATAATAGAAGAATAGTAGAAAAATAATAGAAGAATATTAGAAAAATAATAGAAGAATATTAGAAAAATAGTACCATCTATTAAAAATGTTCGGTTTCTTTCTTCAAACATTGTTTTGTTTTGTTCGGTTTTCCGATCACCATAAGGGTCTATGTTGTGAAACAGAACAATCGTGTTTCTACTTCTACAATCGAAGAGAGTTAAGTGGCTTTCCTCACAGAAGGCACTTGTATCGAGAAAGACCCCTTACAAACATTAAAACTTGCTGTACGGTTACCCCTCCAGATTGTTTCTCTTGACCCAACTCTCTCTCTCTTTCTCTTCTTTGCTTAGCACCCTCAACCTACATATCTATTCCCAATCAACCCTCACTTCGGTTTATGACCTTTCCATAATTGCACTGGTAGGGAATAAACACATTTCTATACGCACTGTAAATGTCAATGCAATGTCTGGCAAGAATGATTTGCGTTAATCGTATAAATTTTTCAAAGATTATCAAACATCTCACTTAGGCAGGGCTCGAACCAGTGAAAGTATTTAAAAATACGGACTTTACAGACCAAAAATGAAAAATTACGGACCATTTACTGACAAAAATATATAAGAGACCATTTTACTTAAAACTATAAATTAGATTTTTTCATAACTAAAAAAAACATGAAGATATCGATAACTCCGAGTCTTCATGTTTTATAATAATTAAAGATAGAGTGATAAAATCATCATCCATTCAATTATTATTTTCAAGAATTTTTAACTAAAATTCTTCTTAAAATTGATTATTTTTAATAATTTTCGAAAAAGTTCTTTGACAATTTTCAAATCTATTTCTTTACAATATTCGATTTTTCAATTATTTGTAAATTCTTTAATTAAATATGTATTAAAAAAAAAACTTCAAATAATATTAAAAAAATTCCCAATTAAAATTTCTCAAAAAAATTAATTCCACAGTTACTTAGTTAAAAATATAAAAAATTCAAATTTTCAAAGATTTGAATCAGAAAACTTTTCAAAATTTAATTATTTCCAAAATTTTATGCTCTAATACTTTTAATATTCAATTATAATCTAAAATTTTAACTCAAATCCAATTTAAATCAATTTTGTATGAGAAAATTCTACGAGAATTTCATTATTTAAATACAAAAAAAAAATTTATTGAATAATTACATATGTTTCTTAAAATTGAATTCTTTTAAAGAATTGTATCAACTAATTTTCAAATAATTTGAATTCTTTTGCAAAATTTTATTAAAATAGATATTAAAAATAATTAAATTAGGGACAACTTTTGAAAATAATTGAAATTTTGTCAAGAAATTTATTAAATTTTTTGAAAATAATTCAATTTTAGAGAAGAATTTTCTTATTTATAAAAATAATTGATAATTTACGCAAAGAATTGCATTAAAAATTTTGAATGCAGTAATTTTATTCTTTAAAGAAATTTAATCAAAAATTTATTTAAAATAATATTTAAATTCTAATAAATAAATTGTAACAAAGGTTATTAAAATAATTAAATTTCTTTGATAAATTTTAATAAAAATTTTTAAGAATAATTACACTTTTCGAGGAATTCGATTAAAATTGTATTAAAAATAATTGAAATTCTGCAATTAGCTTTATTATTCATTAAAATAATTGAATTCCTAATAAGAATTTTATTATTTGCCAAAAAAATTAAATACTTGTAAAAATTTTATTATTCATGAAAATAATTGAATACTGCGAAAAAATTTATAAAAAAAAATTGTAAATAATTGAATTCTTTTGGAAAATTTTATTAGAATAGTATAGAAACCTATTAAAAATCATTGAATTGAGGAAAATTTTTGAAAATAATTGAAATTTTTCCAAAAAATTTATTAAACTTTTTTAAAATAATTCAATTTTAGAGAAGAATTTTATTATCTATAAAGATAATTGATAATTTACGCAAAGAATTGCATTAAAAATTTTGAATGCAATAATTTTATTCTTTAAAGAAATTTAATCAAAAGTTTATTAAAAATAATATTTAAATTCTAATAAATAAATTGTAGCAAAGGTTATTAAAATAATTAAATTTCTTTAATAAATTTTAATAAAATTTTTTTAAGAATAATTACATTTTTTAAGGATTTCGATTAAAATTGTATTAAAAATAATTGAAATTCTGCAATTAGCTTTATTATTCATCAAAATAATTGAATTCCTAATAAGCATTTTATTATTTGCCAAAAAAATTAAATACCTGTAAAAATTTTATTATTTATGAAAATAATTGAATATTGCGAAGAAATTTATAAAAAAAATTTGTAAATAATTGAATTCTTTTGGAAAATTTTATTAGAATAGTATAGAAACCTTTTAAAAATCATTGAATTGGGGAGCAATTTTGAAAATAATTGGAATTTTTCCAAGTATTTTATTAAAATTTTTGAAATAAATTGGAATTTTTCCAAGTATTTTATTAAAATTTTTGAAAATTTAATTATTTCTAAAGATACTTGAAATTTTGACGAGAGCTTTCAAAAATTTTTGAACATAATTGAATTTTTGCGAAGAATTTTATTACTTTTGAAAATAATTGAATTCCTTCAATCATTTGTGATTTCTCTAAAATTATCTAAATTATATCGTATAATTTACGTACTTTACGGATCTTTTTCAACCGAATTACGGACTTTACGGACCTTTTTTAAAAAAAACGGACTTTTACGAACTTCAAGCAAAGTTACGGACTTTTACGGGATTTACGGACCTAGTTCGAGCCCTGCTTAGGAAAAAAAATGATTTCGTTGCTTCTGCTCGCTTCTCGAACGTATTATATGTGGTCATTTGATATTTACCCTACTTTGTGATAAATTATTCCCGTGGTCGATTCTTTAAAAGCAAGTTGTCTATACTTACAACACCTGTTTAGTACAAAATAGGTGCAGTGCTTTGTTATATAGTATAGAAGACTCATACTGGGAGGTGTAAGCTAATAGTGTAGGATCTCAAATAGCGTATAACCTTTTTGATCCGGTACATTGTATGCCAATTTCTGTAGGGTGCTAGGGTGCGATTTGGTACAAGTTTCTCCAAAGGGAGGACATATGGGAGGCGTATCAATCTTTCGCTCTTTGGTTCAAAGCCTTAAATCCATAGCTACTAGAAAATAATACCCATTATATATTGTTCGGTACACTGATTTCCATTTTCACGGCATTTTTTAATTTTTTTTTACTATTTTTACTATTTTACTATTTTTACTATTTTTACTTTTTTACTATTTTTACTATTTTTACTTTTTTACTATTTTTACTTTGTTTCTACTTTTACTGTATTTTATTATTATATCGAAGTGACAGTGGAAAAAAGAATTTCATACACGTCACGGGGATGTGGATGAGATGTATTGTGAAACGGGGACCGGGTTGACCTTACGGCCTAGCACGTATGGAGCTCAGACTGCTGGGTCTGACTTCTGCTCTATACCAGAAGGTAACCCTGAATGAGTGGGACCACAGTCCACAGCTTCACAACCTATACTTATCCTCCTACTAATACCACCACCACCACTACCATCTTCTATTACCTTATACTTATTGCCTCTGGCTGGTCTGCCCTACAGGGTCTGTTATTATTATCTGACATTATCTATAATTCCGAAGCGGGCAGGAAGCCCACTTAGGACTTGTGATAGCCCCCGTGATTAAACTCCCTGTACCAACCTACCTTACGTGTGTATATATACATATAGAGGCGAACAAGTATAGTTTGCTTGAAAAGAGTAGTCGCTTCGTCACATGTTACTAATATTGTACTTGATGCTATGAAAAATTACATCCTCACAAATTCACATTGGTTTTCATTCTCATTAAATACGTGAACAAACAAGCTAGTTCTTAAGGTGCAAGGAACATTTTTAAGTGTATTATATGCGACAGATCTTCAAGATTCTTTTTCATTAATGTCGAAGATGATTCAAATATTTTTGGGCTTACCCCCAAACACACTGTAAAAACACTGCAAAAACAAGCATCTTAAAGTACATTATAATCACTTTTAAAACAATTAAAACATCTTATTTTTCCTTCCTGTATTTTAGAAACTAATGCATTTTAAGATGCTTTGGATAAATTTTTGGAAACAACTTAAAAGTGACTCCCAACACTGTAAAAAGAAGGCATCTTATCTTAAGATACTTTTTAAGATACTTTAAAAGTCGCACTTTTAAGTTGTTTCCAAAAAGTTATCCAAAGCATCTTAAAATGCATTAGTTTTTAAGATAGAAGATGGAAAAATAAGATGTTTTAATCGTTTTAAAAGTGATTATAATGTATTTTAAGATGCTTGTTTTACTTCGATTCTCAATGAAAGTTGATTGATGAATTAAAAAAAACTGGACCACACTGTAAAAACACTGCAAAAACAAGCATCTTAAAATACATTACAATCACTTTTAAAACAATTAAAACATCTTATTTTTCCATCCTGTATCTTATAAGATATAGATAAGACTAATTTTAAGATGCTTTGGATAACTTTTTAGAAACAACTTAAAAGTGCGACTACCAAAGTATCTTAAAATAAGATGCCTTCCTTTTACAGTGCATCCGAATCTTTAGTTGCAAATAAATGAAACACTCTAAAAGAAAAGTCAAGAACCACTAAGTTATAGTGCTGAATTAAAATACAAAAGTACGATTCAATATCAAAATTGTTTGTGTAAACCTTTCCTAAACGATTCTTCAAATATGTCTTAAAATTTGTAAACAATTACTGTTTAATGAAGTTCACAACAAAAGACTCCGAAGGTTGCAGTCAATTTAATTGCAGCTTACGGGGAACTTTCGGCGCTGGCTATATATAGGTATATATATAGTGAATAAAGAATAAATAGTAGTCCCTTAATTTCCACTCCTTAAGTCCCCGAGGCACAACAGTAGGCACTCGAGTCGATTCAGGATATGCTCTTTTGGTAATATAATCAAGCGATTATAACTGAAAAACCGGATATTAGTTATGACGAACTATACATCATCAATTTACAGAAGGTATACTTGATAAATAAATATATTTGTCTATTTCATAACGTCAGAAACTTGTTTTCTTTTTATGTCTATAACCACACCCTAACTTAGGTCATTTCTGAGATACTTTTGAATAGATAATAAAATTGTATTTCTGTATATACAACACATATAGTAATGATAAATATCTGTGTGCCGTGGACCCCTGTTGTCTATATATATAAGAATATTTTGACTGCGAACTATTCAAAATGTTTTTAACATTAATTCAAAATGTTTTTAACATTAATTCAAAATGTTATTAACATTAATTCAAAATGTTATTAACATTAATTCAATACGTTTTTAACATATTTGTTCTTTTTCAATAAAAACTTGATTCTAAATAAAATCTAAAAATTGATCTTAAAGAACAAATACACGGTAAATCGTTAGATATTAAAATAACACCAAAAAGGATTAAAATAATCCAATTTCGTGCTATTTTAATCCATTTTTGTGTTATTTTAATACCTGACGATTTACCGTGTAACTAAATACCAGGTAATACTACATACTGTAACATAATGTTTGGAAAAAAAATGTTTGTAATTGAAAAGAGAAGTTTTCCTAAAACTTTATATATCTGACACTACGTGATGTTCGAAAACAAGCTTTGCAAGCACTTGAGGATTTATCCTCACTTCGAATCGAAATTCAGTATATATATATATATATATAAGAAGAACACAAGGGTGCATTTTGGGGTTGCTGCTGCATGAGCACTAAACTCATTGCTGTACACTACTGTGTCGAAAACACGCGAGCCTCGCGGGTACCCACGTGGAAACGTCATCGGCAGCTGGGAGGGCCAAAGACTGTTTTCGGGGTCCCAACGTTTGCACCCTTAAGTCACCCCAAGCTCAACCACTAAAACCCTGCAGAGCTTATTTCACGAGCGAACGACCACCCTCCAACTCACACCCCCCTTTGTACACGCTCTCTGCACGCTACGAAAAAGAGAGATAGATAATGTGCAAGAGAGGAGAGTATAAGGGTGCGCCTTATCTTGACCTGTTCAGAGAGGAGGTTTCGATATCGTGCTCATAACTTTTGGAATGTTCATAATAATAATAAAGAGAGCAATATTCGGAATCGCTAAAAAAAACATCTGCATACAGACATTAAACATTAATTTAATGTTTAAAGTTTGTAAGTATCAGATGGCAACGAAATACCAAAAATGTGGATCGAAGAAGCAGTTGATCCAGATTTTTGACATCAATTAAATGGCAACGAATTGACACCAAAAATGTGGATCGAAGAAAAAGTTGATGCAGATTTTTGGAATCAATCAAATGGCAACGAATTGACACCAAAAATGTGGATCGAAGAAAAAGTTGATCCAGATTTTTGGCATCAATCAAATGGCAACGAATTGACACCAAAAATTTGGATCGAAGAAAAAGTTGATCTAGATTTTTGACATCAATCAAATGGCAACGAAATACCAAAAATGTGGATCGAAGAAACAGTTGATCCAGATTTTTGACATCAATCAAATGGCAACAAATTGACACCAAAAATGTGGATCGAAGAAAAAGTTGATCCAGATTTTTGGCATCAATCAAATGGCAACAAATTGACACCAAAAATGTGGATCGAAGAAAAAGTTGATCCAGATTTTTGGAATCAAGTTAATCCGCACTTTAGTATCGATTTGATACTTTCAAGAAAACTGTCCAATGATTATAAGTATGTCAACAAAAAATTATACAGATAATCCAGAAAATACTGTAAAGTTTACCAAAAAGTACAAAACATTAACTTCATTAACTTAATTAACTTCATTAGCTTCATAGTTCTTGTAACTTAATAAGTATGCCAACAAACTTACATATTTAGTGAAAGCGCAATATTACGAAATTTGCCAATTTTGACGTTTTCGACAATATGTATATATATATACTTTTGGAAAAAATAAAAAATACATATATACGTAACGAAGAAGCGTTATCTGCAGAGTCCCAGGCTGACAGCGTTCGCCCTTCGGGAATAGAGTCGAGATAAGCACGTCCGAAAGCCCGTTTGTAGGGGGTGAAGCTCACCCCCTTCTGAAATGTAAAGAGATCTTGATACGGGCTACCACCGAGGATTGAGCGCCCCGGCATCCCTGCAGATATACGTCTCCCACACGGCCTATGTCCTCCATGTAACTTATGATTTAGATTTATCTCCGACTATAGTGACTGATGGCCTCATTTCTCCCGACATATATGAGTCTCTGCCTAGTAGTAAGTATATAGTTTTTTTCACAAGTAAATATCCTTTAAATAATATATGCGTCTCAAGGTTTTTCGTATTGGTAAATCTTTTCGTGCGTTGAAATATATTTGTCTTCTGTATATAGCGCGTACTTTGTAAAAATATATGTAAATATTCAAATATAGAGAGTATATATGGTACAATCAAGTACCATATAATAATCAAATTTTACTATTCCTAAGAAAGTTTTTATTGTCATTTGCAATTCTCTTATATTGACAATATCACAGAAAAAAACCGAACTCCAAATGAGTCGCATATGAGACTCATTTTGAACTGCGCAACAAAAATGATACCCTCACTACAAAAATAAGTATCTTATTTGATATCTCAACATAAGATGTAAGATGGAAAAATGATATCTTACATCTTAAAATAAAATGTTTTCGAAAGTATCTTACAGAATTTTAAGATGCTTTATACGTCTTAGATATTTTTTCTATCTTAAAAAAGTAAGATACTTCTGTAAGTTTTTTAAAGTATCTTAATTTAAGATGTTTCTGTCTCAATAAGATGTTTAGCGATAAGTTACTTGTGAATTGTAAGATGCGAAAAAAATTTAAGTTACTAAAACCTAAGATGCATAAAATATCTTACATATAAGCCCATAGTTAACCTCAAAACTTTTTCCCCAAAAAATATGTTGGAAAATGTGTACAAAGATACTTTAAACATCTTAAATTAAGATATTTTTAATGACTAAAAAGTGACTACAATAACATCTTAGAAATGACTACCAAAACATCTTAATTAAGATACTTCTTTTTGCAGTGCTTTCGACTCATTCTGAGTTTCTAGGGAAAAGACTCAAAATGATCCTTAAGGGGTATCATATTTTGTCTTTACAATAAAATTACTATCACGTTGGTAAAACTAAGATAATAATTTATAAAAATATGAATTAAAATATTTGTTTATAATTAATAAACACGTTGCACTTGTCAAAACATTAATGCTTGTAGCCGATTTATTGCATTTATAAGAAATGAAAAAAATTTTTTGGGTAACTAGAAAAAACAGTAACTAGAAAATTGTCATTTTACTTATTTTGAGTCACTTGAAGTTGCCGATTACACTGTAAAAACACTGCAAAAACAAGCATCTTAAAATACATTATAATCAATTTTAAAACGATTCAAACATCTTATTTTTCCTTCTTGTATTTTAGAAACTAATGCATTTGAAGATGCTTTGGATAACTTTTTGGAAACAACTTAAAAGTGCGGCTACCAAAGTATCTTAAAATAAGATGCCTTCTTTTTACAGTGTATACTCATTTCGAGTCACTTGAAGTTGTCGATTACTCATTTCGAGACCGACTTCGAAATATGAGTTGCAACAAAAATGAGTCGGGTTTTTTCTGTTTAATTGTGAAACAGTTAAAAAGAAAAGATTCTATATCCTAATATAACTGTGGATAAATTTTGGTAAATGTTGATCAAGTCAGAAAAATATTAAAGTAACCTTTACTACTTTTACAGTAAAACATATTTCTGATAAAGAATTTTTGGTAACTTTTACTACTTTCGGAGTAAATTTTGGTATACGTTCAAAGTTAATGTCACTAAAATTTTGGTACGTTCAAAGTAGTCTTTTTAAAATTTTAGTGACATTAACTTCGAACGTACCAAAATTTACTCCGAAAGTAGTAAAAGTTATACCAAAAATTATGCTTTACCAGAAATGTTTCACTTTAAAAGTATGTAATAAAACTTATACTTTATTATTTTTCTCCGTACAAAAAGGTCTTAGGAGTCAACATGAAAATCAGTGATAATTTTAACAAAGACATTAGAAATCATATTTTTTGTTTCATTTATTGAATCATTTATTTTTTGTTCCTTAAGTAAAAAGTCTCCTTGAGTATAAGCATTTTTGCTAACTTTTACTACTTTCGGAGTAAATTTTGGAACGTTTGAAGTCAATTTTACTAAAATTTTACAAAGAACACTTTGAATGTAGCAAAATTTACTTCGAAAGTATAGTACTGACGTTACCAAAAATTCTTTATTAGAAATATGTTACACTAAGAGTATAAGTATATAACACTTTGAGTATTAAGATACAGATGTTACAGCACTTTTAATTTATTAAAATATTTTGCGAAATGACTAAGTACATATTAATTTTTTGTTAACTTAATTTATTTTACTGTTTTGTAAAAACCTTAAGTTTATTTTACTTGTCAATTTTATACTAAAAAATAATTTTCATTGTTTAATAAAGTGGCCTGATGATGGTGTCAAACCAAGACACCGAAACGTTGCATAACACTGCAAAAAGAAGTATCTTAATTAAGATGTTTTGGTAGTAATTTCTAAGATGTTATTCTAGTCACTTTTTAGTCATTAAAAAAATCTTAATTTAAGATGTTTAAAGTATCTTCGTCCACATTTTCCAACATATTTTTTGGGGAAAAAGTTTTGAGGTTAACTATGGGCTTATATGTAAGATATTTTATGCATCTTAGGTTTTAGCAACTTAAATTTTTATCGCATCTTACAATTCACAAGTAACTTATCGCTAAACATCTTAATGAGACAGAAACATCTTAATTTAAGATACTTTAAAAAACTTACAGAAGTATCTTACTTTTTTAAGATAGAAAAAATATCTAAGACGTATGAAGCATCTTAAAAATCTGTAAGATACTTTCGAAAACATCTTATTTTAAGATGTAAGATACCATTTTTCCATCTTACATCTTATGTTAAGATATCAAATAAGATACTTATTTTTGCAGTGAACTATGTGTAACATTGTTTCATTTATTACTCTTCCGATAATCGATTTATAAAAAGGATTAACAAACTTCAACAACGGAAGAAAAAATCAACTACATATTAATATACAGATGTTATAGCACTTCTAATTTATTCCTTATTTTTTGGATTAATAATGTTAAAACCGACAGTAAAAATTAATTACAGCAATAACTTTACCTAATTCATGTTTTGCTTGATCATTAATAAACATAATGTTTTCACACCACTGTGATTTGTTTCACAAATAAATCTGGTATAGATTAAACGGAACTGTCTGTTTAATTAACCAAAAGTCACAGCCGTAGACTTGATGTGATGGACAGTTATGTTTAAGGAAAACAAGACAGGTGGTGCGGACTTTGGTAGACCACAAAATTTTTTCATCTTTTTATAAATAAAACAACATGTAGTAGTGCGTGTAAAAAAATACAAGTCCACTACATGGAGAAAAAAGAATTATTAACATACCGAACAAACAAATTTCCTTTTTTGTTATTACAAAATTATTTGTTACCTCAACAGTTTTATTGTCATTATAATACTTTATTATAGTACTACATTCAGTACCAAAAACTAAATGAATTAACCAGAAGAGATTATTATCGTACATGCATACGTCACTTTGGAATAATAAGGTCAGTGCTTAACTCAGCTCCTATAGTCGGAAAAAAAACATGTGGTGTTGTTTTCATGGTTGTTATTAAAGGCTATAAGATAGTTTCTAGGACTCGAAGACCACATGACAGTTTGTAGAAAAAGCAGAAACGATCTCGAGTTTGAAAGAAGTTGATGTGGAATAGATGAAGAAGATCGCAACGTAATGAAGCTAAGTGGGAGGGGTCAGGTTGAAGTACATATATACACTATGACTGGCGATGTTTTCGGGGCAGAGCGGCAAAACATGAAGGATTCGTTCTAGGCCAGAAACACTCGCGGAACCCTAATTATCACTCCAGGGGTTCCCCTTTCGGGCAGGGACCCTTCTGGTACAAAACTGCTCGGCAGGGGTCCAACTCAATGCTCAATTCGCCTAGCTTCTTTTTCATCTTCTCATCTCCTCGCGACTTGATCTTAATCCGCCCACCAAAAACCTTTATATAAGATCAAACCCGAATTCAAGTTTTCATCAATAATTCCCGCTGAAGAAGATTTCCTTCTTCAGTGATTAAACTTTGAAGGAGCGTCAACTTTGCTAGAAAGACGAACTTGCAGGTTCTTTAAATTGTTTCAACAACAAGTCTTTTCACAGTTTATTTATTCAAGTGAATGGGCAAATTAGTGTTTTGAGTAATCACGCAGGCAGCGAACGAGGGGGGTGATTGGAGATGGTCGATGTTGTCGTCGTAGACTACCCTCGGGTAGTGGTTTGATCGTTGATGTTTTGCCCATAGGAAGCACACTTTGGGTTCCCACGTGCCACACGGATCGCGTGCGCACCTACATACAGCCGTCACTCGAAAGGGAATGGTGATAGTCAGGGGTTGCTACAATGGGATTGGGGTAAGGTATGCGGAGGGGAATAGGCGGCTCAGGCAAGAGGGGCGTGGATGTAAAGGGGGAAGGTGGTAGCTGACGGATCCGTGTAGGATGATTGCAGGGCCGACCGCGTGACGGCAACTACTGGGGCTTGTCTCAGCTTGTCTTGACAGACAGCCTGACTGCGAGAACTCCGGTCACGCGCGTGTCTTCAGTAAACTTGAAACGAATATCGTACATAACCCCCGTAAAGGTCCCATCATCATCATCGCCTCCACGATTAACTTTAAATCTAGATTAAATATTCAATGTACGTACATCGCGCAACATCTATTGTTTTATATCTAAATCCTATGATTTAAGGCGTGACTATAACACTTAAATTTGCCACAATTTGCTCTCACATAACTCATATGTATTGTGAATTTATGAAACACCAATTTTTCGACTGCATTTATAAACATACGAAAGGTATAGTTCAAGTTTTGTGTTCTTTTTCATCAACATAGAGTATATATAGTCAATGGCTGGTCGAGTGCTGCTGAACGGGGTCTTTGGGAAGGGGTGGTTGGTTATGGTGCTTTAATGAACCAATTTAAATGCATGCGATGATCAGTTTGGCCTCTGAGCCCCTCTTCTTCTTCTGTGGCTCTCTCGACAACGCGGCTACTTTTGCGCTGCGCCCACTGAACCAGAACTTTTGCGAATCGCGAGGAAAGCTTCATCTCCATTTTTTAATCGAAACTAAATCACTGCTTAAAAGCTCTAGAATGGGCCCCTCTCTATTCTTTCTGCTATTAAGGGTTTTGCTGCAATTCTCTCCAGCTCACTTTTATCTTATTTCTTTCTACACTTTTATCTTATTTCTTTCTACACTTTTGTCTTATTTCTTTCTACACTTTTGTCTTATTTCTTTCTACACTTTTATCTTGTTTCTTTCTTGGAATTGTCAAAAACCGAACTAGAAATCATCTGAATTGTTGACAGTGGGAAATAAGTTATAGTTGTTAAGTGCCAATTTTCGGTGTTGTAATAAAAATGCTATTTGGCTTATAGGAGAATTTCACAGGAGGCGGAAATGGAAACCACAGATGTCCTTCGCAGCATCACACAAGTAGAAATTCATGTATAGCTATAGCCATCAACATAAATTTGATCAAGCTCCGCATGGACGAAGGTGTGACTGTGACGCATCCGAATCTACGGGGTGTTTGGACCCCTACTGCACCTGACGGAATCATTGATTCGGGTTACGAGCACTGCAAAGCCTATACATATAAAATAAATGTTGTGACCCCGCCTACTGAGATCTCCTGCCATGATGTGACACCTTTTGTACTTCTGCGCTATATTCAAGACAATCGCTTATAATTACAAAAACCACAGCCCTCTTATAAGGGACAAAACATGCGTTTTTAACCATCACCTAATTCTTTTTACCAACTCTGTTGATGTACATAGTTTTAACTATACAGTTTTAACAATAGTTGTTAACTAGTTTTAACAATAGTTTTAACCTTAGTTTTAACCATAGCTTTAACAATAGTTTTAACAATAGTTTTAACCTTAGTTTTAACCATAGTTTTTAACAATAGTTTTAACAATAGTTTTAACCTTAGTTTTAACCATAGTTTTAACAATAGTTTTGACAATAGTTTTAACCTTAGTTTTAACAATAGTTTTAACAATAGTTCTAACCTTAGTTTTAACCTTAGTTTTAACCATAGTTTTAACAATAGTTTTAACCTTAGTTTTAACTATAGTTTTAACTCGCACCTATTATACGATTAGGTATATTATGTAATGGATCGATTTTCACCTTCTAAAAATCTAATGATCCTGAAATGAAGAAAAAATAGTACGCACTTCTTTTTTTGTTCAAAAAAAAATGCTTGAATGCAAGCAGAAAGTTTTTCGAGTCATTCTTGAACGTGGAGAACAAGCGAAAGTGATGAAAAGCCTTTCGATATGCGCCCCTGGAAACTTTTGATTTTCACCCTGGCCTTTTGCAGGTGCTGCATAACATAGTCACTGCAGAGTCACGGAGATGAAATTTAGTGGCGAGGCACTAAATTTCTCAGGTATTCCAATATATTCCGCGGTGCGTATCTATATACCTGTTCCATACCTCATGGTCCACGGCGAGCACGCTCGACTTAAAAGAAAAGGTATAAAATGAAGGTGGGCGTTACCACCTAAGTTATTAATGGCTTTGACTTGGTTGCTATGGATATCCATAAGTCTTTGGCCCGAGATGCCCGCACATTGCTGCGGACCATACGGACTCTCTTGCAGATAGACAGATGAAAGCAACATCTGACTCTCTGTCTTAAATGGGGAATCTAATGCCACAAATTGCGAAAATTAACAAATGCAAATTCCCACACTGTAGCATGTGTCATATTCTCCCTTTTAGAATCATCCTACAGAAATTCTTCTAAGACAGAAATTTGCTAGGATCTAGCGAGAATTTTGTCAAATGTGATCAAAACGCGAACAACTTTAGAGGTGTTGTTGTAAATAGCAAATGTAACCTCGAACACATTTTTGGAGCAAATGCTCATAAAACACACTTGGGGAAATTCATTTGTTTTTCTATTAGAGGAGAAAAAATTTAGCCAGACTTGGATTTCGCTTTGTTTTTGGGCAAAGTTTTTTGCTATATAGGTATCTATATAGCTTCTCTGCATTTCTGCTCTTTGTTATCGAATTTGTCCAAATGAATGAAGTGAATATAATCCCGATCAGAAATAGTCTCGGGAAAAGGATGAAGCGTAATGAAAGAAAAGAAGAAAAAAAGTACAACAAATTGACCGCTGCCAGCGGGAAGTCCACTCCCAACAGGGTGCCTCTGCCCAAAAGCTGGTCTTTTTTATCTTCGCTCTTCCTCTTTTCCAACCTTCTTTTTTTTTATCTCTAACTTATTCGGTCTTCTTTTTCGCTCTCAGTCCTCGCACTCGTCTCGATGTGAGACAAATGAGCAGCATTCATCTCTGTCACCTGTCCGTCAGTTTTGCGTCTAACTTTTTGGCCTAAGGCGCAAAACCATATCAAAGAAAATACAACTGAACTTTTGAAACAAATATTATAAGAAAAAATTTTTTTTTAATAAATCACTAACTATAAACACTAGCACTAACTATAAACACTAGCACTATAATAAACTATAGTTAGTTTATTAGTTTATTTAGTTTAGAATATAGACTAAAGCCAGAAGTACTAAAGAAAGAAGAAGTTAAGAAAAGTTTGTGTGTATGGAAATAATTTCTCCTCTGAATTGGCGAAAATATTTTTGTTTTGAATACATTAAACATAGACTTGACATGAGTGAAAGGGAATCTATCATCAAGAAAACACCTGGATCGCTCGGTCCCTGATGAGGGAATTCCCCGATGAAACCCAAGGCATCATTCGAGGAGACGAGTGTCAAGATGACTTCAAGATTACAGTTCTGATTGTATACATTTTCGGGTGTGCCTTTGTCACTTAAAGGCATCCGGAATTTAGATCCGGAATTATTGTCTCGTGAAAAAAAATTGACTCATGTTGAGAGAAAAACAATAAGAAGCTTATCAGCTTTTCTTTTCTTTTACATCAACCTTATTTTTAGGTTATTCTAAACAGTTCATTTAAACTGAACAGTATTTGAATTCACACTTAATTTAAACAACTTTTGACAAAATCATACAAACAACTGGCATAGTTTTAGCCAATCTTTAGGTACCAATCTTTAGTATGATCTTTAGGAACCAATCTTTAGTATATGATCGTTAGGAACCAATCTTTAGCATGATTTTTAGGTACCAATCTTTAGTATGATTTTTAGGTACCAATCTTTAGTACGAACCGCATATTAAAAGTTAATACCTTACGATTAAATAACAAACACATAAACATCGTTTTCCCGTTGTATGAAATTTAAATTTTAAAACTGTTTTAAAATTCAAAAACAAAATTTTTAATTCTGAGTATACAGTATAGAAAAAATTGTTTTCAAAACAAAATAAACACTTTTTTTTGCCTTACGGAGTACAAATTAATAATCACATCTCGTCAATTTCCCAAAAATTAAAAAAAATTTTTCCAGCTTTTTCTGATGTTTAGTTTCATAGCTGGTGGTCTCCTCTTTGTTCGTGGACAAGTAGAGATTATTAATATCACTTGGAGCTTTATGCTTAACACCGTAGACCGTCTTACGCAATACAACGGAAATCGATGCTTTCAAAAGAGAAAAAAAGCGAGTTTTATGACGCTGCTCTGGTTTTTACGATTTCCTTCATTGACTCAAACTGCGCTTAAGTCCCTCATTAAACAAGCTGCGGATGCGCTAAGGCCCTGAAATCGCCAGAAGTTTACCAAAGGTATAAAATAAAGGTTCTAAATTGGTTCTATCCTGCGACCCACTATTTATTCTGTGTAGTAAATTAAAATTTCAAAAAATCACTTTGCTTATGCAACACAATATAAGTTATACAGAAGACTGATAGCGATACCTGATTATTAATATAGTGTTTTTTTTATTACCGAACTCCTATTATAAATTTATACGCAGTTCTAATTTTTACAACGAACGCTGATGTTTTGAGAAATGACTTAATTTATATAATATACGGGACGATATAAATGTTTTACGGGACGAAAATTTTGAAGGTTGGAAAAAGAACAGGAGCTTTAAACTATTAGTCCCGAAGCTAGTCATAGCTTATATTTCTTGAAAGTATATCAAATTGATACTAAAGTCGATGAAATTTATGTCAAAAAATTTCAAAAATCGAATTTTTTATTTGATCTACATTTTTAATATCATTTCGTTGCCATTTGATACTTTTACAGTAACTGAAAAAGAAACTAGAAATAAATTGCTGTATGCTATTTTTCAAAGTTTGCTGCAAAGGTTGACTAAACATTATTTATTTATTTAAAAAGTTTAAAATTTCTAAAAACATTTAAAAAGTGGGAGATATTTAATTTTTTTAGAAAACATTGAAAAACTGCGGGGACATTTAAATATTTTTTTTCAATTTCCACGAGCTTCGAGACTAAAGATTAAATTTTAAAGTTAGATATTTTTTTAATGTTTGAAACGAACGTAAAAGGGGAAAAATTAATTGGGTGCTGATAACATGAGTGTTATTTACAACTTAATTTTTGAAGAGCGAATAAAATATTTATAATATTTATATATATTATAAATATTTATAATTATATAAATTATAGGAACCTTAACAAAATAAGTCTTTACAATTTCTCACTTGGGTTTTTCGAATCGACTTCGGTAATAAATATGAAGAGCAACACAAAATACTTTTCTTAAGAAATTTCTTCGAAGAAGTAAAAAAATTCTAAACATTTCAGAAAAATGTTTTTAATCCTGTCTAAATTTTGACAACATTTTCAGTAAAATAGATCCGAAAAAAAGGGTTTGGGAAAAATGATAAAATAGATTTTTGTTGTAAAGGAAAACCCTTGGCTGGTCATCCCGATGTAAACCAGATGTGACAAACTTTTCACAAAACAATTTTTTCAGGAACAATTTTTTTTTTTTTGCTTAAAAACGAAAATATTTTATGGCCTGCGTATCGTAATAAATTTCATAAAATCTTACATATTTTTAACAGAGCTAGCTTACTTAAAGAAAATTTGAATTTTTCAAACTTACATATAGCTTATTTGTCAATAACTTCACGGAGAAAAAGGATTGTCAAAAATGCTTTTCTTTTACATTGTCAAGAAGATTGTTAACATAGAACTAACAAATTATTTTCTCAGTTTAAATTATTTTGTTTGTTTAAATTATTTTCTTGCCCTAACAAATAAAATTTGTTCTAATAACAATAAATTCGTTGAGGTGACAAAAAATTTTGTAACAACAACAACAAAAATTTGTTAGTTCTACATTAACAATTATTTTGTAAAAGTATTTCACAATTTGGGGAAAAAGTGCAACAAACCGAAATTTTAGTATAAAAAATACAAAACTTTAAAAAAACTTGTGAGAAATTTACTAAATGAAAATTAAATTAAAATTCCTGATATATTTGATACAATTGCACTATATTCCACATAAGTTTTTTTCAAAATTTACATACTTCCGGTCAAAATTGACAGACCCCCCATTTTCAGGCGAATGAAAAACGTTTCAAAACATAAAATTTATGAAAACAAAATTTTTTTTTGTTTATATTTTGAAAGGGGATAAAAGTTTGAAAAGAACAAGATATTTTAGAAGTTATTTAGCGAATATTTAATTTAGATATTTTTAAAAAATCGTCATTTTCAATGTTTTACAAAAATTCTGAATAAAACTAAATTTTGGAACTTCTATAATTTATTCTCTCTATATTTTTTCGTCTACTTTAAAATAAGTGTGTGATGCACTTCAAAGAAAGATATATTATTAATAATTTACTTGAAGAAATTTTCATTTTTTGTCTTATACAATTAGATAAAAATTTATTAAAACTATTTTATTTTTGGTCCTGGAATTTTTTAAAAAGTGGTCTGGAAAACCTGGAAAAATCATGAAATTTAAAAATTCATGTTTTGTGCGGCAACCCTGAAACTTTAAAAAAAAACTTATGTGAAATTTAGTAAAGTTGTATTAAAATTGAATTAAAGTTCTTGATATTTGATATATAATTATACTACACTGAGAAAACGATATATTTGATTCAAACATATTTTGCTTAAAACAAACTTAAAATATCTTTGCCAGATACAGTCAAACATATTTAAGTTTAATTGAAACATATTTTTTTTGTTCATTTATAAAGAAATAATACATTTAATTCAAGCTTAAGTTGTGATTATGATTTTAAATGATTTATAACCAGCTTTTAAGTTTGAATCGAACATAAAATTTTTAAACATATTTTTTGTTTAAATTAAAACAAAAAAATGTGTTTAAATTAAAACAAAAAAATATGTTTAAATTAAAACAAAAAAATATGTTTAAATTAAAACAAAAAAATATGTTTAAATTAAAACAAAAAATATGTTTAAACTGAATATAATTATTGAAACAAATAATATTTTTTAATCAAAGCAGTAGATATTTTTTATATATTGGGATTAAACTTACAAACTAATTTCAATTAAACAAAAACACTTGAAATTATTTTTCTATTTAAATTAATAATGTTTTCTCAGTGTAAATTCCACGTGAGTTTTTTTTTAAAGTTTAGTATTTTTTATAACAAAAATTCGGATTGTTGCACTTTTTCCCCAAATTGTAAAATAGTTTTAGAAAATTTAATATACATTTTCTTTCAGTGTACTTGTTAAAAATTTTGCAGTAATCAACATGTATAGTAATTTAACTTATATAATATGTGGTAAATGTGCCAAAAACACGCACTATTGTTCATAGTGCATGAATTTTTAACTATTTTCAACCGCGCGCACTGAAAGAAAATTTATAATAAATTTTGTAAAAGTATTTTAAAAATTGGGAAAAAAGTGCAACAAACCGAAATTTTGATCTAAAAAATAGTAAACATTAAAAAAACTTTTGTGGAATTTAGCAAAGTTATATTAAAACTAGCAAATCTAAACGCGCTCAAGTTTTCTTTTCCATTATAATTAACAAAGTTTGCTTTTCCAAATTTAATCAAAATTCTTAATATTTCTTAAATCATATAATTTTTCTTAGGGTCTTTCATTAAATGTAATTATTTGAACAACTTGTAAATACTAAATGCCGCAAAATATTTCTAACAGCAACTTAAATTAAAATTCAAATTTTATTTCAATAAAAGTTGGCAAAATTTTCAATTATTTCAATTTTTTAAAATTATTTTCGGAAATAGAAAAATTTTTTTCAACAAATTTACTTTCATTTTTTCAAGAAACAATTTTACGAAATTTCTGAATTATAAATTTTGTCAAAACTTTAATTCTTTTTGTTAAACAAAAACTTATTTATATTTATTTTCCCCGAGAAATTAAAATTTCAAATAATTTCAATGAAAAACCTCATGAAATATAATTATTTCTAAAATTTGCAACTATAATTCATCCAGAATGAAATTATTTTTTTAGAATTTTTTTTTTTTTGAATAAAATTCTTGAAAAACATTAATAATTTTTAAAGAAAAATAATGTTATTATTAATAATATTTTATAACAAAAATTTAAAGATTTTTCAACTTTTGCTTCGCTAAAATTTTCAAGGAATTTGATTTAAAAATCTTTTCAAATTTAATTAATTTCTAAAAATTCTTTTATATAACGGTTGAAATATTGAATTATTTTTTAAAATGTTAACTGAAATTTTTGTTAATTCAATTAAATCAATTTCTATCAGAATTTAACTTCGAGAATTGAATTATTTAAATAGATTAATTTTTGTAAATTCATAAATAATGATAGAATTGGAAAAAGATAATTATATTTATAGACAATTTTTAAAGAGGAAAAAATAAAATTCTCTAAAATATAAAATTTTCAACCGCGTACACTGAATGAAAATTTATATTAAATTTTGTAAAAGTATTTTACAAATTGGGAAAAAAGTGCGAGAAAGGGAAATTTTGATAAAAAAATACTAAACTTTAAAAAAACGTATGTGAAATTTAGTAAATTAAAATTGAATTAATAATTAATAATTTATAATTTACAATTTATAATTTGATATAATTATACTAAATTCCACATAACTTTTTTTTAAAGTAGTATTTTTATAACAAAATTTCGGTTTGTTGCCCTTATTTCCACAGATTGAAAAATACTTTTACAAAATTTAATATACCTTTTCTTTCAGTGTATGTAATTGACAAATGCCTACTGGATCAAATCTGTAATTACTTTTCATTCTTTAGACAATTTTTGAAAAAATTTTTGAAAGAAAATACCTTTTGTCAAAAGCTGTAATAGTATTTCGGTATACGTCTTTTGTTTCTCAACAATCTTGCAACTAAACACGGTAAATCGTTAGGTATTAAAATAACACCAGAATGGATTAAAATAACACTAAATTGTATTATTTTAATCCTTTTTGGTGTTATTTTAATACCTAACGATTTATCGTGAAAGTATAATGATATACAGTCACTACTGCGGAATGATTAAAATTCTACAATTTATCAAAAGTGGAGCAAATAATTTTGACAAGAAAGGCATCGATGACATGAAACTATAACGATAAGATGATAATTTTTCCAATTTGCAATAATCAGGTGAAGAATATTTCCACTTATGTGCGACTCTTAAACGAATAGACGCAACTAAGCGATAAGAGAGGAATTAGAAAAGAAAGTGATGGCAAAAGATTTATAAACTATAAGTGTATCGTATATGGGACTGCGTTCGGGAGCAATCTGCGTGAAGCCCTCCTCTCTCCTGCCCATTCTCTCTCTCTCTCTCTCTCCTAACCACCTTGTTCTTCAATGTGCCGTACCACTTTATTTTTTAATGTTTTTCAGTTCTTTTTTCACTGTTTGCCTTTATTCTTTTTACTGGTCCGGTGCTTCTCATTTCGTATAGACTACCAAAAGCCAAGCCAAAGCCAAGGCAAAGCAAACCGAACGAAACGAGCTCTCTCTCTCTCTCTCTCTCTAGGTTCTCTCATTCGATCTTCGCTCGCTCCTCCTCCTCCTTCACCAGCACCTTCAGCATGAGCTAAGCCTCTCTTCTTTCTCAGCCACCTCTCTCGTTCTGTCTCACTTTTTCTCCCTCACTCTCTTTACTCGTTATCTGCTTGTCTCACTTTTACCAACGAGTTTTCTGAATTTCCTCTTTCTCTCACTCTGCTCGTGTATAACACAGTAATGACTCCATCTCATTCTAATTCTATCTCGTGGACTCCCCTTCTCTCTCACTCGAACAACCTATCAACTCGGAGGGTAGACGTTTGTTCCGGACGACGATTCTCTCATCCCATCGACCCACGTTCTTACACCGATATGGCATGTAGCCTTTTCACTGTGGTCGTATCCCTCAATACATGCGCGCCAAGGCACATAGCGGGTGAGCGTCTAATCTCGCACACGACTCATTTCAATTTTTTCCATTTTTCAAACGCTGTGATTGGACAAAAAAATTTTATTAACATGACTGTTGTATTTAATTATTTACTAACAAATAAAAAAATATTTTTCCTTTCGAGAGTAATTTAAAAAAAAAAAAAATTTATTCTTCATCTAATCGTAAGAGTTGCAATTCATTTCATACTCAAGACTTAAAGATAGGAAAAATTGTTGACAACCAAAGCAAACCTTTTTCTTTTCTTTGCTAGGTGGGCAAAAAAAAGAATACACAAATTTCCCTCTCGGACAATTTTCCTTTATTTACTCCCCTTCGCTAGTTCTCTGACTTATTAAACCATGAATTATTAACCATTATTATTATTATTATTATTATTATTATTATTATTATTATTATTATTATTATTATTATTATTATTATTTAATTATTATTAAAATTTTTTTTTTGAATTTTTTCCAAACATTGATAAATTAGCACTGGAAATGTTTCGAGCTACTCCCTGCTACTCGATACTAATTGTAAGTTATAATATCGAGCCACCCGGTATATTAACGCACATAGAGCCCCGCAGTAGACGGAGCTTTGGGCCGCCGCTAGCTGCGGGCGTCCGGAACCAACGTCTATCCTCTCATTTACCATTTGGTATAGATAGGTACCTATATACATGAGCACTGGGCACAACTCACATATATCTGGTGCCTCCTCTATATATATGTATTATTTTTCTCTACATATAACAAGCAGAAACGCTGTGTACAGATATTCCACATATCCCTTCTCTTTTCTCAGTAGTATATATCCCTCTTCCTCTATCAGTCAAAACATCCTATTTCTCTTCCTCTGTAATTTAAACATTCATCGCCTCTCTTTCTCACACGTATATTTATATATATATATATATATATGAATTTACGCGTATATTTGTGTGTAATATTTACATACAATTTAGTTGCACATGTTGACACGAAAATAGTAAATGGTGTATATAAGAGCGAAGACGCGAAGGTGATAAGAAATCAATCTTCAAAACGCAGTAATTGCAACCAAAGAAGAGAAAAATTGTTTCTCGCGCATTTTTCAAAAAAAAAAATTACACATTGATTAAATGTATATAGGTACTAATTGTCATTTACTCTACACTGAAAGAGTATATTCAGAGTATATAAAAATTTTGTAAAAGTATTTTACAATTTGGGGAAAAAGTGCAACAAACCTAAATTTTGATATAAAAAATACCAAACTTTAAAAAGTTCCACATCATTCGATGTGGAATTTCGTACAATAATTATATCAAATATCAAGAATTATATGGGTGAATTTTCTGAAAGTGACACTTTTAAATATCAGTTTTTCAATTAATTTTTTTCTTCAATTATATGGTTTTTTCTATTAAAACTACTTAATTTCATACTCAAGAGTAAGATTTTTAGGTTGCGCAAAATTAATTCTTAAAAATATTAAAGTTTTTTTCATTTGAAAAATATTATTGTTGCTCCATTAAATTAATTTTATTTAATTGGCGAGCTTTTCTATTAAAAATTCACGCCAATATCGCGTTCACGAAATCGAAAATAAAATTACACTGCTTAAAAATTAATAATTTGTATATTTTAATACCAAATATATTCAATTAGATGAAAATATAAATGTATTTAAAGCATTTGATTGAATCGTAATTTGGGTTAATTTTTTCAAAGCAATGCAGGTAAATACTAAAAACAAAAGAAAAACTTGCATATTTCAAGAAAAAGCGCTTCGGAGATAAAAGCTTCGGAGATGAAAAATAAATTTTCTTTCATATTTGTATACATTAGGGCGCAATTAAAATATGTTTTTTAGTAAAACATACAAATCTCACACCCTCATTTTATATTACCATCGAAATATTCTGTTAAATTTACTTCTACATTCAGTAATTTATCAAAAAGAAAGGCTTCGGAGATGAAATTAATTTTTACTCGGAGAAAAATGTAAATTTCGATTATTTATAAAAGCAATAATTTTTCTCCTTTTTGTAGATAAAATATAGAAAAATTTAACGTCAGATTCTCAGCTTTATTTTAATGTGCATTAAAATTTTGTTTAAGATATTTTTAAAAAATAAAATGTCAGTAGTCATTGTAAAGTAATTTCCTTTCTGTTAGAAAATTATCTGTATTCATTTCTTTTTTTTTTTTTGAAAATTCATTTTTGTGTGTTGTCATTTTTTTAATATAAAAAAAACTCATTTTATTCACTTCACAAAAATTGACAAAAATTTCATTCCATATTTTTTATTTTCCTGACTTTTTCCTAATTTTCATGAAAAATATTTACTTTTTTCTTATCCTGCTAATAAATTGAATTTATGCTACGAATTTTATTATTTATGAAAGAATTTAAAATAATTTAATTCTTGCGAAGAATTTAAAAAAAATTTGAAAATAATTGAATTTTCAATGAAAAATGTTATTATTTATAAAAATAATTGAATTTTTCAAGAAGAATTTTATTATTTACAAAAATAATTGATTTCTTTAGGCAAATTTTGTTATTTATAAAAATAATTGAATTTTCTTGAAATATTTTATTATTTATTAAAATAAATCATTCTTGCGAACAATTTTTAAAAAAATTTTGAAAATAATTGAAATTTTCTGAAGAATTTTATAAATTTTAAGAAAAATTGACTTTTTTTGAAGAATTTCATATAATTTATGAAAATAGTAAAATTTTTTTAGAATATTTTTCTATTTTTTTTAAATAATTGAATTCTTGCGAAATTTTTTTTTTTTAATTTGGAAAATAATTGAATTCTTGGGAAGAATTTAAAAAAAAAATTGACAAAAATTAAATTTTTCTGAAAAATTTTATAAATTTTGAGAGAAATTGAATTTTTTGAAGATTAAAATTTTTCTAAGGATTTTGTAATTTATAAAAAGAATTGAATTTTATCGAAGAATTTTATTAATAATTGATGAAAAAAAAATTTACTTACTTTCGAAGAATTTTATTATTTATAAAAATAATTTAATTACTTTCGAAGAATTCTATTATTTATAAAAATAATTTAATTCTTTCAAAGAATTTTAATAATTAGGTGAACGATTAAATTCTTGCGGCGAATTTTATTAAAATTGATGAAAATAATTGAATTTTTTCGTTGAATTTTATTATAATTTTTTTTTTTTTGAATAATTGAATTCTGTTTGGTTATTTTATAAAAATAGTAAATATTGAAAATCATTTAAATTTGAAAAGTTTTTAAAGATAATTATATTTTACGAAGAATTCTATTAAAAAATTTGTCAATAATTTTTTAAAACTATTTTACAATTTGGGGAAAAAGTGCAACAAACCGAATTTTTGTTATTAAAAATACTAAACTTTAAAAAAACTCACGTGGAATTTACACTGAGAAAACATTATACTTCATTTAAATAGAAAAATAATTTTAAGTGATTTTGTTTAATTGAAATTAGTTTGTAAGTTTAATGCCAATATATAAAAAATATCTACTGCTTTGATTAAAAAATATTATTTGTTTCAATAATTATATTCAATTTAAATATATTTTTTGTTTTAATTAAAACATATTTTTTTGTTTCAATTTAAAAAAAAATATGTTTAAAAATTTTATGTTCAATTCAAACTTAAAAGCTGCTTATAAATCATTTAAAATCATAATCACAACTTAAGTTTGAATTAAATATATTATTCCTTTATAAATGAACAAAAAAATATGTTTCAATTAAACTTAAATATGTTTGACTGTATGGCAAAAATATTTTAAGTTTGATTTAAGAAAAATATGTTTGAATCAAATATATCGTTTTCTCAGTGTAGTATAATTATGTATCAAATATCAAGAACTTTAATTCAATTTTAATACAACTTTTACTAAATTTTACATAAGTTTTTTTTAAAGTTTCAGGTTGCCGCACAAAACATGGATTTTAAAATTTCATGACTTTTCCAGGTTTTTCAGACCACTTTTTAAAAAATTCCAGGACCAAAAATAAAATAGTTTTGATAAATTTTTATCTAATTGTATAAGACAAAAAATGAAAATTTCTTCAAGTGAATTATTAATAACATATCTTTCTTTGAAGTGAATCACACTTATTTTAAAGTATAGACAAAAAATGAAAAATGAAAGGAATTTAAAAATTTTGTCTTCCGAATTTTTCATATAATTAACCCTTTGCCGTTCTTGTGTTACGAAATGTCGTTTAGAGTCTTTTCTGGGGGAACAACCAATGAGAAAAGGCGGTATGCTTGTGTTGATAAATTAGTTATGTGTGAGAATGTAAGTGTTCTGAATTTGCAGGAACGTACCTAATTAAAAAATGAATCCATTTATATTTTAAAATAAATTATATTTCAATATAATATTTAATACCTAAAAATCTGTTTTTTTGTATAAAGTGGAAGTGAATTTGCAATTTATTACTTTTTAAACATAGCTATATTTGATTATTAAAGACTTTTATCAAATCTACATAACCAATGTAAACATAACCTCAAAATCAAACTAATTTCCGGCCCTGATATTATCCACGTGATTCCACTGTCAAACTGATTTTTTCTGAGGTGGGGAAAGCTTATGTACGGCAAAGGGTTAAACGAGTATTTTAAAATTTTAACAATTCAATGACATTTTCGGGTTTCTAAAATGCATTTAAAAATATTAATTATTAAATTATGCAAAAGAAAATATTGGGTAGAAGAAACTAAAATTTATGAATGTCGTATTGACTCCAACTATGTGAGCTCTAAAATTAAAATTCAAATATGTAGTTATACAATGTCAACTGGAAAACTTAAGATTTTCAAAAAAATTTGAAAAGGTTCAAATACCAAAAATTTAATTTTCTGAAAGAGATTTTATAAAATTTCCTGTCAATTAAAGTTATGTTTGTGTTATTTTTAACTCAATTAAAATTTTTTGATTAATTTTGTAAAACCAAGTTTAATTCTGATTATTTATTTCAGTTGTAATAAAGATTTTAATATTAGATGTTTATATTGGGAGTTAATCTTTGTGTAATTCAATTCCAAACATTAGAATTGTAATTTTTTTTGTGACGCAGCTCAAAAAAATTTTGATGAATTCAGGTTTCTTATTGTCATAATGTTATGTTTTATAACTTAATTCCTTATTTAATGGTATTAACATTAAGATGTTGTTATTTACATTAAATTAAGAATTCACTTATATATAAAACATAACATTATGACAATAAGAAATCTGAATTTTTCAGAATTTTAATGTAATAAAAAAATTGAAAGAGTTTTTTTGTTAATTTAATATGTTTATGTTTAATTCAGTTCAAGTATTTTTGAGTATATAAGAAAGCCATATGCTATTAAAATTATCGAATGCTTTTTTTGTTATAGATATTTCATTTGAGTATTTTGACGCTTTTGACACTGCATGAGAGCAGTACAAAATTCCATGACAGATGTTCAAAAATGGACAAAAGAAGAGAAAAATAATGCGAACGATTGAAAATTAAGTTAAAGCTAAAAGCCAAAAATTATTGTATAAATATGGTCCACCTCTCCCGAACACATGTGTGGCCATTTTTTCGGAACAGACAACAAAATGAATTTTCAAAAAATCAAATTTCAAGAACTCATGATTCTTGAAAAAAGAATTAAGAAGAATTCTGATTACAAAAACCCTAACTTGATTTAATTATAGGTATATACAAATATATCACACGGTAAATCGTTAGGTATTAAAATAACACCAAAATGGATTAAAATAACACTAAATTGGATTATTTTAATCCTTTTTGGTGTTATTTTAATACCTAACGATATACCGTGATTTCTAAAGAACCTAATTTTGAAATTTCAATATTAACAAAAGAAATATATATACACCCTTTAATAGAGTAATTAAAGAAAACATCTAAGAAATTGATACCATTCCCGACAACACGCAGATGCCAGTGTAAAAATGACAATTCTTCATACTTAGAAAAAAAAAGATGACATGACAACACGAAAGAAAACAAGACAAGGCCAATTCTGTGCACGTGTGTATATGTTGTCGGTGCGCAATGGTCCGTGAAACCTGACTGGCTGACGCTGACGCTCAGCTCCTCACACTCGAGAGGGATGCAACCATGTCAGCTATGTTAATTAAACGCGTTTCTAGCCCCCACATATAGGAAATGAGAAAAACAAAAGGGGCTGGGATCGAATAAAAAAAAAAGAAAAAAAAAGAAGAAGAAAAATGTGGTCTAACTTACGTCCCGTTCGAAGAACGCGCCCGCCACACGTCTGACAGTTGCAACACTTTTCCTTTTCCAGCGAGCCGAAAGGTCTCTCTCATCATCTGTCCATCAGGAAAGAAGGCAGCTTCTTGACACATGACAGAAGTGGATTATTGCTTCTCATCATCTCATCTACAAAATATCGAGAATTTTAGGTGAAACTTTGCCAATCAATGTCTTTATTATATATTTGAGAAAAATTGATCCTAACACTAAAAAAATTGCTTAAACTAAACATAAGCAGTCAACCAAAAGAATACTTTTAATTTAAAGTATTTAAACATATTTTATTATTGAATGAAACGTACTTTTTATTCAACCAAACTTATTATGCATTGAATCAAAATTATAAATGTTTATATCAAACATAATTTTTGGTTGATTGTATAGCAAAGATATAATTATGTTTGATTCAAATATGTATTGTTTTCTTCAGTGTCGCGTGTTATTTTATACACTAAGAAAACATCATACTCGTTTCAAGTAAAAAAATAATTTCCATAGTGATTTCGTTTAATTGAAATTAGTTTGTAAGCTTAATTCCAATATATACACTGAAAAAAAAATTTATTTGATTCAAATAACCGATTTTGTCTATAATCAAATAAATATTTACTTGAATCAAATAATTTTTATTTGAATCAAATAAATTGTATTTGAATCAAATATTTCAGTATTTGAAGCAAATATTTCAGTATTTGAAGCAAATATTTCAGTATTTGAAGCAAATACTAATTAATTGATTCAAATAAAAATTATTTGATTCAAGTAAATATTTATTTGATTATAGACAAAATCGGTTATTTGAATCAAATAAATTTTTTTTTCAGTGTAGAAAATATCTATAATGCTCTGATTCAAAAATAATTTTTGTTTGAATAATTATTTAAACAAAAATTATTCCTATTATTATTATTATTCAAACATATTTTCTGTTTTGGTTTAAACAAAAAATATGTTTAAAAACTATATTTGATTCAAACTTAAAAGTTGATAATAAATAATTTTAAATCAACTATAAATTATGTTTGAATTAAATGTATTATTTCTATCAATGGACTAAAAAATATGTTTGAATTAAACTTATAAATTTATTTGACTGTATATATAGCAAAGATATTTTAAGTTTGATTTAAACAAAATATGTTTGAATCAAATAAATTGTTTTCTCAGTCTAGATAGAATAAAAATTCAATTAAACAATAATGACAGCTAATATAAACTTTTTCATTCAAAAAAAAAAAAGAATTTCTTCTTTAAAAGAACAAAGTTAAAAATATTTACAAGCAGAAAAAATATACATTAAATTTGGTAAAAGTATTTTACAAATTGGGAAAAAAGTGTGACAAAGGGAAATTTTGATATAAAAAAATACTAAGCTTAAAAAAACTTTTGTGGAATTTAGTAAAATTATTTAATAAAACTATAGCAAAACTAAACGCGCTCAAGTGCGCGTGAAATTTTCTTTTCCATTATAATTAACAAAATTTGCTTTTCCAAATTTAATGAAAATTCTTAATTTCTTAAAAAATATAATTTTTCTTAAGGTCTTTCATTAAATGTAATTATTATTTGAACAACTATAGTAAATGCCGCAAAATATTTATAACAGCAACTTAAATTAAAATTCAAAATTTATTTCAATAAAAGTTGGCAAAATTTTCAATTATTTTAATTTTTTTAAATTATTTTCGGAAATAGAAAAATTTTTTTCAACAAATTTACTTTCATTTTTTCAAGAAACAATTTTACGAAATTTCTGAATTATAAATTTTGTCAAAACTTTAATTCTTTTTGTTAAACAAAAACTTATTTATATTTATTTTCCTCGAGGAATTAAAATTTCAAATAATTTCAATGATGAAAAACCTCATGAAATATAATTATTTCTAAAATTTGCAACTATAATTCATCTAAAAATAAATTATTTTTTTAGAATTTATTTTTGAATAAAATTATTGAAAAACTTTAATAATTTTTAAAGAAAAATAATGTTATTATTAATAATTTTTTATAACAAAAATTTAAAGATTTTTCAACTTTTGCTTCGCTAAAATTTTCAAGGAATTTAATTTAAAAATCTTTTCAAATTTAATTAAGACTTAAAAATTCTTTTATATATAACGGTTGAAATATTTAATTATTTTTTAAAATGTTAACTTAAATTTTTGTTAATTCAATTAAATCAATTTCTATCAGAATTTAACTTCGAGAATTGAATTATTTAAAAAGAATAATTTTTGTAAATTCATAAAATGGTAGAATTGGAAAAAGATAATTATAAATATAGACAATTTTTAAAGAGGAAAAAATAAAATTCTCTAAAATATAAAATTTTACAGCATTTCTAATTGCGTTTCAATTTGTTAGAATTATTATTGTGAATTCGAGTACCTTTTTCATTAAAAAATTTTAATTACTATTTTTCAAAAACGTAATTTTTAAAAATTTCCAAATTCAATTTTTCAATTTTAATAACTTTTGTAACAAAGTAGGAAAATTTTCTCTGTTTCAAAATGAACTTTTTTCTGTAGAAAAACTCTTTTGTACAAAAGTTTCAATGTTTACAGTTTAAAAAATGTGGAAAATTCCCTGAAATAAAATATACACAAAAATTGCTAATGTAAAAACTTATAAAAAATAAACAATTATAATAGCTAAAATTTTACTAAAAAATTAGTAGTAATTAAAAAATAAAGTAGTAATTTCAGAATTAGAACAATTCCACTAAAAAATAGTAGTATTTTACTAATTTCAGAATTAGAACAATTTTACTAAAAAATAGTAGTATTTTACTAATTTCTAGTAGTTTTCATGGACGACTTCTCCCCTTTTCGCATTTAGCAAAATATTACTATAATTTTTAGTAAAATTTAACTAAAATGTTTTAGTTCCATTCCATCACAATAATTAAAAGTCACTTATTTCACTAACCGAATTAGTGAAACTGTTTTATCGACTATTAATAAAACAGTTCCGCTAATTGCTAGTAAATTTCTGCTAATCAATTAGTGAAAACTACTAATTAGTAAAATTTCACTATTTGTTAGTTAAATTTATTACTAAATCATCCGGTGGATGATTTATTTAATTAGTAACTAATTCAGATATTTTAGAAACTAAAATTATAAACGCAGAATAAGTCGTATATTTATTGAGATTCTGATTAATTTAGTTTTTTTTGCTTCTTCATAATTTTAAACAAAATTGGTTAAAATTAGCGATAAATTAGAGGTAAATTAATAAATTTAAATAAATTAAATTAAAGTTCCAAACTTTTAAAGTTTGGACAAATTGAAATGTAGAACAACATTTGAACCTGAATAAATAAGAAATCTTTAATTTTAAAATGCAAAATATCGCGACGAATTAAATTCACAGTCAACTAAGTTTTTAATCGATGAAATATTCAATAAATAAAAAAAATTTTTTTAAAAACTAAAATTAAGATTTTTTTGTTCTGTTGTAAACTTTTTTTTCTTTCAGCGATTCACACTCTGTGACTCTGAATTACCATTATTTTTATTCTAAAACCAGAGAGTGGTGCCATCTTAATTCTCGGCGCAAAAGTAGCAGTATGCTACCAGCTACCGTCGGTAAGTTTTAAGATTACCAATTTATTTCGCGTGTAAACGTTCGAATAATTCAACTATCTAATTAAAATTAAAAATCCTTCTGGGAAAAAAATTCAAATTGAATGTTTTCTAAAAATTTTTCATCTTTACAAACGTAAAATTATAAATATACTCTCTAAATTCTAATTAGTAAAAATGTTTACTAATTTGAATTAGTGACTCACTTTTTGCTTTAGAATTAGTAAATTTCACTAAATAAATAGTCATTTTTACCAATTTTTTTTTAATAAACTTCACTAATTCAGAAGCTAAAGGTCAGTCACTAATTCCAAAAACTTCACTAATTCAAAAGCTAAAGGTCAGTCACTAATTCCAAATAGTAAATATTTTTACTAATTCCGATTTAGAAAGTAAATATGTTAAATCGATAAGTCTTTAAAACAGTTTCTTAACGTAAGGTTTCAATTTACGGAAAATTTATTTTACGGAAAAGATTTTTGCATTGAAAAACAAATAAGTTTTCTAATGAAGTTGCTGATTTTTAATGCAAAAACGCGGTTGTATTTTCTTTCCGTAAAATAATTTTCCGTACATTAATTCCCTACCTAATGATCATATCTGAAAAAGTCTTTGCATATAAATGATATAAATAAAAAAGGAAAAATTTACAGTTTTAATACTAATAAAAGCCAAATAATAATAAAATACATTAACATAAAAGACAAAATGAAAGTCTTTTACCTAATTTTCCAATAAATTTATTTATTTTACAAAACATTCTGTGTCTAAAATTTTTGAACCTACAGACCTCAAGTCTTCGGCAAGATTATATTCGTCCTGTATTTTCGATTTGCAAATAATGCTATGATAAACATCATCAATTCGTTTCTTATCCTTTTGATTGAGAATTTTCCACTCCTTTTCCAGTTGTGCAAGTAAAATATTCCTCTCTTCACGGGAGTCTAATTTTTCAGAAAGCTCATCTTCGAGGATCCACTGTTTCCAAAGGACTTTCGCTTCTTCGCTGAAAAAAACGTGATTCAAATTAATTATCATAATAACAATAATCGTAAGTTTCCTTTCCGTTAGCAAATTATTTGTATTCATTTGTTTTTTTTAAATTCATTTTTGTGGATTATTGTCATTTTTTTAATGTCAAAAATAAACCCAAAAAAAAACTCGCTTTATTCACTTCACAAAATTGACAAAAATTTCATTCCATATTTTTTATTTTCCTGACTTTTTCCTAATTTTCATCAAAAATATTTACTTTTTTTTTATCCTGCTAATAAATTGAATTTATGCTACGAATTTTATTATTTATGAAAGAATTTAAAATAATTTAATTCTTGCAAAGAATTTAAAAAAAAAATATTTGAAAATTATTGAATTTTCAATGAAAAATGTTATTATTTATAAAAATAATTGAATTTTTCAAGAAGAATTTTATTATTTACAAAAATAATTGATTTCTTTAGGCAAATTTTGTTATTTATGAAAATAATTGAATTTTCTTGAAATATTTATTATTTATTAAAATAATTAAATTCTTGCGAAGAATTTTTAAAAAAAATTTTGAAAATAATTGAAATTTTCTGAAGAATTTTTTAAATTTTAAGAAAAATTGACTTTTTTTGAAGAATTTCATATAATTTATGAAAATAGTAGAATTTTTTTGGAATATTATTCTATTTTTATAAACAGAATTGAATTCTTGCGAAGAATTTTTTTTTTAATTTGGAAAATAATTGAATTTTTCTGAAAAATTTTATAAATTTTGAGAAAAATTGAATTTTTTGAAGAATTACATTTTTTCTAAGGATTTTGTAATTTATGAAAATAATTGAATTCTTTCGAAAAATTTTATTAATAATTGTTGAAAAAATAATTTAATTACTTTCGAAGAATTTTATTATTTATAAAAATAATTTAATTATTTCAAAGAATTTTATTAATTAGGTAAATGATTAAATTCTTGTGGCGAATTTTATTAAAATTGATGAAAATAATTGAATTTTTTCCTAGAATTGGTTATTTTATAAAAATTAGTAGATATTGAAAATCATTGAAATGTGAAAAGTTTTTAAAGATAATTAAATTTTACAAAGAATTCTATTAAAAAATTTGGCAATAATTGAATGTCGGTGGGAAATTTTATTAAATTTTTTTGAAAATAATTTGATTTTCCAAAAAAAACATTTTTTTATTTATGAAAATAATTGAATTCTTGCGAACGATTTATTAGAATATTTTTTAAATAATGGAATTTCCAAGAAGAAATTTATTACTTTTAATAATAATTGAATTATTGTGATGAATATTGTTATTTATGAAAATAATTGAATTTTGAAAAGAATTTTATTGAAATACCTCAAAATAATTGAATTTTCGGGAGTAATTTTTTATTATTTAAAAAAAAATTTTATTAAAATTATATTAAAAACAATTAATTTCTTTCGAATAATTTTATTAAATTTTTGGAAAATAATTGAATTATTGCGGAAAAGTTTATTAAAATATTTAAAAAGAATTGAATTTCTGTTGAAAATTTTATTACTTTTGAAAGGAATTGAAATCTTTATAAGAATTTTACGAACATTGTTTTAAATAATAAATTTTTAAATATTATGAAAATTTTATTAGTTTAAATAATTGAATTCTTGTCAAAAACTTTATTTGTGAAAGTAACTGAATTTTACGATTATGAAAATAATTAAATTCATGCTTAGAATTTAGTCACAAATTTTTTTGAAAAAATGAAATTTACATGAAAAATTTGATAATTATTAAAAGTAATTGAATTATTGGGAAAAATAAATTGTATAAAATTTTGTTAAATAAAATTGTTGTTTTTCAATATTAGCGAATTAAAAGTAGTGGAAATTCTCTAAAAAAATATTGTTTATATTCTTTGTTCGTAAAGTTAAATATATATAGCTAATAAATTTGATACCTTCTCTATTCTTTAGAATAATTAAAATTTTCGTAATGAAGTTTTTTTTAATGTAAGTATCAGATAACAATTTTTGTGAAATTCAATTTTCCTCGTACAAGAAAGTTCAATTATTTTCAATTTTGAAAATCTGATGCCAAATTTGAAATTAGTATCGAAATTTGTTAAAGTTCTTTTTATATACTTTAAAGTTTAAAAATATTATATATTTTGAAAATTAAATTCTAATTAGTTTTTCAGTTTCTGTGTCATAACAGGTATTTCTTTAAAAATTACTTAAATTAAAATGACTTGAAATTGTTTACAATAAACATTGCACAATATTCCACAACATTTTACAACATAATTTGGCTAGTTATCATAATAATTATTATCATTAAAAAAAGTAATTTTTTATCCTACGATATAGAATGGAAAAAAATTTTCAACAATTTTCAAATAATTCATTAATGCACTTTTTTTATGCCGCAGCTTTTTCGCGCAGCAATGAACGTTCAGATCTTCAAGAGAAAAAATGTAACATTTGACCCAGAGCCAACTAATGACTCTTTATTTGTTTCAAATAAATTTTTTTCTTTAAAAGTTTTGTTAAATGAAATTTGTATTTAAAAGAAATGAGTAGCCTGGTTGGCTCTGTGACAAATGTGCATTTGTCATTGAATTAATATTCAATTCATAAATTTGGTATTACTCAATTTTTTCTTATTTATTTCTTATTTTTCTTATTTATTTCTTATTTATTTCTTATTTTTCTTATTTATTTCTTATTTTTCTTATTTATTTCTTATTTTTCTTATTTTAAACAAATAAACTAATACAGACCCGATAAATGAAAACAAATGAATATACTTACTCATAAACGTTTGCACTTTTACATATTTTTTCCCTCTGCGAAATAATTTTCGATCGTTCAGCAATTTTATGTCTTTCAATATTTTTTGCCCCACTATCCATGTGAGAAAGTAAAGTATTATACATATTTTGCTCCTTAATTAATTCCAATTTATTCTTCATCTCCCTGAGTCTTAGGGCTTGAGACCACCATTGCTTTCTGCAAGCTTGAAATTCTCTCTTCGATAAATTCATGATTTGTTCCTGTAAATCTTTATTGGCAAGGTAACGAAACATTTGTGTGCTCAGTCTTTTATATTTGGGGTTTTCTCTCATCAACGCAATATTTATCGGATTGTCGAAAGAGTTCCTTTTATTTCCAACACTATCGGAAGAATCATCCTGTGGGAAAAGTGATTCGGAACTATCATCGCTAGCTTTCGATTTATTAACGTTGGTATCTTGAGTGCTATCGCAAATTTCTTGGCAATTTGTGACACACTCCTTCGCAGCATTTATTGCTATTTTATTTGGAGGAGCTGACGCCTCAGATTGCGAATGTCCATTAGATTCGATAAATTGTCTTCTTTGAAATGTTTCAAAAGACGAGTTTCGATCTGAATTTCGAATATTTGTTTCCTCGAGACTTTTGCTAGATGATCTGGTAGAAGATCGTGTAGAGGATCGTGAAGAGTTGTAATTGATTTTCTCCCTGGAATTGTCGTATAACGCCTGTTTAACTCCACTTCCTAAGAGTTGTGATTGATATGTAATTTGATGAGTCCTCACATTCATCGAATTCGGCGAATCCACTGTGCTTGAAGCAGTTTTTCGATCAAATTCGATATTCATTGGCGATTGATTATTTTCCAGCGAATCATTATTCCTTGGATGTGAATCTTTAGAAGTGAATTCGGAATTGATTTTTCCATTGCTGAATGGTGATTGATTGGGACTTCTGGTGTTGTAAAAGTAGGATTGAAATCGACGACAGTCTTTTGGTAAATATAGGCTTTGTTCGGCTTTCTTTTCTTTTAATTTTCGCTTCAGAGCTTCGATGGAGTAATCTGGTGGTGGATTTTTATGCGACTTTAGCTCCAGCAATTCCTTTGCGTACTGATCTTGTTCTTCTTGAAATAATGATTTCAGCTGCGATTGACGTTGACGCAACTGTTCAGCTTTCAATGGCTTGTCAGGAGAAGATGACATTTCTTTCGAGCACCAAGAATTGAATTGCTTGCTATTTACATTTTCACGAGTAAAAAATCTCACCGTCTCCTTGTAATAATTGTATTTCAGATCTGCCTCATGTCGTTTATGAGCTGCCAACTGATATTGTTTCTCCTGCAGGCCTCGCACCCTTGGACAAAAAATTTTCAGATCAATCATTAAGTTTGACAAAAATTGTCGCATTGTAAAAAAATCATACGAATCGTGTTCAAGTTAAAAATAATTTCATACTTTTTCTCCCAAATCAGACAAAACCTATAAACATTTATAAATATCAAGAAATTTTAATATTCACAATTCAATATTTATTTTTACGCCGATGCATTTTTTCTATACTCATTCAAATTAATCAGAAGAAGCAAAAGGATAAACGGTTCATTCTATAAAGCAGTCGCGATCCGTCCTAGAAGATTCAAATCTATTTTCATCCTCTCGACTTGTGACGTCACAAGTCAAAAATATCAACATTTGAGAGGGAGACGTTCAAAACATTTCTCTACAATTCAGCTCTTGATATTTCCCTAAGTCTCGAAAACCTTTAAACTTTTGAAAGCCAACACAGAAACTTGTTCGATAAATATTTCACGCTAAAAGAAGCACAGCATCCTTAATTTTCACTTGCGGTGTAACAATTAACGATTAACATTTTAATAATTGCAAAATTTTTCTCAATTTGCGGAAATTTGTTGGGGAAAAAAAAAAAATCAGTGATGAAAAGTAGGTCATATTTCACCCACGCAAAAGTTCCCCACCGACAAAATTCGCGATAAAATAGTGTCCAGGAGTTGTGTACAGTAACACATCATCTTTGTATGCAACGAGATCTTGAGATTTATTAAGTGATCCTTGATCGATCGATTAATCGGTCGATTAGAGGTACAGTGTCTGGCTGTTTTCATTTAACCCCTACTCTATTTTAATGAAATTAATTATCATTTTTTGTGATGAAGTTTACAATGTAGATGTTGTAATCCTACTTTTTGGTGTTGAAAAAGAATCAAAAAATTTAGACTAATAATCAGAAATGATCAAGAGTTCTTAAAAATCGTAATTTGTTATAGATATTGCAGTAGTAAAAGAAAAATTATTTTGAAGCAAAGGAAGAATTGATAATTGAGATAAAATGCCGGGTGCAGGAGGTCAACCGACTCCAAGGACGACCTTCCGACCACCCTGGGTCAAGGATGGACCGAATCCTTTGCCGATGCCCACTGCTCCCTGGACTTTGAACAACAGGCGTGATTCAAGTCAAAAAGCTGACGAAGCACCAGCTTTCACGAAAGTCACTCTCAAGGTAAGATTTCATAGATCCTATAAAAGTATCAAATTTATATAGTAAACAATAAACATTAATTAAGTTTCAAAAATATTTTTCCCTTTTTACTGAAAAATAGAAGCAGAAATATAGTTGAAGTGAAGATTCCTTAAAACAGTCGTGCTAAATATTTTAGCTTCGTCTATTATCTTTGTTCGCTTCGTGATTTATTAACAATCCTTTTATTTCCATAATTCTTTTTTCCATTCCGAATATTTGACTATTATAAATATTTAAGAATACAAGCTTCGATCGCAAGATGCATTTTTTCCTAATGTTTCGTATACGATAGTTTATTAACATAAATCGACAAGACTAATTAGAATACATCGTTCGTTCAAGTTATAATAGTTTGCATTTACCAACTTTCAGAAACTTATAAACGAGCTAAGAAACATGACATCCATGATTTCAAATGCTTAATTAAATTAATATGGGGAAGTAAACTTTTGCTACATGGATGGTTGAATCAGAAAGAAAATTCCCTTAATTGCCTTAATTTCATCTTATTCTCGAAATTAAGAAACCGTGTCAATTTAAAGTCACCGTTCTAAACATAAACTAAATAGTAATTACACTATTATATCTGTTAAGTATTTAACACTTTAAATATAGTCTTCAAAAATAAGCTAATATTTTCCAATACAACTTCTACATACAACAAACAAGTTTTCGAGTTCTAATATTTATTTTCTCTTTTCAACTATTGTTGACGTAAAGACACTTTGTCATAACTATTCGCGAATCCTAAAAATTGAAAGTCCGAACGAAATGCTTATTTTGCTCCAAGAATCGTGCACGTGGAGAAAATTAAACTATTTTTACAACAAATTGTTTCATCACCCTACAGCTATAATAATAATAATTGAGTAAACATTATTTCTTTCTGGTAAATATCGCAACTGAAATTAGATATTAAAAATAATCGCTATAAAAGAATTAAAAATCGAAAACAAATCCTTTAGAAAGATTAATTGCGATGAAGCTTTAAAAAAATCATTGAGGAACTGAGTGCAACATGTGCAAGAGAAAGAGAATTAGAAAGAGACTTTTAACTCTAAAGGCGTGTTGCTGCCTCTGGGTCATGTAGTTATTTAAAGACATGCATCTATTTCAAATGGGCAAGCAAGCCAAATGCTTCTTTCTCAAAATTTATTCAATTACTGAAAACGTCATCATGTTTAATTGGAAATTAAGAAAAAATTTCTTTTTTCTCATGACCCTTTTTTTGGTCGCATTAAAAAAGAACTGCAAATTTTCAATTATAATTCCCATCGACTTTAATTGTATACTGAATATATTCTCCACTCTCTGTTAATTCTACTTGAATTAAAAGAAAAAGTCCCGAAGCTTTTTAAATCAGTCCATCTATCAACGAATGTTGACACACACAAACAGAAGAAGTGAATAAAAAAATCCGTTTATTTGTGGCTTAAGAGCCACAAACAAACGGATTTTTTTATTCTTTTATTAGAGAGGAAGAAATAAGACCAAACTTCTTCTGAGCAAATAGATTTTACTGAGCGAAAACAGAGAGCCAGTCTGATGTTTCGACTAATTGCAGAATGTTCCAAAGCCTGAGGAAGCGGCATCACCGGCTGGTGCACCAAAAAAACAGAGCAAAATCACAATCATCCCTTCGCAAGTGAATAGTGACAAGAAGAATGCAGGTCAATCCCCAGCTCCGTCAAAAGCGATCAAAAGTCAAAAGGAAAATGGACGACCGGAACCAGCATCGAGACCACAACTTGAACGACAAGTTCGCGTCGACAGATCTCGATCACGCGGCGACATTTTGCCAATATCGAAAACAGAAAGCGCTTCAGGTAAGAAGAATAAATTCCTGTAAATAATAATAAAAATTAATTTTCACCAACAAACGTACCACATATTACAATAGACTTTTTTACGCTCAACTTAGAATGTTTCTATTTCTCTTCATTTAAATCTGTCCTCATTGTTATCAATTTCGAATTTTTCTTGACATTTGTCTAAAACTGTATTCTGCCAGAAGAACAGTTTTAAGAAAAGAGTTGAAGAAACACTGAAAACAAAAATTAAGTCAACAAAATTATGTTTCGAATAGTTATGCAATATATTTAGCAAAAGACTTGACTTGACTATAAGACTAATAATTTATTTACCTAAAATCTAATTACCTAAAAACGTTTTAAGTACTATTTTCCTGTATAAATTCTTCATCGAATGAAAGTTGAATATTATGTGAAATTATTTATGAACAAAGACGAAAAGATTCATTTCAGTCAGGATTAAAGGAAAATTTCCCCCTTTTCAATTAGGTGCACCGACACTATCCAAGAGTTCATCCAGAGCAGCCATTCCACCTCCTCCGCCTCCAAGACCACCGCCACCGCCGCCATCGAGAAACATTTTGAAAGATCTGCCACCATTGTCACAAAAACAGCAAAAAACAATAGAAATGTTAAAATCAAGACCTAGAAAACGACCCGACTGGGCATGCATGATGAAGGAGGTCGAAAGCGGCAGGAAACTCAAACACGTCCAATGTAACGATCGAAGTGCACCCTTGATCGAAAGAGTAAATAAAGTTAAAACCGATCCTACAGGTAAAATTTCACCTTTTAGAATTACACTTGCATTTCTCACTGATACACTTAATTTACTGATTCAATTCACCATAAAATACCTAAAATAAAAATAAAATACATAATTTCCTATAAAATACTTACAATAGTTATTATAATAAATAGTTACGCAGTTATAATAAAGAATTCAGACAAAAAAGATTCTACACTCAAAAAACTTGTCGAACAAAGAAAATTCACAACTAACAAATAATTTATTCAATTCACAAGATAATTGTTATAATTTAATTCATACTAGCTGCTGTTACAGGTCCAGTTCACTTCATCTACGAATCTGAGAAGTCGAACGCTCACAATCAACTGCTCCATCAAATTCAAAAGGGCGTACAATTAAAGAGTGTCAAAACAAATGACCGTTCAAGACCAAATTTAGAAGGTTTAAGAAAATTCCGAAGACAACTGACAATAGAGGAGCAAATTAAAAAGGCTGACGAACCCGTAGAAACAATTTTACCAGACGAAATGGACGACATTGATGCTGTCAGAGACGACCTTCAGAGTACAAAGCAAATGCTCGCTCTTGAATTGAGAAATAAGGAAGCTCTCGAAAGAGATAACAAACGATTACAGGTGGGATCAATCTCTAAATGTTTACAATAATGTTTCAAAAATATCAATTATACCGCATTTATATGCACGCAGAAAAAACCTTTTCCATGTGTACGCAAAAAGCTTTTTTCTCCGTGCTTTTGAATAATCGATTTTGTCACAACTTTGACAACTCTCAAGATGAGTTTCTTCTAGAATTGAGTTAATATTCCATAGATAAAAAATCAGCTTTTTCAACAATAATATGATTATTTTCTCAAATTAGCCAGTGCTCCGAACCAGTGAAAGTATTTAAAAATACGGACTTTACGGACCAAAAATGAAAAATTACAGACCATTTACGGACCAACTGACAAAAATATATAAGAGAACATTTTACTTAAAACTATAAATTAGATTTTTTCATAACTAAAAAAAACATGAAGATATCGATAACTCCGAGTCTTCATGTTTTATAATAATTAAAGATAGAGTGATAAAATCATTATCAATTCAATTATTATTTTCAAGAATTTTTAACTAAAATTCTTCTTAAAATTGATTATTTTTAATAATTTTCGAAAAAGTTCATTGACAATTTTCAAATCCAATTTCTTTACAATATTCGATTTTTCAATTATTTGTAAATTCTTCAATTAAATATGTATTAGAAAATAAAAACTTCAAATAATATAAAAAAATTCCCAATTAAAATTTCTCAAAAAAATTAATACCACAGAATTATTACTTAGTTAAAAATTTGAAAAATTCAAATTTTCAAAAATTTGAATCTGAAACCTTTTCAAAATTTAATTATTTCTAAAATTTTACGCTCTAATACTTTTAATATTCAATTATAATCTAAAATTTTAACTCAAATCCATTTTTAAATCAATTTTTATGAGAAAATTCTGCGAGAATTTCATTATTTAAATACAAAAAAACAATTTGTAGAATAATTACATATATTTCTTAAAATTGAATTCTTTTAAAGAATTTGTATCAACCAATTTTCAAATAATTTGAATTCTTTTGCAAAATTTTATTAAAATAGATATTAAAAATAATTAAATTAGGGACAACTTTTGAAAATAATTGAAATTTTGCCAAGAAATTTATTAAACTTTTTGAAAATAATTTAATTTTAGAGAAGAATTTTATAATTTATAAAGACAATTGATAATTTACGCAAAGAATTGCATTCAAAATTTTGAATGCAATAATTTTATTCTTTGAAGAAATTTAATCAAAAATTTATTAAAAATAATATTTAAATTCTAATAAATAAATCGTAGCAAAGGTTATTAAAATAATTAAATTTCTTTGATAAATTTTAATAAAAATTTTTAAGAATAATTACATTTTTCGAGGAATTCGATTAAAATTGTATTAAAAATAATTGAAATTCTGCAATTAACTTTTTTATTCATCAAAATAATTGAATTCCTAATAAGAATTTTATTATTTGCCAAAAAAATTAAATACCTGTAAAAATTTTATTATTTATGAAAATAATTGAATATTGCGAAGAAATTTATAAAAAAAATTGTAAATAATTGAATTCTTTTGGAAAATTTTATTAGAATAGTATAGAAACCTATTAAAAATCATTGAATTGAGGAAAAATTTTTAAAATAATTGGAATTTTCCCAAGTATTTTATTAAAATTTTTGAAAATAATTGATATTTCGAGGAAGAATTTAATTATTTTTAAAGATAATTGAAATTTTGACGAGAATTTTAAAAAAATTTTGAACATAATTGAATTTTTGCGAAGAATTTTATTACTTTTGAAAATAATTTGAATTCCTTCAATCATTTGTGATTTCTCTAAAATTATCCAAATTATATCGTATAATTTACGTACTTTACGGATCTTTTTCAACCGAATTACGGACTTTACGGACCTTTTTTAAAAAAAAACGGACTTTTACGGACTTCAAGCAAAGTTACGGACTTTTACGGGATTTACGGACCTAGTTCGAGCCCTGAATTAGCTCATCCCATTTAAATCGAGTTTTTATTTTTATTCAGTTTACTATTTTCAGGCCTCGGATCGACTTTAACGACCAAAAAAAGTCGAAAAAGTCGATTTAGAAATGAAAAAAAGTCGAAAAAGTCGTTTATTTAATTTAGCATCGTCACAAGAATTCGTATTAATTAAAACTTGTATAATTGAGCGGCTGGATTCCATAAGGGCACGTAAATTTTTCTCGGCCGAAATCGAAGTCCCCTGGACACTTAAAATTCAACTTCTGAATTTAAATGTTTAAAATATATATCCTTATAGGAAATTTCATTGCGCATCTTTTTTTCTTTTAAATTTTTATTGTATCTGTTACCGTTTTCAAAATATAAGGAAAAAACTGTTTTTTTAAAGAGTGAAATTTTTATTGTTTTTTTCACTTCAACTCGCGATTACTCAGTCAATTTTACGAATTTTTTAATGAAACAAAAACGAAAATACGCGTTGTTTTATCCTACGAGTGACTAAAAAAGAAAAATGTTGTTTTAATTATAAATAAAAAAGTTATTAATTTTTTATTAAGATATTGCAAAATTCGTAAACTGAAATTTTCACTAAGCGGGGAAGTTGAGCAAATTTTGAGCAACAAAAAACTTCCAGCGAGAAAGTTGTTCATTTAGGTCTAAAAAAGTTTTTCCCGAAAGTTACAGTTCAATTAAACAATTAGTTAACAAATGGCGAATGTTAAAAGTCGTTGGCGGCTGAACGCCCAGCGTGCGTATCTCACCCGTATTATGTATACACAGAATAAAACTCTCCAGCTTACTATTAAGTGAGATACGCGCGCTGGGCGTTCAGTCGCCAACGACTTTTAACATTCGCCATTTGTTAACTAATTGTTTAATTGAACTGTAACTTTCGGGAAAAACTTTTTTAGACCTAAATGAATAACTTTCTCGCTGGAAGTTTTTTGTTGCTCAAAATTTGCTCAACTTCCCCGCTTAGTGAAAATTTCAGTTTACGAATTTTGCAATATCTTAATAAAAAATTAATAACTTTTTTATTTATAATTAAAACAACATTTTTCTTTTTTAGTCACTCGTAGGATAAAACAACGCGTATTTTCGTTTTTGTTTCATTAAAAAATTCGTAAAATTGACTGAGTAATCGCGAGTTGAAGTGAAAAAAACAATAAAAATTTCACTCTTTAAAAAAACAGTTTTTTCCTTATATTTTGAAAACGGTAACAGATACAATAAAAATTTAAAAGAAAAAAAGATGCGCAATGAAATTTCCTATAAGGATATATATTTTAAACATTTAAATTCAGAAGTTGAATTTTGAGTGTCCAGGGGACTTCGATTTCGGCCGAGAAAAATTTACGTGCCCTTATGGAATCCAGCCGCTCAATTTTGCTAAATATTTAAATACTTTTTATTTCTTTATTCACAAGAAATAAAATTTAACAAATTTCAACTTCTGAAATTTAATAATTTCTAAAAATTAAAACTATAACCCTTATTCGAAAAATTCAATTCTTTTCTGCAATTTTTAACTAAACTTCATCTCTAAATCATCTTTACGGATTTTTAATCATTTTTTGCAATTTCATCAAGAAATTTAATTATTTAAATACAAAAAATCTAATTTTTGTAATAATTTAAACCGTTAATTTTTCTTTTCAAAGAAAATTAAGGAAGAATCTTTTTAAAAATTTTAATAATGAAATTCGTTAATTCAGCTTTTTAAAAATATTTCTAAATAAATTTTAAAATACACAAAGTTTTGCAATTGAATATAATTAAAAAATGTCCAAAAAATACGAAAACCAAAGTTTTCAACGTTCAAATGAACGACGAAGTTTTTCTATTTTTTTAATTTGTTTATTTTATAAAAAAAATTATTTTGTTTATTTAAAAAGATTAATGTCTTAACTGAGAAAATATTTCATTTTAATTCTTTTTCTCTTTTATATGCAAATTTTAAAAAATATTCAAATAGAAAAAAAATCGTTCATTTTGAACGTTCAAAACTTTAACATCACCAAAAAATTTAAATTTGGTAAAACTTTTTTTAAAATAATTTAAATTTAGTAAAACTTTTGAAAAATAATTCAAAATTTGACAAGTTATTTTTTAGACAATAGACTTCTTGAAAATACAAAAAAAAATTAATCAAACTTTTCCAAGAATTTTAATTATATAAATGATTTCTGAAAAATTCTAAAATGAAAAAATTTAATTTACTTTATTCGAAGGTAATTGAATCTTCAAAAATTATGATATAACAATTCTAAGAATTAGTTTTCTATATAATAATGTAATTTTTTCGAAAATAATTGAATTTTTGTATTTAAAAAAAAAATTTTTTTGAAAAACTTTAATTGAAAATTCCGAATATGTGACGTGCCACGACAAAAGGGACCTTAGCAGCTTAAAATTTTAGGTTATGTTTAGAGTACTTTTAACTTCATTAAAAATTTATTATTGATTATTTAACATCAAAAGCATATTTTTCTGAAAATATTGCACATAATAATGAATTAAATATTAATAGTTTGTAAAGAAAATTGGTCATTTTTATTTATTTATACTTCTAATTTCAGTTCTGTCAAAAACAGCTAAGGTCCCTTTTGTCGCGGCACGTCACATATAATGATTATTTTCTCCAGAATGTTGAAAATAATTGTGAAAAATTATAATTTTTTGTGTGTGAATTTGAATTTTCGGAAATATTGAAAATAATAGAATTCAAAAAAACTAGAACGTAATAATTCAGAGAATTACTTTTGTGAAAACTATTTGAATATTATTTTTAAACTCCTATTTTTCCGTTAATTTTCATTTTTATTGAATTTACACTTGAAGAGTAATGATTAAAATTTTTGCGAGAATTTAATATTATTTCCAAAATTTTCAATAGAAGTTAATTTTGAGAAATCGTAATAAAATACTTGAACAGATGATTTAGTTTAAATTAAATTTTACAGAATTTCAATTATTCAATATCTTCTTAAGTAATATTAAGTAATATTCTTAAGTAATATTTGAAAAATTAATTTAGAAAACTTCAAAAATAAATTTTCAAAGATTTGTCTTATTATACTTTTTTTTATTAATAAAAATCGAAATAAGTTGCATTTTGTACTAAAAATATGGTACATTGTCGCAAAATTTGAAAGAAAAGTCGAAAAAGTCGCATTTTTTTAAAATAAAAGTCGATAAAAGTCGTATTATTTGAAAATAGTCGACAAAAGTCGAAAAAGTCATAATATCCGAGGCCTGTATTTCGTTAAATTAAGTCTGCTTTGTTAATCATTCATCCTACTTTTAAAGATTTATAAAAAAAACATCTCACGCTGTATAAGTTAAATGCTATAATATTGGAGCTGCTACCTCTCGCTGGTTGCCTCACACACGCTAGAGTCATTCTTTAATGATAAGGCAGGTAAATTTTATTCAGTGAAAATAAATAATGGGATGAAGGTAATAGGTTGTAACGAGAGAGAATCGTGTTCGTGGTATTTCAGAAAACGTTTAATTTGAGCCCTGAAACTTCGAAGCTACAATCTCTCCAATTTAAACTGCAGGCAAGAATTCTGAATCTCGAAGCCGAATTGGAGCACCAGAAGTCGCAAAAAAGTATTCAAGAATACAAACGACAGGACAGCAAATTGTCCGAATCATTGAAGAAGGAAGCGGAGCAGGCGAGGAAGGATGCCGAAAGATTGGAAAAGGAGTACGCGAGTGTCTCTGAAGAGAGAGACAAGACGAAAAACGAATTAGAAGACATGAGGCGAATGTACGCTGCTTTGGAAAGGCGCATGAAGGCTGGTATGTGTATATTTCAATATTCTTAAATCGTTGATAACATTTTCTGCCCTAATGCTGCATAAATTAACCACTAATGCTTCTTTTGCTGACTGCGCTTCTTCTTCTTTTTCTCCTCGCATTTAGACTATTGTGAAGAATTCAAAGATAACGACGCAGTACTAGAATTATCAGATGAGAGCGAAGAATCGTCATTTTCAGGAATGGCTCTCGCAGGTTGTCCCAGCGCAAAGGACGTTGCGAGAATTGCTTCTCAAAAAAGTATCGATAAATCGCATCAATCAAACACGAGTGAGACTTCCGAAGAAGAGGAGGAAGAAGAAGAAAGTTCCGAAGAAGAATCATCAGACGAGGAAGAAGATCCAAAAGCTGCCGAAGAGAAACGACTTCAGCGGGAATTGAAATTACTGCAATCAAAAATTAAAAGTTTCAAGTAAAATTATTTCTTCTAAATAATTGTCACTCCCTTATTCTGTATCTTTAGTACAAATAATTATTATTTACCATTTTTGCAGAGATAAATCCGACAATGCAAGAAAAGAGAGGCACGCACTTAGAGAACAAATTAAACAACAAAATAAATTGCTCAAAGAGGAAAAGAAAAAATTTAAACGCTTGCAAAAGGAAGTGGACAAAATGGCTAAATTAATGGGCGATACTGAGGACGATGATGATGATGATGAAGAGGAGGAGGAACCCGAAGAAGAGGAGGAAAGTAACTCGGAGGACGAATCGGAATCTGAGGAATCTGAAGAAGAGGAGGAGGACGATGCACAAACTCCTTTGGCAAAGCAAAAGAATAATTTACAGGTAAGCAAAATATTGTTAATAACAAGCCTCGGATCGACTTTAACAAAAAAAAAACTTTTAACAAAAAAAAGTCGCTTTAGACGATTAAAAATAGGGAAAAAATCGATTATTTAATTTAGTGCTGTCACAAAAATCCAAATTAATCAAAAATTGAATAATTTTGCTAAATAAATATTCAAATGCTTCTTCTTACTTCTTATAAATAAAACTTTACTTCTTACTTCTTTACTTCTTATTTACTTCTTACTTCTTCATTAAGGAAATAAAATTATTTAAATTTCAACTTTTCAAATTTAATAATTTCTAAAAATTAAAGCTATAACACTTTTATAAATTTAATTATACTTTCTACACTTTTTAACTAAACTCATCTCTAAATCAATTATCAATAAGAATTTTACATCATTTTTTGCAATTTCTTCAAAAATTCAATTATTTAAATAAAAAAAATAAAATTTTTTATAATAATTTAAACAGTCCATTTTTCTATATAAAGATATTAATTAAGGTAGAACATTTTCAAAAATTTTAATAAAGAAATCCGTAAAAATTAACTTTTTAAAAATATTTCTCAATGATTTATTGAAAATACAAAAAGGTTTTTTAATTAAATACAATTAAAAAATGCCTAAAAAATTGAAATTTGGTCAAATCTTTTCAAAGCTGATTTAAAATAACTTAAATTTAGTAAAACATTCAAAAAATAATTCAAAATTTGTCAAAATCTTACGAAAAAGTAATTAATTTTTTGAAAATATAAAAAACTTAATGAAATTTTTCAAAGAATTTTAATTATAAATAAATTATTTCTGAAAAATTATATAGTAGTGCAGTATAAAAAATACAACTTTTATAATAATTTGAATCTTACATTTTTCTATTTAAAAATATTAATTAAGGTACATTTTCAAAAATTTTAATAAATAAATATTTCTAAATAATTTATTGAAAATAGAAAAAAGTTTGACAATTAAATACAATTAAAAAAATGTCTAAAAAACTGAAATTTGGTCAAATCTTTTCAAAACTAATTTAAATTTAGTAAAACATTTAAAAATAATTCAAAATTTGTCAAAATCTTACGAAAAATAATTAAGTTTTTTAAAAATATAAAAAAATAAATGAAATTTTTCAATGAATTTTAATTATAAATAAATTATTTCTGAAAAATTATAAAGTAGTACTGCGTATAAAAAATCCAATTCTTTATAATAATTTGAACCTTACATTTTTCTATTCAAAGATATTAATTAAAATAGAACATTTTCCAAAATTATAATAAAGAAATATTTCGAAATAATTTATTGAAAATACAAAAAAAGTTTTACAATGAAATACAATTAACAATTTTCTTTAATTAAAAAATGTCTAAAAAACTGAAATTTCGTCAAATCTTTTCAAAACTAATTTAAATTTAGTAAAACATTTAAAAAATAATTCAAAATTTGTCAAAATCTTTTGAAAAATAATTAAGTTTTATGAAAATATAAAAAAATAAATCAAATTTTTCAAAAAATCGTAATTATAAATAAATTAGTTCTGAAAAATTCTAAAGTAGCAAATTTAAAAAAAAAATTTATTTACTTTACTCGAAGGTAATCGAGTCTTAAAAAATTGTAATAAAACAATTGTAAGAATTATTTTTTCATAAATATTGTAATTTATAATTTTTCAAAAATAATTGAAGAAGTTTTATATAATTTAAAACAAAATTGTTTTTTAATCTTTTGTCTAGAATTTTAATTGAAAATTTGCAATATATGATTATTTTTTCCAAAATGTTGAAAATAATTTTGAACAATTTTAATTTTATTACCTTGTGTATGAATTATAATTTTCGGAAATATTGAAAATAATTGAATTTAAAACAATTAGAGCGTAATAATTCGGAGAATTATTCTTTTCTAAATTATTTTAATATTATTTTTAAAACCTATTTTTCGTTAATTTTCATTTTTACTGAAGCTACACTTGAAGATTGTTTCTTAAAATTTTTGATAATTTAATATTATTTGAAAAATTTTCAATTAAAATTCTTTAAAAGTTAATTTTCAAAAATTGGAATAAAACACTTGAAAAGATGATTTAGTTTTAATTAAATTTTACAGTATTTTAATTATTCAAAATCCTTTTAATTGTAATATTTTGAAACATTTAATTGGAAAACCGATTGAAAAATAAACATCCAAAAGTTTGTCTATAATATAAGTTCTACTTTGCACGACATAAAAATCAAAATAAGTTGCATTTAATACCAAAAGTATTGTATTTTTGTGCAAAATTTGGAAGAAAAGTCGAAAAAGTCGCAATTTTTTAATAAAAGTCGACAAAAGTCGCGCATTATCTGAAAATAGTCGAAAAAAGTCGAAAAAGTCATAATATCCGAGGCCTGTAATAAACATTCCAAGAATGGTTTGATAATAAAAATACACATTTTTCTAGGCTCAAACGAAAAGATACGAAAATCGTCTCGCAGCTCTCAAAAAAGGTAACTACCTCCTAAAAGCTCAAGTAGATCGTCTAAAAGACGATTTAGCGAAACAACGCGAAGAAAGTCTTTCCTTGCAAGAAGATCTAGACTCTGTGTTAGCCGAGTTAGGTTAGAGGATAAAAAAGATTTTCCTTAAACCAAGTGCCTTTCAATATCTCGATGACCCGTACAAGTGAAACACATAATTTACGAAAATTAGTTTTCCTTAATGTCACTTAATTATTCTTAAAATTCAAACTAGAGAAAAATACAAAATTTGATCATTAAAGCTTAATTTACCCTAAATTAAATTTTATTTCTCTTTTTATATGGCTTTTTTTATATTAAAATATGACAAGATTTTTAAAACAGCCTAAAAAAATACTATTCAAATGAATAACATTTTATCTATTTGTTTTCGAGAGTGTTTTCTAATTACTCCCTTGAATAATGTGTTTCCATTCAAAAGCCATCGACTTTAATAATCACCTTAAACACGATTCATAAAATTAATTGCTAATTTTGAAAATCAATTCTTATTTTACCGAATTATTTATCAATATAATTTAATTGGCTACAAAAGTTGATTCCAAAAGTGTCAAATAATATTCCTTTCAATATAGATTTTTCCAAATTTTGTTCTTTAATTAATTAATTAATTAATTAATTAATTAATTAATCGGAAACTGCATTCAAAAAGTGTACTAAAAAATCTTTTTTTTCTTAATTGTTTTCCTTTATAGAAAAAAAATATTTTCTCCTACAATGAGAATGTAAAAATAAACAAACAAGTTACTTAAATTGTGCTTGTTTTATTGAAATTATAATTCTGCTTTGCGATTTTTTCGTCAAAATTGAAAGTTAGCACTTCTGGAACTAACTTTCTTTAATATAATAATTGTCCTCAATGTATGTTATGGAAGAGTTGGTATTATTAAACCACTTAAATTTTTTTTTTTTTTGAGAAATGAATAAAATTTTCATAAGGTTTGAAGAGTTCTTTTTATGGAATTTTTCAAAAAATTTAAGAATTCTGCGCGATAACGAGTGATTTAATAATATCCACTCTTCCCCTTCATACATGTTAAAAACACATAAAATACTTGCACATTTGACGGTTAAAATCAAAAAACATCCCACATAGCACTTCATTTTATATATCGAGAGATTGGTAACAAGATTGCTTCAATACTTTAATACAGTGGAAATATAATGTAAATTTCATGAGGATTTTACATCAAAAAGTTTGTTAAATCTAATTATAAAAAAAATTAACGTATATTTTAAGAGAACAAAAAAACACTACTGTATATTGGTTTTGTTATTGAATTGTAAAATATTTTTTAATAAAGGCAATTTTTAACTAATTGTCTAAATTCAGTTGTAAATATTTTCATTTTTATGTAGGTTATGTTGTTATAACAAATTCAAAAGGTACTTACATATTAAACTTCCTTTGATGCTTATTTGATATGTAAAGAACAATTTTCAACACTTTAATAATTCATGCAATTCAGCATTATCATTTTCAACACAACAACATTCGGTATTTTAATCCTTTTTCGAAGTATAAAATTTCTTTCTTTGTTGATTTTGTTTTTTTACTGTTTTTTTTCTACAAAGTAGCAGCAAAAACGTAGGTAGTCAAGTATTTTTAAATTGTTTAATTATGTTTTCTCAACATCACGGATGTTTCCAAGGAAACCTGTGAAAAGGAAACAATTGTATCAGGTTGAATCCACAATAAAGAAATTTTGCATTGTTTAAAATATCATAAGGGTGCAATTACACCTTTGTCGATAGAAAAATTTTTTGCCGAAAGCACGTTGTAACGGTGTTTCTGCAATAGCGCGTTAGGGGTAAAAATTGTCCAGAATGGAAAATCTATATTGGTGTAAGAGAGACAGTGTATGTGTCTCTCTCAGGAAATTCAGTGTTCACTTGTGACTGCACCTTTATTCTGCCTTGACCTTGACAGTTTATTTTATACGTTCATGGTGATAAAAAAGGGTTATTGTGCAAGCACCCTAAAGACCTTTGTTTATTTTCTACTTTGCTTTTGTGAATGATTTTTCAACAAAATTCTACCTCTTTTCTTCACGAAAAAATGATTAACAGGTTGAAATTTTGCACATCAAAAACGACATAAACTTTATTATAATCTATAGAGTACACTTTTGAAAACTTACTACGAATGAAGTTTATGACAAGACTAAAATGAAAGTTTGCATTTACTGCAACAGCAAAAATGATGGTGATATTACATTTCATAAGTGAGTATTTCCGTTTATTAAATGTGAATTTCGTTTAAAGAGACGTAAAAATAATTACTTGCAATCATTCTTAAATTGCGAAACTTCAACATAATATGTCATTTTACTTGCTAGTAAAATAGATATAATTTTCATTTACTAAATAATATAATTTTTAATTTTTTACTAAATAATATAATTTTTAATTATTTACTAAATATAATAATTTTCAATTGTTCACTAACTAATTAAAAATTATATCTCTGTTTATAATTTATTTTAAGAATTCCTAGTGACAAAGTACGTCGACAAAAATGGTTGAATGCAATTAAACTACCAGAAGAGAGAATTGATAAAAAAAGTTATTTATGCAGTAAACACTTTGAGGACAATACTTTCTGTTGTCAAGTTGTAAACAAGGTAGTTCATAGATTTTTACACATTGATGCCGTACCGAGTATATTTACAGAAAATCACAGGTAAATTATTAAAAACGATTTCAAAAACTTTGAATTTAACAATGTTTTTTTTCCTGTACACTTGAAAATGTGCATCATCATTTTTGATTATAGCGGTACTGTGAAGAATGAAAGTGGTTCACCATTAATTTCCATGAGTAATGAAAAAGAAGATGAGAAAGACGAAGAGTAAGTTGAAAATGATCTTCAACAATATCTGATTAATATCGTTCTATTTATTTCTATTCATGTTTCTAAAAAAAAATGTTATTTACAGTTATTATTTCTACAAAATAGAAAATGGAATCATTAAAAGATATTTGAAGAATAATTTAAAGTCTCCAGATTTTGTATCAACAAGGTATTTTTTTGTTATTTTTTGATACTTTTGTGGCTTATATCTTTAATTTAAATATTGTATTTAACAAATGTGCTTCTTTTAATTCAACACATGACAGCCAAGAAAACATTCATGAATCGACTGAAAATACTTTGAACAAAAATATTAACACCGAGAGTGTAGAATCAAAGACGAAACTATTTATAAAAGACACTCAAGTTTCACCTAATCGAATTGGGTACGTAAAATCGAATTGTGAAACTTTACGAATGAAAGGAAATTTAATAAATAAAACCGTTTTCAGAAATGAATATTCAAAAAACGTCAACTGTGATTTAAAATTTAGTGAATTTAACGATCATATCGGTTCAAATATTACGATAGACTCTGAAGAAATACCGTTCGATCAAATTGAGTTCTCCAATGTGTAAGTTACTCTAAAAGTACAATTTTAATTTTTTTCCCCCTTTATATTTCATGTGACCTTTTTTTTTCTTCATTTTATACAGAAATAGAACGAACGAAGTAGAATTTACTGATTGTGAATCAGAATCCTCAAAACTCAATCATGAGACAACTAGTGATATAGAAAATTTAGAAATAAAAATCAAGGAAAACAAAGTCGACAAATTGTACGTAAATTTTCTGCTTTATTCTTTGACATCTAGAAATTTATTCTTCTATAAATTATTTTCAATATTTTACTAACTTACAGATGTAATACCGTAAACCGTAGTAAAGAAGAATTAAATAAAGAGAACGATAAGAGTGCAACAATAGATCATGATGACAGAAAGAATTCCGAAGTGCAAGACAATTACGTAAAAAGTTTACTTTACGGCTACTTGAAGAAAAATAAGAACTGTGAAATAAATTTGAAAAATACAGAATTGAGATTAACGGAACTTTTCAAGAGGATTTTAAATCATATCGAACTTCTTGAAAGGAAATTAGAAGATTCTAATGAAAGAAATAGACAATACGAAAAACAAATTGAAGAATTAAAGAACTTGTTAGAGTGAGTTATTGACAAAGATAAATTTAAAATATTTAGTTCGTCATTTATTATTCTAAGTTGTAAATATTGAATAATAACTAAAAAGAATATTTTTTTTAAACTCTACCCAATAAGTTTATTTATTATAAAAATAAAAGAAATTAATCTTTATTAGCCATCGCTGAAAAATGTAAATTTCCACCGACTTATTTGTTATCTTTAACATGTTATAATTATGATTTAATTGTTTTACTCTAATTTGTACAATAAAACGAAAGTATTATTTTTTAAATTTCATTTTTAAATTTTATTTCAATAATTTATTTTTAAATTAATTTAGAAAATTAATTTGTAAAATTAATTAGTAAAATTAATTTGTAAAATTAATTAGTAAAATTAATTTATAAAATTAATTAGTAAAATTAATTTGCAAAATTAATTAGTAAAATTAATTTGCAAAATTATTTAGTAAAATTAATTTTTAAAGTTAATTTGTATACAAAGGACAGTTTATTAACAAACCAATCATTTTATTTCGTAATTTTTGAATATTTATTATAAAATACGTAATTTGAAAAGCTTATCTTACATATATAACAATATTTTATTTACATGAGTATGTTTGAGTTAGTAGAAATGTCGATGACTTACAAATAGAAAACCAGTTGTCAATTATTTTTAAAATAATTCTAAAGCACCATTAAAGCACAAAATAAATAATTGAATACCAAAAAAATTACAAAATCATTTTTTTTTCAAAAACTTGTTGACTAAAATAAATAAAAACTTCTATTTTTGTTATAAACTGGCTAACATGGCCAAAAGATAAGTCTCAAAAACTGTTTTTTAAATATTTGCTAAAAAAAACGTTTTTTTAAATGTTAAAACGCTTAAAAACGGTAGTAAAAATTTGATGAATGAGTTTCACAACTGCAATTTTGTGTCTCTCAAATGAGATGTAATAATTTAAAAAAACGTTTTTCTCGAGATATTTATAAGAACATTTTTTTACACGCATTTGTAAAAAATCGAAAATTTTCGGCATTGCTTCAAAAAGGAAGCAATAATATTATAATAATAATACTAATAATAATCTTAGAATTTTCGTAACTTATATTTAGGATTTAAATATCGTTTTTAATTTTAGTGCTTAAAAATAATTTCGATAATGTCATGCAATTTAAATTTACAGGCCTCGGATCGACTTTAACCAGCAAAAAAAGTCGCTTTAGTCGATTAAAAATAGAAAAAAAAGTCGAAAAAGTCGTTTATTTAATTCAGTTTTGTCACAAAAATTTAAATTAACAACTTGTATAATTTTGCTCAATAAATATTTAAATACTTCTTATCGCTTTATTCACAAGAAATAAAATTTGAAAAATTTCAACTTGTGAAATTTAATAATTTCTAAACATTAAAACTACAACTCTACCATGAAATCAATTATTTTCTACAATTTTTAACTAAACTTCATCCCTAAATCAATTATCCACAAGATTCTTAATCATTTTTTGCATTTTCTTAGAAAATTGAATTATTTAAATTAAAAAATTCCAATTTTTTATAATAATTAAAGTAGAATATTTTCAAAAATTTTAATAAAAACATTCGTAAAATTAACTTTTTAAAAATATTTCTGAATAATTTTTTTAAATACAAAAAGTTTTACAATTAAATACAATTAAAAAATGTCCAAAAAATTGAAATTTGGAAAATGTTTTTCAAAACAAATTCAAATTTAATAAAATTTTTCAAAAATAATTCCAAATTTTTACAAAAACTTTTAAAGATAAGTGAGTTTTTTAAAAATGTAAAAAAATTTTTCAAGAATTTTAATTATAAATAAATTATTTCTGAAAAATTTTAAAGTATAGTAAGTTTTTAAAAATTTTAATTTACTTTATTCAAAGGTAATTGAATCTTAAAAAATTATGATAAAACAATTCTAAGAATTAGTTTTTTTTTATAAATATTGTAATGTAATTTTTCGAAAATAATTGAAGAATTATTGTGAAAATAAATTTTTTTTTTTTGAAGAATTTTAATTGCAAATTTTGAATAATTGATTATTTTCTCACAAAATGTTAAAAAACATTTGTTGTTTTGAAAAATTTAACTTTTATTATTTTATTATTATTTATTATTTTATTATTTTTTTTTTTAGAATGAATTTGAATTTTCGGAAATATTGAAAATAATTGAATTTTAAAAAATTGGATCGTAATAATTGAGAGAATTACTTTTTTCAAAACTATTTTAATATTATTTTTAAAACCCATTTTTCATTAATTTTCATTTTTATTAAATTTACACTTGAAAATTATTCATTAAAATTTTTGAGAATTTAATATTATTTACAAAATTTTCATTTAAAATTCTTGAAAAGATTTTATAGATTAAATTAAATTTAACAGAATTTCAATTATTCAAAATCTTTTTAATTATAATATTTTAATCATTTAATTAGAAAACTTATTGAAAAATAAATTTTCAAAGATTCGTTTATAGTTATACTTTTCAGTTTTCACGTTATAAAAATAGAAATAAGTTAAATTTTGTCGCAAAATTTGGTATAGAAAAGTCGAAAAAGTCGCAATTTTTTTTAAGAAAAGTCGATAAAAGTCGCTTTATTTCAAAATAGTCGAAACAGTCATAATATCCGAGGCCTGAAATTTAATAGTCTCTTGTCAATTGCTCCTAAATGTAAAAATTAACATAAATATTGATACTTTGACTAGATTCCATTAACTTAGTTTCAATTTCAAATTAACAATAATGCATAGGAGAAAAATTGATTGATTTATTTTAGCCATATATTCACCTGACATCACATTTTCCTGCTGACTTTCGCTATTGAAACTATTCGGAAGATTGTAACAAATTCTATTGATTTCATTCGGAGGGACATTATGATAAACTATTCTATCTTCCAGAGGTTGAACAGGTCGGAAATTGTGAGTTAATTTTTGCCCTGCAGTACTTCTGATTCGTCGAAATGCTTCAACCTGAAAGTGAGGATAATTGCGACTTAATATACGCTTTTATAAATTTAAATAATAGAGCACGTTATACGCGTAATGAGGAAAAATTCAAAGTTTACTTATGAGTGTTTTTGAAAACAATTATTACTTGATTATGAGATAGTTGTAGAGGTTCTTTGAAGTCAATCCACGTGACCGCTTCAGTGCAAGGAGGAGTCGTAAGCGATCCATTGTATGTAAAGTAATTCTGTAAATTCAAATTCCTAGGCTGAAGATAATCTCCCAGATGTAGGGGATATCGGAATCGACCTTTTGAATCTAAATTTTCCACCAGTGGCAGAATGGAAATAATTTGATTATAGGATAAATTTGGTCTGGCAGCAATCTGAAAGGAAAAAGAAAATTCAAATTCAATTTGAAAATCTTCAAGGTTCTGTTGAACCCACTTACCTCGAAGAAGTATGCAAGCACCGTAAGACCGTCAGTATGATGAATAGCTTCGATCATTGTTTTATATTCTTCTTTGAAGAAAACGGCATGAAGTTCCATAGCGAAAGAATGATTATTTATCAAATCTTCAGAGCCCTCAGCGTCATTTTCGCCCCAGTGGAAGTGCATTTGTTCAAAAACGTAAATGTCATTTTTCAAAGGTCCCCCGGAGACGCGAGCGGGAACCGTTGCGTTCATCACCAGCATAACTGAAAAATAGATTTTTATTTGAAAGAAATGTGTCAATTTCATATAGCAGAAAATTTATTTTTTTTTTACCAGTGTGTCCATTGTTTGTAATCTCAGTGACTCGAGGATGTTGGAGTCCGGAAAATCTCAAGGGAGGAAAACTGATATTTCTCACTTGATGTTCTTCAATATTAATTGGAGATTGGTGCTTTCCCACACATGTATGAAAATCCTCGCCCCAATGTGATGGCCCTGAAATTTATTCAAATAATTATGTAAAAAATTCTAAAAAATCAAATTTAGTATTTAGTATTTATAATTTTTTACCATTTATTCCCGAATATCCAAAATCTCGATGACCATAGGTAATATCTACAAAAAGAATGACATGCCATTTAAAGAGGAAAAATATTTCATCGATATACATTCATAATATCATAAACGATTTACGATCATCTAATACCAGAAAATCTAAAACTTCTTTTCATTCTGATGAAATTTTTTCTTTTAAACTCTTATTGCGAATTATATTTAATATTGGTGATTTCTTAGAAGATAAAAATTACCGCCAGCAGCCTTGAATTAGTCATTACATAATTTTTGCAATTCCAAGATAAATAATCAATCAAAATCTGTATTCATTAAACATAATTGACATTTATATAATTAATAAAGGAAGAAAAGGGAATTATTCGAAATTTGAAAAAGGTTGAATACAGTTCATTTTTAAATAATATTTAAAGCTAAATATTTATTAATAGAACTCATTTGACAGTTTCAAGTGCAAGTGCAAATAGAAACTTTTTCCTTAACAATAAAAAGTAAAAACGATGACTAAAATATTTTTTGGCAATTTAAAAAATACAAGAATAACAAATTTAAATACAACAAATGGATAAATTAGTCAGCTACTATATTTACTATCAATATATTTTAGAAAATTTACAAATAATAATAAAAAAGACGCAAAAAGGAAGCAATTATCGTTCGTACGTTAATTTTCCTATTAGTTTTCTTTCCTTAAACTTTGTCTCATTTTTTTTTTAAAACTTCTTTTCATGAAGAAGGTCAATATCATTTTATTGCTCGATTTAAGCAGAACAATGTAAGAATGTGTGTTAGAATTTTTGGAATTTTCTATCAATAGATGCGTGCATTCCATCAAATGAAACTTGTTTAAAAAATCTGTTCTCTACCATGTGTACAATTTATACGACTTCGCAAATTAAATTTTCTAAATATTTACATCTTAAAGCAATTAAAAAATTGAGAACAACACTATGCTATGAGTTTTAATTAATAATAATAATAATAATAATAATAAAAAGCAAAGAAACAATTTAGTGAATCCGTTTCTTTAAAACAAAGATATATGAAGGAAACGTGAATTTAACAGGTCCTTGAGTCTAATTCGTCTGGCTATATGCTTAATTTAATATATACAAAAAAATTCTGTCCATCAAGGCTCACAAGAGGACGTGAGCGGACTATGAATTTCATATATAATATATATTATATTTCTCATTTAAAATTAACATTAAAGTTCATATTTTAAATGTATTTATTTAATTATGTGCTTATTTAAGTAAACGTAAAATTTACAATACCAAACGTTATTAAAATTGATAACAATTATTTATTTTTTGTTTTGCAAATAGAAACCGCGAATACTGGAAAAAAAATTTATTTGATTCAAATAACCGATTAGTTGATTATTATCAAATAAATATTTACTTGAATAAAGTAAATAATTACTTGAATCAAATAAATATTTACTTGAATCAAATAAATATTTACTTGAATCAAATAATTTTTATTTGAATCAATTAAATAATATTTGCTTTAAATACTGAAATATTTAATTCAATTAAATAATATTTGCTTTGAATACTGAAATATTTAATTCAATTAAATAATATTTGCTTTAAATACTGAAATATTTAATTCAATTAAATAATATTTGCTTTAAATACTGAAATATTTAATTCAAATACAATTTATTTTCTTTAAATACTGAAATATTTAATTCAAATACAATTTATTTGATTTAAATAAAAATTATTTGATTCAAGTAAATATTTATTTGATAATAGTTAAATAATCCGTTATTTGAATCAAATAAATTTTTTTTTCCTGTGTATAACAAAAAATTTTAATTCATTGCAAAAAATAGGGGAAGTTTGTAAATCTGCAATCTTCGGCTAAGCGGCAAGAAAAGAATCAATTCTTTTCTTATTATTATTATTTAATATAAATTAATTTATTATTTGCAATTTTTATTTTTTTTATCCACAGAAACTTTAGTTTTAACGATAAAATAAAATTTATTTGAGTTAAAAGTAAAAGTTCAATTTTCTACAGAGCCAGATAAATTGTTTATTTATTTATTTCAATAAAAAATTTTATTCGAAACAAATAAAATATTTAGTAGGCCGTTTATTTGCCTGGTATTGTGTACTCCGAGAAATTACACGGTATAACAAAAGTTAATATCACAATACAGAGTTTCACTTTCTTGCGACATTAATAAAAAGATCTTGAAGAGAAAATTCTTATCTTCACAAAATTAATTTATTATTTCATTTTTCATTAGCTGAAAAGTATTGTATTTCAAAGAAAAAAAAAAATACCGTTGAAAAATCCTTATTCCTCTAAAAAAAAATACCGTAAAATAATAACTGAACAAAACTATCAATTTTTATTCAATTTAGTTTTTTTTAAGAAAATAGTATTATTCCACCAATTGAAAAAATGTCATCTTAAATCTATTTTACAGAATAAAAATATTTAGAAAGAATTTGAATTTTTTTGAATTTTCACATCTAATAGGTATTTGAATTCAAATAAACATTTTTGGAATAAAAACACGGAAAACTGAATTAAATAATTTTGTTTAAATAACTATTAAATAATTTTCTTTATTTACTAAATAAATGAATAAATAAATGCGTGTATTTTTACAAATAAATGCATTCGGTTATTTAGAAATAAAAAAAAAAATTTTTTTAATTTGACTTACGTATAACTGTAATAGCGAGAAGAAAGAGAGCCGAAGAAATCATTATAAACACCAGCGACTGACCATAGACAGAGAGTGACTGAACTATCGTTCAAAAGGTAAAAAGGATATAGTAACTAACAACTATATCTATGTCAGTTATCACAACATCTATTTTATATTTTACATAAGAGTCAGAAATTTATTTAATTTATTTTTTTTTTGTTTACCTACCTTGTAATAAAATTAATATTTTTTCACAAATAAATGCATAGGAAAAAATTAAAAATAAACAATATTTACACTTACCTGTGTAATTTATTTTTATAAATTCTAATTATATATTTTGTCCAATCATAACAAGAAGTGTTATATTTATAGATAAAGGCAATTATTACAGGATAATAAGATATAATCTATATTGTCAACTGATATGCCACGCAATATTATAAAAGGAAAACAAATTTTTATTGTGAAAAATCATGTTGCATTCAATTTGACGTGATTATCAAGTTGGATAATACGTAACAGTTTCCGGTTTTTTATTTTGCTGTTTTAAACCTTTTGATTTTTGTAGGATATTGACATTTTATACAATTGATTTTTCCTTTGATTTAAAAAAAAAAAGGAAATCTGTTTCTAAGAATAACTGAATTCAATTTGTAAAACGAGAAGCTGTGTCAATTATTTTACGAAAAATTTTTGTCTGAGATGCACTTTTTCACCCGAAGTTATTTTTTGGCACTTTTACTATCAGCCACTGAATTAAAATATTAGTTATAGTTTAACTAATATAAATTATTAACTATAGTATTTTCTGGAAGAACAAATAGAAATCACAAATTTTTAAGCTAAAAAAAACAATTTGCAAATAATTTAAATTTTCTACCACATCGTTTGTATCGGAATCTTTTAAAAACAATTCGATTTTAACGTTGCGTCTTATTTTCTCTTCAGAAAATTGTTCTTGACAACTTACGGATTTTTTTAACACAAACACGCACTTTTGAAAATAAACTTATTTGTGTAAAAAAAATATGCGTAGAAAAGAGACGTAGAAAATTTTCATTATAAGGACTTTCTAGAATAGATTTATTTTTGAGAACGTAAAAGTAATCGTAATCGTAAAAATGCGAATTAGAATCAAATGACATTTAAGTATCTGTCCAGTTTGTTTTTGTTTGGACAGTCCAATTTACGAAATATAATTTGGTTTAATTTTTTTCTGACAATTAATATTTCATCTTCTAGAAAAATTAATAACAAAAATTTTTTTTTTAAATGTCATTTGATTTTTTTTGTCTGCAATCCTTTGGGCAAACGTTCTTAAATAGTACAAGAATTTACTTATGTTTGATTTTATTAAAATTACTGCCACCGCAGTAATTATGCAAAATTCAGATTAAGAGTAATTTTCACTTTCATACATAAACTATTTCAGGGGTTATGTTTTAATACATTGTTCGAGATAATTAAATTAATATAAACAAGTGACAAAGTACATACATTGTTTATGAAAAAAGTCGGTGTCATCGTCATGTCGATGTAAAATTCCGTATAAAGAGATGGATCTGCCTTCCTTCGATATCGTCGCACTTTTTCAAAACTACCTAACACTTTATTTTTAACTACTTCTATTTTAAAAAACAGAAATAAATATTCTTTATAAATGGTTATGTTTATATGTACACAAATATCACGTGTTCTTGAACTTTTAAATCCGCACTTTAAATCGTTTTTTGATCTACAGAGGCGCTGTAGAGAAATAACCATAGATATGAAAATGTATAAGAAAGGGCACTAGCTTCTGTAAGGCGGAGTCCACAATGTTTTGCGTTTACGGGTCTTTTTACTACTTCATGGTTGGTGTACAATAGAAATGTAACAGAAATCGTAATCCACAATCGCAAACGAAAGGAATGAGTTAGAAAAGGATAGATCACAGTTTATCCTTCTCTAATTCATTCTTCCGTTTAAGATTGCGATGTCTGAATATAAAAATAACTATCAACAACTATGCACAATAAATTCGGAAAATTTCTTTATTTTTAATATCAAAGAAAATAAAAAAAACCTATTGTGTACCCAGCCTTATATTCCTACAGCCATAAAATAAATGCGCAATATTCAAATTCGAAATTAGAATTTTTAATATTTACTTTTTCAATGGAACTTGTAGACTGAAAAATAGGCAGACAAATTCTTTTGATTTCACTGTGTGCATCGAATTTCTCAGGCTAGTTGGACATTGATTTGAAGACATAACTTTAATACTAATAATGAAATATCAGTAAAATAGAAGTTTGAATAATAATACAGAAACCCCCATTTTGTTTTTAGGGGAGTTTGTGTCCTACTTTTCAAAAAAGAGAGATGACGATAAAATTAAAGGGATGAAGATGTTATCACTTTATTGTGTGATATATCAATCCTGTAGTACATAATTTACACGTTCTGTGTGACATCGCCTTATTCAATATAATTGAATGTTTAATTGTGAATTGTGTTAATACAGCATTTGTGAATTGTTATCTTATTATTATCTTTACTTAAATCGGACAAAAAAAGAAGAGAAAAAGTATATATGTATATAGTTCTGACAGGTTGTGTCAATAAGAATTTTCCTGAAAAGAGCTAAAAATCAGTTACTATATTGTAAATATTTTTTCTGAAAATATGTTTCTTGATCGCAGAGAATTATCAGGTATGTTAGTTTATGATACTTTTTTCTATCGTCGCATATGAAGATGAGTCCAAAAGGTTTTAGGTTTTTATTTAGAGAAATATATCTTTTGATAGTAAATAAATAAATAGTTGATTCATGGAAAAAATGTCATGTTTTACATGTTTTTATTTTTAAACAAATTTTTCTAACATAAAAATGTTAAAATTTACCAACTGTATGAGGTTAACTTTGTGTTATAACATGCATTTAGTTCTTGCTTTATATGTAGGTTAGTCAAAGTACTGCATTGTAGAAAACAGGTAGATATTATTTTTACTTAACAATTGAGTAATAATTCAATTTTTATAATTTATGTATGCGATTTTAAACAACTTGAGGGATATTAAAGTGAAAATTTCGTGTAATGATGCAAAACAGAAAACAATGTTTAAATGATCGGCAATATATGATTTATTGTAAAATTAATTTTATTTAGTCACGAATTTTGTGTTTTGAAAAATTGTTTTTTATTTACTATTTACAGTTAAATCCAAATATAGCAGTCTGATGAAAACTAATGCATTCGAGGACTTAAATTTCATTTATCATCCAGATACAGCACAGTGGAATGATTGCAATAAATTGAATGCAATATAATTAAATGCACTTGCTACGAATCTTTTGAAAGTGATATAATTCTTCAAGGGTGGATACTTCTAATATTCGGAAAAATGTAATAATTATATAAATAGATCTACATGTATATGTATAGTTAGAGTATACATATATATTAAAATAAAAAAATAGAATCTTCCTGAATGTACAGGCATGATTGAAAAAAAAATCATTCGAGCGGTATGTATAAAATTCAAAAGCTTTTAAAATTATTTCCCCTAAAGTTTTGAAGGCAAAATAGAACGTTTTACTAACACCGAAAATGATAAATGCAAAATTATTTCTCTTAAATAAGATTTCATTACTTTAATATACAAAATAAGGTATAAATGCATTTAAGTAAGAAAAATATTGTTCATTTAAAGCTTCAAAACTTTGGAATTATTAAATTTCGTTAAAAAAAAAATTTTTCTTACACAATTTACTCAATTCATTTCAATCATTCGTTTTATCTTTTTAAATTAGCACTGTAAACGATTTTATTTTATTGTTCAAGAAAATTGGATTTAAAAATTTTAGTTTTCTTTTGGTTATCTTTTTTTAGTTTATGAATTGGTTAAAATTAGGGTGAGCACATACTTATCTGTCAACACACGTGAAGATGGCAATCGGAAGCATTATTTGTGGAGCAAATACTCCAAAAGTGAAGCGAAAAAAAATTAAGGTATATTTTTTTTAATTTCTGTTTTTCCCTTATCTCTGGAAAACAGATTTATGATGCTGATAATTAATAGAAACTTGACGAATTTAAAGTATTTCTTAAAACTAAGTATGTGCTGCGAGTAAACCCTTACTCACAAATTTATTTTAATTTAGAAAAAAAGAAATTTATTTGAAAATTTAATTTAAAAAAAGTCAAAATTATGAAAAAAAGAAAGATTTTACGAAAAACTTATTTTTTAGTTTATTTTTAAGCACACAGCATTTTTTAATTCATTTTTGCACAAATTCATGAATATTTTCTTTGGTAAACCAGGAAAATTAGTTTAATTAATTTATTTCTTTAACTATTTTAAGATATTTATTAATATTTATTAATATTTGTATAATATTTCAGACAACAGAGCGTAGTTGGATAGAGGCAACCTTTCAAAAAAGAGAATGCACAAAATTTATTCCAAGTGCGAAAGATGAGCACAGGTAACGGAATTTAATTTCATGATGATTCGTTTGAAATTAAATTACATTTACGTACAACGTTATTTAAATGTTAAATTGTGAAAAATATTAGAGTAGCGGAAAAATTTCTATCTCTTTCGAATTTAGTATTCCAAGGATTTTCAAGAATGATTCAGATGAAATAAATTTGATGTAGATAAATTTAATTTGATGTAGATAATTTATTCAAGTCAAACATTGCAAATTGGTTCTTATTAGCTTGCATTTTTCAAATGAATGTGCTTAAAGAAAAAATTTATTAAGAATATTCTTGACGAAATGTTTAATTAAAAGCCTTGGTGCAATTTATTTTCTAAATACTAAATTCGAAAAAGTAAGAAAATTTACAAGTATTTAACAACAATTTTCAAAAGTTTAACAATTTTACAATTTTCAATGTTTATATAAATATTTTATATACAGTGTGAATAAAATCGGTCGGATTTTAAAATTTAATCGGCAAATGTGACGAGGACACTCTTATGCGTCGTTCCATTATCACCTTAGTTGCAACTTCTTCATTAGTTCGCTGTTCTTACTGTATATATAATACGTATATTCTATTGTTCAACTCTTTCTTATCTCTGCAACATATTTAGCTTGTATAATAATTGCTTAGAATCACAACGCAACTGTTTTGTAATTATCATTTCTATTTTTCATGACTTTCATTTTACTATTAAAATTTTAAAAAATGTAACAATATTTTGTCATTTTATAATTTAAATGTTTATTTCGAAGTTTTTCAATTTTTTTTTTGCTACTGTCGATTCATTTATTCATTCATTTCTGTTTGATTTACTTTTCTTTTCTTCATTACGTTTATAGGTTTGAAGAAGTACAGGGAGATAAGAATGCAGAATACGACGTGATCACCACTTCCAGGTGAAGTGAACAAATTTCATTCAAAACATACAAATTTTTATTGACACGACTCATTTAAGTTGTCATTGAAAACTATTCATTTATTGAAGAAAAAATAAGATTAAAAAATAAGACTAAAAAGTGAAATTAAAAAATAAGATTAAAAAATAAAATTAAAAAATAAAATTAAAAAATAAAATTTAAAAATAAAAATTAAAAATTAAAATTTAAAAATAAAATTTTAATTATTATAAAACTTGAAAATTAGATATAAAATTTATAAGCAAATCTAAAAAAAAATTTATATTAAATTGTATTATTAATTTTGATATCAAACATTTTTTGTTAATCTCGTGAAGCATTCATTGTCCATCATTTTTTTTTCGTAAATCATTTATTCAGTAGTAGCTTCAGATTTTTCGCATTTAAAATTTTTCGATTCAGCTTTCGATGTTTCCTTAAATTTCTTTAATGGAACATTTTTATTCTTATTAATATTATTCATGACAAATTGCTTTCAATCTGAATCATCTACTGCACGCAATTTTATTTTCATTGTTTCCGTATAGAAGAAATAAAAAAGTAATCTTAATTATTGCACTAGATCCACGAAATTGGTGGAATTTTTAAGTTTACTTATTTATTTGATGCAAAAAAACTGTGTCTTATTTACAGTGCAGGTTTAAAAGATGGTAATAAAACTAATATACGTAATATTTAATATTCAAGTAATCTATAACTTATGTTGAGAACTAATTGACAAATTTTACTTGTGTTTGCTTTCAAATTTTTGAATCAGTGGATTTTTTCAGATGCTGTTGTGGACATTCTTATACTCATCACTGTGGAAATGGAGCGGATGTTCAATCTTATTCAAACAGCATTGCCACCGAACAGGAACGAGAGCAATGGATTCCAGGAAAGAACACTCGTTCTTCAGCAACAGATGCGTATGGCACTATTGAATTTCAAGGGCTTCCTCATCCGACAAAAGCACAAGTACTTTTTGCGTTTAATTTTCCTTGCACTCAAAAGTTAGAAATTAATGCACTTTTATCAAGAGAACGAAAGAAAATTGTTTTTAGCTATTGTTTAGATATTCAAAATGAAAATTTAATTTCCCTTGCACTAAAAATTCAGAAAGTAATGTATTTTTTGAGAACAACAAACTTGTTTTAGTTATTGTTTAGTTATTGAAAATGAATTTTTGTTAGTATGTCAGATTGGCACACGACACTCGACCGGAGCCTATCGTTCAGTTATTGTGTCGTGAATGGAATTTAGGCTTGCCGAAACTTTTAATCACTGTTCATGGTGGTCGATCAAATTTCGATCTTCAACCAACTTTGAAAAAAGTTCTCCGCAAAGGTCTTTTGAAAGCGGCTAAAACAACTGGAGCTTGGATATTTACCGGAGGAACTAATACAGGTGATTATTTGTCTTCGTCACGTATAAACAAAAATTAATATTCAAAAAAACTTTTTTTAAACAGTTTTTTTTATCGTTATTCATTAATTCAATAATTGGCAAATTCAAGGAGTTACGAGGCAAGTGGGAGATGCTTTATTATTGGAACGAGCGCAGAGACAAGGCCGGGTAGTGAGTATTGGAATTGCTCCTTGGGGTGTTTTGGAAAAGAGTCATGAACTTGTGGGTCGTGGAAGAGAAATTCCTTACGATTCGCTTTCTTCTCCCTGGTAAGACTGTTATTTTTTACTCTTCTCTAAATTTAAATTAATTACAAACAATTCATTTAACTGATTTAAAAAATCAATCACTTATTAAAATATAGTATAAATAAAAAATTATCGAATTCAACTTCAAGTTGTTAAAGAATTGCTTTTTAATTTCTCTTCAATTACTCTTTAATTACTCTTTTTATTCTAGAGTCATAGATAAGATTTTTAATTTTCAAAGAGATTAAACTATTTACAGGTCTAAGTATGCAGTTTTGAACAATCGGCATTCTTATTTTCTCCTTGTCGACAATGGCACTGGTGGAAGATACGGTGCTGAAATTATACTTAGAAGAAAACTCGAAAAATATATATCCAATTTAAAACTTCAGCCTTGTGAGTATAATTACAATGTCAAAATTTACCATTAACACTAATTTTCTACAAAAAGATTTGTAATATTTTCAATGTGATTTAAAGATACACACAGTAGTATTCCCGTTGTTGCACTAGTAATAGAGGGAGGTACAAACACAATAAGATCAGTTTTGGAATATGTAACTGACGATCCTCCTGTTCCTGTCGTAGTTTGCGATGGATCCGGTCGAGCAGCCGATCTCATTGCTTTCATGCACAAGTAAAACTTGATTGACTATAATCATGAAAATAAATACACATAATTTTAATTGCTTGCATAAAATATAAAAATAAATAATAAATTAAAGCAAATTATCATAAATTTAAGCAAATAAATTGAAGCAAATTGAAAAGTAGTTTAACAAAATGTTTTTAAATATAGATATGCATCGGAGGAGGAAACAGAAGATGGAGAAGGCCCATTGGAGAGTATGAGGGAACATTTACTGGAGACAATTAAACGAACGTTCAAGGTTTCTGCAGAACAAGCAAATCAGCTTTATCTAGAGTTATTACAATGTGTTCGCAAAAAGAATTTGGTGAGGAATTTCTTTTAAAATTGTCTTGTTTTTATAAGAAAATAGTCGCTTTTAAGGAGAATTTAAAATGGTTTTTTTTATTGTTTTGTTAGATCACAGTGTTTAGGATATCACAAGACCGATCTCAAGAATTGGACCAGACAATACTAACAGCCTTATTTAAATCAAAACAATTATCGCCTGCCGAACAATTATCTCTTTCGTTAATATGGAACAGGGTGGATATTGCTCGCAGTGAAATTTTCGTCTACGGCCAAAAATGGCCTCCCGGTGCTTTGGAGCAAGCCATGATGCAGGCCCTACAGCACGATAGGATTGATTTTGTCAAATTGCTTTTAGAAAATGGAGTTTCAATGCGCAAATTTTTATCCATCCCACGCCTTGAAGAATTGTATAATACAGTAAGTATTTTATTGTTCCTTCTTTTGGTTAAATTCAAACAATTTTTTATTATTCAAAAGACGTTCATCACTAAAATAAAAATAAATAAAAATAAATAAAAATGTTTATAACTTTTAAAAAAAAATTTCTTCTTTGCAGAAAGAGGGCCCGTCAAATACTTTGGGCTACATTCTTCGGGACGTGAGACCGCACATACCTCGAGGGTACATGTACACTCTTCACGACATTGGTCTCGTGATAAATAAACTAATGGGCGGTGCTTATCGTTCTCAGTATACGAGAAAGGAATTTCGAATTCTTTACACGAGAGTAATGAAACGATCTGGAGGGTATCAGCAACATGCGCATCGTAATAGTTGTGCTTTAACTGGTCGATCTTTTTCCAGCTCTGGAGGAAAGTCGGGCGGATTAACAATGAGTCTGCTGGCAGAAACTCTACCAGCAACTCAAGACACTGCTCTTTTTGATTATCCTTTTAACGAATTGCTTATTTGGGCTGTGCTCACGAAACGTCAGCAAATGGCCCTGCTTATGTGGCAGCATGGCGAAGAAGCGTTGGCAAAGGCTTTGGTCGCTTTAAAATTGTACAAAGCCATGGCACATGAAGCCGCTGAGGACGATTTGGAAACTGAAGTTTATGACGAACTTCGAGGCTATGGCAAAGAGTTTGAAAATATAGGTAGTCATAATAATCTGATAATTGCTACTGTACAATATTTATTCAAAATAGGTGTTGAATTAGATATTTAAGGACAAAATTGCATAAATCTTTTCTATTTTAAGCTGTGGAGCTATTAGATTTTTGCTATCGGCAAGATGACGATCAAACGCAGCAACTCCTAACTTCTGAATTGAAAAATTGGTCTGGACAAACATGTCTTTCTCTTGCCGTGACGGCAAATCACAGAGCTTTATTAGCTCATCCATGTAGTCAAATTATATTAGCCGACCTGTGGATGGGTGGTCTTCGTACTCGTAAAAATACAAACTTGAAGGTTTGTTTTTTACTGATTCTTTTTTTTATTTAATATCAATAAGATGCAAAAAAGCTAATTTCATCTTCTTTGTCGACAGGTTGTTTTAGGATTGATGTGTCCCGTGTACATTACTAGATTGGAATTTAAAAGTCGCGAGGAATTGCAGTTGATGCCCCAAACGGAAGAAGAACATCTCATTGCTCTTGAAGATGAAAATGAGGACAGTGAATCTGAACATGGAACACCAGTTGGACCTGATGTTGAGGTAATTTATTTACATTTTTCCTTAAAAACGTGAATATGTGAGAATACCAGAAATTTAAAGATTTAATCCAATTTTATTATTAATTGTATTAATAGTATTAATAGTACAAAAAAAATACGTTTAATTATTCATTACGTCTATTTTGTACGCACTTTTTTTTACATATAGAGTCTCAAGGAAAAATACAATTCTAAAATGTTCTCGAAAGCAGCTAATGCTTTTATTCATACTTTTATTCACTCTCATTTAAGAGGATTAATTTCATTGTCTATCCGAATAGAAAAGTGACCATAATTTTATTCTTTTTTATTCTTTCTTCAAATAATAAAAATGCTTTAATTTCAAGAGTAAGATATATCAACTTTTCAAGAAGATGAATTTTGAACTATTTCAAATGTATAACGGTTCATAAATTGTAACGAATAAAATACAAAAATTTAGTAATAATAGAGAAAAGTGACAATTGACAAAAATACATTTTCAGAGGGTTCAAGTAGAAATTTTTACGTAATTAAATTTTTTTTTTAAGAAAAACACATTGCATTTATTTTATGAGGATATAATATAGTGAAAGAAACACGAGAACATGCGAATTGATTATTTTTTTTAGAAACGCCCACGCAGAAGCCTGAGTATTCGCTACAAAACCACTGCCCCCAATGGTCTGCAGGGCGTAAAGGTATATTTAATAATCCCTCGTCTGAAAACAAAACATGTTCGTCACGTCCTTTTTTATCGCACATTCAATTTTCTTTTACTGTCTCATTGTTTTCTTTGTCTTCAATTTGTTACATGATTCAGGTATTAATCAACACAGTAACAACTGTGTTATTTGAACCTCAAAATAATAATTCTAATTTATGAAAATAATTTGAATAGTAGGAAACTTTATTTTTTATTTTTTCTTTCTGTAAGGGTACCACGAAACATTGCAAAAGATCATGATTTTTGAGAAAATAATGTTTATATAAAATGTAACTTTATTACAATACCGAAAAAAAGTGTTTCTAGACGGAAATTTGAATTTCTAGATTGCTGAATTAAGTTTTCTTATAAGAATACAATATTTTTATGTCTGTGATTGTCTGTTTAATATTCGCAAAACAAAATCTTATTCTACTTCTGATGATATTGTTATTTATTTATATTTTTTAGGCTTTAATTAGTCACGAGCATAATACAAATGTTATAAAAGAGACAATTGTTCAGGAAAATGGGAAAGTATTAACAGATACGGACGATGGGAATCATAGGTCGTATGGAATTTTATCTGAATACTATGACAATAAAAGCAGTAGACCTCTTCGCTTAAAGAAAAAACTTTACGAATTTTATACTGCACCAATTACGAAATTCTGGGGAAATGCTGTAAGTTTCTTGAATTGAAATATTAAATTAAAACGTTAAATTAAAAAGTTAAATTAAAACGTTAAATTAAAACGTTAAATTAAAACGTTAAATTAAAACATTTAATTAAAACAAATTAAAAATTGAATTTTATGAAGTATGAAACTTTATAAACCTTTTGTGTTGAAACAGATTGCCTATGTGACGTTTTTGGTTCTGTTTTCCTATACGATTCTCGTGAGAATGAGCGATCAACCTTCCTGGCCGGAATATTTTTCGATATTTTATGTAATTACAATGGGCTGTGAGAAGATTCGCGAAATTGTCACTTCGGAACCTGTGGCACTTTCTCATAAGTTCAGCGTTTGGGCCTGGAATATGTGGAATCCGTGCGATGCAGCAGCTATTATGTTCTTCATGATTGGTCTCGTTCTTCGCATGAGAAAATCAACGTTCGACAATGGCCGAGTTATATACTGCGTTGACTGCATGTATTGGTACCTGAGGATGTTGAATATTTTGGGAGTTAACAAATATCTTGGTAAGAGAGTGTGTACTATGCAAATGTAAAAATATACGAGAAAAGGAACAGTAGAAATTAATTTCAAAACAAGAAGGTTCCTTTTCTCGTGAAGCGTCACAATGAGCAGTCATTAATATCGTAAAAATTATGTTTAATTAGGTCCGTTGGTAACAATGATGGGTAAAATGATTAAGAACATGATATATTTCGTGGTTCTATTACTCGTGGTATTGATGAGTTTTGGAGTAACGAGACAAGCTATACTTAAGCCAAACACAGAACCAACGTGGCGAATTGTCCGTGATGTACGTTCTTTTTATCAAAAGTTTCCTGTTTTTTTTTTTTGCAAAAAGTATTTGATATTTAATTCTAATATCTTTGTAGGTTTTTATGGAGCCTTATTTTATGCTCTATGGTGAAGTTTATGCCGATCACATCGACCCGGAGTGTGGAGCAGATCCAGGAATGCCTGACTGTCTCCCAGGCCGTTGGATTACTCCATTTGTAATGGCAATTTATCTCTTAGTTGCAAATATATTACTTATTAATTTGCTAATTGCTGTATTTAATAATATATTTATTGAAGTAAATGGCATCTCCCATCAAGTGTGGATGTTTCAACGATTCACTGTTGTTATGGAGTATGAGCAGAAACCTGTCTTGCCGCCTCCTCTTATTGCTGTTTCTCATGCGTATTTATTAGTAAAATACATAATACGTTATATTACACATGGTCAAAAGGTCTCCGGCGAATCGGGCGACAATGGATTGAAGCTCTTCCTCGAGGCTGACGACAAAGAACGCTTGTACGATTTCGAAGAGGACTGTGTTGAAGGCTATTTCCGTGAACAGGAACTCAAGCTGCAGATGTCAACCGAAGAGCGTGTAAAATTAACCAACGAACGCGTGGAAAACATGCAGCAAAAAATGGAAGATATTGAGAAAAAGGAAAACAGTCAGAATACTTCCCTTCAGGTATGTTTTCACTTGAACCAAATTAACTAAATACTAAATTAAATCAAATTAAACAAACTCAATTTTCAGGCTGTGGAATTTCGAATCAGAAAACTAGAGGAACTTAACGAACAAACCTTGGCTCACCTTGGAGTTATTCATCGATTCATGGCAACGCACATGTCAGACGACGGTCTTCAAGCTCTCGACGTAGATTTCCGTCCGCGCCGAGTCTCGGAGCGCTCCGAAGCGTACTCCGAGGTCGATTCACATTCACACTTTACTACTTTTTCCTTGAGGAAGAAGAAACTTTTGCGATCTCTAACCGATGCGGCATTTATGCAAATGGCACCACCAACTGACGATAATGTTTCCAAACAATCGGAGGTGAATGTCTCACGTGAAAATATCAGCAGGAATGATTCATCAGTTAGTGGCGAGCAGCAAACAGCTCAAGAAGATTCCAAAGTAGTGACAAGTCAGGAAGAGAGCGATGAAAATAAAGTATCCACCGACGACAAAGTGGCGAAGGGCAGTCAAGAGGAAAAGGCGAGTAGTGAAATTCCCCCAATTTGCGAGTCGAGGCAAAACTCTGGAGAGCGTGCCAGCCGGCAAAACAGTAGGACGCGATCAGAATCAGAGGATATGGTGTACCTTGCACCGCCAGGAACACAGAGAGTAACGTGGGCTGAACCAAGGCACTCCGTTATTCAACCCTCGAATCCAAGATCTCTTTTGCTGGCGATGCGCGCAGAATACACAAGTATCACCGACGAACTCGAAAGTTACTGTGGACTCCTGAGTCCCCCAAGATCTCCCCCAATGTCCCCGCCACCAGGACGAGGAAGATCCATCTCAGGAATGTCTAATCCAGAAATCGCCTGGCAAATTGAAAACGAACATTTGCGAGATGCAGAAGATTGTGACTATCAGCAAATGAAAGATCTAATTCAGAGGTGAGGCATTTTTCTATTTTTATCAATTTTTATCCGGTTAATCGTGTTTTATTTTCTATAGACGATACATGGAGGGGAATAATAGTAGTAATAATAATGATGATGAGGATGACGATGAGGAACGTGAACGTGATGATAATGGTTTCACACCATTCTTCATAGCAAGCGAGCATCGTCAATTGCGACGAGTATCTGCAATAGATGAAGATTCAAGGAGACCGCCACCACCAACTATAAGCGTAACAAGAGAAATTGAGCAAACATTATCGAGACCGCCAGCGATTCGAGACAGTAGCGAGGAACCCGATCCAAACGAAACTGAGGAACCAGCTCCAGCTTCTGAAACAATGTGTTGATTTTATTTTTCTTTACTTTCACAATCAACACCAAGGGAAGTACATATTTTTACTAAATACCTATAATTTCAGTTTTAATTATGCATGATTTTATAGTATTTCTTTAATGAGAAATCAGTCAAATAACGAATAGTAATGAATTTCAACACAGTCGGCCAAGAAAATACATCGAATTTTTCAAATTTGATTATTCACTCATTAGAATAAATAAATCATTCATTTTAATGAATTTAATCTTAAATTACTATACTTGAAATACGTAATTTTTTCAATTTTTACTTTCTAGTTTGTTTGCATAATTAAATTGAAACTACTTCCGAAAAAAAACATATAGTTTTGATAATAAGTGCAGTCTACATTCTTCTTGTCTTCAGTTTTGGTCGTAATTGTAATTTACTGAAAAAGTGATTCAATTATTTCGCTTTGCGGCGGATAATTATTATCAGACAGATGTAAAACAAAAATCTATCTTATAATGATTGTCATTAATTACATTTTGTCTCAAACTAAAAAGCTCAAGTGTACGTGTGTGCAACACATAATCTAAACTGACGATAATTTAAGAACAATATCTATAGAAACTTTAATATTCCATATTGAGCAGTTTTCTTTTATCCACACGAAGCTCCAGTGGAAAAATCGCTTCCATATTATTTGAAAAAGAAATTAAATTCTGAAATAATTTATTGATGAAATCAAGTCTGTTTTTAGCTAAAGAAAAAAAAATTACACTACTATTATAAAGAATATTGAATTTGTTCCAAGAGCGAACATTTATAATAATAGGACCACAACGAGTGAACCATATCATCGAGGTTTGACTTATTATAAGAAACTCTGCCGAATCTGCGTTAGTACAATTTCCTGATAGAAACATTTTGTATAAAAGAAATATGAATGCTAAACTAAAACTTAAATTCGCTTCTCAAAAAAGAAGAGAAACAATGAAAATTCCCGAACATTTACGAACGATATTTAATAATTAAAAAATCAAATTTAAATGTGATTTTCAATATCAAGATTTCTAAAAGAATTCTTCTTCCTTCGAAACAATTATTAATTGCCTCAGGACTTTCGAATAGTTGAAAACTTTCACAAAAAAAAAAATTCAAGAAGAAAATTCAAGAATATCTGTAAAAATTCAAAATAATTTAAAACTCTCCTAATTCAAATTGCGAACACGAACCGAATTTTCGACAAATATCTTTACATCATTTTGAAAATAGTGCATATTTTTAAAAAGAATTTTTTTTAATTAAACAATTTTTTACCGAATGAACTACAGTCAATTCCTGTAGCTTCTATATGAACTGCATTATAATTCTAAATTTTACTGTAACTGACTAAATATGTCGTTTATATATATATTTGAAAACGGAACTGAATAAATACCAGTCTTATATATAATAAATTAACATCGGATAAACTATATTTATCTAATAATTAAAAAATATTTCTTATGATCTCTATACTTGTTTCTATTTTCGAAACCGACTAGATCGACAAAAAAAACATTTTTTAACTGTCTCTAAAGCCTTTGGACTATTTTCAAGAGCTTTCTGCTCTCATTAAAATAACAAGGATCCTTTATGGAAATTTTCAATAGAATATCCTCCAATATAAAGTAGTCTTTGTAAACTTTAATAGTACGTAAAATCATTTCCAAAATTTTTTTCTATTTTCTGTATAAATCCTTAAGTAAAAAATTTTTTTCCCGAATGTCGTGTCTAAGTTTCAATTCAAACCGTTAAAAGAATTAAAACTTCCTAGTTGACAGTGCATTACCCACAAATTCAAACAATAATATATTTATTTCATCAATAATATTAGTGAACGAATATTAAAAAAACTAAAAAGCTTCGATTCTTTACGCACAATGAACGAAAAATCAAAAAACAATATTTTTCCAATTTATTCCATTAACGTAGAATATTTCATTTACATAAAATTTATATTGCACAATTTTCACTCTATATGAAAAAACAAATAAAATGCTTCTTGTGGATTGCTTCCTCATAGAGGAAGTATTTTATTGATAATACTATATATACATTAAATGCTGCATTCAAAATAAACAGCAATATCCAAAAACTTGAGATTTTTTTCAAATCAAATAAAAAGAAAAAAATAATCTTATTTCAGAAAATATATTTTAATGAAAAATTTGTATTTTTGTCGGAATATATTAAAGATGCGCTTAAAGTTGGCTCAAATATTCTGTAAAAAAAAATAGTGCTTGATAATTAGAAAGATGAAAAAATTTTAGCTTTAGGAAACATAATCACAATACAGAATATGTCAAAAGAAAAAGAAATCAAATTTTACTTATTGTATATTTAGAAATATTTATTTTTGTGAGAAATTGTACATTTTACTTAAGAAGGTAAACCAATTATTGTAAATAATGTTCCTTCATTTATCGACTTATAATATAAGTGATTTTAGGTTTATTTGTAAAATATCTAATTATCGACCTTTATTTCATAGTGATTATAAAAACTTTTCATTAATCTATCGTCATCCATCTAAATGTATAATACAAAGATTGCATAATTAAAGAGATTGAATTTTTAAACATATCAAGTTTATATTATTGAATTTATTATTCTTTTCGTAGACTACTTTTTTGTGAAAAAAGGAATGAATATGTTTCAAATCATTATAAATAAATTTTAACTTTTGAAATTATGTTTATAATTATAATACTTTAATACTTATTGTATTTTTACAGTAAATAGAATAAAAAAAAATAATTATATTCTAACTAGAAGAAAATACTTATGGAATAGACTTCCCCAATTTTTGCAGACTTTCAAGCAATTTTTTCCCTAGGTCTTCGTCAACTTGACTGAAATTTGAAATTGCTCGTTGGATTATAAAGGGTGAGGCATTTTTCAAACTAGCGACTAAATTATTAATTAGTCGTGTTCTTTCATTTGGTTTGAGGACATTTCTCCAAAATGTAGTTACTTGACTAAAATTATCTTCATTCACAGGAGTAAATCGATCTACTTCGCCAGAAACCGAATATGGTGGATCTTTTACGGAAGGATTCTCTATTGGTCCTTTGAAGCTGTTGGGAAAATAATTTGGAGCTCCTCCTTGATGGGAAATTGTCATCGATCCATCTCTTTGGTAATTTATTGTTGATAATACCTGTTTTCAAGTTATAAGAGAAGAAATTATTAATTACAAAATATTAGAATTTGGAAAATTAATTAGATTAGTTGAATTAAATTATTAATAAATTATTGATTAAATATTAGTTGATAATAGAAAAATAATGGAAAAATAATGTAATAACAATGTAATAACAATGTTACAACAATGTAATAACAATGTTATAACAATGTAATAACCTTATAAGGACAGTTGACGGGAAGTTGAAGATGATTGGGACCGAGACGATGTCTTTGAGTGTCTCCATAAGCGAATAAACGACCTTGAAGCATTTTATCAGGAGTCGGCGCTATTCCAGGTACTATGTGTGCCACATTGAATGCTATTTGCTCCACATCGGCAAAATAATTTTCCGGATTTTTGTCCAACACTATTTTGCCCACAGGCATGAGAGGAAACTCTTTTTGGGGCCAAACCTAAATAAAAGAATTTTATTCTCTTTCGATAGGCAAAGATAAAAAAAGATTTTGTCAAAAATTACCTTCGTGACATCAAAAATATTCCATTTGAAAACTTGAGCTTCTTCAGGAGTCATCACCTGAATGTAAAGTGTCCAACTTGGAATATCTTTCCTAGCAATTGAATTGTACAAATCTCGAAGTGAATAATCAGGATCAGTGCCACTTAATTCAACTGCTCTGTTCACTGGAATATTTCTAATTCCCTGATCAGTCTGCGTGTGAAAAAACATTTTTAAATTCATCGCGCGGTATAGTCAAACAAAAATAATGTTCTAGCCAAATTTTACCCTGTAGTGAAATTTGCAGTAGACAAATTCATTTTTTGCATTGATGAGTTTAAATGTATGTGATCCATAGCCATGCATGTGACGATAACCATCAGGAATTCCTCGATCACTGAAAAGAAACATTACCTGATGCGTTGATTCAGGACGAAGGGATAAAAAATCCCAAAACATATCAGCATCCTGTAAATAATGCAATGATTACTAATGTCAATAATTTTCTAGTGTTAAACAGTAGAAATTGCTGTAAAAAATAGACCCTTAAATGAGTGACTGGATTTCTTTTCTGCGTGTGAATGAAACTTGGAAAAAGCAATGGATCCTTGATGAAGAATATTGGTGTATTATTGCCAACAAGATCCCAAATGCCCTCTTCAGTGTAAAATTTTATAGCAAATCCACGAGGATCTCTGTGAAGAAAACAAAATTTATAAACACATAAGCACATGAAGAAAGTAATTTTCAATTATACGCTGTTATACAAATATATAAAGTTAAATAAACCATGAGAAATTGTTTCATTAATTAATTCGCAGGAAGTAAAAGGAATGTTTTATACCTAACAGTATCGGCTGAACCACTTTCTCCGCCAACTTGAGAAAATCTTACGGCAATTGGCGTTCTTTTTAGAATGTGGGAAAAAAGTTTTGCTTTTGTATATTTTGTTATATCATGAGTGACTTCGAAATAGCCAAATGCTCCTGAAATTCACAATTTCAGAATGAAATATAAAATGAAAAATTAAAAATACAATTCTAATTTTTAATTAAACGATCAAAAATGAATTGATGAAAGATAAAAAAAATTTTTCAGACAATAGGAAATGATAAATGATAACTTGTATGTAAATGTAAATTTGCATCGATATCGCCTCTATTTAAATTCGTCGAATATTCATTATTACGTAAAGCTTAAAAATTTTTTTTAAAATAAAACTAATTGTACATAATGAATTCTAGTAAACTTCCAACTATTGCTTATTACCTGCTCCTTTCGCGTGAACAACACGTTCTGGTATTCTCTCTCTGTCAAAATGAGACATTTCATCTAATAAAACCGCATCTTCCAAAAGCGTTGGTCCAAATCTGCCTGCAGTTAAAGAATCGTTTTTATTTGCAATCGGCTGTCCATTTCCAGTTAGAAGAAGTGGTGTTATCTTTAAAAAAAAAATTACGATTTACTTTTAAGTTTACCTTTTCCAAACTAAAAAAAAATTACTTACTGTAACAGTGTTTTTATAAATATTCAGCTGCTCTGCCGCAGGTTCCCTCTCGGGTTTCAGCTCCATTTTTTTTTTGTTTTAAAGAAACAAATTTTATACACTACAATAAAAAGAAGAATCTTTTTTCAGTTGTTCACTTGCTTTGTTATCAACGCAGAATAACACTTGCTCGCAGAAAGCACAGACCTTTATAGATTTTGTAACGTAATAATTGTCAGGAGAAGGGAAAGTCTTCTAAATTCACACGTATAAATTCTATATTCATATTAATTTTATATATAAACTATCAAAATTGGTAAAATAACATTTACCTTACTTTAAATTTTTTAATACTGAAACAAACTTTTTTTGTATCGTTATCAGTAAAAACACGTTTAACTACATAATTATCGAAAAATAATACTAAACTTTACATCGAAAGATTAAAAAACTAAATTTTGTTGTTGACAATGTGAATTGTATTGAAAAAAAAACTCTGGGCTGTATAAACTTAAAAACTAAACTTAAAAAACTAAACTTAAAAATTAAACTAAAAAACAGATCATTCGATGCGTTTTTCAAATTTCTAAAAACAAAAATTATCTTTTTTCAAAATTTCAATTTTTTAAATTACAGAAGTCGAGATATTTATGAGAAAATGTAATTTTTACACAATGACAATCATTTAACAATGTTAATGTTTATGTTGTTAATGTAAATACATTAACAATATGACATTTAAATTAAAAAAGTGACTTTTGAATTCCTGATGTCAGAGAACGTGAACACTGTAATTTTCGATAAACACTGTAATAAACTTTTAAATTTAAAACAAAATTAATATATTTATTAAAAGAGCTTAAAATGTATTTTTACAGAAGAATTTAAGTAAAAAAAACGTAGTTCATTAATTTTTAATTAACTTTTTTCTGAACAATTACAATCTTCATCATCTTCATCATCATCATCATCACTAGAATCTAAGTCAGAAATACAGTCATCTAAACTTTCCTTTACAGTCAAGGACTTTAACTTATCCATTAAGTTTTTATGCATTGTTTCACTTTCTTCCTTTTCAGTTTTTCTTTCAATAGAAATGTTGCTCTTGTCACTCGACTCAGTTTGTGCTTCAGTTGAAACAGATATACTCCCGGCTGTAATTGAAAACAAAAAAAAATTTAACTCCAAGGAAATGAGTTCAAAATGTGCCCCATAACAAAATGTTACAAGGCCAGAAAATTATTTTTTTTTTAAATAAATTTAAAGCTACGAAAAAATGGGAAAATTTAAATTCACTTTTTTGAAAAATTACAGAAGTGTAGATAGAAAATGAGTATCATTTTGCATTGTTCTTAAAATAGTCTTAAAATAAATAGTTTAATTAAATAGTTCTTAAAATTTACCTTTTTGATTCATGTAACGAATAAATGTTCTTCGCTTTCTTTCAGGCAGTTCCTTAAGCATTGCTTGCAACTCAGCATCTAATTTCAATTGCTCCATGGGATTTGGATGAGCTTCGATTAATTCTGCTTTTAATCCACATTTTGGACAAGCATCTCTTTCTCTCGCACAACTTTGACACATTATGTGATACGCGTGTTTCACTACTTTTTGTTCACATTTCGCACATTTTGCAGGAGCTTTCAGGGGCTTAAACTTTTTATACTTTATCTTCCATTCAATTATTTTCTTACACTTCTCACAGACATTTGCAACTTGTATGTTATTTATGGCTTTCATCTTGTGGGATTTATCGTGAAGATCATTTTTGAATACAAATCGATTCTGATACTTCTGCGGCCTTGTCCGTTGAGTGTTTCCCCTTTGAGAACTCATTTTCTATTAATTATACTCTGTTTAAAAAAAAGGCATTATTTTAGTTTTTTTCATGCGAGTATGGTATTTATTGTTAAAATCAATTGGAAAAATTATTGACATATAAATATTTGATACTTTTTAACATAAACACTATACATGTAACTTACTATTTATAAGGTGAATTCCAAAATAAAACAAATTTTTCTTTAGGCTACTTCTTAATTTTGTTCTATATATGAAAAAAATGAGACACCTATTTTTTCGTTTATTGATATTTATTCTTACTGATGAAAATTTTTATCGAATTGCCATGGGGAAGATGTAAAATTATATTACTTTTACCACAAACGGTAAATATAAGCAATACATTCAGAAGTTACTTTTAGGTTATTAATTCTTCTTAACCCTCCGTCACACACCTTGGAAAAAATTACGACTTTACACAGGTTTAGAGGGAATCCCTCACCACATTGTAAAATAAGCAACATTACAACATAAACAAAGAAATCAACAAAAATTTAATTTAAACACAAACTTACAAATATGTAGTAAATTATTCTAATTTATAAAATTAATAAAATTAATTTTCGGTCTCAAAAATAATAATTAATTACACGAATGCACATCTTCGAAGGAATTACACTTTACATGTAAAAATAATGTAACATTAACAAATAAGCAAAAAAATCATAAAATAGTTTATTTTAATTATATTTAGAATATAATTTTGCCATTAACCAACAGTGGATCAAAAAATGTTTTGAAAACTTGATTTTTTTATTCAACATAACCTCACTTTTTCGAGTTTTTTCTAGCTTTAAAGCTTCATAATTAAATATTAATTATGTTTAAACTAAATGTTTTTTTAGAAATGTGTTGAGGAGTAAATTGTCGAAAGGTATAGAAACTGATTTTATTTTGCAATGAGGAAAACAAAAGTTATTTTAAAAATACTAAAACCGTAGAGGGAATCCCTCCCTAGGTGTGTGACGGAGGGTTAAAAAGATTAAAAAGTAAACATCAGTAAACATTTATGTCAACTTTGAAAATATACAATTGATATTATTTTAAAATCCTTTCATGAAAAATAACCTACTATTCGTATTCAATGAGATATTAATTTTCAATGTTGGAATACTTTTATTAGTGATAAATACAAAATATTAAATTTACTTGATACTTACAGAATATATTACGTGCATTTGGTTTATTAATTATTTAAATTCTAAACAATTTTGCAAAAGGATTAATAATGTCTCTGATGTCTGACCATGTGATTCAATCAAAAACAAAACCAAAGAATAATAATAAATACCATAAAATATAAATATAGATGGTAGACTCAATGTTTTTATGCTGCCATCTACTTTTCTGGACAAAAAAATTAAAATCCCGTTTCCATTAATTTCTTTGAAAACCACATTTAAGATTTTAATTTTTAGAAAAAAAAATTTGAAGTAAAAATTATAAATTAAAATCTATGAATATAGAAGGACGCTTCGGGTTAGAAAATAGAAAAGAAATAAAATAGTTGGAAAACAGTACAGAATATTTATTCGTCATCTTGTACAACTGTCGTTTTTTCCGAAACATATAAACCATCCAAGAACTTTCTGATATCCTTGTTTTTGACTGTTGTCGATTGCTGGATCAAAGCAGCTGTAAAAAAAACAAATACAGAGTTAATAAAAAACATACATTTTATTTTTCTAAAGAAACTTGATGAATTAAACAAAATTTTAACAATTTTTAAAGCTTAACAAAATTAAAAAGTGTTAAAGTTTAATAAAATTTAAAAGTGTTAAATTAAGAAAAATTGATTAAAATAACTGCTAAGGTGAATATTTAAAAAATAAAAACATCTTCAAACTCACCTGATCTGGATACATCCTCTAAAGAGTTTCCTTCAAGAATTAACTCATCCTTTTGTTTGGCAGAATTACATACAGTAACACCAGGTGCCATCTTCACTCTACGGATGTATTTTTCACCCAAGAAATTACGAATTTCGATAACAGAGTTGTTCTCAGTGGTTACACAATTAATGGGAAAATGAGCATAAACAGATCTCATTTTGTATTGATATCCCTTAGTTACACCCTTCAACATATTCTCGATGTGAGAACATACTGTGCGAACGGCAGCCAATTCTTTCTTAGTTCCAAACCATTTTTCGACTTTCAATAACTTAGGATTGACCATCTAGAAACAAACAACAAATCTTTTTACCAAATTATTCGAAACAGAAAAATTATTAAGTTCCCATTTTTTTAAAATCAGTAAAGGATTACTCATTTATAAGTAAAAATGAAGGGGAATCCACTGTCTCATCATAAATTTCTTTTATATCTCAAAAATAACTATATACTTTAACAACTAAATTCAACTATACTTAAAACAAGTTTCCTGAATTAAAAAAATTACTCACACGAATGTCCAAAGCAAGATGTTTGAAAGACCTCTTTAATACTCCTCGAGGTCCTTTGACTGTAATCATTCGAGATTTAACAGAAACTGTTAATCCCTCCGGGATTTTTACAGTCTGATTCGTAACAATCTGTTTCATCGTGTAATATCTGAAAAAAAGTATTTCGTCAATTGTTATCAGTATAAATTACCATAAATCAATATAAAACCATTATTAAAAATCTATTAACTAAAACGAAAGCGTAATTAAAATGTTTGATAAACACTACATAACCAAAACAATGTCAAAAATAACTGAAACACAACACTATAAAAATCCTATTTTTAAACTTTCAAAAATGACTATATCTTATTAAACAATTGAATGCTAATTGAAACAAAATAAGTTTATAGTTCAATGAAAATAATATTAATGTAACAGAAAGACATGACAGAAGAAAGGTTAGAATTCTTTTTTGTCACAAAAAAGTAGGAATTCGAAAAAAATAATCATCGGGAAACACGGAATATAAATAAGCGAAACATCCTTGCAGAAAAAAAGGGGAAAATCTACATTCTTCACACGGATTAAAACAAATATAAAAATTGACAATTATTCGTATACCTTTTACACGTTACGACCGAACAGGAAAAGGGATTGGGAAGACGACCATAGACTAAGGAAGATAGATTGTCAACTCAGTATAGGTACGCCAATGTATTTTAATTTTCTACTCTCTGTCAGCTCAATTTTATCAAAATTATTAAGATTTTTTTGGAAAAATTAAAGAAAAGTAACTTTTTTCCAAATAATTTTACATTAATCAATTTATTTCTTTTGTATTATAAGATTTTTCGTGTAAAACACATTCGATATAATTTTCCCTTTTAAAAATCCCGCCAAATGTGAAATACTTCCAAATCTGTTGCAAATAAAAATGTTTTGCATCTTTCAAAGAATATTATTATTATTTTCAATTATTGATAAATTATAAAAATTATTTATTTTATTTAGTTCATTTATTTACTTAATAAATTCGACTAATTGATATTGGAAATTAAAAAAAAGAAAGTAACTTAACATAGAAATCAGCCTTAAAATGATAGATGTCACTGTAGTCGCCTTAAAGAATCTCTACTTGAATGTCATATCTAGTAAATTTATTGAGTTTATCTTTGAGATTTTAGAGAAAATAGATTTTTCAGGTTTAAAAGACCTACATAATAATGGCATCAATTTGCGGTCGGCTTCTTTTAAGAAATACACGTCGAGAATTTTCGACTAAAACACCATGTCTTTCTGGCTGGTTCTGGGGACCTAAGTATTGTAAATATATTTTGATTTAATTTACTTTTAGTCCATCGTCAAAAGGGCTTAATGTTACAAGTATTTTCTTTCAGTTTCTCATTACGTAATGAATTTTAACGTTTTTCGATTATTTTTCCAAAATATTTAACAATGGTGTTTCAATTTGTTAATTGCACATACATTTTTCATTAGTGCCTGATCCTGTTGAACACGCCCAGGGTTTGGAAAAGAAAGAATTGCTGGCCCAACTATCCGGCAACGATGTGAGTTTTTTGGAGTAAAAAATATTTCGCACAATTGATCCAAGTTTTTCTTATTTTTTTTTTTTAAGAAAAAGGTTTAAAAACTCTACACGATTATTTTTTTCTTTGTTGTTAATCAGAGTTGTCACAGGTCAGGGAATTCAGGGAAAAGTCAGGGAAAGTAAAATTGGTCAGGGAAGTCAGGGATTTTTACTAAAAGTACTGGAAAAAATTGAATTTTTAAAATTCATGAGAAAACGGAATTTTTTTTCTTTTTGCCTCGTAAACTATGAAATTGCAACAAATTTTAATACAAAACCTACAATTTTTTCTATTTCTGACAATAATTTCTTTTTAAATAACTTAAATTTTCAAAAACTATCATAAAATTAATAATAAATAAATAATAATAAATAATTATAATAATTAATAATAACTATCATAAATTATGACTAAAAATTATTTTATGAATAATTTTTACAATTTTCATAAATATTAGATTGATAAAAGAAGTTTAGTTAAAAATACTAAAAAAAAATTAAATTTTGCAAAAGTTACAAATGTTTACAGAAATTCAATTATTTTCAAAAGTTACGAAAATTCTTCGCAGAATTTCAATTATGTTTAAAAATATAAAAACAATTCTCGTCAAAATTACAATTATTTTTGTAAATAATAAAATACTTCATTAAAATTCAATTATTTATAACAGTTTTAATAAAATTCTTGACAAAATTCCAGAAGAATTCAATTATTCAATTTTTAATAAATTTCTTCAAAATAATTCAATTATTTTCATAAGTAGTAATAAAATTTTTCACAGCAATTCAATTATTTAAAATACAAAATTTAATGAAACTTTTCGAAAAATATCAACTATACAAAAAAATTTTTATAAATAATAAAATTCTTCACCAAAATTCAATTACTAAATTACTTTTATAATTTTGAATAAAATTCGTTCTAAGAATTCAATTATTTATATAAACTTGAATAAAATTTATTGGAAGAATAAAATTATTTTCAAAATTAATAAAATTCTTCTCATAAATTCAATTATTCTCAAAAATTAAAAAAAAAATATTTTCAATATTTTAATTATATTTATAAATAAAAAAATTCTTCATCTAAATTCAATTATTTAAAAAAATTTTAATAAAATTCTTGGCAAAATTTTGTAGGAATTCAATTTTAATGAATTAATTCAAATTAATTCCATTATTTTCATAAGTAATAAAATTTTCACAGGAATTCAATTATTTAAAATACAAAAATTCATAAAATTTTTCGAAAAATATATATTATTTAAAAAATTCTTCACCGAAATTAAATTATTTTATTAAAATTTTAAGAAAATTTTAATTATTTTCATAAGTAATAAAACTCATCGCAGAATTAAATTTTAATACAGAACATTCTATTATTCAATAAATTATTTATTTTTTAATTTAAATAATTGAATTTTTCTAGAATTTTCTAATAAAAATTGATTTAAAAATGAATTAACGGATAATCGATTTATTATTATTTATGAAAGTAATTGAATTATTGTCACGAATTTTATTACATTTTTTAAAAATAATTTAATTTTTTGAGAAATTTTACTGCTTGTAAAAATAATTGAATTCTTGCGAAGGATTTTTTTTAGGATTTTTGTAAATAATTAACCTATTCTGAAAAATGTTATGGTAATTTAAAAAGGTTTGAATTTGAATGTTTTGAAGAATTTTAATTCCTACAGAAAAATAATAATGATTAAATATTTATTTAAAAAAGAAGATATTGATGTTTTTGAATAATTTTACAATTAATGAAATTTGTAAATGAATGTAATAATAGAACATTTTTTTTTGATTATCTAATAATTTTTAGAGTGAATCAGAATATTCTTTAGGGTCAGGGAAAATGTGAAAATTTTGTCTGGAAATCAGGGAAAAATAAAATTAAATATTTGTGGCAACCCTGTTAATTCTTTTCTGATAATACTTTGTTTATTTCTGAATAATTTGCGGAAATTTTTTGAAAATAAAAGTTCTTAACGTAGAATTTAATAATTATGTGTTTACAAATTAAATTCTGTTTTAATTATTGTGTATTTTTTTTGAAGGATCCTTTCATGTCGAAAGCTCTAGTGAGACACGAGAATTCTAAGGATCGTCCAATTATGGTTCCAAGTGCTTTTGATAGTCGTATGATCGGATGTATTTGTGAAGAGGATCAAACTTACATTTGTTGGATGTGGGTGCATGCAGGAAATCCAAGACGTTGTGAATGTGGACATTGGTTTAAATTACAAAAGAAAACGCCAATCACAGTGATTGATGATTAAAATTGTTAAGATAGTAGATCGCTTAAAAAATTCACCTTGAATTTAGTTTAACTTTATTCACATGTATTCAAATCGAAAGAAGTAATAAGTCAAATAAGTCCTGATGTGAATGTAGTAAGTAAAGTTAAACTTTATTTTTGAATCAAGTTGCATTATCTTTATTCCTACCGTACCGGTTGAAAGCAAAGAAAATAAAGTTACTCATCGTTAATAGTAATGTATATAATTTTTCCTATAAATAAAACCAATCGAAGGATAATTTAGATATTGTATTTTTTTATTTTTTATTCATTACATGTAGATGTCTGTTATAAGTACTTTACAAAAAGGTACAAATTCGGTTTTATCTTTAGATTTAGAAACGAGGCACGTTTTTTAATTGAATAAAATTAAAAACTTAACCTCAGTTTATTTAATGATTTATATTTCATGATATAATTGATTATATTTTTTTGATTATTTTTTTTATATTTACTTGCAAATTTTGTAATTCTTGTGATCTTTGTGATGCTTGTGATCCTTGTGATGCTTGTGATCCTTGAGATCCTTGCGATTTTTGTAATTTATAGGAATGTACCGAATGTTACAAAAATTTAAAAAATAATACGTGCCTAAACAATTTTCAGTCGATTAGCTACCAAATTACAGTAAAAAAGGGTATTTTTTCACAACATCGGAAAAAAATTCTCTTTAATTTTTTTAAACCCAAAATATACTAATTACAAAATACATAAATTAAATCAACTTCACAGATTCGGGATTAACCATCAGTCGTTCTTTTTTTTTCTTTAAAGCTTTTTGTTGGCTTCAGTAATCTAGACATTGTATTTACAAATTCTTTGCCATTATTGTTAAAAAATCTCATCATTGGTATCTTCTCTCTTACTGGACCGATCGTTATACGCTTCTTCGAGATTGTACTTGAAATTTGTTTCTTTGGAAGTAAGTTTTGAATTTGTCGCATTTTCTTCGGGTAAAGATTGATTTAGACTGGAATTAGTTTCTGGTTTCTTCTTCAATTGTCCAACTATCGTTACGTATGATGAAGGAATTAGACCGACGTTGATGCTGTCGGTTGCCTTCCACCATCCTGGTAAAGCTTTTGGATGTAGAGATTGCGGAGCAAGCCAGAGCTTTTGTCCAGTCTTGAAACTCAATTCATCACTCGATGCTGCGTTAAAATCGTACAAAGTTGTCGCTATGTAAATTGGTTCGTTATATTTTACCCAATCTTTAGGATTATTTTCTGCAAAAAAAAAAACAAAAGGAAGTAAATTTTAATTGCTTTTTCCAATTAGGATCGAAGTTGCACTATTTTGAAAAGCTTACCTTCGATACTTGTACTCTTAACATTATTGACTAATTTATGAACCATATAAGGAGCTGCGACTAGTAAACTTAGGAACATGAAAATTGGCCAAGTAGAAGGACCATTTTGAGAAACGCTCTCGTTCATTACTTCGGATACAGTTTGTTGCCACGCAGATTCACTACTCGGGTCATGGCCCCTCAAACCTATGTAAAATTAGTTTGGAATTATTTTTCAACTTCAAAACTTCAATGTATGAAAACAATTGATAAGGGGGTTTGTAAACATACCGAGCAAGTGACGTGTTTTCCAGTACAACCATTTCAGAATCCTCACCAAAGCAAAGCTGTTCAAAAATTGTCCAAATATTAATCGTAATCTGCCCATATTTTCAGCAACGCCCAAAATTGCCCTAAAGGAGCTGGTCATGGCGAAAAATGTCGACTCCAACATCATTGTAACGGATGAAAACGTGTGAACCATAGTCTCTATTGATTGAAAAGCAGGTCTCGTGCTTTCTTCCGCATATTGTACAAACCTTAAAGATAATTTATTGTACAACAAAAAAAAAGTACACACTTTTAAAAAATAAATTCTTCAAATAACCTGTTCTCAACGTCACCACTGGGTCCTCCAAACTGTCCATTACCGTATGGAGAATATCCATAACTCCCAAACCTTCCATTAGACATCCCATAGCCACCATATCCACCATAGCTCCCATAACCTCCATATCCACCATAATTTAAACTACTCCCCATTCCATAACTTCCAAAATAATTCCCCAATCCTGGATAATTATTATAATTCTGATACGATGACACTGACCGGCGGGGAGGAAGAGGCGGTGGAATTGTATTTGGAACACCTGATCCAACAATTTGAGGACCGGAGCCACTAAAACATATAAAAATTCTCTATTAAATACAAAACATTTGAGATTTGGAAAAATAAGAAATAAAATTAAAATACCTTGCTAAAATGGAGGTGGAATTTCTTAAATTATTCGAATTAATTATATTTGGTCGTTGTTGATTCATTTTTTACACACATTAAATTCGCAGAATGAAATTGCAAAATTTAATTAGTGGAAAACAATTGCAGCTGCAATTTAAAACAAACTATTTACTGTTTAAAGCTATTATCTATAACGGTTCAAAGGTCAATACTGTTTTTTTTTTTTATAATAATTTATGACATATTTCTTACGGATATTACTGCAAAAATTTATGAGTAGAACTGTCAAAAATAAAGCAGACGATTTTTTTTTCTTTTGAAGCTGCACTCTGATTTGTTAACTTAAGTTTCTTTTTACATATTTCATATATTTAAACAAATGTCTTTAAGTTTCAATAGTAAAAAAATTATCCATTGAAAAGTAAATTGAATAATTTTTTTGCTTTCTTTTCTGTTGATTATTATGGAATAATCTATAAATCCCGATCTTTAATTATTAATTTGACTGAGGCAGTATTTCGCGCGAAATTTTAAAATAAACTGCTCCAAATCTCTTTGTTATACATTTTTTTAGTTTCTTTATATATTATTTTTAATTAAGTTAATCTGTTAATTAGAAATGTTTTTATAGAAATAGTTTTAGAATATAAAATATTCAATTATATAAAATTCTTTTTCTAGATTAGGTTCTACATATTCTTTGTCTATTTTTTTTCAAAATCTATTTGTATAAAAATATTTAATCTTTCTAATCAGTTAAATAGTATAAATAACGGAAGAGAACATAAATTATAATAATTTAGTTTGTGAAAAATTAACATGTATTAACATATTATTATCATTTTTATCTACTTGACGTTTGCGACAGATGGCGCTTTCTGGAAACGAAGCGCTTGTTATAATCGAGTAGCATTTTTGGATGAAAGACAAAATATTTTTGTGTGCTACTGTTTGTTTGTCGGAAATAGTTTAATTGCTAAACAGTTTACTTAACGATTTACTTAATTGTTGAATAATATTGTCAAACAATATTATTAAACAACTACAGCGAAGGAAGCTGATTTCCTCCGCCTAGCATCGTTTTTGTTCTCCTGTAAATACTTGGTAAGTTTTTTTAGAATATCCGGAATATCCTGTGTATGTAAGTGCCTGTAATTTAATTTTTAACTTTTTGAAAATAAAACAAACATACGAATGTATAGTAAAATCGGTTCATTACTTGTATTTCGAGAAATGTTGCCTTAATTATTTGACAAATTTGTTTTTTATAATTAAAAACCTATTTTTATATATAAGTACATGCATATCTCGAGGAATATTCCAAATTTTATTTTTATACTCCGTTTGCATATATATTGTATTTACGCAATGGATAAAATATTTACGAATACAATTTTTACATTCTCTTTTTTTTTAATAGATTGCGTAAATTTTTGATTTTGTAATCTTTTGTCATTAAAATAGTTTTTATCCGTAGTCATCAATAACAAAAGATGTGGTAAAAACTATGACTAAATGGACTTTTTTTTATTGTTGTTTTCTTTATTCCTTCCTTGTTTTTGTCATTTTTTAAAATTATTTTCTAACGTTAAGTGTTAATTTTTTCAAAGTTTAAAAAAATAGAATTTTACTTTTGTAATTAAACTATTGATGCAGATTAATAAAATTAAAAATACTCTTATGAGAATGCTGCAAATTAAAAATTGGTTCTTCATACCTGGTTCATGATTCATGTTAGGTATTTCAATAATGGAAGGAGGAGGTGTGTTGACCGCGGAACGTAGTCCTGCCCGCGCTAATTTACACGTTGCTTTTACTGAGAAAGGGGAAGTAAAGGAACGTCGAGAAAAATTTCTCACGGCAAAATATGGTTCTCATCAAATGTCTCTTATTAGAAAGAGGTTGGCTGTGGAAATGTGGTTGTTTGACGAGCTTCAAAAACTCTACGAAACTGTGGTGAGGAAATTTTTTTTCATTTAAATTTGTCAAAGATAATTATCTTAAAAATTTTTCTCCTATTCACTGAAATTGAAAATTGAAATTCGAAATAAAATTATAATTTTAATTCGTTGCACATTGTGATGTAAATGGAAATGAGAAAGAGATTTTCCGGGAAATTTTCAGAACGACACGGGAAAGAGTCGAGAAGTCGAAGTCGATATTGACGAACTTCTTGATATGGATAGCGATGATCATAGACGAAGTTTTCTACAGGTTTGATTAATTATTATTATTAATTTTACAAAATATTTTCAACGAATTTTTCAATTTTACAAAAAAATCAATGAAAAAAAAAATTCTTCCAGGAACTTCTTGTTGATGCGAAGAAACCACCGCATGATGTAAAAGTAAGTTTTCCCAACATCTCAATATTTTTCAAAATAAATTAATAATTTTTAATCTAATTTTTTTCGTTTGTCTAGAAATTCATCAACGACTTGCTGGAGAAGGCAAAAACTCTGTGAGGAGTTGACATTGACTACGGGGTGTATCTTTATAACGAATTTCAAAATTTACGCACGTTCCAAATGCCAAGGCCTTTCAAAACAAGTTTCGGATTTCTACTTCAAAAAAAAGCGGACCTTCTGGAAGTCAGTAATCGTTAATCGTTAATTTTAATTTTAATTTTAATCTTAATATTAATCCGAAATTTGAATATCAGTATGTAATTTGACAAAGAATTGAATTGTTTCATATTGAAAACAAAGGTCAGTACTTGTGGTGAACCATCGAAATATTTAGTGATGATTTTTAGATATAATTTTTGTGCGCATCGCACAATATACACCGCAGCTACTAGTAGTGAAAAAAAAACTGCCTAATCGCTGAACTTGACAAAGTGAATTTTCGTAGAATAGTAGACTGTCATTTAGGGAGAAATTAAGGCCAGTAACCCCAAGAAACGGTTTTGTTTTCACCATTTTTGAACAAAAAAAGATCGCCTTTCGTCGAAAATATAAAATGTGTACTTGAGATTAAATACTATTTATGTAATTATTCTCGACACATACTTGCCAATTCGTTATAATAGAAGGTACAAAAAAAATCATGACGAACAAAACTTAGTTTTAATTCGTACACTATCATATTAAGTGTTCTCTTAGGTATGTTAATGAATCAAAACTAGTTTTTTGACAGAAGTAAATTTAATTTACTTTAGTGGCACCTTAGTTTTTTTTTACTCATCATTCACAAGAAGACAGTCGTTCTCTTTTTTTTATTTTAATGAACACCGTCATCGAATATTAGTTACTTCCAGATTTTTAGATAATTCAGTGCGAATGAAGTGCCAAATAGCTCATATTTATCGTGCAACAAAACACCAGATTTTTAGACTGTCTCATCAAAAAAAAGAATTTTATTACAAGATTCTTAGAATTGTCATTATCTTACATCATTTTCATATCATTCAAATAAAAAATTTATATGGTGTTGAAATTAAAAACCGTCGTCGCCGCCGCATTCCCGAAGAAAAGATCTCAAAGGTTTTTTTAAAAATGATTTTCTTAAATTTTTGCCCAAAATTGATACAAACCGAAAATCGATTATATTTCATGAAAGTAATTTTTACATAAGATTGTCATGAAACGTAAGACTTTTAAAACCGTCCGATTTTCAAATACTCAACATTTTTGTTTATAAACTTTACCAATTCTCGTTCGAATTAAGATGTGAGAAATTTTCGTTCTTAATGTGATTGGAATTCTTTGAATGATTCTCGTTTTGTGATTGCAATAGTTGCTCTTAAAGCCTTTGTAGATCTTTATTTTCTAGATGAAAAAAAGTCATTCCTGAAATTAAATCACATATCTTGATTACAGCACACCATATCTGGGTCTTGAAACGAAAAAAAATATAGATTAGGTGGCTCGTTATATTTCGGCTTCAGTAGCTAAAAAAAAAAGTTTCTGGTGCTGTTCCCTTTTATTCGGAACACAGCTGAATCAAGTGCTCGAATATCTTTATACTATTTGTTGATAGTTTTCATTAGTTTATTACTGATTGAATGTTTTGAAAATTCTATTTAAGCCCCTTGTTAGTTGCAATTTTATCATCTCTTTGAGAGAGTAATTTTTTCTTTCTTTTTTTTGGGAAATGATCCTGATCGAACCCAGTAGTGACCTAGTTCATTTTTCTTCGTATTAGGTAAGAAATAATTATTAATCTCGAATCAGCGTGAGCTTTGAAAAAAATTTTTTTTTTATTGAACAGCTTTTGCATTGAATACGTTTTGTTTTGTCATTAGATGTGTGTGCGTGTGTCTTTTCATTTTAGAAAATTAATTTTCTTTTATCTCTTACAAAATTTAGAAAGTAACATAAATTCATGTAATGAATCAAAATGTCGTTAAAATTTTGCACAGCTTATCCAAAGTAACATTTAATTGTTATAAATTTAATCAAAGTGTTACGCTAAATTAGTCATCTTTTTAATTACAAAGTCTAAAGATTTTGTAATCTGTTTTTAAAAAGTTAAGAGAATTTTAGTGTTATGAAAAAAGGTTTTTAACGAACAAAAAAAAAACAATGGAACAATCCAAAGATCATTTTTATATTTTAGAAAAATCCAAACACGCTTCCTTTTCTATAAGATGTAATTTTATTTCTTGCATGAACTTCATGCATTTTTTTGCATTTATTATTTTATATAATATTGTTAGGTATAGGAAATTGACAAAAATTGAAATTTTACAATTAGATGAAAAATTGTCGACAAGAATTAGAAAAATTTATAGAATATGGTGCTCTGTTTTCTTTGTCATTTTCCTATTTCAACGACTGTGCATTTACATAATATTTAACTTAAATTATGTTTGGGCATTATTATATGTATACACATTAGATGATAGAATTTTTAACAGTATATATATATTAAAATAAATGAGCAAGAATTTACCCAAAAAAATATTCCATTGAAAAAAATGACTGCAATTGAAATTATTTTTCCAAAAATTAATTTCAATCTAATTATAATGTCAATATTGCAAAATTATCGATTTTATGGTAATATTCTTTGCTGCGTTCTACGAACATAATTTAAAAAAGTTTTCTCTTTTGTAGAAATTTAAAAATGTACACAAAGACTTGAAAAACAATCAATATTTACAGACTACTTAGTTTTGAAAATATTTTCATACTTTGTACACAGCTTTTTAAACTAAGCGACACGTTAACTGCCATTTTAAACAATTTTAAAAAAATAATGCAAAAATTCAAACCTTCGAGAACTGTTTTTTTTAGGATTTCGATTATTGAATTAATACACTTTAGAATTAAAATTAACATAGAAAAGTAAAATTCTTCAAATTGAAATTAAAAGACGATTAATTTTATATTACCGACAGAAAAAAAATAGAAAACAAAAGACAAACATTTGACATTAACACTTTGCTGCTCAATTATACATTAAGAGTAAAATGATAGAAGTAAGAAATAATTCTTGGCAGTTAACGTGTCATCTCATATTTAATCGTTGCTCAAAAAAAAAAAACCGATACGAAATAAAAATAATTTTGTGAAAATGAAATTGTCACCGTGTTTCTGTGTTTTACAAATTAATATTTTTTAATTATAAGCTCAGGGAAATTCAGCCTGATGTACTTTTTCTCTTTGGCAAAGGAAAAAATTTTCCGCTTTAATCTATACTTCCCGACTGGTTGTGTGGTAAAAAATATAATTTTTCATGTAACAATCATCGCCTGGCACACTATATCTTGAAAATTATGGGAAAAAGAGCACATAAGTTTCATCAGCTTCATTTATACACTCATGCCTTAAAAATATCGCATACATTATATTAAATATCTAATCGAAAAATAGTGAGTTCAAAAAAAAGTGAATAATATTGCAATACTTTAGAATTTTTCAAAAATTCTATAATATAATATTATATTTACAAATCGACGAGGACTTTGAATTTTTCTTTCTCGAGCAAAAAATATGTATTTCGCACAAAAAAAGGCTCGACACTTCCCTCGTTGATTTTCTAATAAGATTTACGACTAATATGATTGTGCTGTGATATAAAAAATCCGATTCTTTTGGCGATTACTTATATATAATAATATGAGTTAATGAAAAAAGCTAAAATATTGCATAAAAATAAATAATATTAATAAGTGTACTAAAAAGTTGATTAAACAAAAAATGTAGAATATTGCAAACTATTTACTTTAATAGGCAGTATGACTAGTGGTGAACAAGTCGTATTTTCTGATTTTTATACATGTGTGTATGCCTGTGAAATATATTTAAAAAAAAAATTTCGAATGACTAGTACGGATATATCACGGTAATAAAGTCCATTTTTTATTTCTTGACTAAAAAAAAACCAAATTTGCTCTTATTTTCACAATTTTATTATTGAACTGAACTCAATTGAGGTGTAATCAACGAAATGTTTATATTATTTCCATTTTATGCGAAATTAATAGTTGCAATATACATATACGAATAAACAAAAGAAAAAGAAATTTTCTTCTTTCACTTTTTCCCTTGTTGACAATAAGCATGACAGACAAAGTAAATCATTTTTCAAATTGGCTATTAAACTTCATCACATATTTATTGCTTTTGAAATTTTAATTTATGACAATAATAATTGTGAACTGTGAATGTTTGCCTTAAACGACTGAATACTTTTGACAGGCGTTGAGGCGTGGTCTTTAAATTTTTTAAAAAGTTTGTCCAATTTCCCCTCGTTCTTAATGTTGATTGGTCTACATTAAGGATTAAAATTCTAACCTATACTGACATTACAAATTACAATCTGTTGTTTTGACTTTTTTCTTTAAAAAAAATTCTTTAAAAATTTAACAATTTATTGAAGAGTTTGTTGTTCAAATTAATGAGAAACTTGTTCAAATCGTCAAACAATTATGTCTGAGGATGAAAGAACAATTTGGTTGGGGAATTTAAATAGTGAAAAAGTTACAGAAGATGTTCTGTATGAGCTGTTTTTACAGGTAATTAGTAATTTTTCGTTACTTTACATCCTTTACATTTACAACATTCAGTTATTGGAGTGAAGTTGTGAATTATTTTTAAGCATTCAGAGTATATGTTTGAAAATTAACAGTAAGAGTTGTATGGTACTAAAAATGTAGTGTTCATTTAAAAAATACACTCTCTAACATAACCTTAAAAATATAATTTTCTTTTCTCACAAGTTTGCTTGATTTTCAAACTAACTTATATGATAAAACAAAGAAAAAATATTTTCCTCAAAGTTCTGTTTTCAAGTTAAACTATTTGTTTACAGGCTGGGCCACTAGACAGGATTCATATTCCAAAGGATCGTGACGGAAAGCAGCGAAATTTTGCCTTTGTAACATATAAACATCTAGTTTCAGTTCCCTACGCTGTGACTCTATTCGATGGAACAATGCTCTTCAATAGACCAGTTTATATGAAAGCGAGAAGTAACGAGGCGCAACAAAATGCGAATTCCGCTGAACAAAGTCATTATCAAAATGAATTAATTCAACTGGGCAATCAAATGCTTCAATGTATACCGAATACGTCATTAGTTTACGGGAATTTTCCAAGTCCGCCAATGTTAATGCAGCAGCCGAATCATCTCACGCCACCGCAATTCTATTACAATGAGGAGAGAAGAGCTCAACAACAAAATTATGGACATCCTTATCAGCGGGAGCCCGAGAGAAATAAAAGTAGACACAACAACGATTACGGACACGATAAAAGGAGGGAAAACAACTATTCTTCGTTGCATAGAAATAATTATAGAGAAAATTCTCATTATTCTCAAAGACATGGTGGAAGTCGACACGAAAGTAGCAGTCGAGAAAGTAATAATCGTCACGAAAGTAGTAATCGACACGATAGAAGGTATTACCGATCTTAAATTACATGATTTAAGAATACTTCTATGATTTCTATAAATTCTATAAATTCCATAAATTTGATTCAAAATTTACCTTTCTCAAAAATCTTACTCGATGTGTAAATTTCTCCTTTTAAATATGCAAGAAATTTTCGTTCCTGTTTGCAATAGTTATTAAGTTAATGTAATATATTCATTGAAATTCATTCTCTTGATATTAGTTTACAAAGAAAAATATTTAACAATCATTTTACTACGTTTTTTAAAACTTTAAATGTAAGCCTCGTCACAATGTTTCTTGTAAATTTGTTTCAAAAAGATAGAAACAAGACAATAGTTTAAGAAGAATTCTCTTCACACAAATTTTATATTTCTATCTTGAAAAAAAAAATATATTCTAGGTATAAATTTTTGAAATTAAAGTTTAAAATTTATTCACCTTTTTTTTTGCGGGTAATTGTTAAATATTTCTGCACTTGTTGCAAAGTTGTAAAAAAAAAAAATTTACTCGATTTAATTATGTAAGACTTGCTGTGCAAAAAGCAAATTGTCAATAAAAGAAAATTATTTTTCACTAAAATTGACGTGGAAGATTTGTGTAGACAAAAATACGGACAATCGGAATTACATTCAAAGAGTCGTTCCCATAAATCGTGTTGTTCGCTAGGTTTAATGCTGTGTAAACTGATGCTTCGTTGAAGTTCGCAAACACTAAAGGAAATGCGATTATTGACAAATTCCTGTCTGTCTATTCTTTTAATTCCCAATTTCTCGGCTACGATGCCAGTCACAAAGACGTCTTCTAATTTCAAAAATGGTGTATTCAATGATTCTTTATGTAGTCGATGGACTGAATTTCCAGACAGTAAGTAAGCTGGCCCAGTGACAAACGTTGGATACTCGGAGAATTTATATTGAACAATTGGAACGTAATATTTATTCTCCTTGTCTCGGTGCGGTTTTGTGTGCGGCGATATTTTGCCAAAAATCACATTATTCAGTTTCAATCGTAAGCGCACGAATGTCAAGAGTCGGGGCATATTCAAGAACACATCGTCGTCAGTTTTCAGAACGAAATTCACGTTGAAGCAGTATCTGTCAATCCATTCGAGAATGGAAATTGTTTTCAGTGTCAGGTTAGTATAACTATCGTAGATATTACATCGTACAATGTCGTCGAAAATTTTCTGCTCATGAGCGAGTTTTATTTCCAGATAAGGATCACTCGTTGAACCCAAGAAGAATAATACTATCACGTCCTTTCTCTTCCCGAATATTCCCCACGTTTCCCGAATTGCTTTTCTAGCCAAATAATGCCAAGGATCCGATAAAATTGGAATGAGGAGTTTCACTTTTGTCCCGTGATTCAAGCATTTGTGGGAAAGAGACACAAAATGACCGGATTCGTAAATTTCACTAACATTTACAACTAGTTTTCTGTCCTTATATTTCTCCTCCTCGGTGTCTTTTACTTGCCTATCTCTTGATTCGATAGCTAAATTATTCAACACTTCTTTTTTATTATCGTTTATAAGAAAAAGCTGATCTTTCTCCATTTTACCCGAATCTATTGCTTTTACAGTGATTAAATTTTCGAAAAAGACCAAAATTAGAAAATATTTTAAGGGATGAAATTTTAACATTTTTCTCTAAACGTTTCTCTTGAAGTGAATAGCGATAGATTATTTCGGTAGACAGCATTTCGATAATAGAATTTATTTCAAAATAAATATTTATTTCAAAAAATAGAACTTTGAGATAAAAATAATTTGTCTAGACATTTTTTTTCTATACGCACTCTTTAACATTTATAAACTTGATTCGAAACTAAAACACTGGTAAGCTGGTAACGAAAAGTGACAAAAGTAACAGGTTAGAAAACAAATTAGGATCGTAAAAAAAATACATTCCTGACGTAACATTTAGCGAACAATTGATTTGATTGCTTCTTTTTTCTTTGTTGAAATAGTTGAGCAGCTTTTTCAGCAAGCATCACAACAGCTGCGTTAATATTTCCACTGGGCAGAAGTGGAAATACAGAAGCGTCAACGACAAACAAGTTTGATGTATTATAAACCCTGTGAAGAGAAATTAAATAATTTTTTAGCTGAAAAAGTAATTCTTTTTAATACTTTTTTTTTTTGAAAAAGCGAATTACCTGAACGATTCGTCAACTACAGATCCCATACGAGAAGTTCCTGCAGGATGATAGCAGGTCAATGTCAAATGACGAATATAACAATCCCAGTATTCGTTACTGTCGAAAATTCTCTCTTCACATCCGGGAAAAGGTTTTCGATAAAGATGCGCTCCCAACATTTTCATCGCTTTTGTCTCCAACAATTTTTTCACAAACAAAATACCTGGAAATTAATTACTCAATGCAATTATTTAATATTCTTCTCTTCAGTCGGTTAATTAAGTTATTCTTTCCCCTTGGAGAAAGTTTTGTATTAATTTTTATTTACCTTCTATTAAAATTTCAACGTCTTCTTTATTCGACAAATATTTAGGATTAATGATAGGTGAATCTCGAGGATTTTTACTATTCAGTCTAATTTCTCCCAAGCTTTTTGGATGCAATAAAACCGGTGCTAGCGAAACTACATTTTTGTACGTGAGGGGTGCGAAATATTCTCGAAATACCTAAACAGATTCATGGGAATAAATAGAAGAAATTTTGAATTTAAACTTGAAGCTAATCTAATTTTAGTAATAACTAATAACTTTTGCATTCTCATAAAAAAAATGAGAAGGCTTTGGATTATTATTAGTTTATATAGTTTATTATAGTTAATGAAATTTCTATTTTAAAAATATAAAATACAGACCTGATCTGAAATGCCCATTGCTTTTCGCCAACTAAATCCATTGTCTTGGGAAATTCCAATAGGCATCACCATTAATTCTAAATCGGGTGCAGCGGATTTATTTTGCAAGGAACTGTGAAATGTTCCGATCACATCAATTCCGTTGAAACTCCATAGACCTAGTGTTAAAATTTAGTGACAAAATGTAAATATTAAAAAAAGAAGAAAGTTTAGGAGTGCAATTTTTAGAAACCTTTTTTATGAAAGATATATTGAAAGGCTGATAGAGGACTTAAGACATCAATAATGCTGACAGGCTGACTAGAGTTAAGTATCACTAAATCCAAACCAGTTATTATGTGATCCATTAAATTTTGACCCACTGGTAGGTCAGACACAACGTCGATCTGATAGACAAATTGTGAATTATTTTTATAAAACTTTTGGTCAATTGCTTTTATTATTTATTATGTTTATTAATATTATTTTTACTATTGCTATTAATATTATTTTTACTAATTATTATTATTATTATTATTATTATTATTATTATTATTATTATTATTATTATTATTATTAAATATATTCTCCCTTATAAAAAGAAAATTACAATAAGCCCCTTACCTCCAAATCATCTAAATCCCTTTTTGGTCCAACACCAGAAAGCATTAGAATTTTCGGAGTGTCAATTGCTCCGGCACTTAAAATAACTCCCTTTGTCGCAAATGCTTTGTACGTTTTGCCAAATTTGAAAAATTCAACTCCTACTGCTTTCTTTAATTGAAAGAGAATCTGAAAAAACGTTTTTACACATTTCTTTTGAAATGAAGAAATACATTTCTTTTGTTTAAATTATTAATAATCTACTTACTTTGTTTAATTGTTTTTTTTATTTTGTTTAATAATTTACTTACTTTGTCAACATGTGCATAGTTGATATTAAACAAATTATTCTTTCTTTTCTCAAAAACTCTATCCGAGCTCCAACGTTCTCCGTTTTTCATAAATACTCTCGTTTTCATAAATCCTGAAGAAAAATAAAAAATTTTCATTTCTCAAAGTTAAAAATTTTCTTTAACACTTTTTTTTCTTATTATTTATGGTTATTTTTGTCACACTCGTACCTGTATTGCTATTTTTATTTATATCCTGAACTGTGTAACCCATTTCGTCAACACCTTTTAATACACTTTCTGTGAGTTTTGTGGACCAATTTAAATCATCTATACTGACACGTTCACTTTCCTCTAAAGAAAATTCTGCGAAAAATAAATAAAACTCAATGGAACGAAGTTAAAAAGAAACTAAAGAAAGAAAGGAAAAGATAGAAAGAAAAAGAGAAAGAAAGAAAAAAGAAAGAAAAAAAGAAATAAATAAAGAAAGAAAGAAACAAAGAAAGAAAGAAAGAAAGAAAGACAATATAATACATAAAAAGAAATAAAATATTAATAAACTATCTACTTTGTTATTTGGAAAATTTCCATTTTTGTATACGAGTTGTTCTACCTTGAAAATCGGGAAACCACTCTTTAAAATCGTCAGGATGTCCTCTGGCGTAAATCATATAGTTCAATCGACTAGTTCCTCCGAAAACTTTCCCTCTTGGCCAAATGCTTTGCTGTTTAATGTAAAATTTTTAATTATTCATACAATTTAATCGAGTTAGTCGTGCGAAAAAAAATTCCATTATTATATAAAAATTAATAGTTATAAAATAAATTACATTATTAATTAAACCTTTACAGGCATGAGCTTGGGACGTTGTAACATATCGCCAATCGTAGATACTTTTCTGAAGGGCCGGTGAAATAATCGGTACATTTATTAGAGAAGGTGGTGCTCCCCCTGCCTCGATTAATAAAACTTTATCTCCGTCTTCTGATAATTTGGCAGCGAGAACCGAACCTGCACTGCCTGCTCCAACTTGAAAAACAAATTTGAATGTAGATTAAATTGAAAGTAGATAGAAATATTCATTAATTTCAAATATGTACACAATTTTACTTTTATGTATAAAATTTTATTTTTAATTTCTTATTTTAATACTAGATTGTAATTAAAAAACTTTAAAATTTAAAAAATTAAAATTAAAATTAAAATTTAATTTAAATTTAATTTTTTTTGAAATTTAATTAAAATTTTTTTTTTAATTTTTGAAAAATTTGAACTTTTGGTTTTAATTAAAAAAAACCCAAACTTCTGGTTTTAATTAAAAAAAATTAAATTCTAATTTTAACTCACCAACTATATAGTCGTATGTTTCATTTCCTTTAATGTCATTTAACCACCAATCTTTGTAAATCTCCCACGAATTATAAATGTTTAAATAGTATACAAATAAGTATACACTTAAGTTGTATATTAAAAAAGAACAATACCTTAATAAACTAGACAATTCCATATTTTGTTTATTAAAATGAACCGATTTTGTACGTTATTGAACCTAAATATTTCTATCTTAGGTAACTTTTAGTAAAATATAATTTTTCCAGCGTTTGTCAAATTGTTCGACAAAAAATGACATTTTTTCATAAATATAAATTTACTCCCGACTATTTTTTCTTTAAACTGAAATTATTTCAACTGTTCAACAATTAATGATGTTTTCATTATTCTTGCCCTCTTTTTCACTGTTGTCGTTTGTTTCAAATCTAAATAACACTTGTTCTTTAAATTATAAATTAACTCGTATTTTTTAAGACCTTTTTAAGACCTTTTCAAGACTTTTTTAAGACCTTTTCAAGACCTTTTCAAGACTTTTTCAAGACTTTTTCAATGCTTCTTTCAGTTATAATTAATCACAGTTGAATGTTAACACAATTTTTTTATCTTTTATTCTTAATTTTACTTCTGTTTTGTTAGAAATTGTCGGATTTGTACTGTTGTACAATGTACACCACGTTGTTTCTCTGTATGATGAAATAAACAAGCGCCACCTGACAAGTAGCAGACGACAGGGGAATTTCAAGTTCTGTTACTTTAAATATTTTCCTTTTTTATGAACATTATTATTACCTTCTTAAGTTGCTACTAATTTTTTCACTTATCAGTTGCTTTTAAATTAATCGTTTATTTATTTAAATTTTCCATTGTGTTAACAATGGAATTTTCTGTTTTATCGACAGATTACAGATTTGAAATTCGAAACAAATGGCAGTTATTATTCCAAGATGGCGACAGGAGTACACTTGTTCGACTTCACAATTGATAGTTGGAATTTGTGAAATTTATCACGGCTAATTTGAACAAAAGGAAGAAAAGCTATGGTAAAGTAGATTTTTTTATGAAAATTATATTTTTTATTAAATCTAATTTCGTTTAGAACTCATTTTTGAACTTATTTTGTATTTAAAATTTTTAAACGTATTTTGTTTTAATGGAAGTAGTTTACGTGTTTTTTGCTAAGCCGACGGGATCACCGGTTAGTCTACCTGTAAATCTTGGTTGTTTTTTTTGTAATTATATAGTTTATTAAATATTGGATGGTAATTAATGGAATTGAGAAAATTTTTTTTTGAATAGAAAAACTGAGAAACTGGATGAAATTTTCTACGAGGCCTCTCGAAATGACGATGGTGGGTCTTAACGTTTTATGCGAGGTCCGTGGGTGTTTTTAATAAATAAATCTTTTACGCACGATCGACTTCGCAGGTACGTGAGTATATTTTGCTAGGATCAGATATCCCAACTCCCAAGTAACCAAGTTTGTGAAAATCTAGTTTATATGCTTCTATATAAGTGGTGCACTTTTTTATTATCTTTTATACTTTTATTGCAAATCGGCAATAAAATTCTGTTGGGCATAATAATTTACCTATAGTGTTTATTCCCTATAATAATTTAGTAGGACCGAGTTTGAATTTTCTAGTACTTTTATTTTGTCGAAATCCTTATTAGTCGTAAAAATTCCAGTTTTCGCGAATTTGTTTCTTTTTTGGGCTAAAAGAATTTTTTTTCTCTTTTAATTATATTATATTTCGCTGGTGTTATATTTAATATTTGTCGTTTTCGGAAATCGGAACTTGTGTATTTAATTATTGCATCGCTATAGTAGAATTTAGATGAAGGAGGAAAAAAAGTATATCGTTTCCCTATAATCTCGAGAAGAAATGGAATATTTATCATAATTTGTTTTTATTTGCGAAGACTGATTGCTTCTTTATTATATACTAAATTCGTCTTCTCTGTATTCTCCTCTAATTTTTTGCAACTGAAATTGGTATTTGACTTAAGCGAGGACGAATACCAGTTAATAATCAATTCCATTCGATAAAAACGGGCAAGTCTCTCCTTGTTAGTTTAAGTTGCACAGCACCAAGCATGGAATAGGCGACGCGCTGTCTGCCTTCTCCTGGACTTGCTTGCCTGGTTGCTCGACTCGCTTGTGAGATTGCCTTGATGGCTCTGGCTTCTTCTACATTAATATATATTCCCTCCAGGCAAACAGCAGATCGGCTCTTGCGAGAGTTTAACTTTTATAACGTGGATGAAAATAATTTTTTTTTTCCTTCGACATTCAAAATATACATTTATTTTTTAACAAGAAACGTTTAATATTTTCTATAAACTTTCATTTTTATATATATTATTTATTTCTATTTATATTATTTATTCTATATATATTATTATTTGTAATAATTTTACGTCAAAATCTAATCGATAATTTTTTGTTTTCGGTAAAAAAAAACACAAAATTAGTTGAATGTAATAAAAAAATATGTAAAAATTGGGAGATAAATTTTATGTATATTCTTTAAGGAAATTAATTATAAAATTATAAATTCATTAGGTCATTAAATGTCTAATAATTTAAATATTTTTACTTCATGAGAAGAATGCTGTTTAATCGCAAACTCACGTCTCTTTATCTTGCAATCTTTTTTTTTTCTATTATTTTTCTCTCATCTCTCGTCATATCTCTTTTATTCCTTTTTCTTTTCCGCTCGTGTTCTTTATTTCGAAACCTATTCTAAAACAGGTCTCTTAAGCACAAACGTATATAGTGATGACAATGTTTTTGGACATATATATATGGACGTTAATATATGGCCCGGAATATACAATCTCAATTTTTCGAATTATGATGAATTCTATGTGGGAAACGTGTAATTACTATGATTCGCGAGTTTTTTTTTCCATAACTATATATATATTTTTGAAATTTCCAAGAATTTTTTTGTGATTTGTCTTATAATGCACTCACCAATTCTAACACATTTTTCTGACCAGATATCTGGAATGTTGAAGCGACTGGTAATACTATATGTATATAACTGCTTCGAGTCGAAAGAATGCAACAGGTTTTCAAGAACAAAAGAGTAGAAAACGATTGACATTCGGTGAATGGTCCTTGTAAACTACAGCTACTGATGACAAGTTTAAGCCTATAATGTTTGTTTATTAAGAAGGAAATACAAATATGTGTTTCAAGTTTATTCTTGGTGTTTTTTTGTTTGTTTAATTTTTGAACGAAAGAGATCTTTATTTTTCTTATGATTAATTAAGGAAAAAAAATTCTTTTTCAGCAATGTTTGAAGTTCTGTTCTAAATTGCGTTTATTTTTGTAGGTATACCTGAAGCGGGAATAAAGTGGAACCATTTATTGGAAATGATATTTGCCGAAAACATACCAATGTAGTGCTATATTGTAGGAACATCAGTGAGGTCGTTAATCACATATATCGGAATCATTTACTATAAAAGCAGCTTGACGTCTTGGTTACCGATTCTAAATTGAATATGACGTACTTCCATGAATATCCACCGACAAACGATTGCTAGATTGTGAAGGTGCTTCGCAATACGATTGTGGAAGTCTTCACACATACCAATAGACCTGTTTACTTACTGCGGCTGTAGCGCACAGCTGGCTGACGAGCTAGCGAACAGGTGGGTTTCTGGCTTTTCTCACCAGATGCTAACATACCACGGAATGCATGCATGCAGGTGCACTGCGTAGTTACTGGAAGTGGCTCTTTTTAAGTACCAATACAACAAATATAATTTGCAATTGATGCTAATGCTTGCCTTGTCCTACAGCGTAGTAAATCATTGCGGATCGAATTGAAAACAATTATTATATATATATGTTTATGCGCAACTTTTCTTATGACTTTGCATTCTCATATATATACTAATTTCGCTCTCCCTTGTAATTATTTACTTTTTTTTATCAATAACTCTTTCCCTCGCTGTTTACAAGTCTTTGAATTCAAATTAAAATCATTAATCTCTAATCTCTCTCTATTATTCTCTATAAAGTATATCCTTCTAAACTTGCGATTATTGCTATGATATATTAAAGCAATAATCGCAAGTTTAGAAGGATTTATTTCATATTCGCAAACTCATTTACTAAAACCTACTATTTATTCTAAATACTTTTTTTTAAATGAAAGCTAAAACCTAAAAATACCATAAGAGCTACTGCTAAAAAGCTACTTTTTTCTATATTTACACGGAGAGAGAATATATATTAAATTTTGTAAAAATATTTTCAAATTGGGGAAAAAGTATGGCAAAGCGAAATTTTGATATAAAAAATACTAAACTTTAAAAAAACTTATGTAAAAATTAGTATAATTATATCAAATATCAAGAATATTAATTAAATTCTAATATAACTTTAATAAATTTCACAAAACTATTTTTAAAATTTAGTATTTTCTATATCAAAATTTCGCTTTGTTGCACTTTTTCCCCAATTTGAAAATATTTTTAGAAAATTTAATATCTATTCTCTCTCCGTGTAAGAAATCGCATAACTTTAAACTCGCTAATGGTTGTAAGAACAAAATTATTCTAAAAAATTTTAATAAACTTGTTAGCCAAAATTCATAAAATTTAAATCAAATTCATCATTCGAATTCAATTATATATTTAAGGGCATTTGAACCATTATATGACGTCACAATATTAAAACTCATGCTTTTCATAAATTGAATAACGTCATAATGGTTCAAATTCCCTTAAAACAATTTTATAAAATATTTCGAAAAAATCAATTATTCAAAAAGATTTTTATAAAATTCTTCGCTATAGCGAAGAAAAAAAAAGTTAATTCTATAGAATTAAATTTTTTTTTTCAATAATAAAATTCTTCTCAAGAATTCAATTACATTTTCATAAATAATAAAACTTATTATTGCAGTAGGAATTTAATTATTTTCAAAAATAATAATAAAATTCAACGCAGGATTCACATCATTTTCAATACAATTATAATACTCTTCAAAAGAATTAAATTATTTGCAAAAAATTATGCCCCTGAAGTTCTGAACGTTCAAATGAATAAATTTTTTCATTACTATTTTTGATGTTTGAATTTTAGTAGAAAATATTAATTTACAAATTAAAAACGAATTATTTTCTTAATATTTATGTAAAAAATTTTTAAATTGTCACTTAAAGATTATAATAATATTAAAAAATATTGAAAAGGAAAAAAAGTCGTTCATTTAAACGTTCAAAACTTTAGAGACTTTAAAAATTGTATAGTAAAATTCTTTCCAAGAATTCGAATTATTTTTAAAAATATTGTATAGTTTTACAAAATTTTATTGTTTTTATCTATTATTTTCGGATTTAAATTATTTAAATAATTTAATTTAATCAGAATGATTTTTAATACAATTGTAAATGAAATTCTTCAAAAAAATGGATTTAAAAAATTCGGATTTAAATTATTTAAATAATTTAATTTAATCAGAATGATTTTTAATACAATTTTAAATAAAATTCTTCAAAAAAATGGATTCAAAAAATTCGGATTTAAATTATTTAAATAATTTAATTTAATCAGAATGATTTTTAATACAATTTTAAATAAAATTCTTCAAAAAAATTGCAATCATTCTTAAAAATTTTAGAAAAATTCTTCCAAACAATTTATTTTTAAAAAATTTTGATAAAAATTCTTTATAAGAATTCAAATACCAAAATTTATTATTTATTTATTATTTATCTAAATTTTTAATACTTTTAATTAACAATTCTGTAGAATTAATTTTTTTGGAAAATTTATTTCGGTCTTTTTTAATTATTGAAAATTTTCTATTTCATTAAAGAATTTCCGATTAATTGATTATTTAAAATTGAATTTTCATAAAGAATTTTATTAAAATTTTTTTAAATAATTAAATTGTTTGGAAAAATTTTTAAAAACTTTTGAAGAATAATAAAATAAATATAATTTTGATAAAATTCTTTATAAGAATTGAGTTTCAAGAAATATTCAGTTATTTAATAAATTAATTATTTTTGTATTTAAATACTTAAAATCTTGTTGAACTTTCTAATATAAGAATTGATTCAAAATGGACTTTCAGTTAAAATTGTAGATTAGAATTGAATTTTAAATATATTGAAGTTTTTGAATAATATATTTTATTTAAAAAGTTTGAACAAAAATATGGTTGAATTTTTGAAAGAATTAACGGTTGTATGATTTTTAGAAATTTTTTTTGAATTTCAAAAAGGCTTTTTACATTGCAATCAATTACAATTTATATTAATTCCAGTGAAAAAATAAGTTGGTATTTAAATATTTATTTTTAATAAAATTATTCCATACTTTAACATTTTAAAAAGAATTTTAAAATTTTGATAAAGTTTGTCGTGAGAATTTCACTGTTAAGATATATTCAATTCAGTAAATTAATTGAATTTTCCCAGAATTCTTCACGAAAGTAAATAAATTATTTTTGTACTTTTAAATAATTGAATTCTCGTATAGAACTTTGATAAGAAAATTGGATTTAAAATTGAATTTCAGTTAAAATTTAATTTTAATTCAGTAAGTTAATTTATAAATTATCAAAATCAAATTTGAAAAAACTTTAAGACTAGAATTTTAGACTTAGAATATAGTTATTTAAATATTAGTTCAAATTGTTATTATTTCTTAAACAGAACTTAAGGAATTGTGTCAAAAGTTGCGAGAATCAATGCGGGTGCTAAACAAATCATTTTTGTCTGAAACTTTCTTGTAAATTTAAAATAGTCTCATTTCCAGTTACTACCAGCAGCAACTTGATGAATGTATAGTACTATTTTATAAACATACAACTTAATTATCAAATACATGTTTATATATAAGATTTTTCTTAAATTTTACCAAGAACGTTTTACGAAGATTATACATCTGTTAGATTTTAATTTGAATGACAAATAGAAAATCTTATTCAAGGTCGAAAAAATTATCAATCTAACGCTAAGTTTGTTCAAATAAAAACACTTGAGTTTGAAGACGTCACCGGTACTATAGAGTGTGATTGGAAATATATGTGAATGACTCGCTTCTCATATGATGGTTTTGGAATTCTTTGCAATTTCTTTATAAATTTACAAAAGAAAAAAAATTAGTTTCTTGGAATTTGTTTCAGCTCTCAAAATTAACTGCAAAAAATAGAGGACGTGGAATTTTTATAATATATAGAAAACAGCTCGGCCGATATATATATAGAGTATGCATTTCCATTTCTTATATTGAATATAAGTGGAGATTTAATTTCGAAAATGTGGTTTTTGACGTCTTATTACTCAGGAGAAAAATCGAGGCATATAATTAGAGTGAAACAAATTGCCGAATCTCGTGCGGTTTATAGCTTTGTGAGTATATTCATATGATATTTGCTGTCTCTTTCACGATGACTCCGCCCACTGGCTTGAAAACAATGCACATTACTGCCAATTATCAATGGACTGCCATCAACCACCCACCGTATATTCGAGAAAGAGAGCCTAGGCTCTTCGCTTCTTTCAGACTATCATTTTGTGTGGCCGAATGAAAAAGACCACCTTCGTGGAACCCATTTTACCGCCGGCTGAGGATTCAGAACGCCGCAGGGCAGTTGCTGTGAGAACTGCCAAAGGGTCGTGTGACCTTTCCGAAACGAGAATGGTTTTGAAACAAAAGTACAAGAGACATGCTCCGCTGATTTAGATCTGCGTCCCAAAGCCTCGTCGTCACGATTCCGCGAATTGTTTCTGTCGCGGTTTTCTTCATCTACTCGATCATCTTCTTTATATATATATATATATTCCATCTCACTCTAACTTTGGTTTCGCACGGGTCTTCCCATGTTTATTTCAGACAACTTTGCATTCTTGAATCAGTTTGCATTCGCAGTGCTTGACAAGGATCGTGTTTATACAGTGTTGGCAAAAAAAGACTCATCAGGAGGGGGATGCAAATAAACTCAAGACTTTCTTCTTCTTCTTCCTCCTCTTGTTGAGAAACAAATTATATTCATTTTGAATGAATCAGTTGATTTCTTTTTTTAATATTTCGTAGTCTTCATATATAAATTATCCGAATTTTACTGCGTAGGAAATTAAAATATTCTTCTATATTCATATTTCGTTTTACTCACGGATCGCAGACATCTTTTTGCCCTTTATTATTTTCTCAAAATAATAAAATCCCCTAAAAGTGTGTCTAAAATCGGTTTATTTCTCCCCTTTTTTTACTTCCTTAAATTAGTAAACTCCCCTTAAGCACCTGAATTCGGTTATTTTTCCCCCTTTTCTTAAGAAAAGGTACAAAAATTATTTTTCGGAATTTAACAAACTTTCATAATTTTATAATTTTCGGATGCAATATATTTAAAAAATTACAATTTGCAGTGAAAAAGATAATAAAAATCAGGGTTGCCACAGGCCAAGAAATTTAGGGAAAAGTCAAGGTTTAAGTAGAATTGGTCAGAGAAATCAGGGAAAAACGTCAGGGATTTTAAGTAAAAGTGCTGGAAAAAATGGAATTTTTAAAATTCCTAAGAAAGCTGGATTTTTGTGCCTTTTTTGTTAAAAGCTCAAAAAAGGTCTTAATTTGAAATTTTACAAAACTTTCCTCAATTCAATTATTTTCAAAATCTATACTATATTTTATAATAAAATTGTAAAAAAATTCATTAATTATTTTTAATACAAATTTTAATGCAATTTCTCGAAAAGTATCATTAGTTTTTAAAACTTTATTAATATTCGACAATGAAATTCAATCATTTAAAAATTTGTTGATAAAATATTCTTTATGACAATTCAATTTTAAATATTCAATTATTTAGGAAATTATTTTTGTTGCATTCGAATCATTTAATTATCTTTGAATTTTCTAATAAAGACTGATATAAAAATAAATTTTAGGCAATAATTAATATTAAAAGCATGAATTTGAATGATATAGCATGAATTTTTAAAAATAATTCCATTTTGAAAAGATTACAAATTTTATTTTTGAAAATTCTACAGAATTGTTAATTAAGTGTATAAAAAATTCAGATAAATAAAAAAAAAATACTAATAAATTTTGGTATTTGAATTTTTATAAAGAATTTTATCAAAATTTTTTTAAAAATAAATTGTTTGGAAGAATGTTTCTAAAATGTTTAAGAATGATTGCATTTTTTTGAAGAATTTTATTTAAAATTGTATTAAAAATCATTCTAATTAAATTAAATTATTTAAATAATTTAAATCCGAAAATAATAGATAAAAACAGTAAAATTTGTAAAACTACAATATTTTTTTAAATAATTGAATTCTTGAGAAAAATTTTGAAAATAATTTAATTCTTTTGAAGAGTATATGAGTATATATTATTATTGTATTAAAAATTATGGGAATCCTGCGTTGAATTTTATTATTATTTTTGACAATAAAGTCCTATACAATAATAAGTTTTATTATTTACGAAAATTTAATTAAATTCCTGAGAAGAATTTTATTATTAAAAAAAGTAATTGAATTCTTGCGAAAGAATTTATTAGAATTTTTGTAAAGAATTAAATTTTTTTAATAACTAAGAAAAATTTAAATTGTTAAAATAACATGATCTATATTTTCATGACTAAATATATTTAATTAATAATGAGTTATGTTTTCGAATTACTTTTCAATTACAGAATTTTGTAAATAAATATTTTCTATTATGGTAGAAAATTTTTTGAATATCTAAAATTTTTTAGAGTGAATAAGAATATTTTTTAGGGTCTCAGAGAAAAGTCAAAATTTTGTCTATAGAAATCAGGGAAAAAGAAAATGAAATTTTTGTGGCAATCCTGAAAAACTTATAGGAATGGTAAAATTCACTTAAGGACGACTATATTCGTTAGTAATATAAAAATATTAATCTTCCTCAACTTTATTTCTCGCATTTATTTTGAATTTCAATTAATTTAGGCATTTTGAGTATATGTTGGTTAACGGATAAGGTTATAAGCTGATAGGTAAAATATATATTATTCACATTAAAATGTGTCAATTTGTTTAGAATGTGATAATTTACTTAGTGTTTTAGGAATTTGGAAAGAGAAGGCAGAATTCTTGACTCACACACAGGCATTCTTCAATTGAATTTCTATTTCTCGAGAGAGAGAGACATTTTTATTTCAACGGTCGTGAGAGCAATAACACACGGGTCTTTTGGGACCGTTGATGAGATTTCAAAGTCATCTATTCTTTCTCTTTTATCTTAAATGTTTACGGACCATCATCGATTCCGTTCGGCCTTTTTATCTTCATCACCGCAAGAATGAATTCACGCCCGTGCTCTAAACCAAACTGACAGTGCGAACAGTCTCATAAAACTGCCTGTAATTTTCATTAAACAAAAAATGAAAAAGAAAACTTGAATGAAGAAAAAACCCTTTTTTTCCCATTACGGGAAAAAATATTACCAGAATTTCTCCGTCGCTAATTATTATTATACACTTCCCCTCGCGTGGGACAGAAAAGACGAAATCGATAATTAGATCGAATGTTTATTCAAGTAAAGAGCATCACTTTTGCATGGTTATTCATCGTTTTTTTTGTTCTCACTGTTTTGCTATTAGTTTCAGTGAGTCATCAGTTGCGTATTCGGAAGGACCGAGAACTTCCGAAGAAATACGGTGCATTTTAGGACCAGAAATAAGAGGGCTTGAAAAAAATCACTGAGATAAAGTCAACTATCTTATACCAGTTAAATACTTAAAGGCGATGCCGGCAACTTAAGAGAATATAAGGAACGAAAGAGAGAAGTAGTATACCTACTGGAACTTACCTCCCATTGTCTTTATACCAGCTTTATTTTATCCTTCTTTCGATCTCTAATAAACCGTGAATTGTTTGGGTACAAACACCCTTTTTCCCAATAACAAAAAAAAAGAAAAGAAAGAAGAACCGAAAATTCGAATATACGATAAACATCAGATATTTTCTTGTTATTTTACAGTTTCGATATATATAGTGCTTTTTAAGACGATTTAGTGATTTTTAAATCTTGCTGGCTTTTAATTAATTTCTAATGTATTTCTAATTAATTTCTGTATATTTCAATTTTTTATATACGCGCCGTAATTTTTTTTCATCATGTGTCTTTCATCCTACACGTGATATTAAATTACAGCTATACTACAACTGCCGTATATATAAATACTTGTAAAATTTATCGCATTTAAAATTATTCAAAATGCTATAAAAGCCCTAGACAAAATTCCATCAGTATGACAATGTAGTTTAATTGGGACGGAGAATTTCATATGATATCGTGTGTCAGCAGCATAGCTGATTACAGAGGATGCGTCTTTGAGACAAGTACAGAATTGTAGGTTTTATTTCAAGACAGTAGACTTGGGGACAATTTTACTTTAAATTAAAAATTACAACTTGTGCAAATATTTCTGGCTTAATTTTTAAATACTTGGAAAAGTCGCCTATATATAAAATTCAGTATAAACTGGTTATACAGAGATATACGTGCGACAGAATTATATATTTTATTAAGAGAAATTAAAAATTATTCCCATACATTTGAATATATGGAAAAATGTATTCTATATATTCAATTGATTGAACTGTTAAATGAAACATGATTCAATTAATTATTATTATGCAAATTACGAAATTCTTTTCAAATATAAATTAAAAATTTTTTGTCATTATATAGTAAAATTCTTCTCGCAGGAATTCAATTATTTTCAATACAATTTTAATAAAATTGCACCAAGGGGTTTCAATTATTTAAAAATATTTTAATAAATTCTTTGAGTTCATTCAGTTATTTTCATAAAAAGTAAAATATTCTTCACGGGATTTTAATTATTTTTAATACAATTTTGATAATTTCACCAAAGAAATTTATTAGTAATTTAAAAAAAATTTTTAGTAACGTTTTTAGAAAAGAATTCATAATTCTCTAAAATTCTAATAAATATAATTATTTTTCTAAATATAGTAAAATTCCTGCCCAGAATTAAATTATTTTTATAAATATAGTAAAATTCCTGGTCAGAATTATAAATTATTGTTATAAATATAGTAAAATTCTTCACAAGAATTAAATTATTTTTATAAATAGTAAAATTCTTCGCAAGAAATAAATTATTTTTGTAAATAATAAAATTCCTGGTCAGAATTAAATTATTTTTATAAATATAGTAAAATTCTTCACAAGAATTAAATTATTTTTATAAATATAGTAAAATTCCTGCCCAGAATTAAATTATTTTTATAAATAGTGAAATTCCTGGTCAGAATTAAATTATTTTTATAAATATAGCAAAATTCCTGCCCAGGAATTAAATTATTTTTATAAATATAGTAAAATTCTTGGCCAGAATTAAATTATTTTTGCAAATAATAAAATTCCTGGTCAGAATTAAATTATTTTTATAAATATAGTAAAATTATTCCTGCCCAGAATTTAATTATTTTTATAAATAGTAAAATTCTTCGCAAGAAATGAATTATTTTTGTAAATAATAAAATTCCTGGTCAGAATTAAATTATTTTTATAAATATAGTAAAATTCTTCACAAGAATTAAATTATTTTTATAAATAGTAAAATTCCTGGTCAGAATTAAATTATTTTTATAAATAGTAAAATTCCTGGTCAGAATTAAATTATTTTTATAAATATAGCAAAATTCCTGCCCAGAATTAAATTATTCTTATAAATATAGTAAAATTCTTCGCAAGAATTAAATTATTTTTGTATAAATAATAAATTTCTTCAATTATCTTCAATACAATTTGAAATTGGCAAATTGGCACTGCCCGTAAATTTGTAAAATAAATTTAAATAAATTTTAACGAATCTCAATAAACAAGTTTTTAATTATAATTAATAATAAACATAATTTTTCTTTTTAATTTGAAAAAATTCTCTTTTTAATTTAACAAGTTTTAAAAAAACATTTCAATCAAACTTATTAAAAATATACTATACGCATTATTTTTTGAAAGCTTAGTAAAAATATTCCCAAAAATTTTATTATTATTTACAAAGCTCTAATAAAATTCTTTAAGAGAATATAATTTTCTGCATTAATAATTTAATCAAAATTTAATAGTAAAATTGTTCATTAAAATTATTATAAGAAAATCAATTACATTAAAGAAAATTAAAGAAATTTTTTGAAAGAATTCAATTTGCTATATATATTTTAATAAAATTCTGACAAGAATTCAATTATTTTCTAACATTTTTAGTATAGTATTCGCAAATGTTCAATTTCAATTTGTAGCAAATACTATTTATTTAAAAAATTTTACAGAAATTCTTCATAAAATTCAATTTATTTTCTAATTTTTGTTTTAAATTATTACAGAAAGTCCAGTATTTTAACAAAATTGAATGAAATGCTTCAAAAGAATTTATTTAGGATGAGTATTTCAATAAAATCAATAAATTTCTCCGCAATAAGAATTTAATTATTTTCAAAAATTTAATTCAAAATTATTCGTGAGAATTTAATTTTTTTTCAAAAATAATGAAATTCTGCGAAGGAATTCAATTTATTAAAAAATTTTCATAAAATTCTATATACACAAGACATAATTTATTTTTAAAAAATTAATTTCAAAATTGAAAATATTTAATAAAAATAAAAAAAGTTATTAAAAATTTAGAAAACAAAAAAAGCAAGCAACTTCAATTTGCAAAGAGATTACCGCGAAATACGATTATTTATTTAAAAATATAAATATAGAATATATATATATATATATATATATATATATATATATATATATGTATATAGAGAGAGAGAGAGAGAGAGAGAGAGAGAGAGAGAGAGAGAGAGAGAGAGAGAGAGAGAGAGAGAGAGAGAGAGAGAGAGAGAGAGAGAGAGAGAGAGAGAGAGAGAGAGAGAGATAGAGAGAGAGAGAGAGAGAGAGATAGAGAGAGAGAGAGAGAGAGAGAGAGAGAGAGAGAGAGAGAGAGAGAGAGAGAGAGAGAGATAATTCTGTTGAAAATGATTGAAAAGTATATATATAAAAAGTGAATGAAAATGTTATATTCAGTTTAAGAAAAAAAAAACTATTAATAATACATAGTCATATTTTTAGTATTTATGAATTAAAAATATTCTTTCTCATTAGAATGGAAAATTAATAAATTGCACGTGTATTATTGCTTTTTTGCGGTATAATCAGAGACGAGGTGGGAGGGAGGGAGGGAGGGTGATTATCGATATATGCGTGAAATAATTTATTCCGTGTGAGGATATTAATAATATTGACTGTGTGAGAATTTTAAGAGGCTCGTTTAGCAGTTGATTATTGGATTCTGTATTTATTTAGCTTTACGAGTAATGCGCGCCGAGCTGTCTGCCCAATTCCCAGTTAATTCAACATTTACACCATTTCCGCTTGGAGACTCACTCGGCTAGAGATTTCTTAGTAAAACCCACGCCATCATTAATGGGATTCTGAGAGAGAGAGAGAGAGAGAGAGAGAGAGAGAGAGAGGTGGCAAGAGGGGAGATTGTCTGAACTCGATTCTTCTGATGGATTTGTACTCATAAAATTTTCTTTCTCTATATACTTTTATGCCCATAGACTCTTAATTTACAAAACTAAGAAGAAATTTAATATACCCACAAGAGTTTGAAAAATAATTTCAATTTAATCTGTAAATTTATTCATAATCAGAATATACGATAAAGAGAATAAACTATAAGAAAGAAATTGATAAAATATTGCGAATACTATAATTGTTCCTTACTTTTCAGATCGGTCCGGCTGATTCTGATTGCGGAGAACTATATATATATATCATATATACATATAGAGAAGATTTTGTAAGAAAATTTTCTCGTAAAATTATTCACGTGACCGGATATCTGTTTGGAAATAATGGAAGAAATGCGTATACGGAGTCACGCATGGGCTTGCATCAATGTGTCGAGGAAAATTATGATTCCAAGTCTGAGAATTCATTACAGGTTTGAACAATCTTTGCTTTTTCGCGCAGTCATATACATTTCCTTTTTACCGAGAATAATATCATTCTAGGTATGTGCGAATTGAAATGTAGGACTGTTTGCGTGTTTGCTTCTAAAACTAGTTCGCAACTATGGCCTATAGACAAAATTCAATTAAATTTTCAAATCAAACAAAAGAGGAAGTATATGGGATTCAAACAGAAAGCAAATTCAGAAATAATTATTTGCAAAATATTTTCCGGTAAAATTATTTCTGAACAATATCAATAGATTTTGAATTTCCGTAAGAAAATTGAATTATAAATATAGAAATGAAAATTATGCCCTCGATTTTATATATTTAGCGCTCTGCTATATGGTTATTGCGATTTCTTGAAAAGTTGCACAAGGAATGATAAACAATAAACACATGATGTCTTTATATCGAAAGAAGGTGGGGAAAAAAAAAGTTTCTTCTCTATGGGTGGAATTGATAATCATTCATCGCATAGTACTATAAAGTAGAGCACAAACAACTGCTGTGGAAAGGTTGCGCAACCTATAACTTCAATCAGTTTCACGTAACGCCTATGTATATAATGTGAAGTTGTATATCATCAACAAATATGAGTAGAATCTCGTGTATAAAGCTGTATTTAGTATTTGAAGATGGTAGAGACAGTGTCCCGGAGGATGGGTGGAGAATTTTAGGGGAAGAAGAAGAGGAGTAGGGAAAGAGAAAGGAAGGAATGGCAGGGAAGAACAATATCGTGCCGGTTGCTGCTCCGCCCCAACTTCAGGGTCGTCTTAATTACCGGGTGGTCCAGTTCGGAACCCCATAAATATTCCGAGGCGGCACTCTTTCTGTCGAGAGTCAGCCTCAAAAAATACACACGAGCTTTTGCCATTGGCCCCCATGACTCCTTGTGTTCTAATCCTCAAAAACCTCTATCTTATATGTGCGGTATTCTCGAGAGGAGAAATCCAGGTTCGAGCCGATAAGCCTATCGCATTTCTGAAATTCATTTTCGACGCGTTTCGACGAATGAGTGCAGTGTCTATATATATATAAAGGTTCTGACGAATTCTCCAGGAAAAAAAATGAAAGAAAGAAAGAAAGAAAATCTTCGGTGTCTCATGACAAAAAAAAAACAACGATTCTTATCTGCTTAGAATTTCCTGACCACCGAAGCGAAGCGATTGGGAACGAAATGCATGGGAACTGATGTCAATTGGGATCAATGCTATTTTCGAGAGGATGAATGAATTGGAAGCTGCTCCTGAGTGCTGAAGGACATTGACTAATCGATTCTAAATTATTTCAGAGAGGATGAAAGTTACTGGGAAGTGTCATCCGCACGGATGATAAAGTTCTTTCTCAAAGAAGATTAGTTTCGAATATATATTAACAAATTCATTGTTGGAAAGATTCTTGTTTGCATGAATAATTCTTGTAAAATTTGCATTTTTTCGAGAATTCCATTTTTTGAAAGCGGGAAAAGAAATTGATGAATGTATCAAGAGAAAGAATAAACTCATAGTGAAATTTCAATTGTGGCAAAAAGAAAATTGATTTTAATTCTTGTCATTAGGAATAAAATTCTGTTTTCGAAAATACAAAAGCAATGATTGATTTAGAGATAGTGTGTTGCATGGTTAAATCTTTGTTTGCTGATAAATCTAAATACATAACGCATGTTTCAGAGAGTGTGCAATCTTGAGAATATCACACACACACACACACACACAAGATTCATCGGAGATTGAAATTTTGTAGAGAGCTCTGGCCCCATGGGGCGTGTAGAAAAGCAAATGTTGGTGGGGGGGACTTGGCAGGGAAGAAACCGAAGATAGGTCGACTGAGGAGGAGGCATGGCTGGATGGAACATCAAGGACAGCAAGGAGCATCCATAGAAGTTAGAAGAGCTCGTAAAAGACCAAACCAATGTTGTTGGTGGTGGGGAAAAAAGCAAAAGCTCTCTGAGAACGCCGTGAAAGGGACTGAGGCATGCTTTTCAGAACGGGGCCCGTTTTGCTTTCGATTCAGCCCTGTCCAAACATCTTGGGAACTCAGCTCCTTCTTTCACGACGACGACGACGGCAGCGGCGGCCTCGGCTGGGCTCTCGACCAGTCAGTAGTCACCCTATGCTTCGGTGAACTGGACACAGAAACGGTTGCTCGGTTCTGTGTTGCCAACTCGGTAGTACTTCCACCTCCGTTAGTCGCAGTTACGGTCAAGCTGTTCTCTTGGACGCAACGCTCCCTGGATGAATTTGAGTGTCCGTTACGCAGTGCTACGTCGCTACGATCAGCTCGTAACAGAATCTGGACTTGGAGGAAAAAAAGTGTTTTTGTTTTTTTCTTTTTGGAAACAATTTTTCTTTTTTTGACACTTGAAGATTGAAGAATTGTCAATTGCCAATTGATCGAGTGATCAAATCTGGTGGACAAAATTGGATTGAATCGTTGGATTTGCTTTGCAGTGTTGATTGAAGATTTTGATATATAACATTGTGAATGGTGAGTGGTGGTGCCAAGTGAGATTGCCGAGAGTGAGATTACATAGTGCATAGACTCGTTGAGATGCCGTGGCTGCTCACACTACGGACTTACGGCTAGCTAGGTGAGAGATCCTTTTTACGTGACATGTTATATCTGAATTTTGTATAGTTATATATACTCTATATAGCCTCAGGTGAGATTCTCGATGCACGAAACGAGATTCCAAGATTGCCCATGCCCCTCTTCTCGTCAGTTTCTTTCTTTTCTTTCTTCTGGTCCGATTATTATTTTTGATGATGACGTGCCTTAGTTGTCTTGCACATCCACTCAGTCGAAAAACCTTGCCCTTATGTCCCGCATTCCTTAAGGAGAGCGCGGAAGGAGCGCGGAAGCAAACAGTTTACAAACAGGCTGTGTATCGTCATTCCACGGCGAAAGGAATCTAAAAGCGACGGCACGATCAAAAAGTAAATAGATCACTTTATTTTCGTCTTTAACGAATTCTTGTAATCATTGCACGTGGAGACGATTTTTCAGTACATATATATTTTTATCTACAAGCCTATTGATGAGAATTCTCTGCGGGAATGAATCGAATAAATCGAATAAATGAATATTAGAGGAGGATTATTTTATAGAACTTACCTGATTTACAGAATATTGAGTATATGACGATGAGAAGATCGAGTGAATTGCTGGTAGATGGTGTATTTGCAGATGAATATTTTCAATAAATCATTTTAGCTGAGTCAATTGAAAGAATATGATTCATAGAGAAAATGCAAAGGAGGGAAAAATAAGTTGCATTTAAAATACAAATTTTCTTCTAATGAGAAAATTCTGTTGTGATTTTAGAATAGAGGGACATAAATTAATGTCGAGAATAGAATTCTACCGGAAAGTAATTATACTATTTTGGTTAATACCCATTCAGTATATTGCTTTTTGAGAAATAAACTGTCACTTCTTGCTTTTGCTCAGGCAATAACTCACGGTACACTAGTTTATTACTCCATTGTTGGTGCTTCTCTTAAAATCGACTGGTATTTCAGGATTACGACGACGGAAATTCTATTCGTCCTGTAAGAACCTAATCCATTCATAAACTGGGGATTAAAAAATTTTTTAAAAAGAGATTCAAACATGAAGTTATAGATTTATTATACCAATAACGGTAATTGCAGAGCAGACTTGATAATTCGTAAACAGTTTTGTATTTGTGTGATATAATTAGACTAGAGAGAGAGAGAGAGAAAAGAGCCAATTCATAAACCAAAGTTGAGACAAGGTTTTTAAATCGCAGGATTCGTCATCTAACTCGCGTCGAAGCACGTATCACTAATTTAGTTTATGAGTATATTTGTGATAAGGACGTTTTTTTTTGCAAGTCGTGACTCAGAAATAAATTGCTCTCGAGTGGATTATATTTTTGTTTATCAAACTATGAATATTTGAATGTTTTAGAATATAGAGGAAACGAGAAGGTACGAGTGTGGAATAAACGATTGAAATGAAAGTGATTGGAACTTGACCTTCATTAAATAACTAGATTGTATAGTGTTTTGCAATAGCTACGCTACTCTACAGTTATTCTATACAATAACTACATATTTATATTATTGTGAATAGTGTTTTAACTCTATAACAGTCCCTGGGTATTATAAATATATGTATAGGGAGAATTTATAACATTTGGAACATATTGTAATAATTAAATACGAGAGTAAGAAATTAATTGACTTGTCCATTTTGTAGGGGATGAAATTGGAGAGCGGTGCGTGACAAATTTTGCGCGCAGGTAAAAAAAGGAATGAAAATATGAAGAAGCAAAGGAGGAGTTTATTTGAGGTCAGAAGAAAAAAGTGCCTTGCAAGAATATAGTTTGTGAGTCGAGGTTCTTCAATTATGAACCAGAAAAGGAAGCCACCGGCCCTGAATTAGTCCCTGTAGAGTCGATAAGCAGAACTGGAAAGGTAAAATCACCCCGACATTAAAAAAGAGAAGAGTCGATAAGATCAGACAACGCGCATCTTCTTGGTCGACGATTGACGGGATCCTTGGCATTGTTGGAGTCGAGGTCCCTTCCGGCGATCCAGAGTCGCGTATATGCCACACGCCACGGGCGGTAGCTTGAGATCTGGCAAGCAAGATTATAAGAGTCTGCAGCAGACAGCCTGGCTCTAGCGTCTCCGCAACGGCAGCCTTTCCGTCTCCAACTCTATCTTCCCTCCTTATACAGAGTACATATACCTCAACCGGCACAGGTCAAACACAAGCAGACACTCTTTCTTCTCCAAATATATATATATTCTCCAGGGAACGTTTCTTTTTCTCTTCACTAATTATATTTGAAATTCAATTTCTCATTTTTTCAATCAGTTTCTTCCTTTTTTGTTTTGTTAAAAAATTCAACTAAAATGGTATTTATTCGATTTGAATAAAACATACGGGAACAATTCCGTATAAGTGTTTTTAAGCAATCACGATCATTGATTAGGGGGCTAGTGATTTGTTACTTAGGCTCTAATGAGATAATGACCAGAGAGCACTTTATCACTTAGTTTAGACAGTTACACTGTCTTTTCGGTGTATTTTTTAAATTAATTTTCCTTTGTTTTTCCTAGTTTTTGAAAAATTGTGCGGAAAAAAAGCCAATGGAGGTTATTTGTATGTTTAAAGTGCAGGATTGAATGTAACGACACATCACGTGTGCACAACGTGGTTCACCTTTCCGTGAAAAATCAAAAAGCAATGCTTGTATATATATTCACGACGAGAGAAAGCTGTTTGCATGAGTCGCAGGTGTTTTGGCCCTGATGGTTAATAAACACACACCTCATCTCGCAGCTGGACGATGCAGGCTTATTCGAGTCTTGATATAATGGATTTTCAAGTAATACGCGTTACGCGTCTTGTGATTTTTTTCCCTCGCTATACTCTTATATTGACGAAAACGCATTCATCTATATTCTCGAAGGCAAATTTATAGATGCTTTCTATTTTTCTTCTTTCTTTCTTTCTTTCTTTCTTTCTTACTTTCTTTCTTTCTTTCTTTTCAAATACGTTCTTTTTTTCCTCCTCAAAAATTTGTTCGCATATATTGAATTCGTACAAGGGCCTTAATATATGTTTGTCTTTGAATAATGTGTCATTCCTGTTATCTGCGGCTGATCTCAGTAAAATATCGGACGCGCAGAGTTTCTTCTCGAGGCAGTTTAGAAAAAAAAGAATTCACCAGGACAAGCTTCTTGTAATAAATCGCGAAGCTCCCGATAAGATTCTCTCCAGCTCGAGGGGTTTATTTTAGTCGCGGAGAATTAAGACTTTTTTTTAAACATGTTATTCTTTTTTCTAGCGCGATAAAAAACGCTATTTTCGTGAATTGAATTAGTACAAATATAGCCGAATTACCCAATTGGATTAATTTAAAATTATCCAAATCTGCCTTTACCGTGAATTTTCAGATATAAAATAGTAGCTTTTTCCCCGAATATAAGCACTTATTTATTTCCATATCAACAAACTTGCGATCAAAATCGGAATAGTATAGAAAAAATACCAAAATTGAAGTTCTCAGAAATTAGAACTTGAAAACTGTAACAAAATTAAATCCTGAGAGATAAATAAATTTATTTAGTGGTAATTTATTTATAATTTATTTAGTGGTAATTTATTTATAATTTATTTAGTGGTAATTTATTTAGTAAAAAAATGCAGCGTTTTTTGTTTAAAAAAAAACAGTATAGAGTAATAAAGAATAGTGTCTTTTCTTTTAGAAAGTAAGAAACCGGTTAAAAACAATTTTAAAAATTCTAATGATTCCTCTTTTATATCTGTTTTAGGAGTGGCAGTGCCAGTGACTGACGTCACGATGCGCATGTTGCTGCTGCTGAGATTGGTGTTAGCGGCAGCGGGTGCGCTGCTGGCGAGCGCGAATTCGCTGATTGACACAGAAGGCGAGATGCCATACCAGATCAGTTCGAAGGAACGTAAACAGGCAATTGCCAGAGTTGAGAATGAAATTCTTAATCTATTGGGAATGGCAAAGCGGCCCAAGTCCGTTGAACCAGCTCACGTTCCTGACTCCCTCAAAAAGCTCTATAAACGTCAAAACTTCCTTGGAACGGCGAATATTGCCAAGCGAGGAATACATGCCAATTCAGCAAACACAGTTCGTGCCTTCAATCATATTGGTTAGTTTCCATAGAAATAATTTAAATTCATTCACGCAACTTCTATTTTTATTCTTTTTCAAAAAGAGAGAAAAAGGCGCATACAAATTTCTCTCTAATCAAGTCATCTTCTCGAATATTTTTTTAAAAAAGGGGAAATTCAAAAAACTTTTTCGGTCCAAGGCTTCCAAAAAAACATGACACTGAAAACCAGTATTATATTTTAATTTTTCAAAAATGCTTATATTTTCGACTTTTTTATGTTGATGAGAATTTTATTTACTGTGATTTGTATTTCATTAGGAATTTTTCTTTTTAAATCAAACAAAAAATTTCGATCTCATGAATATATTTCGAACTTGGGGAACGTAATTAATTATATTAAATCTGAAAATTTCTCGTCAACTACTGATTATTATTTTTCGTTTTTATATTACTTATTGCTACAAATTTTTTTCGTATGTAAGTAAAAAAAATGATTTTTTTAATTTCAAAATCGAAAAATTAATTCAAGAATAGAGAAAATTAATTCATTTGAAATTCATTAAAAACATGAGTGTGGAGATATGATGACGAAAAGTCAGAAATAGATATATAATTTAAAATAATGAGAAATTTAAGACCAGTTAGAAGTATTTGAAAAGGAAATTGAGTTAACGATTATTAGTTAAGAGCAACAGGTTTTGAAACATTGTCAGGCTTTTAGTTTCGCTTTATACCCACGATTAGTTTCGCTATTTCATTTTTATTTTCTATGCTTCGCATTGTCAGGTGGGACGAATTTTATCCTCGTGTTAACGAGGAGGTCAAAATTCTTAAATCAATTATATGCCGAGAACGATAATAATTTACAGAACAATTATTTATGCGTTTATGCGCTCTTTTCTCTTATTTCAAAACTAAATAACGAAAATCACAGATTTTCTCTTTATTTTATAATTTTATTTTCAATATAGTTTATTATTTTTAATTTTGTTTCTATTTATTATATATGTAAAATTATTAGACTCTCCGAAGAGGGAATCTGTATATCTCGAAACTAGAATCTAAAAAAAATATATATATATATATATATATAGTTTTAATAAAATGGAAAATAAAAACCTTCGTTTTTATTTTTTCTATTAAAACCGCGCTCGCGGACGTCGGACGTTAAAGAATCGATTATATACTAAAAATTTATTAAGACTGAATATTTTTATTTTTTGAAATTGTCAAAAAGTATCCGCGAGAAGGAATGTCGAAATGATTTAAAAGAATTTTTATTTACGTAAATTTTCTTATTTTACGGAATATTTCGGATTTTTTTACGGATTTTTTTACACTGTTTGATCAAAGCACGTGCTCGATATCACGTTTTAATGTAGTCTCGTATAGATTTTTTCTTATTGAAAAATAATTCTCGTTGCGGGTTTAAAGAAAGTTTATGTTCAGACAAATTATTGTATACGCATCGAAATTGTTTTCTATTCTCCCTTTTGCGAAGTTTAGAGAATGATTATACTCTCTAAATCTGAATTAGTAAAAATGTTTACTAATTCGAATTAGTGACTGACTTTTTGCTTTTGAATTAGTAAATTCAATTCATTTTACTAATAAATTAGTAGAAATGACTAATTATTAGTAAAATTTACTAATTCAAAAGCAAAAAGTCAGTCACTAATTCCAATTAGTTACTTTATCCAATTAGTTAGTTTACTAATTCAAATTTAGAGAGTATTGAGAAAAATTGCAATATAATTTGAAATTTAGTAGAGAAAGGTAAATTTAATAATAATTACTGTACATTGACATTAATTTTATTTAACAATAATTATTAATTAGGAATTAATTAATAAATGCTGTTAATTAGGAATTAATTAATGAATGCTATTAATTTAGAATTAGTTAATAAATGCTGTTAATTAGGAATTAATTAATAAATGCTATTAATAAATTGCGTACATATACGAAGGAGGGAAAAATGAGCGTTGAAATATATTACAATGAGTGGCTCGCGCCTATATTTAATGTTGATATTTTAACTTTGGTATATAGTGTATATAGTAGCTGCTCGAGGAGATTAAATCCAGCAGCTCTGCACGGCTGTTATAGAACTCTCCGGCTGGACAATGGTCCTTTCGAATGAATTATGGGCGTATCCGTGACTCTCTTGGGCTTAACACGATACAATGACACTAGAATAGGCAACGATAAATTGGTTTAAAGAAAGGTAGAGTGCCGTGAATATCAGTTACAAAGGTAAAGCCTCTATTTGACCAAATGGACCATCAAAAAAAGAATGAACAATGTTTTACCTCCCATTGGCCGCTATTTTTACGTTTTATTTGTCAGACAAAATTACTTTTCGAATCAATTGCCATTGTGTAAAGAGGATTTACCGGGCCACTTACTACTGTGAATATCTATATATACACTGCGTCTTTTTTTTCCCATACAAATCGCATTTAAGTAGCTTTGAGGTTTTTCTCCTTTATTCAATTTCGGACTAATTCCCAAACACGCACACAAGACGGAAATAAAATGTTTCATTTAGACCCAATTTTTTTGACGTTTTAATATTTTACAAGGAATTGCGCACTATTTCTATTTTAGTAATAGAAAAATAATTTCTATCGTTTTAAAATCTTTTCTTGAATCAATTTTTGGATTTATATTTTATTTCATATTTTATTTCATATTTTCTTTTATATTTTCTTTCATATTTTATTTTATTTTATATTTTACTTTATATTTTATATTTTCTTTTATATTTTGTTTTATATTTTATTTTATATTTTATTTTATATTTTATTTTATATTTTATTTTGTATTTTATTTTATATTTTATTTTATATTTTATATTTTATTTTATATTTTATATTTCATTTTATATTTTATTTTATATTTTATTTTATATTTTATTTTATACTTTAAAATAATACACTAAAAAAAATAATAGTAATACTGAAAATAATAGAAATGGCAATAATAATGATAGTAGAATTTTAACAATATTTTCAGTGTTTTAATTTTTAATTACAAAAAGTCCAATATTCGAGAAGATGAAAATTATTCCCTTCAAATATAGAATTTGAGTATAGTTTATATAGAATTATTTAAATGATGTTCAAATTTGTTTTCATCACCTTCTGTGCCAGAATGTATGTCCTTAAGGTGAATTATAATAATGCTCGCGCACATATATGTCTTTTTCATTATGGATTCGTATTTTATAATTTATTTACATAAAGATCGTGAAGAGAAGGTTCGTTCAGCTTTGTGTAGCAGTTCACAACCTTCAAGGTTGACAGCCAATTTTTATAGTGAGGTTGTGCATCAGTGCATGACATTATACAGCTTAATGTCACCACACGATGACAATTTTTGATCTCATTTAATAAATTACTATTACTATTCGTTATTTTCTCTACAACAGTATTAATATTAATGTACAACACGCACTATATAAACTTGTCTGCGGTGCGATTACTAATTCTCATTATTAATTCATTTCCACAATTTTTAAAATTTAATTTTAAAACATTTATTTAAATTTAAATGTAAAATACACTGTGTATATGCTGGACCTGAAATTTCAGGTTTGAGAATTTATTAAAATCAGAACCATAATTTTAATAATATTGAAGCAAATTATCAATTCAGGGTTAACAATCGCGCCTCACGCATAATCGTATTTTTCACTTATGGAGTAATTTACATTTTTTTTTTCGTGTATCGTTTTACAAAGAGGGAGAGATTTACATATTATAGAAGAGAGGAATTAGAGGGGGAAAATATTGCGGGATAAACGGGATGGTAATTATTTATCTAATATAAAGCAACCCTCTGGAATCCATTTTACTTGCGGTTTTTTTATCTCTATAAACGAGGATATACACGTTTTATAAAAGCTAAAATGGAAAGTTTCCGATTTTAAGAGGTACATAATTCGAAGCTAAATTGTACAGTAACCAAGGTCCATTATCTCACGCGGATTATACAAATTATCCTTGAAAAAACTTCATCCCGAGGACCACCCACAGACTCAACAAAGTCATTGCGCCTTCAATTAAACATTTTTTTTCGAATTTTTTCCAAATTATATTATACAGTTGCGCTGCTGCTTTTACAAAATTTTTATTAATTCATATTTTTTGGAGAGTTGGCGACAAGGATTTTTTTTTTGTTTCAACAAATGTTAAATTTATTATTTGCAAAAAATTTGTTTATCAGGGGAAAGAAAATTTAAAAAAAATAAAAATTAGTGGTTTTTTCATGTAATTATAGATATAAAAAAGGAATTCGTAATATTTTAAATGCCCACTTTTTTTTGAACCAAAATTAATAATTTTAATCCGGACGATTAAATCTCGTCAAACTTTGCGTTTCTAATTTTTCTAATTTGCTATAAAAAATGAAAATTGAAGACAAATTGATAAAATATTATTGAACAGATAATTTTTAATTCTTTCTAGAGCAACGAAGCGGGTTGAAAATTGCATTTTAAATTTGTAAAATGCAATCAAATGTCTGTAAGAGTATAAAGAATAAATAACTAAAATTATATCTACAGATCAAAATTTAGGAATCGTAAAAAAATTCTATAAGAAAAAATCGTATTTTTTTGGGCTCGAATCTTATTTAAATTATAGAATTTTTAAATAAACATCCCGAAAAAAACGATTTGGATTTGAAATTTAATGATTCGCTTAAATGTCAATTTGCTTTTAATACCTTTAGATTATACAAATCCTTTTTGAAATATATTTAACGCACATAAAGAGAAAAATCATTAAAAATGCGATTATCTGGAAACTTATCCTTTCCTTTTTATTAAAACTTGATGGAAAAAAGAAGAATCTTTATTGGAAGTGCTTGACTTTGATTTCTCACGTTATAAACTTTTATTCTGATATATAGACCCTTTTAAGACAAGCAAAGATTATAAAGCTATTTCACAGAGGCTTTAAAATCGACTTTATGTTCTCGTATAGTGTAAATATTCGACATTTCGATTTGAAAGAAATATAACTGTATTATAGAGATGAGGGACGGGGGTTAATAAAATTCCCGCACGGATGTATTAATTATATTATATTAATGTTGATAAATTCGAATTATCTCGTTATTTATAATTTATTAGTGAAAACTTTTTTAGGGGAGTAAAATTATAACAGAAAATCTAATGTATTTTTAATTTGTATATAATGAGAATAGTGGTGAATTTTGAATGGGCTTTTTTTTCTTTCATCGATTGCTATCTATTTAACATCTAATTTAAGATCCTTTTTGGTTTCTATTAGATATGTTAGAGAGATATGTTTCCGAAAGTTTCAATTGCGGTCGCGTGAAAAAAGAAGAGGTTTGGCGGCACCCCAGGCGGTCGTCTTTTTTGCCCGCCCCTAAAGCCGACTCGAATATATACATATACCTTTTATTCCCTAAAGATCTTATGTAAATAGTAGGCAACAGGCTGTAATAATTCATCAAAATTGAAATAAAGGAGAAATATTTTCACCAACTGACAATTCTGGCTTAGATTCACGTTATTTGTAATTCTGTTATCGGAATTTTGATTAGAATTTAGAGCAGTAGATTGATTGATATATTTTGTTTTAATTTCAGAGAGCAGATTGGATAAGACATTCAAGAATCCGTACAGGTTTCGACTCAACTTTGACGTGAGGAGTATTCCGGATGGGGAAAAGTTGGAAGCTTCGCAATTGACCTTGTCGAGGGTATCGCTTCCTGACGACGGGCGAAACGAGCGACGAGCAGTGCGCATTCTGGTGCACGACATCGTTCGACCTGGCGTCAAGGGCGTTCATCAGCCAATCTTCAGGTTAATTGATAGTCAAGTGGTGGACGCGAGAAGGAACACGTCAGTGAGTTTAGACGTTCATCCGGCTGTTGAAAGGTGGTTGAGAAAGGGAGGAGCGAGCGAGAACCATGGGCTGCTCGTCGAAGTGGTGGGTGACGAGACAATGAAGAAGGTCGAGCACGTGAGACTGCGACGCAGCGTTGATGAGTCTCATGATTCCTGGGTCATTAATCGGCCAACGCTCTTCATCTACAGTGACGATGGCAAGAACAAAATGGCCACCGCGAACCAGATAATTGAGCGACGGGAGAGGCGTGCGGCGACTCGGAAGCATCGCAGAAAAGACGGCAGGGAAAATTGCCGACGACATCCGCTCTACGTTGACTTTGTCGACGTCGGCTGGAACGATTGGATCGTGGCACCTCCGGGCTACGATGCCTTCTATTGCCACGGCGAGTGTCCATTCCCCCTGGCCGATCATCTCAATTCGACGAATCACGCCATTGTCCAAAACTTGGTGCACTCGACGAATCCGAGCCAAGTGCCCAAGGCCTGTTGCGTGCCCACGGCTCTCAGCTCCATTTCCATGCTCTACTTGGACGAGGAGAACAAGGTGGTGTTGAAGAACTACCAGGACATGGCGGTGCTGGGCTGCGGTTGTCGCTGAAGAATTAAAAGCTGAGAAGAGGAATGCCGAGGTGAGCCGAGTAAACCCGAGAAGATGTGACTCGAGAGCCTCGCAGGTATAGAGTCAGAGAGAGAGAGAGAGAGAGCGAGCAAGCAGATTGAAATGAGTACACTGCGACCTGTCTCCACTTGCCTCCATACTCTTGGAGAGTATTACTTGCTCGTTAGAAGGAGCGAATGGCAAACGCGCGAATGCGTGACGCTGCCGCATTCTCTACAGTTTCAGTAATCAACAAACTTGGCGGCCTATGAACTAAGAGACCGATAGGCAAAGCCAAACCTCCTTGGACGCGCGTAATTTATTAATAAGGCTGTAGCGAAAACCGGTATAGATTTATTTAGCGTCCGCGGATACGTGCTATTTGAAGAAACGAATATGTATGGATCTTTGTAAGTCAACTTATTTCAATGTATATCCAAATGTTCCCTCTCGTCTCCCTCTACTATTATCAATCTCAAAAAAAATTTCCCGAAAAAACAGTTTAATTTTGACGAAAGATATACAAATATGTTCGATCGATCAGTCCCAATTTTATTGTCCATCGAAGAAAAGAAATATATTCGATGGAAAAGTTGCGTTCCGGTATACGCGCCACTGGCAAGAATGCGTGTACTTACAACGTTGCGTCACTGACAGTCAACAACCCGATGCATATGCGCAAGCATAAAATCGGTAATTTTCCGATTCCCGAGTGCGAATTATTATAATTTGCCCTGTGGGTTTTTTTTTTGTTTTTAATAGTTTATCTCGAGAGAATTCTTTTATATAGAAAATTGCGGTTTCCGAAAGTCGCCTTTTAAAGAGCTTAGACTGTGTAGATTTATATCTCTGTGTCGTCTTCCTCCTATTCTTCGAAAAAGCATATCTTGCTTTATAGACTATTCTCTTTTTTTTTTTTTAATGAACGCGAGTAATATATTTATGTATATGTGATTTTGTGAATTACAAAATTGAAATATATTTAACGTAAATCCGTACCTGCTTAAGGAATATTATTTATTTACATTTTTGCTAACGAATCTTTTAGGAAAAGCGTGTATATTTGTACAAATTTTTTGTTAATAATAACTTTAGCTGCGATGTAAAATGTGTGAATAGGTATATGACTATGTACACACTGTAAATAAAGAGAAGAAAAAAAAATGAACGTGCGAGTTGTAAATCAAGTACACTGCGCGCACGTATAATGTATATTTTTCACAATTGTTATAAATGTATATTTTTAAACAATTGTTTACCTATCGCATATATATAATTGTCTATTGTACATAAGGAATAAATCCGAAAAATTAGCAATTACACCTTCAATTATTGTGTTGTTCAATTAAAAATTACCTTTCACAATTATTTGTTTTTTTTCTTCAAAAACTAATACAAAGATGAAAATTCTGAGCATTAAATAATAAGATAACGAGTCACGAAAGTTGAAATTCCAGTTGTAATCTCTCTCTATCTCTCTCTTTCTTTCTCTTTTTCTCCTCTCCCACCATTATTCTTTATTTAAAAATTATTTTTGAGCTTTCACTTTTTCTTGGGAATTTAGTTTTTTCCAGAATAATTTGCAAATTTTTTTTTTTGAAAAATTAGTGGAAAATATAAATTTTAATACATAAAAGCATTGCGGGTGGATTAAAGAGAAAGTTCGAAATTTGCAGATCAAAGATGTTTACGCACGTATATTTGTAAGACGGAAGTGAAATATACTGCGTGAAATTCTTACCGAATGTTCTATACGCATTTACGAAAATAGTCATTCAGATCCAAAACAAATTATTTTTTCCCGATTATTTTCTATTAGAGAAAAATGTTTTTGGCTATAAAAATTTTTACTGTGGCAATAAAATAATTTTTCCAATCGAGAATATACTGTAGGAAAAATTTACATTTATTTAAGGATTAATAATAAATTTGTGGATAAAAACTGATAATTTGTCTCCAAAATTTATTTCTCTGACAAAAAATGTTTCTTTAATAGAAAATACTATAGGTAGGAAAAATAATTCATGGAAGTGAATAGTTTTTTGTCTCTGAAAAATTTTTCCCTTAAAATTTATCGTCCAGAGAATAAATTTTGGAGAAAAAGAAATAAATTTTGGAGAAAAGGAAATAAATTTTGGAGACAAAAAAGTTAATAGGGAAGAATTTTCACATGTTGGAGAGATGCTCAACAACACCTTTTGGTATATATTGAGAGTGGCAACAAATAAGAGAATATGTTTTTGCGTATATATAATTCTCATGCGTATAAACCACACCTAGATCCACGTCAAGATCACTCGAGATTTCTGAGCGGATCGGAGGGCACTGGCTGAGGTTTTAAAAAGGCTGTTATTAAGCATCGTTAAGTGGTTCGTTATGACAAATCAAGATTTTTCTCAGCCCACACACTTTGAAACAAAGGGCACTCGAAACTTATTATATATAACATCCTGCCCAGAAAACATCTTCTTCTTCTTTTGCTTCTTCTTCTTCTTCTTCTATGCTAACAAATTTACCGCCAGATGTTAAACAACCTTCACATGTCACCTGAAATCCGACTTTGAAATTTATTACCTTTTAATAACAGTCGAAGATCATCGATTCCGTTCGTGCTCCAAACTATTGGAACTGATAGTGCGATCGGAAAAAAATAAGTAAAAAGCAATAACAAATGTGAAGGGAGAAAAATTAAACGAAAAATGAAACAATGTCGAATCAGGGCTGCAATGATTTAAATCAAGTTGATTTAAATCATGATTTAAATCATGATTTTAATCTTGATTTAAATCTTGACATTTAAATCATGATTTAAATCAAACTGCGAAATGCATTAGAAACCGAAAAGGATACAAAATTAGAATTTATGATAAAAGTTTTTAATTAAATAAAAGTAAAAAAGAATATCTTATAAAGATAATATAATGAATATCAGAAAATAATAATTATTACTTTTTGTTTATTTGGCGAAAGTTATTGAAAGATAAAAAATCTGTATTTTATATTTGAGTCAAAGAAGCATTAAACATCAGTATTTTGTTAAGATTTCCTAAACTTTTTTAAAACAAATTTTATTGTAACAAGAATTAATATATATGTATTTTTTATTAAGAGGAGCCACAAATTATAAAAACAATTATAAATCAGAGATTTAGTTAGTCAGAAAAATACAGGGAATTTTTAAAAATTCTTTAAAAGTCAGGGAATTTTAATCGAAAGAAACCACAAATTAAAAAACTTTAATAAACTTAGTATAATTTTTTTGTATAATATTTAATAATTAAACAAACATTTTTTAAATGTCTTATGTTTTTTTTATAAATAAAATTGTTACTTAAAAAGCATTAATAAATTTTTATAAGATTTTTTTTTAAGTGTAAAGTTAAGCAGAACTCTTCTGCCACAAAAATGTATTTTTATATGCAGAATAAACATGAATTGAATTGAATTGCATTATTAAAATTTTAATTAGTAATGCAGAGTATTAAATAATAATTTAAAAATTTGCTAATCAGGAAAAATGAAAAATTAGTCAGGAAAAATCAGGAAATTCTAAAAATGAAATTTTGCATGCACTCTATTATTAATTTTTTAATTCCTAATATCAAAAAAATAAATATTTAAAAAATAGTATTAAACAATGATTTAAATCAAAAAAATCCGATTTAAATCAAAAAAATCTGATTTTTTTAAAAAAATCATGATCAGCCCTGTGTCGAATATTGTACAAAAAATAGGAATTTTTGATTCCATTACCAAAAATAGCAGTTAGGGGTTCGCGCCCCGCGGTGATCGCTCGAAATCGTTGAAAAGTAACTTCCCCTCAGCTCTCACGGGAGCGAATTGATAATCGTCCGTTCCCATCACCGCAGCTTCGAGTTTTTTTTTTTTTGAACGCACCAACGCACGCTCTCTTTGATGCAGAGCCTCATTCATGAATCAGCAGTCCTTTTACCATTAAACAGCGAGTATCGTGTTTATGAATCATTTGGAATTGGATATTAAAGGATGGCACCTGCCGAAGGAAAAGCAAACCGCATGACAATTGCGGCTAATAGGACTGGATTTGTTTGGTGATTGTGATGCGAAGCGGCGGTGTTCTTCTTTTAAAGCGTCGTTTTCTCTTTCTCTCTCTCTTTCTCGTTCGAAAAAGGAGACGTGGAAATTGTTTCATAATGAGAGTTATGTTAGAACAACGTGCCGTATAGTTGAGTAGTCTTTGTTTTAGAATCCCCCTTGGGGTTCTGAGTGAGCGTTTTGCCACACAAGTAGAGAATGCGGTTCGCGGTGGTTCCCCCATGGTTCCCGTGCCCCACACGCACAGGCACAAGTGCTTGCAAGGGAGAGAAAACTATATAGGGTGACCCATCCTCTCCACACTTCTTCATTATCGAAATAACGCAACAACTCTTCATTCCTCCTTCGAGACGCGGAATCTTCGAATAAATCGCCGTGCTTTCCAATCTGAAAAATCGATATAAATCAGTATAATTACATAAATCAAATTAATATTTCTTTTAAATCTCTACACGATTGCCACAGAAATTTTATTTTCTCACTGTTTCCAGATTTCCGCATATATGAACAGAATTTGGATTTTTTATGACTCAAAAAAAAAATTCTGATTCACTCTATAGAAATTGTTTTATATACTCAAAAAAATGTAATTTTTCGACATGATTCAAAACCTGCGGTTTTATTCAGTGAGGTGAGTTGTAAATTGAAGTTTAAAACCTACAGGTGATGTCAGAGGGAAAAAAAGTAGTGACGCAGGGGAAAAAAGGCTCGCGCAGCCGCTACGCGCCTTCGCGACCTTTTTTTCACCTGGTATAGGACTCAAGTACCAACTACTTCAAATTCATACAATTTTTTATTAAATAATTGAATTTCTTGGTGAATTTTTATTAATTATGAAAATAATAGTTAAATACTAATAATTTATTTAAAAATAAATAATTCGTCTTGATTTTAATCAAAATTCTTTTTTAAACAATTGATTTTTAGGAAATTTTGTTAAAATAATTATTGATATTGAAAATCATTAAAATTTTGACAATAAATTTTTTTAAATAATTGAATTCTTTGGTAAATTTTTGGTAATTTTAAAAATAATTAAATATTCCTGTTGATTTTTATAGAAAAATTTGGTAAATAAATAATTTTTAGGAAATTTTATTAATTTAGTTATTGATATTGAAAAACATTTAAATTTTGACAAGATATTTTTTTAAATAATTGAATTCCTTGGTAAATTTTTGGTAATTTTAAAAATAATTAAATATTTGTGTTGATTTTTCTCAAAATTCTTTAAATAATTGATTTTTAGGAAATTTTATTAAAATAATTATTGATATTGAAAATCATTAGAATTTTGCCAAGAATTCTTTTTAAATAATTGAATTCCTTGTTAAATTTTTAGTAATTGTGAATGTAATTAAATACTTGAGTTGATTTTTATAAAAAAATTCTTTAAATAATTGATTTTTAGGAATTTTTATTAAAATAGTTAGTGATATTGAAAATTATTAAAATATTAACAAGAAATTTTTTAAAAATTTTCTAAACTTATTAAATTTTGTCGAAAAAATTGTTTTCTTTAATAAAAATATAATTGATTGATGTAATTAAATATTTGTGTTGATTTTTATCAAAAAATTCTTTAAATAATTGATTTTTAGGAAATTTTATTAAAATAATTATTGATATTGAAAATCATTTAAATTTTGAGAAGACATTTTTTTAAATAATTGAATTCCTTGTTAAATTTTTAGTAATTGTGAATGTAATTAAATATTTGTGTTGATTTTATTAAAAAATTCTTTAAATAATTGATTTTTAGAAATTTTTATTAAAATAATTATTGATATTGAAAATCATTAGAATTTTGATAAGAAATTTTTTTAAATAATTGAATTCCTTGTTAAATTTTTGGTAATTTTAAAAATAATTAAATATTTGTGTTGATTTTTATCAAACATTTTTTTTTATATAATTGATTTTTAGGAATTTTTATTTAAAATAATTATTCATATTAAAAATCATTAGAATTTTAACAAGAATTTTTTTTTAATAATTGAATTCCTTGTTAAATTTTTAGTAATTGTGAATGAAATTAAATACTTGAGTTGATTTTTTAAAAAAATTCTTTAAATAATTGATTTTTAGAAATTTTTATTAAAATAGTTATTGATATTGGAAATTAATAAAATATTAACAAAAAATGTTTTAAAAATTTTCCAAACTTATTAAATTTTGTCGTAAAAATTGTTTTCTTTAATAAAAATATAATTTATATCTTGACGAGAAATTTGAAAAAATAATTGAATTTCTGCAAAGAATTACTTTAAACTTTAAAAAATAATTGAATTCTTGTGATAATCTACAGGAAATTTGTGAAAATAATTGGATTTTGCTAAAATTTTATTAAAATTCCCCCCAAAAAAATGGAATTTTGTCAAAAAATTTTATTATTTTTAAAAATAATTGAAATCGTGGCGAGAAATTCATTTCTTTAGTAAGAAATTGAATTTTTGTGATATATTTGCGTGAAAAAATTGAGTTTTGCAAATAATGTTAGATAAATTCATGAAAATAATTAATTTTTGTCATAAAATTTAGTTATTTATAAAAATAATTGAAATCTTGTCGAGAATTTAAAAATAATTGTTGTACATAATTTCATTCATCTGTTGAATTTTGATATTTATGAAAATAATTGAATTTTGCAAAGAATTTTATCAAAGTGACTATAAAATTATAATTGATTTTTATGGAGAGAATAAATTATTTTAAAAATAATGTTAATTAATATTTATGTAAAATTATTCATTAAATAATAAATATTATCTATATAATAATTTTTAATTTCTTTTCCAAGAATTAAATTGTTTTAAACAAACTTAATTTTATATTCCTTAAAGTTCAAATATTGTCAAACATAATAAATGTTTTGTTTTTTTTTTAATTCAAAGTCATTATAAGGCAAAGAAAAAAAAATAAGAATTAATTCTTTAAAAATATTTTTAAATCTTCCTCAATAAAATTAACAATTATCTTATGAATTGAAAAAAATTATTTTTCCAAAAACTGTCTAATAATAAAATTCCCTGATTTTTCTGACCGATTCTAATATACTTTCTGTCTTTTTCTAAATTCCCTGATATTCCTAATCTGTGGCAATCCTGATTAATATATATCAAAATCACTGTACCTATAAAAATTGTTCGATCCGCACTCTTGAAGTAACTCTCGCACTCTAAAAATGTAAAATACATTTCTTCTTTTTTCATAAAAACCATTCCAATCAAAAGAAATTTACGAGTTATTTGCGTAAAAAATTTGAATCGGTCCGTTTGAAAGTGAAAAAACGTGTAAAAACACAAATTTGACGGATGTAGTATAATAAATTCCAAAAGCGATGAAATGTAGAATCCGACTTCCAATAGGAGTGTGTATAATGGAATAATTTGAGGACAGCGAAGACACCCAGTATAAAGGAGCAGTATAAAGAAATTCTCCCGTCAGATGCACACATATGGGTCCTCTTCTTTCATGACATCCACTACTGTTCATTCTCCATATAAACTGATTGTGGGTTTTTGGACCCCCTTGCGTCAACTCGTTCACCATTCTTCTTTGGATTCAAGATGACCAAGTGGTAATGGCTTTATTTTCAACGCTGAGATAAACACGCTCCCTCTAAATCTCCTCGAGTATCATATACTACTCACTTGTCGACCTTTTTTTTTTCTTGACGATTTTTAGTTCTCCACTCACTATTCACTCGTCCATTATGGTCCCGCTGTCTTAATGACAATTTCAGGTAGGAAGAATGTTGAAAACGAAAAATCTCTCTTAACGCCGACGTTCCCGCTTTACCCCCGGGTGTCCAGGTTGCACACCCGGCGGACCTCTCATCGGTTCTCTTTGTAATACATTATATTATACCGACGATGTCGCAACAGAATTTCCATCAACCTCTCTTCTTGTTTCTATGTGTGTTTGTGTGTGTGTAAGTGAGCGATGAAGGAAAATTTTTAAGTTACACCACTTGAAGAAGAATTTTTGCCTTCTCCCCCCCTCTCTCTCTCTCTTTCTCTCTGGCTGGTTGAGAATAATCTTGCATAAACGACCTCCATCCGGTTTCGAATGAGAGGACCCCCCATGGAAGAATTGGATCCTGGATTTTTTGATCGGCTCCTTTCATGTCCTTTGAACACAAAAATTGGCGATGTGTGTTGGTCCTGGCGAAGAAGCAAACGCTTTTGCCATCTTCAATATATATGGAATTTCATCTCTTATCCGTTAATGTTGTCCTTCCTGGAAAACTGAAGATGTAAGCTTGTTAAATCTGGAGGGAGAAATTTAAGATGGGATTCTTGAGTGGGAACTACTCATATTTTGTCGGCTGTTTTTTAGTATCTTCTCGTGAAAAAACAGTCATTAATAGATATAGAACCAATAGAACTGTCAATGGACGCAGCACTTTTAAAATAATCTCAACATTAATTGTTTTCCTCTCTCTCTCTCTATATTAAAAAAAATTCTTTCTCTTTTTTTTTAAAACAATTTTATCATCTCTCCTCTAATATAAAAAAATAATTTAGACTTTAACGATCAAATATAAAAGAACACAAATCGTTTGTTTGAGAAAAGAAGAAAAAAATAAGATCACTCTCTAGACCCATCGGGGAAATACATATTCATGTGTAAAATCACAGTTTTCACAAAAAAAAAAAAATTCCAGGATTCGTAATTTTCAAAAAATGTAAAGAATGCAATAGAAAAGTTTTCTGAACAAAGGCATTAGATTTAAAAGTTCTTACGGAGATTTTTATAGTATATCCAAGAAGTATATTTAAAATCTTATTTTATTAAATTCTTATTTCAAAACATTTTATTCATTTCAAAATATTATTCTTTACGTAAACTTTTCAACAATTTTCCTTAATTTAATATTTCTATTCTGTAAATAGGAGTAAAAAAAGTTTCTTTTTGGGTTTTGAATAAAATCTATAATACACTATTTTATTTCTAATAAAGTAGAAAATATTTGTGAAATAAAATAGTGTATTATATTTTTATTCAAAACCAAAAAAATCTTTTTTTACTCCCAAAGAGAGTCTTCTGTATATAAAATATTAAAATTTTATTCTCGAACACAAGGCCTTATGGGTCTTTATTGGTCCAAATACGTATCAAGAAAAATTTATCAAAAAGATGCAAGATCTTGACCTTAAAATCAAAATTGCAATGTTTAGAATTTTTTAGAAAACTATTTTATTTCCTAATACTCAAATTATGTTTATTAAAATTTTACAGCCAATGTTATAATATGTTAATATATGTGAAGTAAAAATTTGTATCAGCCTAATATACCAAATAATTCAATTAAATTAGTAAAATTAAGTTTTTGGTAGTAATATTCTGAATTTTAAGAGAGTGTCAAAATCGAAGTGACTTTGACATTTCCTTAAAATAAAATATCGTAACTGACTTATTTCATCTATACAAATTCAAATGAAAACATATTTTCGAATAATAAATTACAAGAAATAAGTTATTCATTTGCTATTTTTGATTTGTTCTTTCGTGAATATAATTAAATATACTAAATATATTTAATTTAAATTCGTGAATATAATTAATGTTCAAAATTCCCTTTTGTTTTCCTCTTTTTAGAATTCAATAATTATTTTCCGCACAAAAAAAAGTGAATTTCGAATAACTTACGATTATTTTCCTCATACAACGCGCACCAGATTCTAAAAATATAAGAATATTATTAAAGTCAAAAAAACCATTGTTCCGCATCGTTTCCATATTTGATAATATAAAAATTATTATTTCTCCTCGAATATTGTCGTTAAAATATAAGGCTTATTCACTTTTCCCATATTGTTTTTGGGAATTTTTTCAACGACTTTTAAAACTGTTGGCACTGCATAATGGGGCAATGACTTTTTACCAAATATTCTCAACTGGGATAATATCACTTCTGTATTTTCTCTCAATACAACGACAGCAGCGACCTATTCACAGAATAGAAATATTAAATTAAAAGAAAATTGTTGAAAAGTTTAAAGAATATTTTGAAATTCTTTACTTTGAAATCAAAATATAGAAAATGTTTCGAAATAAGGATTTAGCTGACCTTTTGTCCCCAGGTTGAATCCGAAATTCCAACGACTGCACAATCGATAATGTCGGGATGTCCCAGAATGGCTGTTTCCACTTCCAAAGCACTGACTTTGTAGCCTCCTGATTTTATAATGTCAATTGATGTTCGCCCGAGAATTTTGTATATTCCATTTTCATATTGAACAGTGTCTCCTAAAGTAAAGGAAAATAAATTTAAAAAAAAAAACATTAATTACAAGCGTTGTAATCTATTAAAAAAATAGATAAAAAAAATTTGATTTCTATTTCTATACGAATTCATTATTTCAAAATTATTTTCCCTAAAAATCAAAAGAAAAAAAGTTGCCAGTTAATTTTTCCTGAATCGACTAAGAATGAGTTTTTTAATCGTCAAATTAAATTTAACGACTGTTTTCAAACCTTTCGCTATTAAAAAAAAATTGTTTACAATTCTTCTAATTAATACAATTACAAACAATTTCTTTCGAGAGTTAATTTAATCGTTGAATATAATTCCCTAACACTCGGAAATTAATAATCTTTCGAAAATATTTTCAACAAATTACCGGTTTTAAACCATCCATCGGATGTGAATGACTTTGCAGTCACGTCAGGTTTTTTCCAGTATTCTTTGAAGACACTTGGACCTTTAATTTGGAGATCTCCAGAAACAGGATCCGAAGTTTTCATAACGACATTACTCTTTTCTGCTGTCCCATGGACAAGAACTGCCGTATCACAACCACTTTGCGCTTCTGATTTCGTTATTCGAACTTCAACACCTGGAAAAGGTGTTCCGACGGTTCCTAAAATTATAATTATAAAAAAAATACCTTTAAAGAATATCTAAATATACACAATTATAATAATTATATTACTAGAAGCATGTATCAAAAAAATTCATATAGGTATAATTTGAAAATTTTACCTGGAATGCGTTCGCCTTCCAATGGATTGGTCAATGTCATACCAGTCTCCGTCATTCCATATCTTTCCAATAATCGATGTCCAGTAATTTCTTCCCATCTATCGAAAATAGGTTTCGGCAGGGGAGCCGATCCGCTGACCATTAATCTGCAAACGAAATATAACGAATGCTAAATTGCAAATAATTGTAATCGTTACTAAAATTGCTCAAAGTCTACAATTTTTTAAATGTAAATGTAAATTTAAATTTAAATTTAATTTTCAATTTTAATTTTCAATTTAAATTTTCAATTTCTATTTTTTTGTTTTTGAATTACGTTTTTACTATAGTTACCTAATTTTTGTACTGCAAACATTATAAATGTACTCCTTAATTTTAGGTTGTTTACTAAAAAGTTGTTCGTAGTCCTGTATTAATTTCATATAAATAGTTGGCACAGCCATGAAAACGTTTGTTCGTTCGGAATTTTGTAAATTAACGGCAATCAATTGACTCCAAACGGATGACGACTCAAATCTTGGTAACATAATGCAACGTGCGCCAACGTACAATGGACACAGGAGCAAATTTATAACTCCATGCACGTGATTTAGAGGCAATGTGTGTAGAACAATGTCTTTGCTGTTGTACTTCCAGGCAGACACCAATGAATTAACTTGGGCCTGCAGATTTTTATGGCTTAGAACCACACCTTCATTAATTAATTTTAGTATTACTTTCATTTGAAACCAATTTTATTTCTATTTACCTACAAATCGATATTTTTACTAAAAAAAATTTTTTTGCTCAACTAAAAGGAAAAACGGGAAAAGAATACGTATACATAACATTAAAAGAAGCAATTTCTAAAACATGCCGAACAATTACTTGAATAAATAAACAAAAACTTACATAAGAAAATAAAATTAAGTTAAAAAAATGAAAAATACAAAAAAATAAATACAAAACAATAAATAATACAGAAAAATAAATACAAAACAATAAATAATACAGAAAAATAAATACAAAACAATAAATAATACAGAAAAATAAATACAAAAAAATTAATACAAAAAAATAAATAATACAAAAACTAAATAAATACAAAACAATAAATAATACAGAAAAATAAATACAAAAAAATAAATAATACAAAAAATAAATAAATACAAAATAATATAAGAAATTGTGACTATTAACAAAAAAATTAGACTAAATTACAATTTAAAAAATTGAAATTTACCCTTTGGTTTACTCGTTGTTCCGGAAGTGTAAATAAACATAGCGTTACTATTATTGTAAAAATTCCCCTTGACACCTGCGTCAAGAGAATTTTCGAATTCATGATCAGATTTATTGTTCGCTATTTTGCCGTCGACTTTCATTGCTAGTACTCGAAGAACGTCGTCGAAAACAATTAATCGCCTTTTCGATTTTTCAGCCACTGATTCAATTAGCGGCAAATATTCCATGTTGGTGATAATGACTTTAGCATCAGCATCGCTGACATAATAATCAAGAACTGATGACGGATGTTGATCGCTCAATGGTACAGCTAAAATAGAAATTTTCCTATATATATTTTCAAAGTTCGATCTAATATTATCTTAAGAATAGAAAATAAAAAGTACAAATTTAAAGTACCAATTTAAATTTAAAATTTTTTATTTTTTTAATTTAATTAAAGTACCAATTTGGCCGCTTATCCAACAGGCCCATTGAACAATAACATAGGAAGCATCGTTTGGTAATAAAAATGCCACTCGTTCTTGTTTTCCTTCGCCGAGCAATTCATTTAATTCATTAGCAAATTGTTTTGCACTCAAAAAGATACCACGATACGTGTAATCACCGTGCATATCACGAAGTGCTGTTTTATCGCCAAAATGTGTCGCTTGCTTAAAAACGGGAACAACATCACTTGATAACTGAAATAATAATAATAATAATAATAATAATAATAATAATAATAATAATAATAATAATAATAATAATAATAATAATAATAATATTAGTCATATATAAAATTATAAAATTCCCTCAACTTAAAAATTGACAAAAATAAAATTTCTGGCATAATTTTCCATTTACCTGATTTGTATCAATAGTGGAATTAATTGCAGCTTTACTATGTTGAGTTCTTCTTGAAACAACTGGTTTATGAGCTCGAATTGATGAATTAAAAAACAAAAATAACTTCCTTCTAATTAACGAACTCATTTTCTATTCCAAATTCTGTCTATTTATTATGGATAAAATAATTGTGAGCGCATTGTTTTTTTTAATAAAAGTGACAGCAAATAATAAAAATAAGCTACTGTTATATGCGTGAATATTTATTATAACCTTAAAACATACCGGCAAGATGAGGAAGATAAACACGAGTAACAGGTCAAATATTAAAAAAACGAATGTTATATGCAAATATTTAAATAAATGTTTTGCAAATACTATTAATGAATAATGCGTATTATAAATAAGGCGCCTTCATGTCTCCAAATTACGTCACAGAAAGTTTTCAAAACGGTGTCTCGTGAGAAATTACGCCCACCTGTCACGATCAATAAATATTTAAATTCAGAACTTTTTGACCTGAGAAAATTACCTACTATTCACAATGTAAACCAGATTAAACTTCACTTTTTTCTTCTTTTTTTTATCCCTTTAAATGCAATTTATATTTACTTGAAAAACAGAATGGATAAGATAAAACATATGATACTAATCTGTCATCCCTGTCAGTGTATTCTGTGCTATGTGTGTGTGTCCTATTTTTGCAAACATCTTGTAATTTTGCGAAAAACCTCTTGAGAACAAATTTGACTTTTTCTTTACATCGGGATATTTAATTACAATCTTCTAAAAATGTTATTTATACAAAACAATTTTTTTTGATTAAAAAATGAAAAATAATGAACCAGTTTTAAATAATTTTGCTCTACTTCTTTCTGTTGTAATGAACAATTCTGATTGGCTACTGAATATTTTTTCGTTACCAGAAAAACCAATCGGATTCGACTTGGAATTAAAAAGCAAGATGGCGCTATTACATGGTCTTTAAATTGTCAAACACGTGCGCTGTGTTTTTATTTATTGTTAATGTTTATATTCTAATTTTCTTCAATTAAATCAATTTAAATAAAATAGTTCGTATCCTCCAATTAATTATTCAAATTTCGAAATTCTGAATACAAAAATGCCGGTCGATCAGAAAAGAATTAACGGACCAGAAATATCAATTCCTTACAGTGTTTACATTGACAGAAGTGTCAAAGGCAAATCTCAAGAAAATTCTTTAAAAAAGAGAGAAGATGGGAGGCAATTTAATGAACTTAGAAAAATGTGTAAGATTTTCCATGACTTTTGGGTAAAATAATTCAATATAATAGAAAAATGTTGCTTAATTTGAGGTTAGGTTGTGTACTTGAGGCGTTTAATTTTTCTTGCATATTTTTGAAAATAATTTTTAGTTGTCAAAGTTGGAATTGTGAGTCAAGCGAAAGGATCTGCTTATATTGAAATGGGTCGAACGAAAGTAATATGTTCAGTATTTGATCCACGAGAAATTCCTAATAAGAGTAATTACACACACCAAGGGGAACTGTTCTGTGAATTTAAATTTGCAACTTTTTCCACGGCGAAGAGAAAAATTCACCAGCAAGACTCTGAGGAAAAAGAATATAGTTGTGTAATGCAAAGGGCATTAGAACCGGCAGTGTGTCGAGTAATTAACATTACATTACTAACCCCTAAATTTCAGGGATTAAATAATAACTTTTGTAATTTAATATTCCACTTTTCTTTACAGAACGAATTTCCGAATTTTCAAGTTGATATCTACGCCCTGGTTCTCGAAAATGGGGGATCAGCTCTGGCTGCTGCTATCATGGCGGCAAGTTTAGCTTTATCTAATGCCAATGTTCCGATGTTTGGTCTCGTAACGGCAGTCACAATGGTACGAACAATTACAATTTTAAAGACAGATTTGACAAGAAAGGCGATTGTTGAATATTTTTTTCTCTTCATAGGGAATTCGTGACGAAATTGTCTTTCTTGACCCAACATCAGAAGAAGAATCAATGTTTCTATCGTTATCAAGAAACGAGATAAAGGGAGAAAAAAATCACGGTCTCATAGTGCAAGCATCGATGACACAACATTCACAAATCACCGAATTCTTCTTTACTGGAAGTTTAGACTTGGAATCAATGAAAACTCAAGCAGGAAAACTGAATGAAGCGGAAGAACAGATATTTCCAATAATGCAAGAATCTCTAATAAAATCAGTGGCAAAATCATTAAAAAAGAACGACGATTCAAGTAAGAATGAAATGGAAACATAAAATTGGTATAAAATTTAGTTTAATTGGTAAGAATTATTTTTTAATAATAAATTTACATTGACGTGAAATGTAGTGTGTTATTGAAATGATACCTAGTCCTTAATAGAATACGAGAAATTCTCTAGTCTTCGGGCTTTTCTGGTGGTGGTCCACAAGGTTGAAGCATCTTCTCCATGAGATTGAATCGCACTCGTGCTTTCGCTTCATTTTCAGCAATGGCAAAAAAATTCAGAAGATCGTAATGACCCATGTATGAACTACAAGAATCGCGATGTTGATTGACGAGCCAATCGTACTTGGTTGTATCCGCGTGTCCAGTGCCGATATATTTCGACATAAGATGCTCCAGTTGACTATGAATGTTGTATCGCTCACCCATTCTGCAAAAAAAAGTGAAAAAACTTAAAAAACTTTAATCACTAATTCAGTAAAAAAAGGTTAAATATCCCGCATTTTTAAAAAAGTCAATAAAAACTTTTAATCATACTTGATGCTACAAAAGCTTCTTTTCAATAAATAAAAGCTTTTTTCACTTTTTTGACAACTTGTAGAAACAACAACAACAAGATAACCTCAAAGTTGCTCACAAACGAGAAAATGAGCAAAATGACACGAATAACTTGAAGGAAGCAGCGGTTGCCATTCGATACATATCGATAATCCTGTCATCAGCCAATCGTACGTTTCATAAAACTTTGGACATTTATATTTCAACCAATAAAAACGGTCAATTATTTTTTTCATGTTAAGAATCGATGCAAGTCATTTGCTTGTGTGCTCAACCGAATATTTTGTTAGGTTATGTTTTATTTCGTACGTTTCGTACAATGATGACGATTGATAAGAAACGTTTTTAAAGAATTTGTTGTTCAAAATTGTGATCTATGAAATACATCTCTAGAAGTTTGGAAAGTAATTAAAAATGGGTTCCAATAAACGCCATAAATCTGACAAGTGTCGTGAACAGAAGAAAAAAAGACACAGATCTCGTTCTCGTTCAATTTCTGTCGAACGAATTGAACGCGTTGAACGTGATAAAGAAAGACACAGGCATCACAAAAAGCACAAGAAAAAAGAACGCAAGGACTATGACAGTGACAGTAAGTATTAAATAATTGAGTAAATTATTTTCATACTATATTTACATAATCAGTTTATGCGAAATGAAACTTCAAACCCAAAGCTTATGTATAAGTTTTGCAATATTCGAATTTGTATACAAATATATAACTTCACATTAATAAATATTTTCATTTTTTTTCAGTTGAAATTGTCAGTGCACCTCCACCGCCGAAAATATCAAAGGCGCATTTGTCAACACCACCGCCTCCCGATATATCGAAGGAAAAGAGTCTTTCGCCAAAAAGTGGTGGATCACAACTCTCTCTGTCTGTTGAGGAAACAAATAAATTGCGAGCAAAACTTGGTTTGGCCCCTTTGGATGTTCAAGAGCAACCGAAGTCCGATTCTAATGTATTCAAAGATGATTTGGGTGAATTCCATCATAAACCCGCTCCCAATAAGAAAGACGAAGCCAGAGCCAAGAAAATTAAGGAAAAATTGAACACTTGGCGTGAAAAGAGGAAAATTGAAACTAAATTATCAAAAGTTAAAGGACTTGGGGAAAGTGATTCAGAGGATGACGCGAGAACTTGGATTGAGAAAAACAGAAAATTACAAATGGAAAAGAAAAAAGCTGAGGAGAGGGTAAGATTTTAAAATAAATCTGATTAAAAAAAAACTACAAAAAATCTACAAAAAACCTACAAATTTAGAATCTAATCGAAAACAACTTTTTAGGCGAAAATGTTGGATCAATTGGATGAGGAGTTTGGCATTGGAAATTTAGTGAAAGAAGAGGTTCAAAATGAAAGACACAAGGCTTACACTACAAAGGACTTGAGAGGTTTGAGAGTCGAACACGACGTTGTAAGTGAAAGTTAAAATTTTGCTTTTATTTCTAATTAGTAACAAATTACTATTTATTAATTACTAATTAATATTTATTAATTACTAATTACTATTTATTAATTACTAATTAATATTTATTAATTGCTAATTACTATTTATTTGAAATCGACAAATTTAATTTCTAATTAATTTTAAAATTTTTTTTAGGAAAATTTTCAAGAGGGCAAAACGACTATTTTAACATTAAAAGATCAGGGCGTTCTTGACGAAGACGACGATGTACTGGTGAATGTAAACATGTTGGACGAAGAACGTTACAAACGAAGTAATTTGAATAAGAAGAAGAAGCCCGGCTACGATGCTTATGAGGAAAATGATTTGGATGAGTTTGGCATGCCCATGAAGGCAGTTTTAGAAAAGTATGATGAAGAAATTGATGGACAGAAAAAGGAAAGCTTTGCCCTAGGTTCTACTAATTTTAAAGAAATGAAAGAGCGACAAGTTGAATTGGTAAAGCAGCGATTGGCAAACAAGAGATTAGAGTCATTGAAACTTGCAGAACCGAAACTTGCCAGTGAATATTATAATGAAGAAGAAATGGCCAAGTTTAAAAAACCGAAAAAGAAGGTTTGATACTTGAAAATACTTCAATATTTCCTTTTTTCCATATTTTTGTATTTTTTTTAGTTTTTCTATTTTTAATTTTACTTTTTACAGATTCGTAAAATTAGATCTAAAAAGATGTTGAAGGCCACTGATCTTGTACCCGATTCGAATGATTATTTGAAAGATTTGGGAAGTCGTCGACATCGTAAAATCGAAAGCAAGCCAAAGGAAGAGAATTTAATGGATGTTGACGATTATGAAGGTGAGTTTAAATTTCACGCCCTGAGGGTTTTATTTTTAATTTCTGATACATGAAAGTACTAGTCATGTAATTACTTTTTGGCAATTTAGTTACGTTTTCAATGAACAGCGCCACCAGAAAACGTATCCGGAATAAAGATCGAAGAAGAAGACAAGGAATTTGATATGAAGCTTGCTAGGAAAAAATTGAAACGTTCAAAAACGTTGCAAACCGATAGCATTGAAGAGGTTGTATCACACATAAAACCAGATCCTGAGAATGAAAGTAATCAAATTGGAAATATCGTTTTGAATTCAACGGCTGAATTTTGCAGAACACTTGGCGATATTCCAACTTATGGTTTGTCCGGAAACAGGGAGGAAAATGTTCAGGATTTAATGGTAATTGGTATTTTCAATTATTTTTACTCTCATTAATTTTTTATTAAATTAATAATTGATTTTAAATTTTTTTTAGGAGTTTCAAAAAGAAGAAATCGAAGATGACAATATGGGGGAAAATGATGATAAATCGGGACGTGGAGCTTGGAACAGTGTTGAAGCTGGTGAGGATTGGATTTTACTTTTCGTATATATATTACTTTTACTTTCGTATATATATTAAAAAAGAGCGATACTTACAAATTTGTTTTTATTTTAGAAGAGTCCGTTATTGAAACGGCAGCACTCGAGGCTCCAATTTTGGATTTGGAACCTTCTCTAGGCCAAGGCGTTGGAGGAGCTTTGACTTTAGCAATCAGTAAAGGCTACTTACAAAAAGAAGATTCAAATCGTCCGTCAGCTTCTCGATTTGCACATCTGCAAGCTCAGAACTATTCTATCGAGGATAAAACTTATGGGTAAATTTTCTACTCAGTAAAATTTTCATTTTTTTTAAAGTTTAAGAATTTCAATTTTTAATTCTGTTTCAGAGACGATGATAAATTTGGAAGAAGAGATCGATTCAACGGCCCGACGTCTGATTTTAAGGATAAGGATTGCTTTAAACCAAATGTCAAATTGGAATATATCGACGATGACGGTCATGTTTTGAGTGCTAAGGAAGCCTTTAGATATCTTTCACACAAATTCCACGGAAAGGGACCCGGAAAGAATAAGGTTCGAAATTTTCCAATTATATTCTTAGTAAATTACTAATAAAAAAGTGACAAATAAAAACTAATGAAAATTAAAAAGCATTTAATTCTAAAAATTAAAAATCATTTAATTCTAAAAATTAAAAATCATTTAATTCTAAAAATGAAAAATCATTTAATTCTAAAAATGAAAAATCATTTAATTCTAAAAATTGAAAATCATTTAATTCTAAACATTAAAAATCATTTAATTCTTTAATAATAAATGAATTAATTTTAAATTCAAGGTGGAGAAGAGAATGAAAAAGTCAGAACAAGAAGTGCTTATGAAGCGAATGTCTTCCACGGATACGCCGTTGGGAACTTTGAATTTACTCCAAGCTAAGCAGAAAGAAACGCAGTCGCCGTACATTCATTTAAGTGGAAGCAAACAGTCACAGACGTAAGTAACTTTAAAAAAAAGGAGAGAAGAGAAAAACAAATCTAAGATTTTTATTTTTACTTTCAGAGCCAGTATATCCAAGTCCAAACACTGATGAATCTTCAAGAATTTTAATGAAACTTCATTTACTTCTAATCTTGTAATTGTAAAATTGTACTTTCATTTTTCTATTGAAAATGAAACTGGAATGTAAAAATAGGTTTTGTTAAACTTATAAAACAGAAATCAATTACATCCTATTTCAATATTATTTAAGTTGAAAATTAAGTTCAAATTTTACTTTTGAAATTTCGTTAAATTAAAAACTGTAGGAATTAATTTTGTCAGTAAATAACATTTTATTTGTCAATAATAAGCGTTTTTTTCCTTTAATAAGAGTTTTTTCCTTTAATAAGCGTTTTTTTCTTTAATAAGCCAAATTTATTTGGCTATTTATTTAATTCCAAATTTTTTTAAACAAAAGAAAAAGTAAAACAAAAATTTGTATTCGTGGGAAATAATAAAACAAGTATTTGACAGAAATTCATTTATTCAATGCAATATGACCATCAAAGGCTATTGAAAATAGAAAAACATAGTAAAAAAAATTTATATCCAGGGCAAAGAACTTTAATGTTCGTCTCAAGAATATGTATATATTTTAAGGGAATATACCACCACGCATAGAAATTGTTTACATTATTACGTGAATAAGTACATATTAGGAATAGAGTCAATTTAAAATCACCTACTATACACAAAAAAGTACTAGTCGGAGAATTAAAAGTTTTTGTTCAATGCCCTGAGAGAGAGAGATTTTAAATTTGGAAAATAGTAATCAAAGAGGTGATGAATGGAAATTTATGATTTGAAAAAATGTAAATTCTTGCAGATGCGTTTTTTTAAAAAAAAAGATGTCAATAATTCTAATTATAAAGTTTTTAATTGGTGTTTTTTTTTGTCGATATTTTCAAATATATCAAAAAAAAAAAAACTTGTTTCCATTGATTTTTCAATTCCTTGTTTCCATTCATGACTTCAATTCAATAGAGGCAGCAGAGGGAATGGAAATTTAAATGCTTTGTTTCTTTTTCAAATCAACATGACTCTTCCCCGCTCAGGAATTGTGAAGACAAATTTAAAGTTGACCACAGTCGGCGATGACGATTTTCTTGGAAGTCTTTCCATTTGGAGTACCGTAGCTCTCCAATTTTTTAACAACGTCCATACCGTCAACGACGGAACCAAAGACAACGTGTTTATTGTCCAACCACGCGGTTTTAACGGTGGTGATGAAGAATTGTGAACCATTGGTGTTTGCTCCGGCATTCGCCATTGACATGATTCCTGGTCCGGTGTGTTTTAGACTGAAGTTCTCGTCCTCGAATTTCTCGCCGTAGATGGACTTTCCTCCGGTGCCATTGTGCTTGGTGAAGTCACCACCTTGGCACATGAAATTTGGAATGACACGATGGAACGAACTGTTCTTGTAGCCGAATCCTTTTTCTCCCGTGCAAAGAGCTCGGAAGTTCTCAGCAGTCTTGGGAACGACGTCGCTTCTCAATTCGATGACAATGCGACCGGCTGGTTGTCCATCGACGGTCATGTCAAAAAAACATCTTGGGAGTTCCATTGTAGATTTAGTTTTTGGATTACTGGATAGAGAAAAAAAATTATCTTCAAAAACAGTATTTTTAGCACATTAATTCTTTTTTTTTATCACAATTTAATATAAATTAAATTCACTAGATTTCAATATCTTCAGAAAACATTTCTCATTCAATGATAAATTCTTAATAAAATGTAAATCTATTTCTATATCTGCTGAACAAATAAAGATCATGTGAATTCACACTGTTATAACACTAGTCAAATAAAATTCAATATATCCGTTAATATTCCCCACAATGAAACGAGAGATTTTTCAATATGATAAAACTAACCAATAACAATTGCCATTGTACTTTATTCACCGTTAGAAAAAAAATATTAAATTACTCTCATTTTTTATAATCAACGGTTAGCAATTCATGGAATTCGACCTCGATTAGAAAAACGTGCCGATGAAATGGCGGCTATGAAAGCGAATATAGGCGGTAATTTATTAATTCCAACTTTACATCAAAAACATATGAGAAATTTTCAACAATTACGAATTCTTTTAAACAGAAAAACAAAAATTTTCAAACAAACATTTTTAAAACAAACTTGTGTAATCAACACCGGTACTTTGTAAAAATGGGGGGAAAAGGAACGCCAACAACCATCGTGTTAATTCATCTTTCGATTTTCTTTACTTATAAATAGAAAAATAGCAATTTTTTTCCACAAAGAAACTATTGTTATGGGAGAAATAGGAATAAGGTGAAATAATGTTAATATTTTATAAACTTACCTTATAAAATAAGTTAAATGTGAGGTGAGAACGCTCAAGGCAGCAAAACGTGACGAGCGGAAAAGACTTCCTTCGTGTCCCCTTCCAGTTCCTTGGGTTCCTTTTAGAATTGTGCATGTATTACAATGAAAGTGCATATGTGTGCACCAACACAAAACACTTTGTCGGAATTTTCCATTACCATAGAAAATAAGCACTGTGATTGGTTGCCTCTTACTTTCCAGATCACGTGATCATAGAGTCTCAAACGATACTAGCGCTATTTTTAAATTTTAAGCAAATATTATTATCAAAAAATAATTACAATGTTTCTTATACTAAGCAGACCTTGAATGTTTGCATAAATTTTGCATTTTTATTTTGTACTGCGGTTAATATCTAGTCTTGCTGATATATGTGTAAAATTTTAAGGTTAGAAGTTGATAAACGCTGTAACGGATCTTAGTCATCCTTTGTGGTTTCCCCACAGTTTCCTATACACAAAATGTTTACGAAAATAATAGATTAGAAAATGTTGTTTCCTTAAATGTGGAACATTTATAAATGTTTTTGAAACAATGATAATTTACCGAAATAATATTACTTTTTTGATTTGTAATATCTGATTATCTGAAAATTAAGATAGTTTTTCGCGATAAAGTAAGATTTTTACAACAGACTGTACTTAATGTTATGGCCACTTGTCAAAGAAAATTTTTATACTAATTTTTGTAGCATATGCTAACCATCGCAAAAAAAATATGCGCAATTATTTTTACAAAAAGGTGAGTAAACTCATATTTGCAATTATTTCCAATTCATTTTAAATAAAAACAATAGAATTGAATTTTTTAGAATTTTAACCTAAAAATCAATTAGAAAAACGAATTTGTAATCAGGATAAGTTCTTAAGATTTAATCTCATTTTCAAAAATTAATTCGTATTTGTAAATATTGATAAAAATTCGACGATAATGCTTTATTTCGAATTTTCGAGATAATTATGTTAAATAGGTTATAAATAACGTGAAAAAAAGATGTTTTGTTGTTTATAATTTTTACACAAATGTTTTTCGATTTTACACTTTGAAAACGATTGTTTAAAAAAAAGTTTATACCCTATTAACATTTTTGTATTGTATAATTTTTCATTATAGTTTTTTTAAAAATGTTTGTTTAAACGTTTATTTATTGTTATAAGCTTTGTTTATTCAGTTCAAGAAAGAAAATGAAAAATAAAACGATCTGTATGTGAAAAAAGATGTTTTTCGTATCTGTCTTCATAAGGCAGATAACAATTAACAAGACTTAAATTTTCTGAAAAAGTGAATAGATTCAAAAATTTTCTTGGAATTTATTATGGAAAACGAGAAGATGGTAAAATTGATCATTTTCGAAATGAAATAAAATATGAACTTGAAGTTTTTGAGAAATTAATAAAAAAATGCTGCTATAAAAAGCGATTAAAAATATTATCAGGTTCGAAATGATAAAATTATTAATTTTGCTTGTTATTCCATTTCATACTTTAATATTAACGTATTGAATGTTTAAATTTAAATTAATATTCTTGGATATATTTTTTTTGTTTCAGTCAGTGAAGAATGTAAGATTTAATATAAAAGTTTCGTGACATGTTTTAAATGTCAACGAAAAAATGCTTTCTGCTTATATTTTCATTTTGTGGATTGTTCTTTCGGAAGGATCGTTCATTAACAACAATTTTTGTGAAGTGGGTATTTATTAAAAAGAATTAACTTTAATATTATTATTATTATTTATTTTTATCGTTATATTCGAATTATTTTGAATTATGTAATTTATTATTTGCAGTATAAATGCAGATTGAAGAATAGTAATCAGACAATCGCCAATGTTCATAAAACTGGAAACTTATGCAGTTTGGATGATGTTCCAAATAAAGTTACAATGACAGTTATGGAAACAGCTGAAGGCGTTTCAACTGAAGGTATAAATAATACGATTACTTTACATGAAACATTTATTATCACAGATGTTTTGTCTTTTTGCTAAATTACAGATTATTATAAATTCAAACGTATTTATAAGTTTTGTTCTCATAGAATTTACACTAAATATAATAAATAAATCAATAAAATCAATAAAATCAATAACATTAATAAAATCAATAAATATTTTTCCCGCAGGTATTGTAAGAGTTAACTTTAGTCCTCCCAAAGAAGAATGTCGTTACAAAGTTGCACTCGTAGTAAATCCACTTATTAAAAGTTCCGAGGAATGTGAAAAAGTGATATTTCACGCGAAAGGAATTGACGTACAAGAAGTTCACACTGCCGAAAAATCTTATTGCATTTTCAATAATCATTTAAACAAAAGTCAAGAATCCCAAACACCTTATTGTCAGGTAAGGGAATTTTTTTCTACACTTTTGAAATTCACTAGGATTCATAAGAATTATAATTAAATTATAATGTATTATAATTAAATTATTTCTCCATAACAGGATGAAAAACTAACCATGTGGTACGAAAACATTTTCACAGGATGTTACGCTCTGAGATTTCGAATCAGTGAAAATGAATTTGTCTTCAGAGGACAATTATTTATAAAAACAGATCATTTACACGCCTCGATTAATGCACCGGACTTTCATTGCAAATACACTTCTGTTCCGAATGATTCCGATCCCAGGTCTGTATTCTTTTTTCCTTTAAATTCCGGTTTAGGGAAAAATTGACTATTAACAAAAATGCTAAATTTGATATAGTAACAAACAAAAAAATTACTTATCTTCTTGGGTTTAAGTGCTAATTCATCTCTATTGTAAGTTTATTAGAATATATGATTGAAAAATAATCATCTCATGCTTCCCAGCTTGAAATTCCTGCTGCTATTATATGTGTTTTTAGGATCCACGTGCTTGGTTTATTAATCCCTCGCTTTTATCATGACATCACGATAGGTATATGGTTCTTGATAAGATTTCACTTAAATACCAAAGAAATTGAAAATCGAAATATCAAGCGCAATTATAATTTGCAGTTTTGAAAAGCTGACCTTCTCCACTAGCACATCGAATGATATTCACTTTGCGGGATTACAGCAGCAAATTGCCGTCTTGTCCTCTCTAGATCGAGACAAGGAAAATTCTTGTGTGAAATTTAACAAACGTACTATTTTTTCACATACGATATACACGGTAAATTTTTTCAATTTCAGTTCATAAGACGAACTAAATTCTTCAGTTTAAAAGTTTCTCCTTTATTTTTTTTCAGGACAGGATAAATGCAACTACAGAGAACTGCACCTTAACCGTAAATATAAAACTTTGATAATAATTCTAAATCTAGAAATTAACTAAACTTTTTCAAATAGATTGCCGACAAGGGTTCTGGACAGAATGTCGAGTGTAATTTCGAATTTCAAAGTTCGATGAACGCAAGATTTTGTTTTGTGATTCATTTCCTTGACGACAGATGCAAAAAGGCAACAAGATGGAATCCGCCTATAAAGGGTTATCTCCCCTGTACATGGGTTCAAGGTAATTTTTTTTTAATGAAACAGTTTTAATAAAATGACAAAAAAAAAAATATTTCTTAAGTAAACTTTTATGTTTTAGCTTGTACGAAAATCGAAACAAATCCTCTGCTCGTTATTCGCGGTGGAAGTCTGCAGGATCAAGAGCAAATTGCTTCCACTCAATTATTATGTCTTCCATTCATAATCATTGCGTTCATAATATTTTTGACGATAATCGGAAGTATCTATTGCATCCACAAATTACGTTCGAAGAATTCAAAGTGCAATTCAAGCACTTGTTCCATAGATTTAAAGGAGGAAGACGACTCCAAGTATTTTGAAACCGATGAATTTCGATACGAGGACGATGCGAAGAAGGAAAAACAAGATAGAGATATCATTCTTCTCTACGTTAAAGGGCCGAAATCGTTCATGAAGATGATGGCCGATTTTCGAAATATTCTAGAAAGATGCCTCAAGTGTCATGTAAGTAAAAATACATTTTCTACATTTCAATTTTGTACAATTTTTCAAATTCTCGTTATTTTGTAAAATTTATTCTTTCGCAGGTTTACGATTGGTTTGCGCCGGAAGAATGGGACAATGTTGCCACTGTTGGCGGCTACGAGTGGATTGGAAAACTTCTCAAAAAAGATTGTCGTGTTGTTTGGATAGACACATCGAAGGCGAGAGCATTATTTGCCTCACAATACAATTTAATAGACACCAATGTTTCACGAAATAAGGACATCGAGGAGTTTAGCGATTTTCGTGATTGCGTCTTTCCAGCGATTGTAGATTTAGCCAAACGTAGTTTTCAGCATATTTTATTGCAATATTCGAGGCATTTTGTCGTCAGGTAAATTGTAATTGTGACATTTTTTTTTGAAATTTTAATTTTAAAGTCAATTTTATTTTTAAAAAATTCGAAAAATCGTTCATGAATGGAATTTTTTACAGGATCGAAGGACTTGATACTCTCGACGAAGGGAGTGATCCGTTTTCCGATCTTTCTCCTCATGCTCGATATATTATTCCCCATCATCTACGAGAACTTTGTTCTCATTTGTAAGTATAAACATAAATTACCATATTCTTAATACTTTTAATAAATATAATTCCTTTACTTTTAAACGTAAATTAATTTATTTCGTAGAGAAAATATAATTAGTAAAATAAAAAACGAACTTTTGGTGAAAAAGAAAAAATTAAAAATTGAAAATTTTTCCAGATCAGTGCCGATGTCAGTACCGGAAAAGCATGTACAATTAGAGGAGAGACGACTGCGGCAGCATTTAGTTTCGGATGAGGAACTCGAATCAAATCTGTCTTTGTATAAAGTTTATTAATTTTCTTCTTTTATTGTTAAATTCGAATTTCGAAATGATAGAATAGTTTTTTCCTTGTTAATCTCAACAACTCAGGTTGTACAGAACTGATTTAAATTTCTGACAGGTGTTCAAATTTTCAAATAATCTGATCACTATATATATAAAATTTGACGCACATTTTAAACTTTACACACTTAAGTCTGGTAGAAAAAAGAGAATACATAGTTTTTTTTAAGTTGTAAATAATAGTTATTATACTTGTACAATTTGTCAATAAATAGAATACATTTTTTAAATTAATAAACTATTATAATTATTTAGCTTTTGAAATTATATATAATAATATATATTGAAGAAGCTAAATGGTCATGAAATGAACAACTTGTTAAATTAATTTCTAATTTTTAAAATAATTTCTAATTTTTAAATTAACTTTTAATTTTTAAATTAATTTGTAATAATTAAATTTATTTGAATTTCTTTCTGTTATTAATAGGATTGGTATTGAAAATCATCTCGCCTGTAGAAATGACCGGCTCTCTGCAATAGGCTCTCAGTTTCTTCGAGCCACTTCTGCTGGGGAGCAATTATGGAACCTGGTCGGCAAATTCTCACCCAAGCAATTGCTTCCCTGGCTTTTAATCGATAGTGCTTAATTATATAAGCCGCTATCAATGTTCCTGTCCTTCCCAGACCAGCCTGAAAAATAATTTACAATTTTAGTTTTTGAAAATTGTTTCCCTCGGCAGTATAATTTATTACTTTGCAATGAACAGCAATAGCTCCCTTGTTATTTTCGCAAATTTCGAGAAATTCCTTCAGTATTCGACGAGTTGGCGCAGTACCGTCTGGCATGTATAGATCGTAGTGTTTTATTCCTATTTCCTTGAACCTAAAAGAAAAATATTAGTAAAAAATTCCTTTTAAAAGGGAAATATTAATTTATTCCTACTTTCTTGAATCTAAAAGGAAAATATTAATTTATTCCTACTTTTTTGAATCCTAAAGGGAAATATGAACATTGGACAAATCTCATTAACACTGACAATTAATAACAAAATAATAAAAAGAACGTTCTATTAAAATAATTGAAAAATTCTACCTTGACGCGTCATAGCATTTTCTATTCAATCGAATAATTGCTCGCACACCATTTCTAACGAAGTAATTAAAATATTTTTCCGGTGGATGATAATTTGTGTCCTTCCTCGTACTTGGACCGACAAATCCAATAAATCTCCGAGGTATTATCCAATTTAAATCTCCATTTCTCATTTGGGAATATTTTTCATATTCCAATAAATTAAAGTCGTGGAAATTGAAAAATCCACATTTCAATGCCTTTTTCATTCCATTTAAACAATCTTCAATATAGAAATTAGTGGTCGAAAATCCATATAAGTATTCGATAATCAAAAACTTCTTTTTTTACGAATTTTTAAATTATTTTTAAAATGTTTAAAATGTTTAGAATGTTTAGAATGTTTAGAATGTTTAGAATGTTTAGAATATTTAAAACGTATATTTATGTGTGAATATAAATTTTTACCAAGCAGTGTAATTGTAAGATTTTCACTATGAGAAGCATCGGGGAATGGTTTTAAAATCACATTATTTGAAACAAAAATTTTATCAATTTCTCTAGGTGTTTTTTCCAGAAATATCACAGCGAACGAAGAAATCAGAAAAGCAGCATTTGCCGTTTTATTTTCATCGTCGCCTGAGTAGTAAACAATTCGCTTGCACCAGTTATTGGGATTTTTCAATTTTCTACGTAAAATTTTGCAAAACCTATGTTTGAAAATATAACTTTTAGGGGCCTCATCGAAATTATAATACAACTAAATGGGAATTTCCTGTGAATTAATACTAAAATTTTTCTCTAAATTCTTAAATCTATTTAAAAACAATTTGTTAAATATATATTTTTACATATTTTTTAATATATTTTTACATATTTTTAAATATATTTTTAAATATATTTTTAAATATGTTTTTAAATATATTTTTAAATATTAAAAATATAAATAAAAAAATAAATAAAAAAATACTAAATAAATAATAATAATAATATAATATAATATAATAATATAATAATAATAATAATAATAAATTAATAATTTAAATATTTTTTATACATTTTTAAATACGTTTTTAAATATTTTTAAATATTTTTTCTTAAATGTATTCCTAAATACATTCATTCACCTATAGACACACGCCAGATTCAAGGGTCCAAAATCATTATTAATTGGACTGTAAACAAAATCGTCATCCGTAGTGAAAAATAAAATATTTTCCGTACATCGTGCAACTTTATGACCTGGATTCAATGTGGCAAAATATAATTTATCTTCTATAAATTCAGCGACACGATTAATGTCAGGATGATTGTGAACCGCACATACACCTGTAGATAATTTTAGTTAAAACGCAAAAAAATTTATTGATGAAAAGTGCTAAGATAAAAAAGAGAATATAATTTATTACAGTCCAAGAAAAAAAAATTCCGGAATTAAATATTTTCTCCAAATTTATTCACTTGAAAATAAATTATTATTTCTACTGTGTCGATTACTTGCAAAAATAGAATTCTCACGTAGGCAGCAGGTTTTTGTGAATTTTTCCATTATTAATATCAAATTTTTTCTGATAGCTTCTGCTGCTTTTATTCAACTGACATCTTAGCATAATTCATTAATTTTTTTTTAAACTAAAAATTGGAATTTTACTAAAGTAGGATTTTTTTATTTTCCTAGAATTTAATTTGGATATTTGATTTTTATTTTGCATAACTATTTCTTAATCGTCCACGATTTAAATTTCGAAGTACAGGTTCATTTTTCACTTGACAAAAAAGTTGTTGACAACTTTACTTGAAATTTGGTTAATCTGCCTTGTTTCTCGATTCGATATTCATATTTTTGTTTATTAAAAATAATTGAATTTCTTATTAGTTTTTATATTTGTGAAAATTGAATTATTGCAAACAAGTTAGTTATATTCATGAGAGAATAATTTAATTTACAATAATCGAATTAAATTTTTTTAAAATAGTTAATTTTTTTGAAATAAAAAATTGTTCAAATAATTGAAATCTTAGCAGAAGTTTTGAAACAATTAAAATAGTAAAGTTGTAAAATTGTAAAATTGTAAAATTGTAAAATTGTAAAATTGTAAAGTTGTAAAATTGTAAAATTGTAAAATTGTAAAATTGTAAAATAATAAAATCGAATGTAAAAATAGGCAAAAAGAAGTAGAAAAGAAAAGAAAAGGTTAAAAGTCGAATAAAAATAAGCTCTCTTAATTTTAAGTTGCAGTGTATTTTAATAATTCATCATGGGTACAACTCAAGATCAATTTGTAAGTGTTACAATGTTTATTAATTTATAATAAGACACACGGTTTACTATTGTCTAAAGCCAGATTCTCAACACTTTTTTTTTTGTTTTTTAATACTCAGTATTATTTTATAATTTTATATAATCACAAGTTTAACAAGAAATGAATTAGCAAATGTCAAATTTTTCCATAAACATAGAAAGAAAGAAAAATATATTATATAGAAAGAAAAGAGCGGAGGATAAGGGCATTTACGCAATAGTGTATTATGGTCATGTGTAATATACGCATGAATTATATTTATATATATAATATATTATATATATATATATATATCAAATCGAGGGATTGCATTTAAGGAAGTTTTCAAGTCACTTCAACTATTTACATTTACAGATTAATCGATTTTCACAGATCATTCTTAGCACTCAATAGCATTTGATTTATTGCGATCTTTAATATCATATCCTTGGAAAACTAGGTGAGATAATTTAAAACGCACATTTATGCTATCTAAATACAACTAGATCTTTAGATAATAAAATATAAATCGATTAAATGCAATAAACTCTGCTTTTCTATTTCCTGTCGTTAAATTACATAAGTTATATTGCTCTACTACACATAAAAAGTCAAGAGAAAACTAGATTTTCAAAACGCATTTTTCAATATTTCTGTTCTAATGTATTTCCTTCTTTTTTCTATACATTAGTAAATTTTTTTTTCTATTTGAAAATGACAAAAAAATTTAGAAATACATTATTGCACAGGGTTTTTCTTTTCAACCTTTTTTTTCAATTGCAGATAAATATTATCTTCACTATCCCCCCAAAAAAAGTGTTAATAAAATTCAAGACTATCATAGTTAAATTTTTTAAATAAACTATAATTTTTCCTCACATGAATTTGTGAAATAAATTTTCAATTAGTTGTGAAATTAATTTTGAATTAATTATTTAAATTATTTAATTGTAAAATTAGTTATAAAATTATTTATGAAATTAATAATGAAAAATTTCGAATAAATAATGAAGAGTAATAATTAAGAGACCTTGTTGCAATGAATTTTCTTTTAAAGAAAATTTTTCATAAATTGATAATTTATTTTTTTTTAAAGAAATATTGACTTTAAAAATTATTTCTATGGCTTAATTGTAGCAGTGCGTTCTCTATGACTGACTTCTCGCTTTTAATAAGAATAAATTACAATAGTTCTAATCACCTTTGTTAGGAACGCACCTTTAATTGCAGTCGTTGCTTTCATGAAGAGACACGAAGACTATTAATTTATACAATAATAAATAGAACCGAAATATAATATTTATATTTATATATGGCTATCCTTAATTTGTCAATAAAAAGTTTCTTTGGATTCAAATATAACATTCCTCGAAACAATGGTTTGTTTTCTGGTTTGCTTTTTCTATCATCTCTCTCTCTCTCTCTTTTTTTTGTTTTTTATAATAATTAAATATATCATGTTATTAATTAAATAATTAACATTCTCAGACGAGACTATCTTAACAAACAGCTTTTATTTTCTTAACTAATGTCTTTTCGGACGACGTAGTAATCTTCCTATAAGAGATGTTTTTTTTTCGTTAAAGTTCCATAATTCCATTTTTATACTCTACACAGTTCGTTGTTTTATGAAACTTTCGCGAAAATATCGCAAACTTATGATTTAATTCTTAACAACTAAATAGTCTATTTACAATGTTTTCAACTTAAATATAATGAATTTTTTTAAATCGTGCATTAAATAATAAAAGTCTGTTTTTATTTCACTCTTTTTCGAAAAGAATTCCATGCCCTTTGCAATGATTATCGCAGAAGGCATGTAATTAAAAATACTTTCCGAAAATGAAATGAAATATTCTTCATCGAAATTATCCATTTCATATTTTCAATTATTGAAATTTGAAATATTGCCTTAAAATACAATGTACTTTTGAATAGAAAATACAACGTATTTTGGGAAATTTACTGAAAATTGCTTTCACAAAAAAGTGCTAACACACTAAATTCTAGGAATATTTTTCCACTAGGTTTTTTAATAAGAGAACTTACAGACTTTTTTTTTTATTCACAGTTATAGACAGTGAATTTTCAATTTAAATATACTATCCCTAAGGCACGAGTGTGTACACAATGCAATAATAGAGACAATGATAGTTTCAATTCTAAAGAAATGATGATAAAATATAAATCTTGTAAAATTAAATATTATATTACATGTTAGAAAGAAAATGGTAAAAGCTAATTTTTTTTATCCTGACAATTGTCAATAGAAGGAAAAACCTTCGGTGGGCGAAGGGAAACATTACTCACTATTGCCCTTGACTCCCAATAGTTTTGCAGCGTCGTCAGGAGTGGCGAGGAGCATTTTATCGACAATGCCGGGATCCTTGATGCCCAGTAAATTGGAGATCAGATCGTTGCCAGTTTCCGTTGCGTCGTGATTATTGCTCTGGGCGTTTGACAATTTACTGGTGAGCGTCGCAAGTTTCTCGTAGGGATTGAACCTGGTGAGGCTACTGGGAGCAGCGTCGCCGGTGGCAATGGTGGCCACAGTCGGCAGGGACATTCTCTCGGCAATCATTGAATTGCCAGTCGAAGCTGGCGATTGCTGTTGGCTTCTCGGTGTGATTGTTGGCGGTTGATTGGGAGAAATTTCCTCATCGCCACTGCCAATGTACATTGTCGAGTCGACTGACTCGTGCTTCTTTCGATGGCGAAGCATACTGTGCTTGAGAGTGAATCGCCTGTCGCAAATGTCGCACCAGAATGGTTTCTCGCCGGTGTGAGTTCGCACGTGGCGTCGGAGGTCCTCGGCCGACCAGAATCGTCGCATGCAAAAGGCGCAGACAACCTGAAGGAAAAATAAATTATTAGCATACTGAATTAGAAAGTAATTTAATCGCTCGGATTGTGCGACTTTTTCGACTTTTCTAAGGAAATGTGACTTTTTTCGACTTTTTTTGTGAAAAGATGCGACTAATTGACTTTTTCGAATTTTTTTCTGTAAAATGCGACTGGAATTTTTAAAATTTTCAGAAAATTAAAATTAAAGGAAAAAGTTTTAGTCAAAAAAATGTTCTGTTAAGTTTATTTACAGATTTCTTTCAAATTATTCAAAAAACATCAATAACTTCTTTTTTAAATAAATATTTAATTATTATTTTTCCATAAGAATTAAGATTCTTCAAAAGATTCAAATTCAAACCTTTTTGAAATTAAACTACTTATAAAAAATTGTTATAAAACATAAAGAAATCGATCACTTCGAGTCTTCGACACGGAGCAATCGATTTCTTCATGTTTTATAATAATTAAAGTTGACCGAGTGATAAAACCATTATTTTACATTATAAGATTTTATAAAAAAGAGAATTAGAAAAGAATTGAATTTCTAGGATGAATTTTTTTATTTATAAAGATATTTAAAATTTTGACAATAATTTTATTAAAATTCTTTGCAAATAATTTAATTTCAGAGAAGAATTTTATTATTTATAAGGATAATTGAAATTTAAAACACATTTTTTAAAAAAAATGTTTAAAAGTAATTGAATTTTGAAGAAGAATTTTGATATTTTTAAAAAGTAATTCAAATTGTGGGGAGAATTTAAAAAAAAATGGAAAATAATTAAATTTCTGCGATGGATTATCTTATTTTTTAAGATAATTGAATTTTGCAAAGAATTTTATCAGAACTTTTGAAAATAATTGAATTTCCATGATGAATTTTTTTATTTATGAAGATATTGATAATTTTGACGAGAAATTAATAAAAATTTTATGAAAATAATTGAATTTCTGCGAAGAATTTTATTACTTTTGAAAATAAATGAATTTTGCAAAGAATTTAATCAGAAATTTTGAAAATAATAAAATTTCCATGATAAATTTTATTATTTATGAAGATAATGATAATTTTAACGAGAAATTAAAAAAAAATTTTGAAAATAATTGAATTACAGAGAAGAATTTTTCTATTTATAAAGATAATTGATTTTTTGAACAGATTTTTATATAAAATGTTTAAAAGTAATTGAATTTTAAACAAGAATTTTGATATTTTTAAAAATAATTGAAATTCTGACAATAATTTTATTAAAATTCTTTGCAAATAATTGAATTTCAGAGAAAAATTTTATTATTTATAAGGATAATTGAAATTTTGAACACATTTTTATAAAAAAAATGTTTAAAAGTAATTGAATTTTGACGAAGAATTTTGATATTTTTAAAATTTTGACGAGAAATTAAAAAAAATTTAGAATGTAATTGACTTTTTGCAAAGAATTTCATTATTTTTGAAAATAAATGAACTTCAGAGAAGAATTGTATTATTTATAAAGATAATTGAATTTTGCAAAGAATTTTATCAGAACTATTAAAAGTAATTCAATTTCCATGAAGAATTTTATTATTTATGAAGATAATGATAATTTTGACAAGAAATTTAAAAAAATTTTTGAAAATAATGGAATTTCTGCAAAGAATTTTATTACTTTTGAAAATAAATGAATTTCTAGAATGAATTTTATTATTTATAAAGATAATTATAAATGTACAGAAAGAAATGAATAAATAATTGAAATTCTAACAAGAATTTTATAAAAATTCTTTGCAAATAATTGAATTACAGAGAAGAATTTTGATATTCATAAAAATAATTGAATTTTTGAACAGATTTTTTTTTAAATGTTTAAAAGTAATTGAATTTTGAAGAAGAATTTTGATATTTATGAAAATAATTGAAATTTTGATAGTTTAAAAAAAAGATTAGAAAATAATTGAATTTTTGCAGGAAAATTTATTACTTTTGAAAATAATGGAATTTTCATGATGAATTTTATTCTTTATAAAATTTTGACGAGAAATTAAAAAAAAATTTTGAATCTAATTGAATTTTTGCAAAGAATTTCATTATTTTTGAAAATAAATGAACTTCATAGAAGAATTGTATTATTTATAAAGATAATTGAATTTTTCACCAGATTTTTTTTAAATGTTTAAAAGTAATTGAATTTTGAAGAAGAATTTTTAAATTTACAAAGTTAATAGAATTTTTGAACAGATTTGTTTTTTTTTAGGTTTAAAAGTAATTGAATTTTGAAGAAGAATTTTGATATTTATGAAAATAAATGAAATTTTGATAATTTAAAAAAAAGATTTGAAAATAATTGACATTTTGCGGAGAATTTTATTACTTTTACAAAATAATTGAATTTTCATAATGAATTTTGTTGTTTATAAAATTCTGACGAGAAATTAAAAAAAAATTTTGAATCTAATTGAATTTTTGCAAAGAATTTCATTATTTTTCAAAAGAAATTAATTTTAGAGAAGAATTGTATTATTTATAAAGAGAATTGAAATTATGAGAGGCATTTTATTTAATTTTTTTTAATAATTGAATTTTGAAGAAGAATTTTTAAATTTACAAAGTTAATAGAATTTTTGAACAGTTTTTTTTTTAATGTTTAAAAGTAATTGAATTTTGAAGAAGAATTTTGATATTTATGAAAATAATTGAAATTTTGATAATTAAAAAAAAAGATTTGAGAATAATTGAAATTTTGCCGAGAATTTTATTACTTTTGAAAATAATTGAATTTTCATGATGAATTTTATTGTTTTTAAAATTTTGACGAGAATTTAAAAATAAATTTTTGTATCTAATTGAATTTTTGCAAAGAATTTCATTATTTTTCAAAATAAATTAATTTTAGAGAAGAATTGTATTATTTATAAAAATAATTGAAATTTTGAACAGATTTTTAAAAAAATGATAAAAACACCTAATTTAATGTTTGCTATCTATTTTTTTAAATTTTATTAAATATTCTTCCAGATTGTTTGATGTTAAAGTATATTTTTTGGTGAGAAATGTGTTTTTTTTACAATTTTGCAAATTTCGTATTTCCTTTTTGGCTTTTTTTCCTAAAATTTCATTCAACTGTTTTCCGACATCTTGAAAATTTTATGCGCATTTTCGTGACTTTTGTTGTGAATTTAAGCGACTAAAGCGACTTTTTTTGAGTCTTAAAGAAAATTCGAGCTTTGTAAAGCAGGCCTCGGATGGACTTTAACGATAAAAAAACTGGTACTGAATTTAAAAAATTAATTTAGAAACTTGTTCGGTTTTGGTTATTTGTAGAAAAAAATAATACAAAAATAGTATTTGAAAAGAGAGAGAAAAAAAAATACCTTTAAATTTAATTTAATTTCTTTTAATGCTCTGATTGATTAAATTACCTTTCGGTCTTTATAGTCGAGACTCCTGGGACCATCGCTCGAGTGTTGATTGGCCGGGGGTTGTTGCTCCTCAGCGGAGGTGATTCCCATCTGCAGAGCTCCTTTTGAGACGAGAATCTCATACTCCCGCTCGTGGTGCATTCGAATGTGATCCAAGCAGTCCTGCCTCTCGGCGAATCCGTTGTCACAGTTCGGAATATGACACTTGAATGGCGTGTCCGTGGGACCGGGCGACGAGGACGTGGGCGACGTTCGACAAGACCTCATCACCGCCTCATTGGTCGTCGAGGAAGTATTCTGATGGGGCTTCTGATGTTCCAGCAGCGGCGAGGATGCATCGACATTCTCCGAACTCGACGATCCGCCGTCGTCGCCGCTCTGATCGTTCTGCTTCTGACAATGATCCGAGTGTTGAGGATCGCTGGAAGACGTTTCAGATCGGGAATTCATTTTCCTCGAGTGCTTGGTGGAGCGGTGCTTCTTGAGATTGCCGAGGGTGGCGAATGTCGAGCTGGGACACTGGTTGCATTTGTAGGGTCGCTCGGGGACGTTCCTCGTGGAGAAGCTGTTGTTGTTGGTGGTGGCACGGGAGTCGTGATTGTCGGGCGATGAGGAGTTGCGAATGTTGCGCGCGTTGGAGCGTTGGAGGAGGCTCTTGTGCTTGCGATTGAGGTGGCGATCGCAGTTGGACTTTGTGGTGAAGTCGAGCATGCAGTAGTCGCAGCGGTAGGGCTTCACTCCGGTGTGAGTGAGAATGTGGCGACGGAGGGAGGAGATCCAGGGGAACTCGCGGTGGCAGTACTTGCAGATGACTCGATTGGGCGCCATGGAGTAGGCCGAGGCTTTCATCTTCTTCTTCTTTTTCTTCTTCTTCAGGGAGGTGAGGGAGTTTTCGGACTTCTCGTCCGTACTCGCGGAGTGATTGCCAGAGTGTTCGCTGTTGGAGTGCGCGACACCGTCCTCGTCGCTGAGGTACTGGGACTTGAACTGTGGGTACTTTTGCGACGCGGTTTGGATTAGCTTTGGTACACTGGCCAGGTCGACGGCTTCTTCCTCCGTTTTCCTCTCGCTCTCCTCGGGCTCCTTTTTTTCTGCTTCGACTACTTCTTCTTCTTCTACCTCCTGTTCCTTTTCCTCCTTGTCCCCATTGTCGATTTTCGCCTCTGGGGGGTCGTCTTTTCTCTCCTCGTCCAGGTCCTCTTGTTTTTCGTGCTCGAGGTTTTTGCGGAGCAGACTGATTGACTTGGTGTGCTCGCAGGCTTCCTCGTCGATGACCAGCTCCTCGTCGGAGTCTTGGGGCTCGTCGCCCTTGTTGCCCTTGAGTTGCTGCGCGAGGATCGCGTACTTGACTTGATCGGAGATCGGGTGACGGGCGAAGTCTTCTTCCTTTTGCACCGGGGGTTCGTATTTGCTGCGAATGAAGCTGGGGGAGTTGGCGCCGACGTTTTGGAGGAGAGTTGGGGGTCTGGCGGGGGGTCGACCTCGAGTGGAGTGTCCGCCCCGGGGTCTTCGGTGCCAGAGTTCGTTGTGCTGCTGCTTGATGTGTCGCTCCATGTTGGTCTTGAGGGTGAACTTGGCGGAGCAGTATTCGCAGGTGAAGGGCCTCTCGGTTCGGTAGCGTCTCTGCTTTTGCTTGCGCATGAGAACGCCGTTCTTGATGACCATTTTCACCGAATTGGACGAGGGGGATTCGCTGATGCGCTCCCTGGGGGAGACTACTCTGCTGGAGACGTTCGGGGGGATTAGACTGGGATAGGGGATTTGCTCCTCTCGTGGTTGGGGTGTTCGTCCTGTGGGGGGATAGTTGTTGTTGAAGGCGACGCTTTCGGTTGGCTGCTCGACGAGGGAGCCGCCGCTGGTTTGGAGACCTCGGGCTAGTTCCTTTTGGAGGCGCTCCTTCATGGCGTAGCCTTGCTCGAAGATGGAGTTGAGAAAGTAGGGGGAGATGAGACCGGTGCCGGAGCTGAGGGCCAGGTTGTTGTAGATCATGTTGGCGTGGGCGTTGGCGTAGAGGGCTTCTAGAGACGTGGGGGGTGAGTTGACTTGGCGCGCCTTGAGGAGGGCTTGCGTGAGGAGGAGAGGATTGGCGGAGTTGTAGAAGTCTTTCTGGTCCTCGACGTGGTCCTCGGATTTGCCGTTCACTTCTTTGTCTTTGGATTTTTTGCTGAGGTCGAGTACGTCCATGGAGAGGTCCAGGGGTCCGTCGTCGCTGGAGGAATCACTCGATTTTTTCAGGTTCATCGGATTGGCTTGAATTCTTTGGTGTGTGTCCGGTTTGGTTTCACTGACTAGAGATACGCTGCCCTCCGACGACCTCGACTCGAGGTCTTCCTCCATCCTGGGGGTTTCGGACTTGACGATTGGATGCTGCGGGGAACTTCTGTAGGTCAACTCGAGAGGCTGGACAGACCGCGGTCTGGGGAACACTTCCGACTGTTCGTAGTGGTTCGCCTGGATGGTCATGTGGTTCATCTGGTTCAGTTGGCTGATGTGGTTCAAGTGGTTCAGGGGATTTAGTTGCGACGCGGGATTAATGCTCGGCTCGGGTTTCTTCTCGTCCTTGACCTTCATGTCCTGATGCATGTGCATGACGGTGTAGGAGTTGTGGTAGTTTTCTTCTTTGGGAAAGACGAGGGTTTTCCTCACCTCGTCCTTGACTGTTCTGGGGAGGCTCCTGTCGAGACTCTCGTTCGTCAGATCTTCAGTCGGGTGGTAAATGATTGTCTTCTGCACTTCGTTCTTGTCGTGGATGCCGTGGCGATTTCTCACGTGTCTCTCGCAGTTGGCCTTGGTGGTGAAGGCGTAGGTGCACTGGGCACACTCGAAGGGCCTGTCGCCGTTGTGCGTCTTCAGATGCCTCGTGAGAGTGGTTTTGTCGGTGCTGGTGTAGTTGCAGATGTTGCAGGGATAGGGCATTCCGGGAGGAACTCCCATGTGAGCTCTGTTGTGGCCCTTGAGGGCTCTGAGATTTGGGAACACTGCGTCGCAGAGTTTGCAGGGGAACTCGCCTTTTAGTTTCATTTTTCTGAATTCGGCGGCGAAGGCGTCCTGAGTTTCCTCCTCATTACATTCGGAAGAAACGGTTCCCGAGGAACCGGACGATCCGACGTTTTGATTGATTTTGTTGCTACAATTGTCCGGAGTGCTGGCGTCGGATCTGGAGAAGCTGTGAAGAATCGGACTCGAGGTGATGCTGATGATGCTCTGAATGTCGGCGAGGTCCTTTCCGTCTTTCGCTTCTGTCATGGCAGCTTTGTTTTGAAGATTGAGTCCCGCGAAGAAGTCGTCCCTCCTCGACTGGGAGTCGTTTCCCTTCCAGTGAACGTTTGGAATTCCACAATCCATCTCGTGGGAGTCCAAAGCCGACTTGCAGGGAAAAGCTCTCAGGCACTTTGCACACTGGAACTTGGCCATTTCCCCCGATGCTGGTCTGTGCAAGAATTCTTCGCATTTCGCTCGGGCGATCATGGGATATTTGGTTGAGGTGAAATCGACAAAGGTCAAGTCACCAAAACCCTCGACTGAATGTCTGAGGTTTCTGGAGGCATTCCTGTAGGAATTCTCGTTGAGGTTGTTGACCGATCGATGGAGATTGAGAACCCTGTGACATTTGTAGGACAAATTGTCCGTATCACACTTGTCGATCTCCAAGTGATGATGCTCGAGATGTATTTCCAAAAGCGAACTGCTGGCGAAATCTTGCTTTCCACAAATGGGACATGTGTAGTTGATCTGACTCTCCGTTAGGTTGTTCTTGAATTTTTTCTGCGGCGACAAATCCTCACTGTAGTCCAGGGACTTTCTCTTCAACAAATTCAGAGATTCATTCTCATTGATGAGATCCGGGGAATTTCTTTTGGCAATTTCGTTGTTGTTGTATTCCTCGATTTTCTTTGACGGCGATTCCGAGTCATTGCTGGCCTCGGAGTCGGAACAACTGTGCGACGAGAGGCGATTGTGAGCAATTTTCGAGTGTCTGTTCATGTTTCCGTTGCTGGTGAAAGCCATGTCGCAAGGATTACATTTGAAGGATAGCTCATCAGCATGCACGAGAATGTGTCTCTCCAAGGAACTCGCGGATCTCAATACTTTGTAACATACTTTACAAGTGAATTCTTCCTCAATGGCACTGTCAATACTTTCCGGAGAATTGTGATTTTCAATATGATGATGATTCGATAAATCCTGATAATTTGAAAGAATTGATGAAGTCGCCTTCCTCGATTGACCAATCTGTAAAAAAAACGTTGAGATTGATTATGGAAACATTAAACAAACGAAAGAAGCATGAGGTTATGAACAATATTAAATAAATTTCTCAATTATCTCTAAATTGTATCAATAAAAATAAAAAGAATGAGGGAGGGAGAAAAAAAATGAAAAACGTGTTCTGTGAGAAAATAAGATAAAATTAATATCAGAAGAGTGTTATCTTAAAAAATCCTCTAGCACTTGAATCTCGTGTGTATTTTTCTCAACGTTATCGTTAATTTTCAAGGTGAAACTATATATAATTAGTCGCACTCACCAATAATTCTGGTACAATTGTGGTTTGTCCAACACTGCAATTTGTTTGGTACTGTCCAATTTTTGGTTTCACTGTAATCAGAAAAAGAGAGAAAAATTAGAGATTATTTATTTTTTTAATTTCTGGACCACAGAATTGTGCGGTCTGAAATCGCGGATGTTTATGGTCACATTTCGCAAAGTCAATGATTTTAGGAGAAAAACTGCGCGAAACAGTTTCCGCGTTATGAATAATTCATAATATAATATACATGGATCGAATAAACACATGTTATTATTTAGCATTAAGATGCTTATACTCTATGTTAATTATAAAAATAATTGTTAGTCCAATTATTACACTGAGCTTTGTATAATTCTTTTTATATAACCCAAGATTACTAATACGCTTCCTTAACACTTTTATTTTATATACTTTCTCTCCTCGCGTTCATGTTAATTTCCAATTATTTTTGGAAAAACATTTTTTTTCAAATAGTCTCTTTTTTCACTTCTACTTTCTGTATTTTATAATATAGTTAATTAACAATAACTCAGTGTGTACTTTTTTCGATGCTGCAATGATCTTTTTGATTTTAAATCAGTGAAAATTAATCGATGTGACTTTAAAAACGAGTTCAAATTTGCGCAGCGTCAAGCAGAAAATGAAAAAGAATGTTGATTGTATACACATAAAATACAGAGAATTGAGTTTATGCCATTTTTTTATAATCAAGAAGATAATTTTCGCTCCTTCTGCGTAATTTCGCATAGATAAAATCGCAGAGACTTGCGGTGATTATTTTTATTTTATAAAGTGCGGATTCCGAAAGAGATGATGATGATGATGAGATATGTAATGAAAACCGTGATTTTTCTCTTATTAGCGGGGGAAACTATATGTATATCGAAAGTAACAGAATGCAACTATTCGTCTATATTGCCACATGTAAAAATCCAGAATCCGAGCAAAAGCGGCATTACGTGGAATTAGCAACCGTGAAATGATGCAATTGAATGTGAGTTGGACACGGAGGAACGAGAGCGGATTCATGCCGAGAAACATGAACGATTGATCAGTGACGATGATAAAATTCTGATATTTCAAACACTATAATTGTCTTTTGCTCAATATACAGTTAATAATAAATTGCAAATGTTGTGCTAAAAATAGAAAGAAAAAATTTAACAGCGACTTTAATTGTTTAATAATCAAAAAGCATCATCTCTATTATACGAATTGTGATTGTTTTTTAAGAGACGATTCTATTTTGAATTTGAGACAAATTGCAAAAAATTGCAATTGCTAAAAATGTCAAAAAATATCTTTAAAAAAATTTTCTAATTCAATTTTAATTTTATTAATTTTTTCCAAAATTTATAATTGACTAAATTTTCTCCAAAATTTATAATTGACTAAATTTTCTCCAAAATTTATAATTGACTAAATTTTCTCCAAAATTTATAATTGACTAAATTTTCGCCAAAATTTATAATTGACTAAATTTTCCAATAAAAGGAATTATTCCCCCTCTCTGAATTTAAATTAGGAAAAATCTTTACTAATTTCAATTAGTGACTGACTTTTTGCTTTTGAATTAGTAAATTCAATTCATTTTACTAATAAATTAGTAGAAATGGCTATTAGTAAATTTTACTAATTCAAAAGCAAAAAGTCAGTTACTAATTCAAATTAGTAAACACTTTTGCTAATTCAAATTTAGAGAGCAATTTTTTTTTTGATTAAATACTCCAAAAAGATTCAAATTGCCGTTTTCGTAGTTTTTATAAACTACGACGGAAATGAATATTTTTTTTTTAATATTCCCGAGGTGGGTTTAATGGCTATTTTTGCAGGGTATATAATTAAAATTATTGACAATTATTTATTTACATAATTTTTATATTCGAAAGACGGGTTTTTTAATTTTACTTTTTATTTGTAAGTCGGTGCTTTATTGCAGTGTTTATTGTTTTTCTAATTAGATTTATTAATTAATAAATAAAATTTAAGTGAGCGCTACTGGCAATGTAAGTAGAATTAGTAGGTGAAGTCGGTAAAGTCAGTCACGCTGGGACATGTCTCACTCGACTGCGCCACTACTACTTGCGTTATAAACGTTCTCCACGCAACGAAAAATTCATCCTTATCTCTATTAATTTTATCAAAATAGTCTTAAAATTTATTTCTACTAAAATAAATCTTTCGGTCAAATTTTGACTTCTGGGTAATAAAACTTGGGGTCAAATGTTATGACCTCGTAAAATGAAACCTTGGACCAATATTTGACTTCGTAAAATAAAACTTTGCGTCTTTGCGATTTTAATAAAATTTAATTACAAAAAAAATAAGCGAAACACTCAAAATAAATATTGTAATTAAAAAAACCCCCGAAAAAAACTTTAGGAACGAAATTAATTTCAGTTTTCTTGAAAGTATCAAATTTTAAACTAAAGTGCGGATCAAATTGATGCCAAAAATCTGCATCAATTTTTTATCTGATCCACATTTTTGGTATCATTTCGTTGCCATTTGATATTTTTAAGTTTGCAGTGTTAAAACATAGTTTCAATAGACGAAATAAATTTATTCGATCAATTTGATGAATTAAATTCTCGATACTAAACTGTCTCGAATTAATACCAAAACTTTAGCACGGTAAATCGTTAGGTATTAAAATAACACCAAAATGGATTAAAATAACACTGAATTGGATTATTTTAATCCTTTTTGGTGTTATTTTAATACCTAACGATTTACCGTGAGACCAATTTTCGCGTTGCTCCAAATTTTCAATAAATCGTTGCCATTTAATATTTTAATGTTAATAAAAAATATTTAAAAATCAACAAGAATACATAAATTTGTGTAAGAAAATTTTGAAAAGAATATCTAAAAATTGTTTGAGAATAGTAAAACCGATGATTGATTGCTATGCGGATGACTTTTGCGATGATAAAAGTGATAACAAAATTCCAGGTTAACTTTCTTTGTATGGATTCTGTTTTTTCATTTGAAATCTATAAAAATGTGTGATACTTTAAGCATGGCCAGGGATTTGAAAATTTATGACGAGAGAGAATGACGAATTTTTCATTATTTTATATATCGATCTGTCTGCATCAAATGACAGACACAACATGCATCTTAGTGGGGTATTATCACTTTATATATATATTTTTTTTTTCGATTGATGCTCATAGATTAGTATTAATGACGTGTGCAATTTTTTCGATATATTTGCGCTTTTTTCCGCGAAGAAAAAAGAAGTAAAGATTATATAAACGCGCAGTTTTAATTTTTGAAAAATTAAAAGTTAAAAAAAATTTTTTTTTTAATTAAAAATTCATGTAATAAAAAGTCTAGAAACGTTAATAAGAAATGTTATTCTTTTAGGTTATGTTTGACATACATTTAGAGTAAAAATACAGAAAGAATATCGATTTTGCTATTAATTTGAACTTTTTTTGTATTAATTCTGAAATATTGGATAGAAATACTGTTTACGAATTTAGATAATAATTACAGGGCTCGGATTGTCTTTAAGATTGAAAAAAGTCGCTTTAATCGCATAAATTCACAACAAAAGTCACGAAAAGTCGCATAAAATTTTCAAAAAGTCAGAAAACAGTCGAATCTGGAAGAATATTTAATAGAATTTAATAAAATACATAGCAAACATTTAATTAGGTATTTTTAACATTTCTTTAAAAAATCTGTTCAAAATTTCAATTGTTTTTATAAATAATAAAATTCTTTTCTTAAATTCAATTATTTAAAAAAAAATTTAATAAAATGCCTGTCATAATTTCCATTATCTTTATAAATAATAAAATTCTTCTCTAAAATTTATTTATTTTGAAAAATAATGAAATTCTTCACAAAAACTCAATTACAATTCAAAACATTTTTTTAATTTCTCGTCAAAATTTTATAAATAATAAAATTCATTCTAGAAATTTATTTATTTTCAAAAGTAATAAAATTCTTCGCAGAAATTCAATTATTTTCAAATTTTTTTTTTAATTTCTCGTCAAAATTATCATTATCTTCATAAATAATAAAATTCATCATGGAAATTTAATTATTTTCAAAAGTTCTGATAAAATTTTTTAACAAAATTCAATTATATTAAAAAATAAGAAAATCCTTCGCAAAAATTTAATTTTTTTCAATTTTTTTTTAATTTTACCCACAATTTCAACTATTTTTAAAAATATCAAAATTCTTCTTCAAAATTCAAATTACTTTTAAACATTTTTTTCTAAAAATGTATTCAAAATTTCAATTATCCTTATAAATAATAAAATTCTTCTCTGAAATTCAATTATTTTTAAAGAATTTTAATAAAATTATTGTCAGACTTTCAATTATTTATTTATTGCTGTACATTTGTTACTATCTTTATAAATAATAAAATTCATCCTAGAAATTCATTTATTTTCAAAAGTAATAAAATTCTTCGCAGAAATTCAATTATTTTCAAAAAATTTTTTTCCAATTTCTCGTCAAAATTGTGAATATCTTTATAAATAATAAAAATCATCATGGAAATTTAATTATTTTTAAAAGTTCTGATAAAATTCTTTGTAAAATTCAATTATTTTAAAAAATTAGAAAATTCATCTCAAAAATTCAAATATTTTCAAATTTTTTTATATTCCCCCCACAATTTCAACTATTTTTAAAAATATCCAAATTCTTTTTCAAAATTCAATTACTTTTAAACATTTTTAAATAAAATCTGTTCGAAATTTCAATTATTCTTATCCTTATAAATAATAAAACTATTCTCTGAAATTCAATTATTTACAAAAAATTTTAATAAAATTATTGTTACAATTTTAATTATCTTTATAAATAAAAAAATCCATCCTAGAAATTTATTTATTTTCAAATTCTTTTTTTTCTAAAATATTATAATATAAAAAAATGATTTTATCACTCGAACACCTTTAATTATTATAAAACATGAGAAAAAAAAACTCCGAATCTTCGACTCGGAGCAATCGATTTCTTCATGTTTTATAACCATTTTTTATAAGTATAGTTTGATTTCAAAAAGGTTTGAATTTAAATCTTTTGAAGAATTTCAATTCTTATGTAAAAATAATAATTAAATATTTATTTAAAAAAGAAGTTATTGATGTTTTTTTGAAAAATTTGAAAGAAATCTCTAAATAAACTTAACAGAACATTTTTTTGACTAAAACTTTTTCCTTTAACTTTAATTTTCTGAAAATTAAAAAAATTTCAGTCGCATTTTACTAAAAAATCTCGAAAAAGTCAATTAGTCGCATCTTTTCACGCACAAAAAGTCGAAAAAAGTCACATTTCCTTAGAAAAGTCGAAAAAAGTCGAAAATGTCGAAAAAGTCGCACAATCCGAGCCCTGTAATTATAACGAAACTTTATTCTATCGATGAGGTTTTATTGTGCGAACATAACCTAAAATGGCCGTTCTTATAATTATTTTGACAGTTAATCAATCACAATACGCTTTTGTATTAGTTTCCATATTTTCATGTATAGATATTGTATATATTATATATAATATTCCTTGGCGTTTGTATATTATAAGAAAACGTATTGTGTCGATGAGGGAATGACAAATTTGGACCGAATAGCGAAAGGGTAGAAAATTTATTAAATATAATTCGGATAATGGAACGAACGCGTGTCTTTTTAGAGGCACATTTCTATAGCCCACATGAATAAACATTAAGTCTGGTGGTAAGTGATTTTATTCACGTTCGTAAATCATGCGTGCGCCTTATAGTGTGCAAACGGGTTTGCGTGAACCTGTAACACACTCATGGTATATATATGTATATACAATGTGAATACTCGAACAAGTGGTTATAGTTATACCAGCTGACGCAAATCTCTCCTCATGCGACTAAATTTAAAAATTCATTTCTCATATATAGTTTTGATTATATATACATATTTTTAAGTTTTTGAAAAATAGAAATAAGATACAAAAACAGTACTATATATTATACTGTATATATATACTGTTTATAGTTTTCTATTTTCTTGTCATTTAATCTATACACACCGCACTGACATTGATTATACAATCTTGTATACAATAACTTTTTATTTTCCACTACCTTTAATATTTTTATAACTTCTACAATGTGACGCGCTGAAGAATATATATATAAATAACTGAAAAGCAAATCATTTTCAGATTATTGTTTGTATTATTTCCCCTCGACATTTTTTTGGGTCTATCAAAAACATGACGTCATACGGGTACAAATGCCCTTAAACAGAACAATTTAAGGTATAGAAGAGTATTTAAGTTAGTACAACTATATGACGTCATATTCAAATATATTGTCGCATAATTCAAATTATTCGAAACAAAATTTATTAGTTCCGACACTATCGGCAAGGACACAAGTCATTTAAGAAGAAGAAGAAGAAACAAAATTTGAACCCTTATTAATATTACTAACTCTTTAAAAAAGCAACTACACACTGCAAAAAGAAGGCATCTTATTTTAAGTTACTTTGGTAGTCGCACTTTTAAGTTGTTTCCAAAAAGTTATCCAAAGCATCTTAAAATGTAACAACTTAAAGTTTGTAACATAGAAGATGGAAAAATAAGATGTTTTAATCGTTTTAAAAGTGATTATAATGTATTTTAAGATGCTTGTTTTTGCAGTAGTGTTTTTACAGTGATAGAAATATACTTTTCTATACCCAAATAGCGTGTGGGCAAAAAAAAATTTCCTAAGATCACGATTCTTACGCTTATAGACAAATTTCCAACGCGCTGATCATATAAGGTTGTCACTCGGTTTAGCAAGGCGAACACGAGCAATAAGCTGAAAGCAATCTGCGCGAAAGCAAGCTGAATGTTTCCTAAGTAGTGCTATTATAACCTTTCGTGTAAGATTGTCAAGAACCTTGAATGGCGAACTGTGCTTCCTTTCGTTGCAAGAGAAAAGCAATGGAACATTTCGAGTATAAGGCGTGTATATAATAAAGGATCTCGTATATTTATATATAAGAAAAAGAGTTTAGCAGCCAGCATTCTTTTCGCAGATGTGCGCAATATCGTGAGATTTTCCGATGATGGTTTTGTATTTTAGCTCTCTCTGTATTTAGACATTGGCCGCATATAATGATGACAGCAGCTATATTCTCTCTACTGAGATGGAGAGGCGAAAATATATATATACATCCCATTCCTGGAAATCTCACTGGGAGCCGCACCTTCAACGGAAGTGGTTTTGTTTCAAAGGAGGAACGTTCACAATAAATACAACTATACACAATATTCTTTATTCCTTTGAGTCAATAACCCGAGGAGGCAGCTCTTCATCTCTCCAATGCGGCGATATTTTATCATTTTTCCATAGATCGAAAATCGCATTTGAGAAAACAGTAATAAAACAGTACCAAAACAGTACCAAAACAGTACCAAAATAGTACCAAAACAGTAACAAAACAAAGCAAAACAACTAAAATAAGTCATCGTTACTTATATTATACTTGTTTTGCTTTCTGTTTTGTTACCAAAAAAGTGTAAAAAAGTTGGGACAAAAAAACCGAAAGGTACGTGTTTTATAATAACTGCGCGATGTCAATGGCTGAATTTGAGATAAATGATGCGACGAGGAAAAAGATTTGGAAGAAGCTTAAGGAAAGTGATTGTAAAACGGGATATTTGAACAAGTGACACTAAAATAAGGAAAAAGTGCGTCCATGAGAATTGTCTTTTTGGGTTTGGTTCGAGATAACGAAAGGCAAATTGGTACAAGTTCGATTTGCAATAGGAAAATGGAAAATAGTGATCATCAGTTTATTACACATTTACCCTATTTTAATTTTAACATTCTTAATTTAATTTTCTTTTTTCTTAATTTAAACATCTTTCCCATCCGTAAGGAATTGCTAACATTTAGAGCCGCAGTTCCACCACAACTTCCGATTAAAAGTTAATCAATCATTAAAGACACTCTAAAGGCTTCTGATTTAATTGAGGATTTAATCATTGATCGTCATCATCAGTTTATTACACATTTACCCTATTTTAATTTTAACAAAGTTTTCCTAATTTAAACATCTTTTCCATCCGTAAGTAATTGCTAACATTTAGAGCCACAGTTTCACCAACTTTTAAAAGTTAATCATAATGATTAAAGACAGTTTAAAGGCTTCTGATTGGTTAATTGAGGATTTAATCATTAACTTTTAATCGGTGTTGGTGACATAGGCCCTTAATGCTAGTTCAATGAATTATAGAAGTTAATTACCAACTGAAGTCATTTACCCATTTAGGTTCCGTTAAGAATGAACCTTTAATCAGTTCGGTGCAACCGACTTTTTTGAATTCGAAAAAGTATATATATTCAAAAGCAAAAAGGGTCGAACTTCAATTAAAAATAGACTCAAACACTGTAAAAACACTGCAAATGCAAGCATCTTAAAATACATTATAATCACTTTTAAAACGATTAAAACATCTTATTTTTCCATTCTGTATCTTAGAAACTAATTTTAAGATGCTTTGGATAACTTTTTGGAAACAACTTAAAAGTGCGACTACCAAAGTAACTTAAAATAAGATGTCTTCTTTTTACACTGAAAGAGAAGAGTTGTCTAAGTTCAAATAAATTCAAAAGAGAAGATTTGGACCTAAGTACAAATAAATTCAAAAGAGAAGAGTTGATCTAAGTTTAAATAGATCCATGATTATTAATTTAAAAGATTTAAATTTAAATTCAAATTCAAAAAATTCAAAGGCTAAAAATAAATTCATGGTTATTAATTTAAATAGACTCAAAAGAGAAGAGTTGTCTAAGTTCAAATAAATTCAAAAGAGAAGATTTGGACCTAAGTACAAATAAATTCAAAAGAGAAGAGTTGATCTAAGTTTAAATAGATCCATGATTATGAATTCAAAAAGATTCATTCATGATTATTAATTTAAATAGACTCGAAAGAGAAGAGTTGGACCTAAGTACAAATCAGTTCGAAAGAGAAGAGTTGAACCTAAGTAAAAATCCGTTCGAAAGAGAAGAGTTGTACCTGAGTTGAGATACAAGATTGAAAAATAAGAGAAACCTACTATAAAATTCAAAAATTGCGGATGTAACTTTCGGAGAATAGAGCCAAAAATAGAAAAAAACGATTCGGTGAGAGTAGAAATATAGCGGAAAAAGATTAAATTGAGTGGAAGAGAAGAAAGAAGAGAGGTTCACTGTTCACCAAAATGGGAGCGGCTGATGCACATCAGTGATGGTGGATGCTGCGCTGTATCAATAGTGTAGGAGGCATGGATGGGCGTGACCTTAGAACCCATTGGCTGGCGTTCATCTCGAGGGCTCTTATCTCATTCTCCGACCTTTTCCTTCTCACTCTCTCTCCCCCTACATGCCAGCCAATCAGCTTCCGCTACCAATCACGCTTGCCCTGTAGTACTTCTCCTTTCTCCCTTGCCTCTTCTCGCACGCAATCTCAGACTCATTTCTCATATTCTCTCTCTCTCTCTAGGTTTTTTCTATCTTTCTCTCTCTTCTCTTTTATCTCTCTCTTTTTTCTCTTTCTCTCTCTCTTTTTCTCTCTCTGACTCTCTTTCTCTCTCTTTTTCTCTCTCTCTCTCTCTTCTTTTTTCTCGCTCTCCTCCCTTTCATCCCACGTTGCCGTCCGTCTCCCTCGCTCTCACTAGATTTAAGGACTATTTTCCCCTCCTCCCTCGCCGACCGGAACACCCACACGCCGCAGGAGAGAAGCAAAGATGGCGGTTCGTCGGTTTTAGTATATGTTTCGAGAGCTGTAACCCTGACAACCTTGGACTTACCCACCCGTAACCTCCAACCCTCCGACCAAGAGGCTATAGCACCGCCAGGTACGTTGACGATTCATGAGTCACGGAAAATCCCGCTGTGTTCAAAAACCAGGAGAACAAAGAGGCCTAGATCACAAAAGTCTATACTATTCTTTTATCCCTCAACTGGTGTATCGAATTCCCTCATTCAAACTCTTTACACAAACACATACACAAAATAAAGAACGAAAATTTACAAACAAAAATCCTTAATATAATCATTATGACAAGTTGCTAATAGCCGATTTTCGGGTTACTGATGATCATTGCGGACCTTTTCGGGAAAAAAAAACCATTAGCATCATATATTAAATCATTAGTATTATATATTGCGAACTTGAAGAATAAATTCTAGATCCATAACTTTTCTGTATAGACCGCATGCACACGTCAGGTGTATACATATATAAGTGATGAAAATGCAAGTTGCAAATTATAAATCGTTCAAAACAGTTGTTACATTGTTATTCCGTGCATTGATTTTTCGCATATACACCACGCAGAACAAAGCGCGACACATCATTAAAGTACCGTTTAAACATTACATAAATAATCCGTCGAATTTATCGATTTTCATTCTATTACTATACTAAAGTATATCGTCTGCGTTCTATCTTCTTATCACATGAAGCTGAAGTCCACAATATTTTTAAAAAAAACTAAAAAATAGCGAATTTACTTGAATCTTGACAAACACTAATTTTTGAAAAATTAACCTTTTCTTTAAAAAATACACAAAACAAATTATTAGCTACAAAGAATTAAACTTCGAAACTAGTAATCAATGCTGCAATTAAAGATCAACAAAGAATTAAAATTTTAAGTTTAATGCTGCATAACTACCAACAAGGGATTTAAATAAATACTGCGCGTAGGGCAACAAAGAATTAAACTTCGAAACTAATAATTAATGCTCCAAATTAAAGATCAACAAAGAATTAAAATTTGAAGCTTTATGGTGCATAACTACCAATAAGGAATTAAAAAATGCTGCGCGTAGGGCAACAAAGAATTAAACTTTGAAACTAATAGTCAATAATACTGCAATTAAAGATCAACAAAGAATTAAAATTTGAAGCTTAATGCTGCAGCTACCAACAAGGGTTTAAAATAAAAGCTGCATCCATAGCGCAACAAAGAATTAAACTTCGAAACTAATAATTAATGCTCCAAATTAAAGATCAACAAAGAATTAAAATTTGGAGCTTAATGCTGCAGCTACCAACAAGGAATTAAAAAATGCTGCGCGTAGGGCAACAAAGAATTAAACATCAAAACTAATAATCAATGCTCCAAATAAAGATTAACAAAGAATTAAAATTCGAAGCTTAATGCTGCAGCTACCAACAAGGAATTAAAAAATGCTGCATCCATAGCTACCAACAAAGAATTAAAATTTGAATCAAATAATAAAAGCATATTGTGTCACAATTTTCTCGTTTTCGTTTCTAAAAACTTTTGCGGACTTCAGCCTCATTCTTATCATCGTATAGAAGAAGACATAGATCAAGTGCGCGCGTTAGAGAAAAAATCAGATAAACCAATTTTATTAAACTGAAAAAAATTCCTATTTTATACAAAGTACATTTCTGTATCTGCAAATACAGAAACGTTTATATAGGATCTTTTATAGAAAACGGAATTTGAAACAGCAATCAATTTCTCCTAAAAAAGTTAATTTTTGAAAACATAGAAATAACCAGAAAACATATAAATATATTAACTTTTGATGGTTTTATTATGGTATGGTTCATAATGCCGCGCGCATATATTAATTTTTATATATTAGTTTTTGTTTTAAGAGACTGACGCATATCACAGAAAAGATTCTATGTATGAAAATAAAAGTCTGAATATAGACTTATACCCTTCACGATATGTAGATATATAAGTGAAAAAAAAAGTTTTGCAGAAAATATCCTAAGAGCGTATACGTGGCCCAACCAAAAGACTCCGCATGTACCTAAGCACAAGTTATAGTTTTATCTAAGTATAACTGCATCGAAAGAATCTGAAAATCTATATCATGCTGCATATCATTAAAGCAGGTTGCCAGCGAGGTCGCACAATAGTTTTGTCATCAACGACCTCTTTTCGAAATACAAGAATTACTTTTTCTCTCTCTTTCTCTTAAGAATAATGCAACAATTTCTATAGAGAAGCTATACAAGCTATAATAATAATTATTATATATTTAGCAAATAATAAATTACTTCGTTTAGCAAAAGAGGAGTTTCTATTTTCGTTTTTATAGCACTTTCATCGAGACTTCAATCAAGTTCAGTAAGATATTCAAGAAAATATTTAAGATATTTAAGATATTTAAGATCAATAAGATATTTAAGATATTTAAGATCAATAAGATATTTAAGATATTTAAGGTATTTAAGATATTTAAGATCAATAAGATATTTAATCGGATATTCAATAAGATATGGATTAAGATATTTAATACGATATTTAATACGATATTCAATAAGATATTTAATAAAACATTTGATGAGTTGAATAAGACTCGACTTTTGCAAAAGATTTGCCTTTAAATAAAAAGACCCAGTGAAAAATATAATTTCACAATAAATATAAATACCTATGGGCATATAATAGAGACTAGTTAATTGCAGGAAAAATGTAGCGTTGCAAAATAACTATTTGATAAAAAAATGACTGTGGACGATAAGTACAACTTCAGATAAGAAGAACAATTTGAACATTAGTGAAGTGCTTTTGTAAGTTAGAGACTAACCTTCGTTAATTTACTAATAAGATGGCCTTCAAGCATCTAAGTTGTTAGGCAGTCAACAATTTTTTTCAGTGAAGTAAACATTTTTCTAGAGCACCTAATGATATAATAATTATATTACAATAAATTCATTATTCAAATACAAAAAAACTTCCTCTTAATCTAAATCTATAAACATACAAGTAGAACTATGGGATGGCTATAAAAAAAGGAGGAATTTTTAAAAAGATGATTCCTCTCGCATATATATTATAAGAATAATGAATAAGTGAATCATAAACATTTGCAAACACACATACACACACACATTGAGACAAAAAAAAATGTGTATCAAAAGAGTCCACGAAAATATTGATGATATTCTGTTGTGATAAAGATAACACCTTTGTATCTTTATCTTTGAGATGTATAAGCAATCTTTATGAGGCTCTGAACATTAAAAATTTTTATTGTTTCCTTCTCCGTAGAATTATGCAGTACTCCGCGCGGTGTGTATAGGAAGAAGATTTGGAATTTGATAGCAATACGAAGAAATCAGAGTAAATTATAACAGATTTTTGTTTTTCTTAAAAAAAAAAGAAATGAGATTATAAATATTGGCAAAGCGTTTCGATTTATTTTGTGAAATGTTCCATTTTATTGTATTATAGGAAAGGCTCCTTTCGCAGGTATGTTTTTTGTGTTTTAATGTTTTAAAAATATATTAAATTAAGACTCAAAATATATTGAATTAAGACTAAAAATATATTGAATTAAGACTAAAAATATATTGAATTCAGACTAAAAATATATTGAATTAAGACAAAAAATGCGATCAAAAATTATTGCAACAAATTGTATCAAAAATGTTAATTCTTATACGTTTTTTGTTTTTATTCGCATTAAAAAAAAATTCTGTGTTTCGCTTTTTCGAAAAAAGATATCTTTGTGCGTTTAAGCCACGCCCTAATTCTGGTTCCTACCAAAGTAACCCTACATCCACCCTCTAGGCGCCAATTCTCCCTGCCAAGGGGGAATTTCCCCCACTTTTATCACCAACCAATGAACTTTCAAAATCTCACCCTCTCGAATTTTACTTTTTACTCACTTTTGGAAAAAAAAAATGTCTGAATAAGATACAATTTTTAATATTAATCAAAAAATTAAAAATTGTATTAATTTTTAATACAATTTTTAATACTATTAATTTGTAATACTATTAATTTTTAATAAAAATAAATTTTTTACACCCAAAAGAAACAAATTTCTATAAAAAAGAAATGAAGTTCATAAATGGAGTGCGACTTAAAGTTAAAAGTGAAGCAAAAACAAATTCTGTTTGCCTAAAAACCAAAATTATCGAGTATTTTTAAATATAAAGTGTGGGTTAAGTCAATAGAACTTAAAATCATATTCTCAAGGTTAAAATTCAGTGTATTAAAAAGCGATTCAAATGTAGGTTAAAAATCTATAGTTAAAAATTTATAGTTAATCAAATAGTTAAAAATCTATAGTTAGAAATCAAATAGTTAAAAATTTATAGTTAAAAATCAAATAGTTAAAAATCTATAGTTAGAAATCAAATAGTTAAAAATCTATAGTTAGAAATCAAATAGTTAAAAATCTATAGTTAAAAATAAAATAATTAAAAATCTATAGTTAAAAATCAAATAGTTAAAAAGTAAAGAAGGATTGAAACTAATAATCTTTATAGTATATTTATTTCCAAAAATATCCGCATTTAAAAAAAGAATTCAGACTTTGATTTAATATTAGAATTTTCCAAACATATAAAGATGCATCAGTCATCATTGTTGTCTCAGTTATTGAAATATTAGTTTTTCGTTTATGGTACGGCAATGATGTTTCTCAGACTTCAGTTATCTTAATTAAGAGCAAATAATATAAAACCGATTCCGAGAATACCAAACATTTTGGTCCAGATATTTTGTCATCTTATTTTCTTTTAACGGAAGATTAAGAAATGAAAGAATAAGTTAAAGGTCAATGCTCCTAGTCGCAATAAAGTGAAAATAAAAATGTCCTACCCAACGGTCTCATCACATTTTGCAACACATCTTTAAAAAACATCCATAATCGATTTGTATTAATTACAAAACCCATTTACAAAATTAATGTACCTTATATGGATATCGAGTTCAAAAACAGATAAATTAATGAAACAATTTCAGTGAAAATTATATATCAGATTGATCCAGATCCAAACATTCTGTAAAAAAGAATTATATTCTCTTTTTTAGAAAACACTTTTCTAAATTCTTATACACCTGTATAATATTTATCTCTGGATGAAATAAAGATTTCTCGAGTGTCGAAATACTTGAATGTTTGCGTGTGTTATTGAAAACTTTCAAAATAATTAATCTTTGCGGTTTTAAAGTAATATAGAAGATTGTATTATTTGATCTTGTTGATATATCATTAAGATTTTGGAACTCTCATTGTTTGGGCAGAGTACAGATGTCGATTCAATGTGACACGAGTACACAAAAGATGAGACTTTTCAAGAAAATAATTTCTGAAATATAAAATCGAGATTATTGTTTTGTTTTCAAAAGAAGGAGGATGACAGTCTATATAGAAGAGAAAAGATGAGAACATTACACGTTATTCTTGAAGATTCGTTCCGGCTGAAGCGATTCGAAAAACATCTCGAGACAAGAAAGATCATTGTTTTGATTACAAGAGAAAACACACACACATATATTGATAAAATATTATCCCACACCAAAAAAAAGTCATTCAAAATATTTTCTTTCAAAGGTATATCAAAGGTTTGAATGTTAAAAAAAGAATTAAAACTCTACATTTGCTTATTCGTTGATAATGGTTCATAAGAAACCGCGAAGTAAAATTTCATCAGAGAGGGAATCCCTAAAGTCTGAGATAATCCGTCGGAAGAAATCCGATAAGATCGCGTATACGTTATCAGCACTCTGCGCGGAGGAATTGTTTTGCAAAATGCGAAGCAAAATAATACTACGATTTGAAAGAGGGAAAAAAACACAAACCTTTCGCAGATGCTGTCTCTGTCCTATTGACCGTATCGTCCATGAAGCCTATGTGCTCGTGTACTTGATTAAAATCCAAACGCCGATTACACACACTCTTCACCAGTCTTGAAACATACGCATTGCATATTAACAAGCAAGAGATGAATCAACCGTCTAATCGTGTGTACACTTTTTTTTCTGTCACGTAATGTTTCTTCTGCAGCAGAGAATCCGTCGGGAAAACCGGTTCAGCGAAATTTAACCCTCATCCCTTTATTTTAATCCAATAATTGTTTACACATCACAAACACCATAATCACTTTTCTCTCACCTTTTGAAAAAAAAAACTTTGGTACTTTTTTAAAAATTTTTGACTACAAGAGAGAGAAAAAAAGGCACACCTCTGGGCATACAGAGTTCCTGCACACAAATGACTCCCAATGCTTCTGACAATTTCTCTTTAACCTGCGCGTCGAGTCTCATCATCTCTCCCACCTAGTCTCTCTTTGCTCCTCTCCGATCTCCCCACTACCTTTTGTCCGGCTGCTCCTGCCGCCTGCTGTTCATAATATAGTTTGTAGAGCTCCACGGAGGAAACCTGGTGCACCTTCCCCTATCTGGCGCTTTGCTGTCTGCCTCCCCCACCCGCATCATACACTTGGTTACTGTCTAGACTTTTACCAGCAACAAAAAAAAACCCTCTCTTTATTTTCGCCAGAATTCGCCACTATGCGGCTCCTGAATTCCATTTGCAGATGATTTTCGCCTATTCGCGCACTTGATCATTCATTAATTCATTCATTAATTCTTGCGATTATTATTCGAAATAGTAGAAAGTAGCAGAGGCGGATTTTTCATCCCCACTTTCCTCGCGTGGAAGATCACACCCCCAAGCTGTCGTATAGACAACATTTATTTTTCTATACATCTGGTACATATTCATCATTGCGGTTTTCAATATTTAAATATTTAAAGGACTTTAAAGTCATCAAAACTTTACAGTCAATCAAAACAAAAAGAAATCAGAAATATTACAGGGAATTAAAAATTTAAATACATAAACAGTTTGTGCTCGAACTGTAAATATTTTCAACGAGAGAAAATGAACAATTACGTGACTGCAACTGCGAGCGGACGAATATGATTTATTAAACACACCAAACACGAGATGCACGGAATGAAAGAGTGTTTATGTTAATTTAAGAGGACATCTAGAATGGTTATAATGGTTACACTTTTATACCTGCATTGTACCCATCGCAGGACTTTTAATTGTTTTCGCACTGGACCCGAGGATGCCGCTCGGAATGGACCATTCTTCATATAGTTTTATACCTATGAAGATATGGTCAGATTGCAAGAAAAAAAAGAATCAAAGGGATGCGAATGTGACTCTTTGTCCTTATCCCCCAACATTTTTGGACAAAAACGTGTTGACCGTCATTAGAAATTAGAAAAAAAAATTCTACTTGAAAGGAATAATAGTTGACTTAAAACCGTTATAGAAGTTAAATGTTTCCTTCCATATACCTGCGGACAAATCGATTAACTCTCCAGATGCTTGCGTCGAGAATGCGGATCAATATTAACTTTCGGAAGGTGCGGGGCCTACAATTGGCACAAAATCACTCTGTAACCTTTCTTCCCCTTTTTTTATCTCCACTTTCAATTTTCATACTTTAAAATGCCGTACAGAATATCGCTAAAGTATCTCCAAAAAACAGTATTTTTATGAATCTTATTCAGAATAATCCGAAGGAGAATCAAGTACCAACTTTATTAGTACAACGAAATTATTGTTGTTCTCAAAAATTTTTGCCTCTTGAAACAATTACTTTTTTCATCTCAATTTGATATCATCATCATCATCATCATCATCATCAGAAAAAATACAATACGAAATCTGAGAGGAAGGAAGAGAGCCACAAGAAGAAAGAAGTAATTGCAGACATGTTATTAAAAATAATTCAAGATGCAGATAATGATGAAAACTTTGAAACAACAATTCCAAAGAAAGGATGAGATATACTAACTACTATATACGAAGAGAGAGAAAAAATTCCGAGTATTGTATAGTCTGCAGAGCAAATCAGAGTGGAAAAGATTCCCTTTATCAGACTTTATGGCAAGTTTAGAGTAAACCGAACCGGATGGACCAATGATGACATCATTCTCTGATCAAACATGGGCGAGGACTCGCAGGAGCAAACATAAAGTTACGATCTAATCGCGTTTCGCTTATCAGTTTTTAGTTACATATATTCTGTCACATATCTTCGAAATATTGACACTGCAGCTTCACTAAAAGCTAAAATATACAATTTCCCTCATGTTTTCTTCTATATAATGTTTTAGTCTTCACTTATTTTCTTTGAGAGATCGTGTAGTATCTCGTTATCTCACATTCCCTTTTTCAAAAAAAAAACTTTGAGAAAAAATAACAAATATTTTTCATCTTCGAAGTGAAAATTTGTTCCCTAAATTTACACCTGTGATAAATGTAAATCTTAAAGCTCACTTTTGACTACACGAATTATTTTTATTTTATAAGTCACGCATCTTAAGATGCCAAACAATTTTGATCGATATTTTTGGTAACAATTCGTTGCAATTTAATACTTTTGCTTCAACCGTATGAGCTATATAGTTATATTAAACAAATATTAGGTTACAGCCTAAATGTTTCAAATAAATATCTATATATTTGGATAAATATTTTCGTCTTAACTTTTCCGACTTTTTTCCTTTCCGGAGAGAAAAGTGGAAAATTTTCTCATCGCTTCTCATTAAATGTAATGAAAAAATTAGAGATTATTATATATATACTTTGGAGAAACTTCTTTTTAAGAGACTTTTAACGAGGTTGAGTAATAGTGTCTCGCGATTTTCTATACTTCAAGGCCTGTACATAACGTGAGTATTAGTAATGCCCATCAGTAAAGGATTTGAGATATTATTGAAACCCAAAGTGTCTCACTGATGATTTTGTTAAAAACGTTATCAAAAATACATGAAACGAAACTCAAATCTTAAGTGATCCACGTATTGGTCATTAGATCTTCATTACATTTCACTTACACTTATCAGTCATGGAAGAGAGATTACACTTTACAGACCAAAAATCACTTGTTTCATATATGCTCTTCACAGATAAAGAGTGCGTATATTTATTATATTCTTCTATCAAATAATAAATTATTTATATTCTTTTATGTCTCAATCCATTATATTTCCATCATCAGTTCGTTGAATCAGTTTTTTAAAATCATTTCTAAAATCATTCTTTTTAAATATTTAATAAAACATTGAAAAATCAGTTAAATCAGTTTTTTAAAATCATTTCTAAAATCATTTTTTTAAAATATTTAATAAAACATTGAATTAACGAGCAGTCGGGGTCAGTATAAATGTTTCACTAAAATCTACTAATAAGTTTTAAGATTTTAAGATTCATAAAGATTAATAATGATTAACAAAGATTAATAAAGATTAATAAAGATTTAGTAAAGATTAACAAAGATTAACAAAGATTAACAAAGATTAACAAAGATTAACAAATATTTTCACTAGTTCTCTAGAGATTAAACAACTAAAAACAAAGATTAACAAAGATTAATAAAGATTTAATAAAGATTAACAAAAATTAACAAAGATTAATAAAGATTAATAAAGATTAATATAGATTTAATAAAAATTAACAAAGATTAACAAAGATCAATAAATATTTTTACTAGTTCTCTAGAGATTAAACAACTAAAAACAAAGATTAACAAAGATCAATAAATATTTTCACTAGTTCTCTAGAGATTAAACAACTAAAAACAAAGATTAACAAAGATCAATAAATATTTTCACTAGTTCTCTAGAGATTAAACAACTAAAAACAAAGATTAACAAAGATTAATAAAGATTAATAAAGATTTAATAAAGATTAACAAAAATTAACAAAGATTAACAAAGATTAATAAAGATTAATAAAGCTTAATATAGATTTAATAAAGATTAACAAAGATTAACAAAGATCAATAAATATTTTTACTAGTTATCTAGAGATTAAACAACTAAAAACAAAGATTAACAAAGATCAATAAATATTTTTACTAGTTCTCTAGAGATTAAACAACAAGTTTCACCATCTTACAAATATGGAAAAAATTAGATTCCCGTTTGAGTTGTTCCTAATTCGATAACTATGAACAACTGAAAATTTGACAGAAAATTCGTGCCAAGAAAGAACAAGTTTGGCAACAAAATTTCTGTCAAGAATGAACAAGTTTGGAAACAAACGTCTCTTTACATGGGGGAATTTATGAACAATGAAGAGATTGTTAGTCATTACTGTGCATATAATAAACGGTTAGTGGTGGAAGATTAAAATTTTGCCCTCAAACCCCCTACTGAAGGGGAAATATTGCAAAGATGTAAATCTAACTGAAGGTGTTTATCGAGAAGTAAACCCAAAGTTCCATTCACCCATTCGAATGGTCAGAAAAGCTCTTGCAGTTTAACAACAAAGTTATATAAGTCAAATAATCTTGTACCAACAGTTCCCCTTTGTGACCACGTTCAAATGAAATACTACGGTTCCATAAAACTCTTCCCTACGAGGCACCTCTAATTGGCAAAATTTGAGAGAAAAAAATTTCCCTTTTGGAAAAACACTGTAGCATCCGATTTGTTTCCAGATAACTGTATAGACATATTTAGACATATTCAGACATATTTAGACATATTTAGACATATTTAGACACATTTAGACACATTTAGACATATTTAGACATATTTAGTTATATACACATTTAGTTCCGTACTGTAATTCTATTTAAATTCTAGCGATATTTAATTATTTGTTGACATATTTAGTTCTACAGACATGTTTGGATAATTTTTCTAAGATACTCAATTTTTAATTCCCTGCAGCAAAAATACGGTTTCCTCTGATATATATTCTGGAAAATGTAATTGAATATTCTCGCGAAGCTTTACGACAATCTTAGTCAGCTTGATGTGATATTGCTGCCAATCGCTAGTCTCGCTCTCTAACGGATAACCCACATTCGTGGAGGACTGATACTCAGGTGAGTGTGTCCACGATTCACGTATTGTTGAAGACGTTTTTTGTATGCAAGCTTCGTAATTTCTTCCTCGTATTTATCTTCTGTTCGTATATCCGTTCTATATGCAAACAAACACATACGCATACATATTCCCGGCGTACAGTTCATCGGTATATATAAAACTTATTCTTTCAAATAGGTCATTTGACTTTTGAATTAATCTTCAAACACGCCTTCGACTCAATAAAAATCTACATATATTTATTCCGATCACTGTTTCAACAGAAAATTCTCTCACAGTTTTCTTCAAATTCTAAAGTGTATTGATACTAAAGTGGATCAAAATTGGTGTCAAAAATTTGGATCATTGAAAATATCAAATGGGTACTAAAGTTGATCCAAATTGGAACCAAAGTTTTGGATCATTGAAAGTAGCAAATAGATACTAAAGTGGATCCAAATTGGTGTCAAAAATTTGGATCATTGAAAATATCAAATGGGTACTAAAGTGGATCCAAAATTAGCACCAAAGTATTGGATCATTGAAAGTATCAAATAGATGCTAAAGTTGAACCAAATACAAAAGTTTTGGATCATTGAAAATAGCAAATACATACTAAAGTATGGATCAAAATTAATACCAAAGATTTGGATCATTGAAAATAACAAATGGGTACTAAAGTGGATCCAAATTCATACAAAAGCTTTGGATCATTGAAAGTAGCAAATAGATACTAAAGTTGATCCAAATTGGTGTCAAAAATTTGGATCATTGAAAATATCAAATGGGTACTAAAGTGGATCCAAATTGGCACCAAAGTATTGGAACAATGAAAGTATCAAATTGGTACTAAAGTTGATCCAAATCCAAAAGTTTTGTATCATTGAAAGTAATTCAAATAGATACTAAAGTTGATCCGAATTCATACAAAAGTTTTGGATCATTGAAAGTAGCAAATATAGATACTAAAGTGGATCGCAATTAATACCAAAGATTTGGATCAATTTTTAACTTGATCCACATTTTTCGTACCAATTTGAGACTTTTGAGTCACTGGTGCTGTTTTCCTATATATACAAGAAAAGTGAAAATTATAACCGCGAAATAATGAAAAGAAAATAACGGAATTAAAGAATGATTTTATTTTATATATACTTAAATTTTTACGAAATATAATATATGTTTCTTTTCCAAATTTTTAGATTGACTTGTAGAAGAAGACCCGTGCCACTGTGCAGGTGGAGGGAAAATATTTCCTTTCCGGTTTTAGAAAAAATGGAGAGTTCTGTTTTTTTTGGATAATGCAACAGATATGACAGATGTTTAACAGACACTTTTTTTTCCTATGGCCTAGAAGCATTCCGCACCTATGTCACCTTTCATGGATTATAATTTGTCCTCTCTATTATATTCTCATTAGTGACATTATTTCCTTCCTGCGCCTAATTTCAGAAAATGAAATTAATTCCGAAAGATATTCAAAAATTTTCCTTGTTGGATTTTTCTGGTTCTAGATTCGGTATATATTTTGTCCTATTTTCTTATAGATTCAAAATACAAAGAAATACGATTTTTTTAAAGAAACCGATTTTTTTTTGGTTTTAATCAAATTTCTTCTACAGGCCTCGGATATTATGACTTTTTCGACTTTTTTCGATTATTTTCAAAAAATGCAACTTTTTATCGACTTTTATTAAAAAATTGCGACTTTTTCGACTTTTCTTCCAGAGTTTGCCTAAAAATACAATATTTTTGGTATAAAATGCAACTTATTTGGATTTTTATGCCACGTAAAATATAACTTATAGACAAACTTTTGGATGTTTATTTTTCAATCGGTTTTCTAATTAAATGTTTCAAAATATTAGAATTAAACGGATTTTAAATACTTAAAATCCTGTAAAATTTAATTTAAACTAAATCATCTTTTCAAGTGTTTTATTTCAATTTTTGAAAATTAACTTTTAAAGAATTTTAATTGAAAATTTTTCAAATAATATTAAATTATCAAAAATTATAATAAATAATAAATAAATCTTCAAGTGTAGATTCGATAAAAGTGAAAATTAACGAAAAATAGGTTTTAAAAATAATATTAAAATAGTTTTAAAAAGAATAATTCTCTAAATTATTACGTTCTAATTTTTTTAAATTCATTTATTCTCAATATTTCCGAAAATTAAAATTCATACACGAAATAATAAAATTGTTCAAAATTATTTTCAACATTTTGGAGAAAATAATCATATATTCCAAATTTTCAATTAAAATTCTTGAAAAAAGATTAAAAAAAAATTTTGTATTAAATTATACAAAAATTCATGAATTATTTTAGAAAAATTATACTTGACAATATTTATAAAAAATTAATTCTTACAATTGTTTTATTACAATTTTTTAAGATTCAATTATCTTCGAATAAAATAGATAAAATTTTTTTTTAATTTACAACTTTAGAAATTTTTATAATTAATTTATCTATAATTACAATTTTTTGAAAAATTTGATTTATTTTTTTATATTTTTAACAATCTTAATTATATCTTAATTTTATCTTAATTAATTAATTATATCTTAATCTTAATTATCTTAATTTTTCACAAGATTTTGACAAATTTTTGATTATTTTTTAAATGTTTTACTAAATTTAAATTAGTTTTGAAAAGATTTGACCAAATTTCAGTTTTTTAGACATTTTTTAATTGTATTTAATTGTAAAACTTGTTGTATTTTAAATAAATCATTTAGAAATATTTATTTATTAAAATTTTAGAAAATGTTCTACCTTAACTAATATATCTTTAAATAGAAAATGTAAGGTTCAAATTATTATAAAAAATTGGATTTTTTGTACAGCACTACTTTATAATTTTTAAGAAATAATTTATTTTTAATTAAAATTCATTGAAAAATTTCATTAATTTTTTTATATTTCTAAAAAACTCAATTACTTTTCGTAAGATTTTGAAAAATTTTGAATTTTTTAAAGTGTTTTACTAAATTTAAATCAGTTTTAAAAAGATTTGACCAAATTCAAATTTTTTAGACATTTTTTAATTGTATTAAATGGTAAAACTTGTTGTATTTTTAATAGATCATTTAGAAGTATTTTTAACAATTTAATTTTTACGGATTTCTTTATTAAAAATTTTTGAAAATGTTCTACCTTAATTGATATCTTTAAACAGAGAAATAATGTTAGGTTTAAATTATTTTACAAAATTGGATTTTTTATACAGCACTACTTTACAATTTTTCAGAAATAATTTATTTATAATTAAAATTCTTTGAAAAATTTCATTAATTTTTTAAATATTTTTAAAAACTTAATTATTTTTTAAAAGATTTTGACAAATTCTGAATTATTTTTTAAATGTTTTACTAAAATTAAATTAGTTTTGAAAAAATTTGACCGCAAATTTCAGTTTTTTTAGACACTTTTTAATTGTTAAACTTTTTTTGTATTTTGAATAAATTATTTAGAAATATTTCTTTATTAAAATTTCCAAAAATGTTCTACCTTAATTAATATCTTTGAATAGAAAAATGTAAGGTTTATATTATTATAAAAAAGTGGATTTATTTTATTTAAATTATTGAATTATTGACGAAATTGCAAAAAATGATTAAAAATTCATATAGATAATTGATTTAGAGATGAAGTTTAGTTAAAAATTGTAGAAAGTAATATCATTTATAAAAATTATAAAATTTAAAAAATTTTTTAAATTTATAAAAATTTATATAACCCTTTTATAAATTTAATTACTTTCTACAATTTTTAACTAAACTTCATCTCTAAATCAATTATCTATGTGAATTTTAATCATTTTTTGCAATTTTAATTTTTAGAAATTATTAGATTTGAAAAGTTGAAATTTAAAACATTTTCTTTCCTGTGAATAAAGAAGTAAGAATTGTATTTGAATATTTATTTGTCAAAATTATTCAATTTTTGATTAATTTGAATTTTTGTGATAGCACTGAATTAAATAATCGACTGTTTCGACTTTTTTTCTATTTTTAATCGACTAAAGCGACTTTTTTTCGTTCGTTAAAGTCGATCCGAGGCCTATGCTTTTGGAGCTTCGTTCTTTTCAGTGACGATAGTAAAATATTGATGAAATAACAGCAAATTTTTTTAATCTAAATTATTTTCTTCGCGAAAGTCTGCGAGAAGAATATCCAAACTCCCTGAGAATTATAATGCATATATACGAAAAATGGTAACAGAGATTATTTTTTTTGAAAAATGTACAAAGAGAAAGGGTATATAGTATATATTCAAGAAGAAAAAGACGAAAAAGAAAAAGAGTCTTTATTTACGGGAGATGCGGATATAAGCGTGGCACCAAAGAAACCATACAAGAATAAAAGTCAAAGGGGGGGACCACCTGTGTAAGATACTTCCGTCGAGGCCTGTTATGTGTATACGCGTCTTCCGGATCGTGGACCGGAGGAAAAATCATCTCTTCAACATGAGAGGAGAGGTTACACGCAACAATATTATAAGGAGAACTCGAGATTATTATTGTGACTCCCACATGTTGCGGGAGGCGCCGTGGTCACTTCATTTGTAATCCCATCGCGTTCTCTTTTGAGATGAAAGGGAGTCGAGACACGAAGGGCATAAAAAAATCTTCTCTCTCTCTTTCTCTTTCTCTCAGCATACAGTCAATAATTTGTAAGCTACTCTCAGTTTTGTACATATATATGGACAAAAGTGTTTGTGCAAAATTACACTGGCGTCTTACTAAAGGGACTTGGGAGTTTCGAAAAATTCTTTAGAAAAAATATTTTCTTAAAAAAAACACTGAAATTTAGTTTCGTACTTTCATTTTCAAATATATAATGTTTCAACTTTGTTTGAAAAAAATTGCCTTTTGAAAAAGCTTTTCAGTTCTAAAATTCAATTATTTTTCCAATTTCTATAATTAGAATTGTAAATTTTTTTTATTTTTATTATTTATTTATTATTTATTATTTATTATTATTATTTTTCAAGTTTTTCGTATTAGAATTCAGAATTTTTTATTTTTCTAAAATTCAATTGTTTTCAATTCTAAATTTTTCTAAAATTCAATTATTTTTTAAATTTCCAGTAAAAGAATTCTGAATTTTCAGGTTCCTGAAGTTGTCATCGATGCTCAGCATTAAAAAAGTATTTTTTCTTAATTTTAGTAAAAACATTTTAACTAATTTTACTCCTTTTATTCGCCTCAGAAGTAAAAAACTATTTAATAGTATTTTTTTAACTTGAAACTTAGAAAAAAATTGAGTGGTTTTTTTGGTTTTGTACAAAAAAATATTTTTCGATGCAGAGCATCGATGGCATCTTCCGGGACCTGAATTTTCAATTTTAAATTCTTCTAAAATTCAATTACTTTCTAAATTTAAATTCTAAATTTTTCTAAAATTCAATAATACCTTTTTTCCAAATTTCCAATAAGAATTCTAAATTTTTCTAAAATTTAATTATTTATTTTCCAAATATTTAACTAGAGTTTGAAATTAGTTATTGTTTACTTTTTTTTTTTTAAATGTCATAAAAATCGTGAATCGAGATTAAATTCTTTTAAAGAATTTCTTTAAATTTTATTAAAAATAAATTTTCTTCAATAATTTTGATTGAAAATTTAGAAAGTAATTGAATTTTATATGAAGAATTTTTCTTTTAAGTTTGTAAAATAATCGCCTATGTTAAAAATTATAATTAAATATACTTTATTGTTGAACTTTAATAAAGTTCTTTTTTAAAAATATAATTTTGTATTTCTGTTAAAAAATTTATTATTTATAGAAATAATTTAATTCTTGTGGAGAATTTTACTATCTTTGAGAATTATTGAATATTGCCTATATACAAGAATTTATTAGAAATTTGGAGAAAATAAATGAATTTTTTCACGAAAAATTTAATTAAAAACTAGAAACAATTTCACTAAATCCTTGAGTGAAATTTAATTATTTTTCTTTCTAATATTACGATTCTTCTTTTTCAATTCTAAATTTTTCTAAAATTCAATTATTTTTTAAAATTCCAGTATTGAAATTCTGAATTATCAATTTCAAATTCTTCTAAAATTCAATTGTTATCCAAATTTACAGTGAGAATTTTCAATATTTAATTATAAATAAATCTACAAAATTTAAATCTTTCCACATTTCTAATTGAAATTCTAAATTTTTCCAAACTTCAAATATTTTCCAAAATTTTTAGCGAAAATTCTGAAATTATCTAAAATTCAATTATATCCCAAATTTCTAAATTTAAATTCTAAATTTTTCTAAAATTCAATTATACCAATTTTCCAAATTTCCAATAAGAATTCTAAATTTTTCTAAAATTACAATTATTTACTTTCCAAATATTTAACTAGAGTTCAAAATTTTGTCTAAAAATTAATTATTTTTTTTTAAATTTTCAATTAGATTTCCACAAGAATATATAATATTTAATGATGTTTTAAATTTCAGAAAAATTTATTATGCCGAAACCATTATTTATTTATTTAAGCAAACAGGAAAAATCCGTATATTTGAAAAGTATATTATATATAATTTTAACGTTATTTCTGAAAAAAATATGACTTAATTTTGTATGATGATGATTGTATTAATTAATCTCCGGTTTTCCTATTCGGATTCCTATACAGGAGATTAAATCGCAATTAATTATAAAATCCACAACTGTTATATATTCTTAATTTCAATTATACAATGAACGCTTCGTCGAGTATACAATTTATCGAAATAATCAAATCAAATAATTAAAAGAGTATATAATGCAGGATTTTTCTCTTTAGTAAAATTTACTAATTCAAAAGGGAAAAAAGTATTAATTCCTAATAATTTATTATTAGTAAAATTTGCTAATTGAAAAGCACTCTCTAAATTTGAATTAGTAAAAATGTTTTCTATAATTTGAATTAGTGACTGACTTTTTGTTTTTGAATTAGTAATCTTTACTAAATAAATAGTAATTTCTACTAAATAAATAGTAATTTTTATTAATAAATAGTAATTTTAACTAATTTTTTAGTAAGCTGTACTAATTCAGAAGCAAAAGCAAACTTACTAAAATATTATTAAAAATGACTATTTATTTAGTGAAATTTACTAATTCAAAAGCAAAAAGTCAGTCACTAATTCAAATTAGTAAACATTTTTACTAAATCAAATTTAGGCGCAGTTTATTTAAAGATGCATGTTTACTTTAAAATAATGATATATATGGGAAAATTTTCTGAAAGTGACACTTTTAAATTTCAGTTTTTCAATTAATTTTTTTCTTCAATTATATGGTTTTTTCTATTAAACCTACTTAATTTCATACTCAAGAGTAAGAAAAAAAAATTATTGGCAAATTTTTTAATAGAATTCTTCGTAAAATATAATTATCTTTAAAAACTTGTCAAATATCAATGATTTTCAATATTTACTATATTTTTATAAAATAACCAAACAGAATTCAATTATTCAAAAAAAATTTATAATAAAATTCTAGGAAAAAATTCAATTATTTTCATCAATTTTAATAAAATTCGCCGCAAGAATTTAATCATTCACCTAATTATTAAAATTCTTTGGAAGAATTACATTATTTTTATAAATAATAAAATTCTTCGAAAGTAAGTAAATTATTTTTTCATCAATTATTAATAAAATTTTTCGATAGAATTCAATTATTTTTATAAATTACAAAATCCTTAGAAAAATTGTAATTCTTCAAAAAATTCAATTTCTCTCAAAATTTATAAAATTTTTCAGAAAAATTGAATATTTGTCAAATTTTTTTTTAAAATTCTTCCCAAGAATTCAATTATTTTCCAAATTTAAAAAAAAAATTTTCGCAAGAATTCAATTATTTTCTACATTTAAAAAAAAAATTTTCGCAAGAATTCAATTATTAAAAAAAAAAAAAAATAGAAAAATATTCCAAAAAAATTTTACTATTTCCATAAATTATGAAATTCTTCAAAAAAAAGTCAATTTTTCTTAAAATTTATAAAATTCTTCAGAAAATTTCAATTATTTTCAAATTTTTTTAAAAACATTCTTCGCAAGAATTTAATTATTTTAATAAATAATAAAATATTTCAAGAAAATTTAATTATTTTCATAAATAACAAAATTTGCCTAAAGTAATTAATTATTTTTGTAAATAATAAAATTCTTCTGAAAAATTCAATTATTTTCAAATATTTTTTTTTTAAATTCTTCGCAAGAATTAAATTATATTAAATTCTTTTATGAATAATAAAATTCGTAGCATAAATTCAATTTATTAGCAGAATAAAAAAAAAGTAAATATTTTTGATGAAAATTAGGAAAAAGTTAGGAAAATAAAAAATATGGAATGGAATTTTTGTCAATTTTGTGAAGTGAATAAAACGAGTTTTTTTCTGGTTTCTTTTTGACATTAAAAAAATGACAAAATGACACTTTCGTTAAAAAATGAAAGTGACACTTTTAAATTTTAGTTTTTCAATTAATTTTTTTCTTCAATTATATGGTTTTTTCTATTAAAACTACTCAATTAATTACTCAATTAATACTACTCAATTTTATACTCAAGAGTAAGATTTTTAGGTTGCGCAAAATTAATTCTTAAAAATATTAAAGTTTTTTTCATTTGAAAAATATTATTGTTGCTCCATTAAATTAATTTTATTTAATTGGCGAGCTTTTCTATTAAAAATTCACGCCAATATCGCGTTCACGAAATCGAAAATAAAATTACACTGCTTAAAAATTAATAATTTGTATGTTTTAATACCAAATATATTCAATTAGATGAAAATATAGATGTATTTAAAGTATTTGATTGAATGGTAATTTGGGTTAATTTTTTCAAAGCAATGCAGGTAAATACTGAAAACAAAAGAAAAACTAGCATATTTCAAGGAAAAGGCTTCGGAGATGAAAAATAAATTTTCTTTCATATTTGTATACATTAGGGCGCAATTAAAATATGTTTTTTAGTAAAACACAAATTTCACGCCCCCATTTTATATTACCATCGAAATATTCTGTTAAATTTACTTCTACATTCAGTTATTTATTAAAAAGGAAGGCTTCGGAGATGAAATTAATTTTTACTCGGAGAAAAATGTAAATTTCGATTATTTATAACAGCAATAATTTTTCTCCTTTTTGTAGATAAAATATAGGAAAATTTAACGTCAGATTCTCAGCTTTATTTTAATGTGCATTAAAATTTTGTTTAATATATTTTTAAAGTATAAAATGTCAGTAATCATTGTAGAGTAATTTTAACCTAAAACTGAAGACAAAGTTTAAACATTTTTATCAAAAATAAAAGTGAGGTCTACAAATTTTTAAAATGCACATAATGATAGAAAAAACATTGTACTTTCTGACAATATAAAAAATTTCTAAGAATAAAAAAAAATGAAAATTGAATTTTATTGTAGAAGTCCTATTGGAGACATGCGTTGAAAAGGCTTCGGAGATGAAAGTAATTTAGTTATTACGTAAATTAAGTTGAATAAAATTATTTAATTTTCTTTTAAAAATGATAAATAAGTGCTAAATTTTCACTATGGAAATTGATAATAATTATTAAAGAGTAGATTTTGTAAAATTAATCGAGACATCAAAAATGTCACCTTCAGAAAATTCACCCATATAAATGTGAAATTATAGACCAGAAGTAATATTAAAGAAGCGCTGATTGTAGTTTTGTGTGCTGCTACTGCTGCGGATAAAAGTGCGAGAAAAATGTAGGTGTGCAATAAGTTGAAATTGAATGGATATAAAAAGAACGTGAACGCAGACCTTAAGTCGATGCAGGTTGCATTGAGTACCACCTGCTTCCTCTCGTCGTCTTCTCGGAGTCTCGAGAGATCTTTTTATTATACCTACTCACTATGTATGTTACACGGTATATGGAGGTGAGCTCCCACAGAATAAAAATCCTACATGGTATATAACTCAGCCTCCAATATACCAATTCAAAGCCACGCACGTGCCAAGCCGGTGACGACGACGACGACGACAACAGCCACACACAACTTCTTCAACAGCCACTTTCTTTATACAGGTGTACTCGCAAACACATATTTTTTTAAAATTATTCTCTTCTATTTTTTTTCTTTCTTTCTAATATTTCTTTTCTGTATTTTCTCCTTTTTTCATTTTTTTTTCCTTTCTTCCTTTGTTTCTTCTCCGTATTTTCTCCTATTTTCTCTCCTTTCTTTTTTTCTACTATTTCTTCTTTGTACTTTCATCAATTTTTCCAACATTTTTTGTCGAATTTTTTCCTTTTTTCTTTTCTTTCCTTTTTTCTACTATTTCCTCTCCGTATTTTCTTCTTTTTTTTCTTCTTTTTCCTTTTTTCTACTATTTTCTCTCCGTATTTTCTTCTTTTTTCTCTTCTTTCCTTTTTTCCACTATTCACTAAGAAAAAATTATACTCATTTTTAAGTAAAATAATAATTTTATGTGATTTTGTTTAATTGAAATTAGTTTCTAAGCTTAATTCCAATATGTAGAAAATATTTACTGAATGACATTTCTAAATTTTAGTTTCTTTTAGTCAATATCTTCCTTTCAAAAATTTTTAAATTAATGCATTTTAGAAACCCAAAAATGTTATGAAACTGAAGTTACCAACTTTTATGCAATAAAAATTTTTTCTTTTGCTAATTGTTTTTTAATGTATGAAGCCCTTTAAAAAATTGCAAGTGCATCCATATTAAGAAATAAACAATTAGCAATAGAAAAAAATGGCTTCTAAAGCGAGGAAATAATAATTTATAGTTGAAATTTCGGGATATTTGGAAAATCGATCCACGACAAAAATAATTAAAAATCACTGATTTTCTTGCCTTAGATCCTCTTACAATTTTTTTTAAATGACTTCTCACATTAAAATAAATAATTACTAAAAGAAAGAATTGCTCATGAGGAAATAATAATTTTGTTGAAATATACGATTTTTGAAAATCCGTGTAAAAAATCAAAATTACTGATTTCCCCGACTTCGATCTTTTAAAATTTTTTAAAGGGGTTCTAACATTAAAATAAGTAATTATCAAAAGAAAAAGTTGTCATTCAATGAACGTAGGTAACTTCATTTTTATAAAATGTTATGAAAATGTTTAAAATATTTGTTTAATTGTGAAAAATTCTGAACTAAACTAAATTTTTAAATTTAAAGAGAGTTACTCTTAAGATTTGCTCCTCACCTTTCTTCGGAGCGTATCTCAAATAAACTCACAAATTTTAACTAAAATTTTTGTTAATAATAAAATTAAAAATTAATAAGTTATTTAATTAACAATTTACTTGAAGGATATTATATTTTTTATCGTAATTAGCTAAACACATACCAAAACAATTTTATTTTTGGGTCTGAAATTTCTAAAAAATGGTCTGGAAAACCTGGAAAAGTCATAGAATTTTAAAATCGATGTTTTGTGGCAACCCTGGATTTTTTACTGAAGAGTCGAGACTATTAAAAAAGTAAAGTATTTTCCAAGAACCCAAAATTATTGAAGCTAAATTCCATAGAAGAGGAGAAAAAATGTTGAATTTTAAAAAAATCGGATTATTTCATTTTTGACAATTTTCTATAATTTTAGATTTTTTACTAAAGAGTCGAGACTATTAAAAAAGTAAAGTATTTTCCAAGAACCCAAAATTATTGAAGCTAAATTCCATAGAAGAGGAGGAAAAATGTTGAATTTTAAAAAATCGGATTTTTGAATTTTTGATAATTTTCTATAATTTTAGATTTTTTACCGAAGAGTCGAGACTATTAAAAAAGTAAAGTATTTTCCAAGAACCCAAAATTATTGAAGCTAAATTCCATAGAAGAGGAGGAAAAATGTTGAATTTTAAAAAATCGGATTTTTGAATTTTTGATAATTTTCTATAATTTTAGATTTTTTACCGAAGAGTCGAGACTATTAAAAAAGTAAAGTATTTTCCAAGAACCCAAAATTATTGAAGCTAAATTCCACAGAAGAGGAGGAAAAATGTTGAATTTTAAAAAATCGGATTTTTGAATTTTTGATAATTTTCTATAATTTTTGATTTTTTACCGAAGAGTCGAGACTATTAAAAAAGTAAAGTATTTTCCAAGAACCCAAAATTATTGAAGCTAAATTCCATAGAAGAGGAGGAAAAATGTTGAATTTTAAAAAATCGGATTTTTGAATTTTTGATAATTTTCTATAATTTTCGATTTTTTACCGAAGAGTCGAGACTATTAAAAAAGTAAAGTTTTTTCCAAGAACCCAAAATTATTGAAGCTAAATTCTATAGAAGAGGAGGAAAAATGTTGAATTTTAAAAAATCGGATTTTTGAATTTTTGATAATTTTCTATAATTTTAGATTTTTTACCGAAGAGTCGAGACTATTAAAAAAGTAAAGTTTTTTTCCAAGAACCCAAAATTATTGAAGCTAAATTCTATAGAAGAGGAGGAAAAATGTTGAATTTTAAAAAATCGGATTTTTGAATTTTTGATAATTTTCTATAATTTTCGATTTTTTACCGAAGAGTCGAGACTATTAAAAAAGTAAAGTTTTTTCCAAGAACCCAAAATTATTGAAGCTAAATTCCATAGAAGAGGAGGAAAAATGTTGAATTTTAAAAAAATCTTATTTTTAAATTTTTGATAATTTTTTATAATTTCAGATTAAACATTTTTCGTCGAATTTTCATCATCTTTTCCATTTCTTATTCACAATTCAGTTTATAAAATTAAGTTTCATTTTGAAAAATCATGATTTTTTTAAACAAAATTCTATCCGAAAAATTTTCTTCGGGAAAAAGTGTTTGAAAACAGTTATTGTTTACTTTAGCATTTCGCTACTTTTTTTTTAAATTTCATAAAAATGGTTAATCGAAATTAAATTCTTCTAAAGAATTTCTTTGAATTTTTTAAAAATAAATTTTCTTTAATAATTTTGATTGAAAATGTTGAAAGTAATTGAATTTTATATGAAGAATTTTTCTTATAAGTTTGTAAAATAATCGCCTATGTTAAAAATATAATTTTGAAGTTCTGTACAAAAATTTATAATTTATAGAAATAATTTAATTCTCGTGGAGAATTTTACTATCTTTGAAAATTAATGAATTGCCTCCAAGAACTAATTAGAAGTTTGCGGAAAATAAATGAATTTTTTCTCGAAAAATTTAATTAAAAATTAGAAAAAATTTTACTAAATTCTTGAGTGAAATTTAAGTATTTTTCTTTCCAGTATTAGAATTCTTCTTTTCAATTCTAAATTTTTCTAAATTTCAATTATTTTTTGAAATTCCAGGAACAGAATTCTAAATTTCCAATTTTAAATTCTTCTAAAATTCAATTATTTTCCAAATTGACAGTGAGAATTCTCAATATTTAATTATAAATAAATTTACAATTCAATTCTTTCTACATTTCTAATTAGAATTCTAAATTTTTAGAAATTCATTTAATTTTTAAATTTTTAGCGAAAATTCTAAAATTATCTAAAATTAATTTATTTCCCAAATTTCTAATTTTAGATTTCTAAATTTTTCTAAAATTCAGTTATTGCCCAACTTTCAAGATAAAATTCTAAATATTTCTATAATTCAGTTATTTCCCAAATTTCAAATTAGAATTCTAAATTTTCAATTATAAGTTATTTTAAAATCTAATTGTTTGTCAAATTTCTAATTTTAGAATCTTAAACTTTCAAGTCTAAATCATTTTAAAATTCAATTATTTGCCAAATTTTTAATATAAGAAATCAAAAATTTTCAATTCTAAATTTTGTAAAATTCAATTACTTTTCAAATTTCAAGTTCGAAATCTAAATTGTCAATTCTAAATTTTTCTAAAATGCAATTATTTTTTAAAATTCCAGTAATAGAATTCTGAATTTTCAATTTTAAATTCTTCTAAAATTCAATTGTTATCCAAATTGACAGTGAGAATTCTCAATATTTAATTATAAATAAATCTACAATTCCATTCTCTCCACATTTCTAATTGAAATTCCAAATTTTTCTAAAATTCAATTATTTTCCAAATTTTTAGTGGAAATTCTAAAATTTTCTGAAAATTCAATTATTAACCAAATTTCTAATTTTATAATTTAAAATTTTTCTAAACTACAATAATTTTTCAAATTTTTATGCGTAGAATTTTAAATTTTTCTAAAATTTAATGATTTGCCTAATTTGTAATATTACAAATCTAAATTTTCAATTCTAAATTTTGAAATTTCAAGTTGGATTCTAAATTTTCAATTATAAATTATTCTAAATTTCAATTGTTTTCCAAATCTCTAATTTTAGAATTTTAAATTTTTCTTAAAATTCCGTTATTTGCCAAATTTCAAGTTAGAATTCTAAATTTTTAGTTATAAGTTATTTTAAAATTCAATTGTTTTCCAAATTTCCAATTTTAGAATCCTAAATTTTCAATTCTAAATTTTTCTAAAATTTAATTATTTCCCAAATTTATAATATCAGAAACAAAAAAATTTCAATTATAAATTTTGTGAAATTCAATTAATTTCCAAATTTTAAGTTTGAATTCTAAATTTTCAATTCAAAATTCTTCGAAAATTCAATTATTTTCCAAATTGACAGTTAGAATTCTCAATATTTAATTATAAATAAATCTTCAGTTCAATTCTTTCCACATTTCTAATTAGAATTCTAAATTTTTCCAAATTTTGCGAAAAATAAATAAATATTTTCAAAAATTTGATTAAAAATTAGAAAAATTTGTACTAAATCCTTGAGTGAAATTTTATTAAAAAAATGTACATAATAAAATTTTTATAAACTGTGTAATGTTTTAATTCTTAAAGAAAATAATTTACTATATATTTTTAGAGAATTTAGTAAGATTTTTTTTTAATTTAGAAAATAATTGAATTTAAATAAATTTTACAGACAATTTTAGTAATAATTGAATTCTTGGGATTGAATCACACCACGGTAAATCGTTAGGTATTAAAATAACACCAAAAAGGATTAAAATAATCCAATTTAGTGTTATTTTAATCTATTTTGGTGTTATTTTAATACCTAACGATTTACCGTGATTGAATCACACTTTTAGAATTATTTTTAACAGAATTTAATGTTTGCAAGGACTTTACTAAATATTTAAAATGTTTCAAATTGCAACTTAATTTATTGATTTAAAAGTAAAAAATCCATCAAGTAAAGAGTAAAAGATATGAAGGCAACGGTTTTTTTCCTTTTTTTTCTTTTTTCTATTTTCCATTTTTGTATCCTTCTTTATTTTTGTAGTGCGATAAAATAAGTATTATGTAGAGGCACATGAGAAATACGTAGGTAATGTATATGAATGTATAATGACTTCGGAGGCTGCATCAGTCGTGGGAGACAGGTAGCACACTTCCGGTCGTCCACGGCTATTACCATCACAAATAAAACTATACAGTGTGTCATATAAATTTTTTACACTCATTTATATATATGAATATATGTAACAATAATATAGAAGGCAATTATTAAAACAATGTTAAACTCATACAACTATAATTAATTCACTTTATTTTTATCCGCATATTTGTTATACATTTCAAAGTGTCTCTTTTCATCTCTCATATTCAAAGAGTAGATCCTTTCTCTCTAATTATATATGTATATATATATTGTACGTTCAACAATTGAGAAGAATTTGTTTTTGTTTCACATTGTTTTCAAGTTTTACTATTTTTTCTATTTTTACCATTGTTATTTAAAATATTTATTTATTTTGAATATTTTATTTTAAAATATGTCTGTATATTTAAAGGCAAAAATTTTACTAATTTGAATTAATTGACTGACTTTTTGCTTCTGAATTGGCGAAATTTACTAATTTAATACAAATTCGTGTTTATTGTTAACTAATTATTTTTAGAAATCGAATTTTTTCAAGATATTCATTATTAAATTTTTTACAATTAATTGAGTGACTAAGAAGAATTTAATTAGTATTGTATTTAAAATAATTGATTTTTTGTTAAGAATTTTAGTAAAGTGTTTGAAAATAATTAAACTATTCTTTTATTTGAATTATAATGGAAATAATTGAATTTCTTAAAAAAATTTTTGTTATTCATAAAAGTAATTAAATTCTAACGAAGAAGTTCATTTCAAAATTTTAAAAACTGTAAATTAAAACAAACTAAAAATAACTAAATTAACTTATAACTTATTAACTTATTATTAACTGTAAATTAATTTGTTAAAAAGTTATTTTTTTCAACTGAAATTATTAAAAAGAAAAAAAAATCGAAGTTGATGTCTAAAAATAGAAAAAATTTCTAATAAATAATAATAATAAAAATTAACCTCTGCCTTTTGTGCGCGTAACATTTGCTTATATTAATAATTCCAAACAATCGAAAATAGACCGCAGAAGATAAATAAAAATGATAAAAAAAAATATATATGTATAACAAATAGGTATTATATAAATATAAATAAAATTTTATCTTTAGATATGTAAGAGGATTTCTTTAGATGAAAATAACGTGCGTCAAGTGATCCATATTTCAAAGGCAAATAGTAGAATACGTCTAAAAGTGTATCAATCGGATAATAAAAGAGAGTTCGTTCCTCATCAAGAGATAATATATGGATCCGTGTACACAGGTGCTTTATTCAGATGCTGCGCTATATATTCACAGCCATCGCCTTATTTCCTTTAAACTCATTTCAACGAGAAAAATCGTCCATCATCATTATGAATTATAAATTTATAATTTTACCTATATATTCAAAATTATATTCTTTTAAAGAATAAAAAATCAATAATTATTGATGACGAAGTATATATATCAAATTTGCAATTTTCAATCAATCGAAAATTTCCACTTCATTTCATTTCAATATCAAATTCGTTTCAAGGATACGACCTTGAAATTAAACATTATATCATTAACATCGTTAATTGATCAAGAGTCTTCTTTTCTAAAAAATTTAAAATCCGCTTAAATTATTCCAGACTTCGCACTCGATAAATAATTTTAAAAAAGTAGCAAAAAGTAGCTTTCAGACTAAAAAAATAGTTAAAAAGTAGCTACAAAAAAATTAAAAACCACGATTAAAAATTTTTTTAGATTTTAGAAATTTTAAATTTTTTTTAGAAACTTTATAAAACTGACGAAAATTCCATTCTATATTTTATTTTCTTGACATTTTCTTAATTTTTATAAAAATTATTTACTTCCTTCTTATCCTAATGTTAAGAAATTAAATTCCTGTAACGAATTTTAATATTTATGAAAGAATTTCAATATTTATAAAAATCATTTAATTCTTGTGAAATATAAAAATTTTTTTTAAATGATTCATTCCTTTCGACTAATTTTATGCAAATTCTTATTTAAATAATTAAAATTCCCGATAATTTCCTATTATTCATGGAAAAAAATTGAATTCATACGATGATTTTTACAACAAAATTTTTAAATAATTGAATTCTGTTTGCAAATTTTTTTAAAGTACTGAAAATCGTTGAATTTAGAAAATTTTTTGATATTAACTCAATTTTACAAAGAATTCTATTAAAATATTTCACAATAATTGAATACCTGTGTGGTATTTTATTAAAATTTAATAAAAAAAAATTCAATTCCTAAAAAGCCTTTTATTATTTACAAAAATATTTGAGTTCTAGCGAAAGGTTTTGTTAGAATTTTTCAAAATAATTGAATTGACAAGAAGAAATTTAATACTTTTACAATGAATTGAATTCTTCTGGTGAATATTGTTATTTATGAAAATAATTGAATTTTGCCAAAAATTCTACTAAAGTGACTCAAAATAATTGAATTTTCGAGTATAATTTTGTTATTCATGTTTAATAATTGAATTCTTGAGAAGAATTATTTATTCATAAATAATTGAATTGTTGAGAAGAATTTTATTTAAATCAAAAAGAATAATTTAATTATTTCATAAAAATTTAATTGAATTTGTGTGTCAAAATAAGTGATTTCTTTCGAACAATTTTATTAAAATATTAAAAAATAATGGAATTTTGAATGTAATTAAATTTAAATCAATTAAATTTTAAATTAAATATAAAAATTCTATTTTAAATAATTCAATTTCTGTGAAATTTTTATTTTTTTCGGAAAAATACTTAAATATTCGTGTAGAAAATTATCAAAATTTTAATTAAATTTTAATTTTTAAAATTAAATGTAAAATTAAATTTTAATTTTTAAAATTAAATGTAAAATTAAATTTTAATTTTTCAAATTAAATTTAAAATTAAGTTTTAATAATTTTAATTTAATAAATATTGTTTTAAAGAATTAATTTTTTGGAAATGTACTAAATATTATGAAAATTTTATTTCATAAAATTAATTGATTCTTTAAATTTTATTAAAATAAATTTTTTCTTTAATAATTTTGATTGAAAATGTTGAAAGTAATTGAATTTTATTTAAGGAATTTTTCTTTCAAGTTTCTAAAATATAATAGCTTCTGTTAAAACTTATAATTAAATGTACTTTATTCTTAAACTTTATTCAAGTTTTTTTTTAAATATAATTTTGAATTTCTGCAAAAAATTGTATTATTTATAGAAATAATTTCATTTTTGTGGAGAATTTTATACTATCTTTGTATTCTGAAAATAATTAAATTTCAGTCTAAATATAATAATTCTATTTTAAATAATTAAATTCCTGTGAAATTTTTTATTTTTTTCGGGAAAATAATTGAATGTTCGTGCGTAGAATATTATCAAAATTTTTCTTTAATAATTGAATTCTATTGGGAAATTTTATTAAAATAGTAAAATATTGAAAATCATTGAATTAATAATAATTTTTTTTTAGTAAAATTTAAACATTACAATGAATTTTATTCTTTTTCTTTAAAATAATTGAACTCCTAAGAAGAATTTTAGTATTTATGAAAATAATTGAATTATTTTAAAAAATTTTATTAAAATATTTTTAAAAAAATTGAATTTCTGTGGAAAATTTTTGTTATTTTTAAAAATAATACTATTCTAAATTACTTAAATCCTTGCGGAATTTTTATTAATTATAAAAATAATTGAATTTTGGATGAATTTTATTAATTTTTTGTTAAATAATTGAATTTCGAATATTTTTTTAAAATACTATTCTAAATTAATTGTAAAAATAATAGAATTTTGGATAAATTTTATTAACTTTTTGTTAAATAATTGAATTTCGAATATTTTTTTAAAATACTATTCTAAATTAATTATAAAAATAATTGAATTTTGGATGAATTTTATTAATTTTTAGTTAAATAATTGAATTTTGAAGGCAAAATTTGTTGACAATAATTGAATTTTGGATGAATTTTATTAATTTTTTATTAAATTTTAAATGCAAAATTTGATGAAAATAATTTAATATTGAATATTTATGAAAATAATTGAATTATTTTGAAAAATTTTATTAAAATATTTCAAAAAGAATTGAATTTCTGTGAAAAAATATTGTTATTTTTGAAAATACTTGAATTTTTGATAAGAATTTTATAAACGTTATTTTAAAAAATCAATTCTTTCGAAATATAATAAATGTTATGAAAATTTTTATTTTAAATAATTGATTTTCTTGAAATTTGTTTGAAAATACTTTTCTAAATTACTTAAATCCTTGTTAAATTTTTATTAATTATAAAAATTATTGAATTTTGGATGAATTTTATTAATTTTTTGTTAAATAATTGAATTTTGAAGGCAAAATTTGCTGAAAATAATTGAATTTCGAATATTTTTTTAAAATTACTATTCTAAATTAATTATAAAAATAATTGAATTTTGGATGAATTTTATTAATTTTTTGTTAAATAATTGAATTTCGAATATTTTTTTAAAATACTATTCTAAATTAATTATAAAAATAATTGAATTTTGGATGAATTTTATTAATTTTTTGTTAAATAATTAAATTTTGAAGGCAAAATTTGATGAAAATAATTGAATATTGAATATTTTTTGAAAATAATTGAATCGTTTCAACGAATTTTATTATAATTTTTCCGAATAGTTTTTTGTTTTCTAGTATTATCGAATTGAAAGTAGTGAAAATACTAAAAACAACAGAAATAGTAGCTTTTAGTAGCCAAAATCTAAAAATAGTACCCAAATAGTAGCGTAACTTAAAAAAAGTATAGTAAATAGTATAGGTATTAGTAGATAAGTGCGAAGCCTGTTCTTCTTAAATTATTTAATATTACAAAATACATTTTCCCAATTAGAATAAAGAGAATTAAATGTTTAAAATTCTTCGGGATTTTTTTTACAGCTTTTTTTTGCAGATGGTAAAAAAATCAGGTATGTATATATAAATATAACTTTCATATACCACAGCACAGCATCTTTCGAAGAAATTGAGACTGATGACTGGAATGCTAAGCAGAAATGAAGTATATATATCAAAAGAGTGATGTTCTAAGCATTCTTAATTGAAATAAGAGAAAACGTCTGCGAAAACCAGGAAGAATGAATGGATCATTTGATCATTTAAAAGATGACGAGCAAAGAAGCGCAATTTAACACGAAATCCGGAAGAAGACGAAAGTTAAAACCGCGAACAGATATTTTATTATTATTATTATTATTAAGTTTGACACAAAACTCCCTCGGTTGGCACGTGTGTTTTTCAAGACACAATCTCTCTCTTTCTCTCTCACTCTCTCGTTATCTTATTATATTATTATTTCTGTCAGTGAAATATATTCTCATTTTAATTCAATTTCATAATTTGTCATATATGTGTGTGCCTCTTATAATCTGAAAGTTGAGACTACGTCTTTTTTAAAAAAAAACTAGTTCTTGAAAAACACACACACTTGAAAGAAAAAAAAATTCATTCTTCATTTGAATTATTCTAAATATAAAAATTATATAGAAACGTAATTTTGAAAGCTATTGGGAATCCTATAGGAATGATTCTATACTCTCTAAATCTGAATTAGTAAAAATATTTACACCCAGAGAAAAAAGTTATTTATTTTAACTAAATGTGTATATTTAAAAAAAATTATTTGTTGCAAATAGATATTTTATTTAAAATAAATAAACTAATATTTACATCAAATAAATGCACTTATTAATCTAAAATAAAGAAATATATTTGCAATTTAGGAAACAGTATATTTGTAGCATATAAAAAATATATTTGATTCAAATAAATGTTTGTTTGACTTATAAGTAGTCTGCGCATATTGCATTATTGAAAACAATAAGATGTTTTGCTTTTAACAATTTAACGCCTATAAGTATAAGAAATTTATTCATTATGAATAGTTGACAAATTTAATTAATTTAAGTACAGAATTTTTTTTAAGTGAAAATATTAATTAGTACAAAGTTGATACTTTGTTTACTTTTGTTTACTTTTTACATATATGAAGTCAAAAAGTAAAGTATAAAATGATTAAGAAGATCTGAGTTTATTTAACAAATATTCTTATAAAAATAGACATTTATTTTAATGAATATTAGAAGTTTCATTAATGATTGTGATTGTTAAATTTATTTGAAGTTTATAAGTGAATTTTAGTATTTCAGAATGCTAACAGGATTTATTAAAATGAAAAATTTTTTTTATTTGTTCTAAATATAAAATATGTTTAAAGGAAATATAAAACTTTTTTCATTCAAATAAAAATGGATATTTAAACGAAATATATTAATTCAAATAAAAAATATTATTTGAGCTAAATAAAAGTTTAGTTGGTTCTGTGACAAATATCCTTTTTTATTTGTTTCAAATAAATTTTATTTCAAATAATGCGACTTTTATCGACTCTTTTATTAAAATATTGCGACTTCTTTGACTTTTCTTTCAAATTTTGCGACAAAATACCATAGTTTTTTGTACAAAAAACAAAACACTGAGAAAACGATTTATTTGGTTCAAATATATACATTTTGCTTAAATTAAACTTTAAAAATCTTTGCTGTGCAGTCAAAAATATTTAAGTTTAATTGAAACATATTTTTAGGTTCATTTTAAAAAAATAATATATTTAATTTAAACATAAGTTGTGGTTGATTTTAAATTATTTATAATCAACTTTTAAGTTTGAATTAAACATAATATTTTTAAACATATTTTTTGTTTAAATCGAAACAGAAAATATGTTTAAATTAAATAATCAACTTTTAAGTTTGAATTAAACATAATATTTTTAAACATATTTTTAGTTTAAATCGAAACAGAAAATATGTTTAAATTAAATAATCAACTTTTAAGTTTGAATTAAACATAATATTTTTAAACATATTTTTAGTTTAAATCGAAACAGAAAATATGCTTAAATTAAATAATCAACTTTTAAGTTTGAATTAAACAAATAATATTTTTTGAATCAAAGTAGTAGATACTTTCTATATATTGAGATTAGGCTTACAAACTAATTTCAATTAAACAAAATCAGTTAAAATTATTTTTCTATTTAAAATAAGTATAACGTTTTCTTAGTGAACTTATTTCGATATTTTTATACACGGAAAGAAAGTTATTATCAAATTTTCCAAAAGTATGTTACAAGTGTGGGACAAAATGCGACAAAGGTAAATTTTAATATCAAAAGTACTAAACATTAAAAAAAATATAAGATTTAAATGTTTAAAATATTACAATGAAAAAGATTTTGAATAATTGAAATTCTGTAAAATTTAAATCAAACTAAATCAACTTTTTAAGTATTTTGTTACAATTTTTAAAAAATAACTTTTGAGAATTTTAATTAAAAATTTTGGAAATAATATTAAATTCTCAAAAATTTTAATGAATAATCTTCAAAGTGTAAATTCAACGAAAATGAAATTTAATGAAAAAGTAGAAAAATAATATTAAAATAGTTTTGAAAACAATTAATTATTTCTCAATTATTAGGTTCTAATTTTTAAAAAATTCAATTATTTTCAATATAGTTTCATAATATTTTCGAAAATTCCAATCCATAAACAAAATAATAAAATTTTAATTTTTCAGAAATATTATTAACATTTTAGAGAAAATAATCGTATATTCTAAATTTTTAAATTTTAATGCCCCTAAAGTTCCGAACGTTCCTCGGAACGTTCAAATGAATTAACGATTCATTGTTACTTTTATTTATGTTTGAATTTTGGTAGAAAATATTAATTTACATTTTACAAATTAAAAAAATGAATTATTTTCTTAATATTTAAAAAATTTTTTTTTAATTTGTCATTTAAAGATAATAATAATAAGGAAAAATATTGAAAAGAGAAAAAATTTTCGTTCCATTGAACGTTCAAAACTTCAGACATAATTTTTAATTAAAATACTTCAAAAAAGTTCTATATTTTAAATTGTACAAAAATTGGAAAATTATTTTTAAAAAATAATTTTACTATATTGATAAAAAAAATTAATTCTTAGAATTGTTTTACCATAATTTTTTAAGATTCAGTTATACCTTCGAATAAATTAAAATTTTTCAAAATTTACTATTTTTCGAATTTTTCAGAAATCATTTATAATTAAAATTCTTGGAGAATTTTATTTAACTCAAATAAATCATTTCTCTGGGTGTACTATAATTTGAATTAGTGACTGACTTCTTGCTTTTGAATTAATAAAGAATTAATTTTTTAGTAAAAATTACTATTTATTTAGTGAAATTTATTAATTCAAAAGCAAGAAGTCAAATTAGTAAACATTTTTACTACTTCAAATTTAGAGTATAAGACTAAATATGATTCTATCATTTTGGATTTAGAATCAAAAATAAAATGAATTTTTTGCTTCAATATTCGGAAAGTCGCTGGGCCGGAAGTGACAAACTGGTTGGAATTCGCTTATGTTAGTGCGCGGAGGTGATGAAAAAAAATCGATGAGCGCAACAAGCGTGCATATCGGTACACGCACACGTTATTTTAGTTTCGCCTTGTAGTTTCTGGTTTCCGATGCAAAGTTGCGGGAGAATAAAAGGCAAGCACTTTCTTCATTCGATTTTACGTTTGCGTTACATATATATATATACTGATTCTCTACTATATATGTATAATGAGCCCACTTTGATGCCGAGAGCTACTCGCTCGAGTTCCGCTGCTGAAGAAAGTATTTCGAGGTTGCACAACTTTTACGATATCGCCGCATATTATAAAGACACACCAACACATTTATCCAGAGCACTTAGTGCAAATAAAGAAATTATTCTATTAAACTTATTTTCACATTCGATCACGAAAATTCATCGAAACTTATTTTTTTAATTTTTATCACAGTTTTTCTTAAATCGATATCAAATATATTGAACTAATTGATTCGATCATAGATTTACATTGTATTAACAATCATAGATTTATTTTTATTCTTTCAGATTTTTTACTCTCTAAATGTGACGCGCTCCGAAGAAAGGTACCTAAGAAGCAAACGAATTATAGGTTAGGATCGTGTTAAAATTCTCTTGATTAAAAGTGTATTTTTAATTATTTTAATTTGAAACTAATTTTTATTGAATATTTCGGATACAATGAAGACTTGAAAGAGTAATTTTTAATTACTAATTGCTTCTCTTTGTGTATGTTTACTAAAAAAATGAAAAACATAACCTTTTTCTTGCTTCTTAGGTAACCTTTCTTTGGAGCGCGTCACAAATCTGAATTAGTAGTTTTCTGTAACTGTTTTTACTAATTTTTAGTACTTTTTTTTACTAATTATTAGTAATTTACTAATTTAACAAAGGAAAAAATACCGTCTACTAATTTATTTAGTAATTTTCTACTAGCAATAATTTTCTACTAGTAAAGACTACTAAAAATTAGTAACAAATATTACTAATTCAAATTGGTAAACTTTTCCGCACTAATTCAGATTTACAGAGTAGATTCTTTATAAACTCTTCCTTAAGTCAAAGTTGATTAAAAAATCTATTAAATAATCTATTAAAAAATCTATTAAAAAATCTATTAAAAAATCTATTAAAAAATCTATTAAAAAAATATCCTAATTTGAATCATATAAGTTAAATCCAGATTCAAATCGTGAGTTAAGTGCTAATTTGAATCATGATTTTAATTCTAATTTGAATAAATGATTTAAAGCCGAATTTCATAACTCAGTCCTGATAAAAGGCGATAAAGGAAGTTTTCAGATAAAATAAGCGAAAAAAGGAACCACTTCCTGAATGAGAGAAGTGTCAAGGTTAACGATGATTTAATTTCGCATCTCGTGAGCAAAAACCGAGCGATTTGCGATGAAATCAGAAGGTGGGATGGAGAATATAAAATAAGGCGTAAAAATGCCTGGATCGCCAGATGACGTCGAGACAAAGTTCATATAAAGATCTCTTCTTTTTAGTTTCGGGTTGCAAAATAGCGATTAAAAGTTCCTTCTCATTTCCGGAGGTGTCTTTAAAGTCCCATTTGAGACATAATTTTTTTTTACTTACAAACGATATAATATATTTTTTTTTAATACAGTAATTTTTAATACAGTAATTTTCCAAAGAATCAACATTTTTACCAAAAAAAAAAGTAAATGTTATTTCATAAACTTTGAAGATGATTCACATAAACAGAAACACACTTTTTTTAAAAAAATTATTCACTTCTATTATTTTTCTTCTTTTCGTCTTTTTTTCCTTTCTTTCTAATATTTCTTCTCTGTATTTTCTCCTTTTTTCTTTTTTTCCTTTCTTCCTTTATTTCTTCTCCGTATTTTCTTCTATTTTCTCTCCTTTCTTTTTTTCTACTATTTCTTCTTCTTCGTATTTTCATCAATTTTTCTTACCTTTTTTGTCGAATTTTCTCAATTTTCTTTTTTCTCTTTCTTTCTTTTTGCCACTATTTCTTCTCCGTATTTTCTTCTTTTTTTCTTCATTCCTTTTTTCTACTATTTCTTCTCCGTAATTTCATCTCTTTTCTTACATTTTTTGTTAAATTTCTATTTTTTCCTATACTTCATCCTATTTTGAACATTTTCCAATTCTTAATCGCAATTCAGTTCACAAAATTAAGTTTCATTTTGAAAAAGAAGAAAGTTTGAAAAATCGCATGATTTTTTTAAACAAAATTCTTTCGGAAAAATTTTCTTCGGGAAAAAGAGTTTGAAATTAGTTATTGTTTACTTTTTGGTTTCGCTACTTTTTCTTAAATTTCATAAAAATCGTTAATCGAGATTAAAATCTTTTAAACAATTTCTTTGAATTTTTTAAAAATAAATTTTCTTTAATAATTTTGATTGAAAATGTTGAAAGTAATTGAATTTTATTTGAATAATAATAATAATAATAATTTTATCTTAATAGAATATATTTCTTTCAGGTTTCTAAAATGATTATTTTAGAAACCTGAAAGAAACCTCTGTTAAAAATTATAATTAAATACTTTATTGTTAAAGTTTATTAAAGTTTTTTTTTAAATATAATTTTGAATTTCTGTAAATAATTTATTATTCATAGAAATAATTCAATTCTTGTGGAAAATTTTAATATCTTTGAAAATTATTAAATTGCTTCGAAAATGGATTTTTTCACGAAAAATTTTCAATTAGAAAAATTTTACTAAATCCTTGAGTGAAATTTTATTAGAAAATTGACATAAGATTTTTATAAAGAATTCTGTCATTTTTTCATTTTTAAAGAAAATAATTAAATATTTTCCGTAAGAATTTTCTTAAAAATTTGGAAAATAATTGAAGTTAAATGTAATTTACAGACAATTTTATAAATAATTGAATTTTTGAGATTCAATCACTTTAATTTTTCCAAAATTCAATTATTTTCCAAATTTTTAGTGGAAATTCTAGAACTTTCTAAAATTCAATTATTGCACATATTTTAGAATTCTAAATTTTTATAAAATACAATAATTTTTCAAATTTTTATGCGTAGAATTCTAAATTTTTCTAAAATTTAATTATTTCCCTAATTTGTAATATTACAAATCTAAATTTTCAATTCTAAATTTTGAAAAATTGAATTATTTTTGAAATTTCAAGTTGGTTTCTAAATTTTCAATTATAAATTTTTCTAAATTTCAATTCTTTTCCAAATTTTCAATTTTAGAATTCTAAATTTTGTGAAAGTCAATTATTTTCCAAATTTTAAGTTAGAATTCTAAATTTTCAATTATAAGTTATTTTAAAATTCAATTGTTTTCCAAATTTCTAATTTTAGAGTCCTAAATTTACAATTCTAAATTTCTCTAAAATTTAATTATTTACCAAATTTTTAATATCGGAAATAAAAAATTTTCAATTCTAAATTTTGTGAAATTTAATTACTTTCCAAATTTCAAGTTCGATTTCTAAATTTTTCTAAAATTCAATTTACAGTGAGAATTCTCAATATTTAATTATAAATAAATCTACAATTCAAATCTTTCCACATTTCTAATTGGAATTCTAAATTTTTGTAAAATTCAATTATTTTCGAAATTTTTAGCGAAAATTCTAAAAATTTCTAAAATTCAATTACTGCTCAAATTTATAGTTTTAGAAATCTTATTTTTTTAAAAATACAATCATTTTTCAAATTTTTATGCGTAGAATTATAAATTTTTCTAAATCTTATAATTATTTCCCTAATTTTCCTAAAATTCAGTTATTTCCCAAATTTCAAGATAGAATTCTAAATTTTCAATTATAAATTTTTCTAAATTTCAATTCTTTTCCAAATTTCCAATTTTAGAATTCTAAATTTTTCTAAAATTATTTGCCAATTTTTTAATATCGGAAATCAAAAATTTTCAATCCTAATTTTGTGAAATTCAATTACTTTCCAAATTTCAAGTTCAAATTCTAAATTGTGAATTCTAAATTTTTCTAAAATTCAATTATTTTTTAAAATTCCAGTAATAGAATTCTGAATTTTCAATTTTAAATTCTTCTAAAATTTATTTAGTTTTCAAATTGACAGTGAGAATTCTCAATATTTAATTATAAATAAATCTACAATTCCATTCTCTCCACATTTCTAATTGGAATTCGAAATTTTTCCAAAATTCAATTATTTTCCAAATTTTTAGCGAAAATTTAAAAATTCTCTAAAATTTTTACTACCAAAAAAAGTAAATGTCCCATAAACATAAAGATGATTCACATAAACACAAGCACTGAGAACGAGCTTCCAAGTAAATTATTATAATTAGGGTCGTTTAAACAAGAGAAAAGGATGAAATAAATATCAATGCAAAATTCTGTAAAAGTGGGAAATTCCCAAACTCTTGAGGGTAACAAAATTTGTAATTTACTATCTTTGTGAAATACTGCACAACAATCTTATATATTTGAGATGATGTGCGCCGGTGGAAGATCGAGTCTCTTGTTTCAATAGTTAGGTATGCTCTTTTAAACCATCTTGCCTCAAATCCCCCGATTAAAAATAAAATTTTTGTTTACCTTGCCGTTAATTTCCTCGTTGAAAATGGGGAGGAGTTTTTCCTCTAATAATTTACGACCATTCGTAAATCCATTAAAAAAGTTAGGATTCGTCAAGATACCTCTCATCATCGCTTGGCGGGAGATTGCGGTAAAGGAAAAATCGTATTACCTGCGCCTTCGCAATTTTTCCAAATTGAGGAGCAATTTTTCAAAAGTTGATAAATCCATTTTTTAAAAAATTGAGATAAACATATATTTTAAATATTAAAATCTTTTGAAATCCATTTATCACTGTTCAATTTAAGGAAAAAAATTTATTTATAAAGAATTTTCAGTTTAAAAAATATTTTGGCCTAACCTTGATGATTTTTAATTTCTGTCTTTTTATTAGAAAAAAATTATTAAAACCTTTAAATTCCCTATTACAATAGAATTTATTTACAAACATAGAAAAAAATTTGTCAAATGACTTCAATTATTTAAAATTTTTTTTTAAATTCTTCGATATAATTCAATTATTTTGACAAATATTATAATTCTTGCCGAAGATTTCAATTATTTTCTAAAATTTCAAAAAAAGTTTGTCAAATGATTTTAATTATTTTAAAAATTTTTAATAAAAATAAAATTCTTCTCAATATTTTAAATTATTTTTAAGATTATTAAATTTCATTATACAATTTTAATTTTTCGATATAAAAAAAAATAAAAAAGTCTCTCAAAATAGTAATTATTTTAAAAATTCTTTTTATTTTCAAGAATTTCCATTTTTTATGAATAATAAAATTTCCTACAGAAAGGCAGGTTTTTTAATGCAATTTTAATAAAATTTCTCAATAAAATTCCGTTACCCATAAAAAAATACCAATTTTATCAAATAATTTCAATTATTTCCACATTTTTTTTCAATTCTTTTAATTGTTTTCTCAAATATTATAATTCTAGACAAAAATTGAATTATTTTTAAAAATTTTAACGAAATTCTTAGCATAAATTGAATTATTTGCACAAATAACAAAATTCTTACCACAAATTGAATTATTTTTACAAATAACAAATATTTTCGCAGCAATAGAATTAATCTTATAAGCATTAATAATACATACTGAAAAAAATTTATTTGATTCAAATTACCGATTATTTGATTATTATCAAATAAATATTTACTTGAATCAAATAATTTTTATTTGAATCAAATAAATTGTATTTGAATTAAATATTTCAGTATTTGAATAAAATAAATTGTATTTGAATTAAATATTTCAGTATTTGAATCAAATAAATTGTATTTGAAGCAAATATTATTTAATTGATTCAAGTAAACATTATTTGATTCAAGTAAATATTTATTTGATAATAACCAAATAATCGGTTATTTGAATCAAATAAATTTTTTTTTCAGTGTACCAAGTATATTTCTCTATTCAGATTAAGGACTCACGAAATGAACATAAAAACAAATATTACAACCATTTCTAACATCACATTTACGTAATACAGCAATAAAGATGTAACAAATTTTTTTTTTTAGCATTTGACAGGACAAGAAAAAATATTCATGACATTTGTCTAACTGTATATAGACGCAGAATGAAGAAGGGTGGAATCTGGAATGAAATAAAAACAAGAAATAAGAAACGAGAGGTGATGAGAATAAGCCATCAGGAAGGACAAGGTGGCTACTATACAGTAGTCAGTGAGGTCGGTTTTGATATAGAGAGAAAAAAAGCGAGTGGTCAAACGACACGTGTTGTAGTTAACTTTCGAGGCATTGGCCGACCCGACTGGACTTTTCGGTCTCGAAAAAAAGGAAGGTTCAAAACGGACAACGGGACCATAATAACCATTAAAAACATGCGAGGGGTCAAATGTAGCAATAAAAAGGGTACGCGTGCCCGGGTTGAAACCTTTCGAGTTCCTGTTTTTTAAATCTTTATTCACTCAGTGAAGATTTTTCATTCGCATACGCAGCATCCTGAAAGAACAATTTCCCATGAATTTGAAAAAATTCAATGATTTTACAATCTAAGAAATTATTCATTACACTCTTTATAAACGGGATCATTTTTTCATTATGTATACTTTATATTAAAGGGGATTAAAATTTTTTAAACCTTCATTTTAAAATTAAAAAAAGAAATTTTCCAAATCAAGAAACAAATTACCTTTGAATACTAAAGCGCTTTTTTTTATTTGTCTATAATCAAATAAATATTTACTTGAATCAAATAATTTTTATTTGAATCAATTAATTAGTATTTGCTTCAAATACTGAAATACTTGATTCAAATACAATTTATTTGATTCAAATAACCGATTATTTGTCTATAATCAAATAAATATTTACTTGAATCAAATAATTTTTATTAGAATCAATTAATTAGTATTTGCTGCAAATACTGAAATATTTGATTCAAATACAATTTATTTGATTCAAATAAAAATTATTTGATTCAAGTAAATATTTATTTGATTATAGACAAATAATCGGTTATTTGAATCAAATAAATTTTTTTTTTTAGTGTAAGAGTTAGATCACTTTTCCGATGGAAAAAATATTAAAAATTAGAAGAAACAAATTTGAAAAACTTTTTCCATTGGCTGCTGAGTGGCCGATGATTTTAAAAACTTTTTTAAATGAACTAAAAAAATTCCATACTTCAGGATTGTATAAGACTCAGTTCTTACTAAAAGTTAGACGACTTGCCGATGAAAAAAATAGTAAAAATTAGAAGAAATAAATTTTTTTGTCTCATTTAAAAAATTTTTATTGTCCGGTGAGTGCGGCGAGTAATGTTAAAAATTACTTAAAAGTTAAAACAAATTATTCTGCAATCATACAGGATTGTGTTCAGGCCTCGGATCGACTTTAAAGAGCAAAAAAAGTCGATTAAAAATAGAAAAAAGTCGAAAAAGTCATTTTAAGTGTTGTCACGAAAATTCGTGATAATGAAAACTTGTATAATTTTGCTAAATAAATATTTAAATACTTCATATTTCATTATTCACAAGGAATAAAATTTATCAAATTTCAACTTCCGAAATTTAATCATTTCTAAAATTTAAAACTTAAAGAGTTGAAAAATTCAATTATATTCTACAATTTTTAATTGCATTTTATCTCTGAATCAATTATCTTTATGACTTTTTAATCATTTTTCGCAATTTCTTCGGAAATCTAATTATTTAATTGTAATAATTTAAACCTTCAATTTTTCTTTTCAAATAAATTAAATTAAAGGAGAATATTTTCTAAAACTGTAATAAAGAAAGTCGTAAAATAAAATCCTAAAGTTCTGAACGTTCAAATGAACGAAATTTATTTATTTCTTCTAAACATTAAATTTTTATTGCAATTATTTTGTGTCACTAACAAAAAAATTAATTATTGAGTTTGTAAATGTAAAATTTTAGTTTTTAAATTTATTTATGATTAGTAATTTATTAAAATATCTTCAATAAAAAATATTTCCTTCATTTGAACGTTCAAAACTTTAGGATCATCGTAAAATTAAAAAAAAATGTTTTAAAAATGTTTCTAAATAAGTTTATAAAATACACAAACTTTTATAATTGAATATAACTAAAAAAAGGCGAAAAAATTTTAATTTGGTAAAATTTTTTTAAAAATCATTTAAATTTAGTAAAACTTATGAAAAATAATTCAAAACTTGACAAGTACTTCTTAAAATAATGGACTTTTTAAAAATACAAAAAAAATCACTCAAATTTTTCAAAGAATTTTAAATAACAATTAATTTCAAAAAAATTCGAAATTAAAAAATTTTAATTTACCTTATTTGAAGGTAATTGAATCTCATAAAATTACGATAAAACAATTAGTTTTCTGTAAATATTGTAATGTACCCAATTTTTCGAAAATAACTGAAGAATTTTTGTATTTTTTGAAAAAATTATTTTTTGAAGAACTTTTAATTAAAAATGTTAAATATATCATTATTTTCTCCAAAAATATTGAAAATAATTCCTGAAAAATTTTAATTTTGTCTGTGAATTTGAATTTCGGAAATATTGAAAATAATAGAATTTAAAAAAAAAAATTAGAAAATAATAATTCAGAGAATTACTTTTTTCAAAACTATTTTAATATTATTTTTAAAACCCATTTTTCGTAAATTTCCATTTTTATTGAATTTAAACTTGAAGATTGTTCATTATAAAATTTTTGAGAGTTTAATAGTATTTCTAAAATTTTCAATTAAAATTCTTTAAAAGTTAATTTTCGAAAATTGGAATAAAACACTTGAAAAGATAATTTAGTTTGAATTAAATTTTACAGAATTTCAATTAATGAAAATCTTTTTAATTGTAATATTTGAAAAATTTAATTAGAAAACTTATTCAATTTTTAATATACAATTTATACTTTTTATACTAATAAAAATTGAAATAAGTTCAGACTTGCCACGCTTTTACGCTTTTCAAATTCCCTGACTTTTCCAGGTTTTCCAGGTTAAAAACAGAATTTTTTCAGGTTTTTAAAACCATATTTATTATTATTTAGAAAATTATTGTTAAACATCAGTAACTTCATTTTTCAACAAATATTTAATTACAATTATTTTTTCATATAGAAATTAAGATTTTCAAAAATTTAATTATTATTTTTATCTTTTATTATTTATTCCTCAAAGAATTAAATTATTTTCAAAAAATTCCAATTAAATTCTTATGTCAATTTATATTCAATTTTTTTTAAAAATAATTTTAATAAATTCTTCGTAGAAGTGTAGTTAATTTAAAAAATTTCTCAAACTTTAATTATTTTCAATGTCTACTAATAAAATTTCACACAATTCAATTTTTTAGAAAGAAATTTTAAGAAAATTAGCAAAAAATCCAATTATGTTACAAAATTACCAGAAATACCCGTCAAAATTTAAATTATCTTTATAAATAATTAAATTTTTCACCGAAATTCAAATATTTATTCTGGAAAATTTTAATAAAATTCTTGTCAGAATTTCAATTATATTTAATGTACACAAAAAAAATTTGTAAAGAATTCAATTATTTGACAAATTCGTTGATAAAGTTTAATTATTTAATAAAATGTTTGTTTTTAGAGATAAATATATATGAATTCTCGTAGAATTTTCTAATAACAATTTTTTAATATAATATTCAATTATCATCCAAAATTGGAACTGAAATTTATTTTCAAATCAATATTTCTTAGAAAATTCTACAAGAAATCAATTATTTAGCTATAAAAATAAACAATTTATTAAATAATAATTGAATGTTACTAAAAATTGAATTTTATAATGAATTTTTATAATGAATTTTGTCAAAATTCAATTATTTTGTTATTTCTATTATTAAACATAACTAATATTTTTTTTATTATTATTTATTGTTAAGAGTCAAATTTAAAAAACATTTTAATAATTTCATTTTTCGAGAAATTTAATGAAAGTTTTGTATATTAAAAATAATTGAATTTCAGAGAAAAATTTTATTTTTTATATAAAGACAATTTAAAATTTAAATAAAAATTTGTAATTTTGACAAGAATTTTTGTAAATTTTCAAACATAATTAAATTTTTGGCGTAGAATTATATTACTTTTGAAAAGAATTGAATTGAATATTTAAGTAAAATTAGATTTCAAGGATAAATACAATTAAAAAACAGCAAAAAGAAGGAAAAAATTGTTAAAAATTCACCAAGTTGAAGTCCACAACGTTGATCAACGAAAAAAATTTGTTTAATTTATTCCAAAATTATTTTTAATTTAATATTTATTTATATAACAATTACTATCATAACACAAACATCAATCTATTCTTTCTAAATATTTTTGTGGCAATATTGCTGCTTTATTTTTTTTTTTATTTATTAAGTGAATAATTTTTATCGTTGATAACGTTGTGGACTTCAACGTCGTAAAAATTCGAACTATTAATTGGAATCTCAACGAGATCTATAACTATATACCTTTCAGTTTCTGGAACAACCGCGCTTACAAAAAACAATGAGGATATCATTAAAACTAATTTTTATTTTCCCTTCAGAATATTTTTTCCACACACTTAAAACTAAAATTTACACACTTAAACTTAAATTCCTATTACGAAAGGTATCTCATTACGTGGAATGCACGTGAGAGAAATTTGTCTCATTCTTTTTTTTTTAAAGAAAATCGATATGATATAGAGAACAAAAGTAAAAATGATGAGGCAGACATTTTTTTTCTTTTTTTGATGACTTCTCAATTTTCGCCTCATATATTCAATTGCACGGCGAGTGTTTAGGATCATTGACATTGCGTTCCAGTATATGTATATATACAATGTGCAAAAAAAAGGGGACAATGTGTATATATGACTATTATTCTTTTTTCTCGTACATATATATATAATATACGCGAGGTTCATCAACTTATGCTGAGCATTTCATTTGATGGTGCACTTGTCGACCTCCTCAGACATAACGAGCTTGGTTAATCTCTTCTCGTTTTAAGCGCCTTCTGAAACGGGTACTTTTTTCTTTTTTTTTGAATACTCGCGGAGGTATCTTGTCGCAAGTATCTGCTTATTATACTTGTCTTGCGGACCAGTGTCAAATTCTGGAGCGTGGGATTCATAAGGCAACTTTGTGCTCACGTTTAATGATTTAATGTCTACATTTTGCACTTATTATACATATATACGCACGAGAGAGGAAAATCATTTGCGGAAAATGTTTTGAAATGTGAAATATTATACTTTTTTCTATAGGGAAAATATTTCATTGATAAAAGAAAATGTTTAATTGACAAAAGAAAATATTTAATTGTCAAAAGAAAATATTTAATTGGCATAGGGAAATATTTAATTGACAAAAGAAAATATCTAATTAACAAAAGAAAATATTTAACTAACAAAAGAAAATATTTAATTGTCAAAAGAAAATATTTAATTGACAAAGGAAAATATTTAATTGACAAAAGAAAATATTTAACTAACAAAAGAAAATATTTAATTGTCAAAAAAAATATTTAATTGGCATAGGGAAATATTTAATTGACAAAAGAAAATATTTAACTAACAAAAGAAAATATTTAATTGTCAAAAAAAATATTTAATTGGCATAGGGAAATATTTAATTGACAAAAGAAAATATTTAACTAACAAAAGAAAATATTTAATTGTCAAAAGAAAATATTTAATTGGCATAGCAGGGCTCGAACCAGTGAAAGTATTTAAAAATACGGACTTTACGGACCAAAAATGAAAAATTACGGACCATTTACGGACCACTTACTGACAAAAATATATAACAGAACATTTTAATTAAAACTATAAATTAGATTTTTTCAAAACTAAAAAAACATGAAGATATCGATAACTCCGAGTCTTCATGTTTTATAATAATTAAAGATAGAGTGATAAAATCATCTTCAATTGAATTATTATTTTCAAGAATTTTTAACTAAAATTCTTCTTAAAATTGATTATTATTTTTAATAATTTTCGAAAAAGTTCTTTGACAATTTTCAAATCTATTTCTTTACAATATTCGATTTTTCAATTATTTGTAAATTCTTCAATTAAGTATGTATTAGAAAATAAAATCTTCAAATAATATAAAAAAAATTCCCAATTAAAATTTATCAAAAAAATTAATTCCACAGTTACTTAGTTAAAAATATGAAAAATTCAAATTTTCAAAGATTTGAATCTGAAACCTTTTCAAAATTAAATTATTTCTAAAATTTTACGCTCTAATACTTTTAATATTCAATAATAATCTAAAATTTTAACTCAAATCCATTTTTAAATCAATTTTTATGAGAAAATTCTGCGAGAATTTCATTATTTAAATACAAAAAAACAATTTATTGAATAATTACATATGTTTCTTAAAATTGAATTCTTTTAAAGAATTGTATCAACCAATTTTCAAATAATTTGAATTCTTTTGCAAAATTTTATTAAAATAGATATTAAAAATAATTAAATTAGGGACAACTTTTGAAAATAATTAAAATTTTGCCAAGAAATTTATTAAATTTTTTAAAAATAATTCAATTTTAGAGAAGAATTTTATTATTTATAAAGATAATTGATAATTTACGCAAAGAATTGCATTAAAAATTTTGAATGCAATAATTTTATTCTTTAAAGAAATTTAATCAAAAATTTATTAAAAATAATATTTAAATTTTAATAAATAAATTGTAGCAAAGGTTATTAAAATAATTAAATTTCTTTGTTAAATTTTAATAAAAATTTTTTAAGAATAATTACATTTTTCGAGGAATTCGATTAAAATTGTATTAAAAATAATTGAAATTCTGCAATCCAAGGCTGCCAGCGTACTTAGAGGTTAAAAGTAGTGAAAAAAGTGAGTTTTTGATTGAAAAAAGTGAGTAAATAGTGAATTTACAAATAAAATAGTGAGTAAAAGTGAGGTTAATTTTGGCATATTTTTGAAGATTTAAATTAATAATTAATCTGTAATATCAATTTTCTTCTCAATTTAATAAATAATAGGTACAGATATTTAATACTTTTACCATTAATTTTTATTTTTTTTAAACTTTCTTAACAAAAATCGCAAAATTGAGTGTCAAAGTCTGCAATGAAACCATATTTGACTATGAGTATTTCTACACAGCACCAAAACTTTCCTAAAAATTTATAAAAGATTTACATACTTGCAAACTTTGAAAAATTTACTTGCAAACTTTAGTGAAAATTGTGCAAAGATTTAAGGGGACTTTCTGGTTTAGGATTTTTAAAAAATCGATTTTTCTTTTTTTGCTTTAAAATGTTCCTTAGTATCATAAAATTACTTTCCCAAAACAATTATGAAAAAATATGCGAAAGAAAAAAGTTATAGCAATTTTTATGTCCGTTTCTTAACGGACTGTAGTAGAGGTACACATTACATGAAAACTTTAAACGCGGAGTAACTTTTCTCGAAATCTACCAAACCGATTTCACAGTCAAACCCCCTTTTTTATGCGGGGGTAAATTGACCATAAAACGTAACGGTTTTGCGATTTTTTAAGTAAAATGTTTATAAAATATTAAAAAATACATTTAAAAATCGTTTTTTAGGTTTTTTACCTAGAACAAATATTTATGAACAGAATCCAGTTTGAATTTTTAATTTATGAGGTACTGGTCATTCGGAAAGTTACTCCCCGAAAAAGGTACCTTTTGGAAGACGCCACCTACATCTGCCATACGTAACTAAATTTACTTCAAAAAGTTTTTAATATTCTTTCCACGTAATGTGTAACAATGTCCAAAAAGAATTTTGGGAAAAACTGTAATACTTTTTTCACAATAAAAGTTTAAAAAAGTGTATTTTTTGTCTATTCCAAACCAGAAAGTCCCCTTAAATGTCCCACACTGAGAAAAATAAACATGACTGGGTACTGTCTAGACAGGAACCACTGTTCCTGTCAAAAAAATTTTTGTAATTAGACAGTACTCTTTGCTTTCTGGACAGGAACTATTTTTGTCTATAAAGGAATCAGTAATGTCTGGACATTAATCGTTCATGTCCAAACAGCACTGACAGCTGCCAAACTCAATTGTTTTTTTTGGACAGGAACCATTCCTGTCTGGACAGGAACCATTCCTGTCTGGACAGCACCCAGTCATGTTTATTTTTCTCGCACTTCAATAAATGTTTATAGTCAAATTTTACCAAAAATTTAGCTTCAAACTTTCCTGATTCCTGATGATTTAAATTACATTTTCGACAACTCTATTATAAGCGAAAATGTAGCGTAAAACGTTCCTGAAAATGTTATATTTCATATTTTTCTGATATTCTATGATTGAATCGTATAATAATCACAACCAACAATAAAAGCTAAAAGTAACTTATAAAAATATTATCTAAATTTTTAGTAACATTTGTTACTCTTATTTTATTTTAAGAGATGTAAGTACATCTCTTTTAGAATTTATAATAAATCTTAAATTTTTAAACTAAAATTTAATAACGTGGTTTAAAAACTTACCTATTTATTATTTTATTTAAAAAATAAAGAAACTGAAACTTTTTTTTACATTGCTTAGTTAAAAAAACACTATTTTGGAATTTTTGAGCCTATTATGCGATTATTATGCAAAAAGAGTAAAATTATGCAATCAGTAAAAATTGTGAAATATTGTGCGCTCTAGGAACATGTTGTTAAAGGTTTAAAACATGAATTAACATAATATTATAATGTTTCTACTCGATTTTAAAAAATTATGCAGTCGCATAATCTACCTTTCTCTACTCATAGTCAAAAAATGTGGTTTTATTGAAAACTTTAACACCCTAATTAACTATTTTTGTATAGAAAGAGTAAAAATGTTAATTTTTATGGTAATAAATGCTCCCAAACAATTGCGATTTTAGTGTTTGGTTTGTTTACTGTTTTGTTTGTTTACATTTTTCAACTTGGACTTGCCCTTAAATAAAATTTATTTTTTTTAAATTGAGAAATAAGGTATTTTACAAAAAATAGTGAGAAAAGTGAGTTTTTTTTTAAAAAGTGAGTAATAGTGAGTGACCTGAAAAAAAGTGAGTAAAAGTGAGAAAAGTGAGTCATTGGCAACCCTGTGCAATCAGATTTTTATTCATCAAAATAATTGAATTCCTAATAAGAATTTTATTATTTGCCAAAAAAATTAAATACCTGTAAAAATTTTATTATTTATGAAAATAATTGAATATTGCGAAGAAATTTATAAAAAAATTTGTAAATAATTGAATTCTTTTGGAAAATTTTATTAGAATAGTATATTAAAAATTATTAAAAATCATTGAATTGAGGAAAATTTTTGAAAATAATTGGAATTTTTCCAAGTATTTTATTAAAATTTTTGAAAATAATTGATATTTCGAAGAAGAATTTAATTATTTCTAAAGATACTTGAAATTTTGACGAAAATTAAAAAAAAAAATTTGAACATAATTGAATTTTTGCGAAGAATTTTATTACTTTTGAAAATAATTGAATTCCTTCAATCATTTGTGATTTCTCTAAAATTATCTGAATTATATCGTATAATTTACGTACTTTACGGATCTTTTTCAACCGAATCACGGACTTTACAGACCTTTTTTCAAAAAACGGACTTTTACGGACTGCAAGCAAAGTTACGGACTTTTACGGAATTTACGGACCTAGTTCGAGCCCTGGCATAGGGGAACATTTAATTGACAAAAGAAAATATTTAATTAACAAAAGAAAATATTTAATTGACAAAAGAAAATATTTAATTGTCAAAAGAAAACATTTAATTGACAAAAGAAAATATTTAACTAACAAAAGAAAATATTTAATTGTCAAAAGAAAATATTTAATTGGCATAGGGAAATATTTAATTGACATAGGGAAATTTTATACAAAACGGATATAAAATATTGCGTGCTTAAAAAATTATTTTCGTTTAGAGCATATAATTATATACACTGTGATAAATGCGTATTGGGGAAGAATATTGGTTGATTCTTATCACTTCACTCATTTTCCTTATTGCTATATTAGGATTCATTATAAACTTATTTTCTTCGGATAAAACTGAATTTTAGTGAGAGAGTTTTCTGGAAAAGATAATGAATTTGAGTTTTAACGATAGAATATGAAAGTATATATGTCATATGCATATAATTCCTGAGTCACTAAAGTATTAAGATCTGAGTCGGCTTAATGAAAGGATTGTTAGAATAAGACTTTCGGTATATATCTCTATCTCTTCTTGTAAATGTATAATATACACACTCTTAGCGCTCAGGAATACCTCATCTGTCGCTCTCAGATAAGGTTTAATCGTATACTGCTCATCTTATCAAGATTATAAATGAATGCAACATTTCAATTGACTCCATAGGTTGGTCCATAATATACATTCAATGTAAAATGTTCATTCTTTCAAAATTTTTAAGAGAAAAATCAATAAATTACTTTTATTGCAGAAAATATAACATTTTTTCATTTTGTAGAAAGTATTTAAATCATAAATTCTTCTCATAGAATTTTATTACACTTTTTTTTAGATAATTCAATTAAATATAAGGGAATTTTATTGAAACATTAAAACCAACTGAATTATTTCAAAAAATATTTGCTTTCGTTAAAAATTATAATAAAAAAATTGTTTCTTATAAATTATAATAAAAAAATTGTTTCTTATAATTTTTATAAAAATTGCATTGAAAATAATTTAACTCCTCCGAAGAAATTTATTATTGATATAAACAATTTAATTCTTATGAAGAATTTTACCATTTATAGAAACAATTGAATCATTGCGAAGAATTCATTAGAATTCTAGAAATTAATTGAATTCTTTCGAAAAAGTTAATAAAGAGTTAAAAAAATAATTGAATTTATGAGAAATTTATTATTTATGAAAAAAATAAAAATGTTATGAATAATTTTACGATTTCCAGAAATAATTGAATTAACTCGAAGAATTCATTAGAATTCTGGAAAATAATTGAATTCTTTCGAAAAAGTTAATAAAGAGTTAAAAAAATAATTGAATTTATGAGAAATTTATTATTTATGAAAATAATTAAATTCTTATGAAAAAAATTTTTAGGAGTTTAAAAAAAATAATTGAATTCTTTTCAAAAAAATTTTTAGGAGTTTAAAAAAAATAATTGAATTTATGAGAAATTTATTATTTATGAAAATAATTAAATTCTTATGAAGAATTTTACTATTTATATAGAAATAATTGAATTATTTAGAAGAATTTCATTAGAATTGTAGAAAATAATTGAATTCTTTTGAAAAAATTTATTAGGAGTTTAAAAAAATAATTGAATTTATGAGAAATTTATTATTTATGAAAATAAATTCTTATAAAGAATTTTACTATTTATATAGAAATAATTGAATTATTTGGAAGAATTTCATTAGAATTGTAAGAAATAATTGAATTCTTTAGAAAAAATGTATTAGGAGTTTAAAAAAATAATTGAATTTATGAGAACTTTGTTATTTATGAAAATAATTAAATTCTTAAAAGAATTTTACTATTTACAGAAATAATTGAATTAAATCGAAGAATTCATTAAAATGTTAGAAAATAACTGAATTCTTTCGCAAAAATTTATAAATTTGCCAGCATTAATAATAATAATAATAATAATAATAATAATAATAATAATAATAATAATAATAATAATAATAATAATAATATTAATAATAATAATAATATTAATAATAATAATAATAATAATATTAATAATAATAAAAATGTTTTTTGTAGCCATTATTCATGACTTTTTATTCAAAACAATTGAAAAACGGTAATATTAACAAAAAGCGAATTTTAATTATTTTCTTCGAAAATTTCACTGCCTGTCAAAGTAATAGTCACAAAGTATAATTTATATTATACTGAATGAAAATTTTTATAGAAAAAAAAGAAGAAATAAAAACAGATGAAATCATTGCGGTAAGATGATCGATCTTCAGTTAATCAGTTCAGTCAAGAATATGGAATTTGTGAAACAAATGTGTTATGTGATAAGAGGTACACAGTTAGTGACCCAAATATCAGTGTCTATCTCGATACAATGTATTTAATAATTTCGATAAGAAATTTTGACTGGAACAACAAACTAGATATAGTTGAGTTAGATTTTCATCAAGATTTAAAAAAAAGTTATAGTGTATATTGCACACCTTATCTTAAAGTACTCGTACATATATATTCACATTTTGAAATAAAAAAAAAAAAAAATAGAAAAGATCGATGATTTCATTTTTTCGTATTAAAATCTCAAGAGACGGGCTAAACATTTCCAATCAGAAAATTGTAACATTAGCAATGAATATATAGAAAAATTATTTAATCATGAAAATAGGAATAATTTTTTTATTTTTCGTTTCGTCTTTCTATAATAAACGCGGAAAAATAAACATGACAATAGCATACTGTTTGGGGTTAGAAAAGTTATAGAACAAAGGGATGTTTAGGGCATGTGGCACATTTTGCATTTGTTTCTAAAAATAGCACAGTAAATATTAACAAAAAAGTGAAATGAAATTAACCGTACTATTTAAGTATCATCGATAAAATGGTTTTGTATTTTTACTATTTTTCTTGACGAATCAACGAAATAAATAATGAGTAGGACGAGGACTAATTTTAATATATACAAAGTTGGACTTACTATTGTTGAAATTGTATATAGTCGAATATTTTCCCCAAGTTTACTTATTGTTTCTGGATCTAATGATTATGTTGCACTTGTTAAACTGAACTAAATGTATAAAACAAATATAATTAAAAAATAATAACGGACGACACTCGTTAAAACGAACTTTGTTTTTGTGGACAAGCGCCATCTGGTGCCAACTTCAGTTCCTACGTTTCGCGCGCGAAATTCCACTCTTTTTTTGCCAATTTCGTATTTTTTCTAATTATAAAACCAATCAAATTTCAGAAAGTGGTATTAAAAAAGTAATTATGAATTTCACTTGCGTTTTTACTTTGCGGACGTTTGCTAAAGTTTAAAGTTCATACGAGAAATATAGGAGACTTACGGGGACTATTTTCACTACGCGTGTGTCATGTGCCACATATAGCGTTCAATATTTGTAGTACGCGTTTCTTGTTTTTTTTCACTTTTCGAGGAAAATTAATCATTAACACATAAACTATTATAATTATTTACAATTATACTACGATAAGAACTACTTTTGTTAAATACGTAAATTAACCAATAATACGGGAGCTACGGGAGTTAGAAGAGGAAAAACTGTGCCATCTAGCGGTGAGTCTTGGTAGTTCGTGCTTCCGCGTCGCGTGGACTCGTCCTGTTCAGTAAATTCTCTTTTTGTCATAAAAATTATTAAATCGCGAGGAAAATCGCGAAAAGTAAGCAAGTCATCGTTTAGAACAAAGTGAACAGTTTAGAATGATATAATTTTCCCAACTGCACTATTCCAAAATAGTGCGTTGTTTCCCGTTTGTCTTTTCGACAAACAACCTAACCTAACATTTCGGAGCGGTGTCCGCAGTTTTTGGTTAAAGGAAAATAATTTTTACAGTTTTATCAAAGCTTTTTCGTTTTTCGTTCGCTTTTTTCTATATTGCCGACAAAATAAACCCCCATTTTTTATTATTTTGTGAATTCACCTGAAGCCGTAAACCAGTGTGACTCGAGATCGGAGATTCGCTTGAAATTTATTCTAAACTCATCATTAATTCGTGATCCGAACCGTTAAAATTTCGTTCCGTTTTTCGTATATTTTTCTAGAGTTAAATAATTGATTGTTTTGTAAAAATCGGGAGTGTTCGAATAGTTTTCAATCGATTGTCGAGATTCCATCCGAAACGTCGTGTCAATTTTACATTGTTGAGACAGTGCGTATTGTTTATACGATTAATACATTTTCCCCAAGTGATTTTGCGATTTTCGGAAATTTTAACTTCGCGAGTGTAAGTGACAGAAGATATGAGAGCAACATTTCGGAATGAAATTTGCAGCGGATCCAGCCGATTGCAGCTGAGAATTTAAAGGTTAGTTTTTCTGTCAATTTGTACCGGATATTTTTTTTCTTTTTAAATACATTAAATAAATTTGCTGTTAAATATATTGAACAACAGGAATAATTTACTGCGGATAAAGTTTACGCATATATTCAATTTCTCGTTTTTTTTACGATTTTACAACAATAGTTTCTATTGCACTACTCGCAGCGTCTGAATTTCCTGAAATCTTAATTTTTCTCGAATCTTTCGCGCACACGAAGATGAGAAATTTCGATAGACAAAATATATACAATATGATTGTCTATAAAGAGTCTATCTTCACTGGCGATGCTTGTTGATTTCTCTTGCGCACTAATTAGCAAAAGTTTTCTGTGCAATAAACTCGTCTATCTTTACGTAACTGCTCAGGACTGGACACTCATTGCTTCTTTATTATAAACATGTGCTATAGTGATTCTCGAATCGTGTGGGTATTTTATGCGATGCATGATGTATATATAAGATTGTCTTAATTCTACTTGTGTGTAGCGTATTTGTGTAATACGTACACACATACGATACATGTTTGCGTCCTAATGGAGTAACTTCCAAGCGAGGTAATATTCGCAGCCTCTCTCTTCCTGTATCGCTCAAGTAGCGTTCAAATTAGCAAGCGTGCCTTCCGGAGCACTTCTTTGACCATTTCCGGCTTGCGAGGTTCCTTTTTAAATCCCACCTTGCATTGCAATTATTTTCAGTCTCAGCATAAATGTCTTGAATTTTTAATCTCTCTATTTGCGATTTATTGCGAATATTTGCGTGTAATTCAGACGCGCGTTGTCGCACAATTTTTATTTAAATCTGTTTAATTAAAAAAAACTATTTATTAATATTTCTATTAATTTTAAAATTATTTATTAATATTTCTATTAATTTTAAAATTATTTATTAATATTTCTATTATTTTTAAAATTATTTATTATTATTTTCTAAATTATTTTCTCAATGATCTATTATTTATTTATTTATTAAATTATTATTTTTTAAAAATTTATTTACACAGATTATTATTTCACGCGGAATGCTTGTAAAATTTGCGAAATTGAAATAATAAACTATTTGGGAAAAATTATTTTAAATAGACTAATCTTTTCATTAAAATTAGACTGAATATTGATTTTTATATTTTCCAGTGTAAGGTATTTGATCTTGGGAAGGTTAAATTCTGACTTTTTACATTAGAAAAAGTCACGTAGGAACAAATTTTTGATCTCATACAGCTATTTAGTCAAGATACCTTTCTCGCATTTGTAATAGTTGACGAGAAGTAATTCTGAGCAATTAACATAATAAATATCTACTTAGGTGTTTCGTTTTCAATATGAAAAGCACATAAACCTTAACTAAACATTTGTCAGAATATATATTAATAACAATTACTTTCATATTTTTAAAATGAATGTTTTTGTGTGTGTGTGTGTGTGTGTGTGTGTGTGTGCAACATCCGCGCACCAGTTTCTACAATATTATTTATTTATATCAAAATTATGATAATGTAGTAAAAATTTAAATATAATAATCGTTGAATAATATAAGTAATTTCATTGTAATTATATTATCAAAAACAATAATAATAAGATTAATAATAATAATAATAAAAATAATATAATATTAATAATAGAGCCAATAGGAATAATAACTCAATTTTATAAATAAATAAATATTTGAACGTTGTCACGTGAATTTTTTTATAAACAAGTGACGAATAAATAATATTTTTACAGTGTGAAGGGAAAAAAATAATTTTACCTGAAACAGCTACAATCTTTAAAATATTAACGAAACATTTAATTGTTTTATAATTAACTCTTTTGTTGTTCTAGAGAAACTTATCGTTGTTCCGGAAAATTTTTTTCCATAAATAAAAATATTTTTCCATAAATAAAAATATTTTTCCATAAATAAAATTATTTTTCCATAAATAAAATTATTTTTCCATAAATAAAAATATTTTCCAATCATTTATAAAAAATTGAATGTAAAAAAATTCACCAAAATTTATTGTAACGAAAATGAATTTTTTTTTTTTTGAAATATAAATTTGCTAAAAGTCGAAGACACAGAGGAATAATTTTGTATAGCTTTGTTTTGAGTCACAAAACATATATGTGTACATTCTATACTAATACACGATTTTTTCATTTGATCGAAAAAAAAAGTCCGAGTATTATCGAGATATGAGATAATCAGGAATAAGAACTGGAACCTTGCAAAAGACGATAAAAATATCTTCCTCGCCTCATCAATGATAAGCACGTCGAGAGAATATATATATATATATATATATATAAAGCTTTTCAAAAACCGAAACGCAGATTTTTCAAAATTTCAGATGAATAAATGCGAGACTAGATAAAATATGACAGATTTCAAATTTTCAGACGATTATATCGATTTTGTTTATTTAAAAACAATAACAATGAATTGAATTTAAAATACGATTAACTTTAGGATCCTAAAGCTCTGAACGTTCAAATGAACGAAATTTATTTATTTCTTTTAAAAATTAAATTTTTATTGTAATTATTTTGCTTCACTAACCAAAAAATTAATTACTGAGTTTGTAAACGTAAAATTTTAGTTTTTAATTTTTTTTATGATTTATAATCTATTAAAATGTCTTTAATAAAAAATATTTCGTTCATTTGAACGTTCAAAACTTGGGAATCATATCAACTTTGCTTGAAGTAGAATAAAAATTTAGTGAAAAAGGAGAGAATTTAATTTTATCGATGAAAATTTACAATTATTGGTAAAATTTTTAGTTATTATTGTTTCGCTTATACGGAAACTTAGCATCGCTGTTTTAGGTAAATAAATTTTTTCCGAGTGAAATCTATTAGAAATTTGTTAAATGCGGGTTATTTTAATGAATTGTTTAAAAATTGAAATTATTAAAATTAAATGCATTTGAATGATATAAAAATAGAGAAAAATAATAATATGATACCAAAGTTTTGATCGTTCAAATGAACGAAATATTTTTTATTGAATATATTTTAAATTAATCATAAAAAGTTAAAAACTAAAATTTTACGTTTACAATCTCAGTTATTAATTCTTGTGAATAGTGAATTAAAAGTAAAAGTCGGTAACTTTGCTTGAAGTCCGTAAAAGTCCGTTTTTTGGAAAAAAGGTCCGTAAAGTCCATAATTCGGTTGAAAAAGATCCGTAAAGTACGTAAATTGTACGATATAATTTGGATAATTTTAGAGAAATCACAAATGATTGAAGGAATTCAATTATTTTCAAAAGTAATAAAATTCTTCGCAAAAATTTAATTATGTTCAAAATTTCTTGAAAATTCTCGTCAAAATTTCAAGTATCTTTAGAAATAATTAAATTCTTATTCGAAATATCAATTATTTTCAAAAATTTTAATAAAATACATGGAAAAGTTCCAATTATTTTCAAAATTTTTCCTCAATTCAATGATTTTTAATAGGTTTCTATACTATTCTAATAAAATTTTCCAAAAGAATTCAATTATTTACAAATTTTTTTATAAATTTCTTCGCAATATTCAATTATTTTCATAAATAATAAAATTTTTACAGGTATTTAATTTTTTTGGCAAATAATAAAATGCTTATTAGGAATTCAATTATTTTGATGAATAATAAAGCTAATTGCAGAATTTCAATTATTTTTAATACAATTTTAATCGAATTCCTCGAAAAATGTAATTATTCTTAAAAATTGTATTAAAATTTATCAAAGAAATTTAATTATTTTAATAACTTTTGCTACAATTTATTTATTCGAATTTAAATATTATTTTTAGTAAATGTTTGATTAAATTTCTTTAAAGAATAAAATTATTGCATTCAAAATTTTTAATGCAATTCTTTGCGTAAATTATCAATTATCTTTATAAATTATAAAATTCTTCTCTAAAATTGAATTATTTTAAAATAAATTTAATAAATTTCTTGGCAAAATTTCAATTATTTTCAAAAATTTTCCCTAATTTAATTATTTTTAATGTCTGTTTTAATAAAATTTTGCAAAAGAATTCAAATTATTTGAAAATTGATTGATACAATTCTTTAAAAGAATTCAATTTTAAGAAACATATGTAATTATTCAATAAATTGTTTTTTTTTATTTAAATAATGAAATTCTCGCAGAATTTTCTCATAAAAATTGATTTAAAAATGAATTTGAGTTAAAATTTTAGATTATAAATGAATATTAAAAGTATTAGAGCGTAAAATTTTAGAAATAATTTAATTTTGAAAAGGTTTCAGATTCAAATCTTTGAAAATTTGAATTTTTCATATTTTTAACTAAGTAACTGTGGAATTAATTTTTTTGATAAATTTTAATTGGGAATTTTTTTTATATTATTTGAAGATTTTATTTTCTAATACATATTTAATTGAAGAATTTACAAATAATTGAAATATCGAATATTGTAAAGAGATAGATTTGAAAATTGTCAAAGAACTTTTTCGAAAATTATTAAAAATGATAATCAATTTTAAGAAGAATTTTAGTTAAAAATTCTTGAAAATAATAATTGAATTGATAATGATTTTATAACTCTATCTTTAATTATTATAAAACATGAAGACTCGGAGTTATCGATATCTTCATGTTTTTTTTAGTTTTGAAAAAATCTAATTTATAGTTTTAATTAAAATGTTCTCTTATATATTTTTGTCAGTAATTGGTCCGTAAATGGTCCGTAATTTTTCATTTTTGGCCCGTAAAGTCCGTATTTTTAAATACTTTCACTGGTTCGAGCCCTGAAAACAAATAAAAAGTCTAGTTGGTTCTGAGTCAAATATATGTTTATTTAAGTCAAATAAAATATATTCGGTTTGAATAATATTTTTCTCTGGGTGTAGGATCTTAAAATTTCTTTTTAAGATTTTTTTTTCTTTTTTCCGTAGGAAAGAAAATAGTGTAAAAATTTTATTTGTTTACCATTACATTACGGATTTTTTGAATTTTCTTCATTAGTCTTAATAATAGAGGCTAAAAATAAATGTCTGATTAGTTCAATGGCATATTTATAACACGAGTCTTTTCTTAGCATCTTTGATTAAATTTGAGAAGGCTGGATCATGAATCCGTTGCTATACATAGCCTATAAAGTGACATGTTACACCGCGATGTCTTATCTCGTATATTACACACAAGTGCTCAAAGGTGCATATTTGCAAAGGGAAACAGCTCTTATTCTCTTCTTACATTTCTTTTACTTGTATTTCCCCTAGGTGCTAAATTTAAATGCATCATCTTATTGTTTTTCCCTTATCAAACACAGTGCTCTTCAGGGAATTTTTTTGGTCTTTATTTTTCAAAATTTGTTTCAAAATTTGTTTCAAAATTTGTTTCACAATTTGTTTCAAAATTTGTTTTAAAATTTGTTTCACAATTTGTTTCACAATTTGTTTCACAATTTGTTTCACAATTTGTTTCAAAATTTGTTTCAAAAGTCAAATATTTCTAATTTTTTCTTCTAGTAGTCTCCTATCTACATCAAGTATGATCTAGAGTTTGTATTATTATTTCAAGTGTTAAAGTGAAAAAACTAAATTTCGTCCATTTTTGGTTAAAATTCGTTGTTATTTTGTTTTTTTGGATTTTTGTTATTGTTATTATTATTGATTTGTTATAAAAGATGTTATAAAACAAAATAATATATTTATCGTTAGTGTTGGTGCAAAAAATAAATTGAAGAATTTCTGTCGAAATGATGAGATCGTTGTCTAAAAAAAATATTTATTATCTTAACGACTAGCACGCTATATACTTTTTCTTCCGCGTTGAGAGCAATCGTATTTAGAAACGAATAAGAATTAGAAGTGCTTTAAAACTTTCACCAGAATATAAATATATATTATAACTTATTTCTGGTTTGGAAAACGATGCTTTTTTTTGGTCCAGAAAATCTATGGCAATAAACTTTATTTTATTTTTTTTTGAAAACTAATAAATTTCTATTTTTTGCTTTTGTTGACATGAGATGAGTAATTCTTTTCAACTGTATTTAGTAATTCGTTTTCAAATAAAGGTTCACTATTTTTTATTTGGGAAAAAAGGAATAATAGTTTAAGTTTAAGAATAATAGTTTTAATGTCTCTAAAGTTTTGAACGTTCAAATGAACGAAAGTTTTTTTTCTTTTCAATATTTTTCAATAATATTATCTATCAATAACAATAAAAACAAATTTAACACAAATATTAAGAAAATAATTCATTTTTCAATTTTTAAATTAATATTTTCGACCAAAATTCAAACACCAAGGAAATATAATAAAAATATTCGTTCATTTGAACGTTCAGAACTTTAGGGACTTTAGTTTTTTTATTATTTAGTTTCATTTAATAGTCAAGAGCAGCATTTAGAGCAAAAGTGAATCTGCAGATTTATCCATCATAATGCGGAATGTTTGTACGAAAAAAAAAGCAACCCGCTTATCTTTCGTATATACCTTGTTGATAAAACGTCGTGCTATACACCAACACTTACAAATGGCATTTATGACTGTTCGTCTGAATATTTCCTCTCGAATTTAATCTTCATCTCGCGAGAATATGCGCTATCTCTTGTGCTTATAGTATATCATCTTTTATATGTGCCTCGGTTTACTGTATATATACATACATACAGACGTACTTTTGTGGATCATAAGGACTCTTGTATATGACACTTCCCGGCACGTGCCATTATAAAAAAAAGAATAAATAAAATATACAGCATATTATTGTACCTCCAGCAGATCGTAAAGTAACACTATATCCCTGCTGTTTATATGCCACAGTTGGGTCATGGGTGGCACCAAATACAGATGATGCATACGAATGACGATTAAAAGCGATTTCCATTTAGATAAATGCTTTTCTCGGAATTTTCTTTTTTCCCCTCGGCGATTTTTATTCTTACACTGCATAAGAGGTATTTTACCTTTGGAATTTGTTCTATTTAACTAATTGCATAAATTCATACCAGTTGTGACGTGTTAAAAAACGATGGAGTTTTGAACGTTCAAATGAACGAAATTTATTTTCACCTTAAGTGTTTTTGAAAATTACTATCGGAAAAATGAAAAATAATTCAAATTAAACAATATTTAGTTTAGAATTAATTTGTTTTAATTTAAAAAATAATTTTGGGTCAAATAAAATACAATTTAGAAGAAGTAAAAAATACTGTCGTTCATTTGAACGTTCCAAACTTTAGGAACATAAAAAACGTGATTTTTTATGTTCCCCAAGTTTTGAACGTTCAAATGAACGAAATCTTTTTTATTGCAGATGTTTTAATAAATTATTAATCAGGAAAAACTTTTAAAAATAATAAATTTTACGTTCACAAACTTAGTAATTAATTTTGTTGGCTGTAAAGGAAAATAATTGCAATAAAAAATTAAAATTCAGAAGAAATAAATAAATTTCGTTCATTTGAACGAAAGTTAAAAAAGTTCCTAAAGTTCAGAACTTTAGGATCTTGATTTTTTTCAAAACTATAAGTAAAATACGATTTTTTTTTAAATCGGATTTTTTGGTTTTAAATCAAATTTTATAGCTCGCTCTTTAAGAAAATTGCAATCACAATTTTTTTGACAGTGAGAAATATTTGTTAAATATTTTCTAAAAATTGTTTCTTGAAAAAAAATGTAATTCTAAAATTACCAAATATGAAGTTAGATATTTAATTTTTACCACAATCAGTTTTTTATAAAAATTTGATTATCATTATTTTATATTTTAATAAGAATATTGATATTGTAACTTTTTCAAAGAATATTTTCATCGTTTTAATAGAATTATTATTTTCTAGAATTTTTAACTAAAATTAAATTTTAATTTAATTGATATTCTTTAAATCGATTATTTTTTAAATTTTCTGAAAAAGTTCTTTGAGGATTTTCAAATACACTTATTTAGAATTCAAATTTATACCCAATTTTGATTGTTTGAAAATTCTTCAATTGAATATAAATTTAAAAATAAAAACTTGAAATAATTTCTAAAACTTCTATTAAACTTTTTCAAAATAATTAATTCTGTAAAATTAACTAGAAAGTTAATTTTAATAAATTAAAAATTTTATTAGTGTAATTTTATTAATTTAAATTCATTTTATTATTTAAAAAATATAAAAACTTCAAAATTGCAAAAATTTTAATTTGACACTTTTTCAAAATTTTATTAAAAACTTTTTAAAGAATTATTGAATTCTTTCGATAAATTTTAATAGAATTTTTAAGAACAATTGAATTTTTCGAGGGACTTAATAAAAATTTACTTTATTATTAGTTGTTAAATTAATTGAATTTTTGCAACAAATTTCATACAATATTCTAAAATAATTGAATTTCTGATTAGAATTTTGTTATTTATAAAAACAGTTGAATCCTCTTATAAAACTTTATTAACATAATATTTTTCTAAAATCAATTGAATTCTTTTTAAAATTTTCTTTATTGAAATAAAGGATATTGAAAATAATAGAATTTCGAATAATTTCTGAAAATAATTAAATCTTTTAAAGCATTTCAATTAAAATTTTTTGAATTGTTTCTTAGAATTTTAAAATTGTATTAAAAATTGTATTAAATTTTGTTAAATAATTTTTTTTAAATGTATGCAAATCTTTTTTAAATAAAAATTTATTTTGAAATAATTGAAATCTTTTAAAAATGTTTAAAAATATAATAGATATATTGCAAATCATGAGATTGAGAAAAATTTTTGAAAATAATTGAATATTGCAAAGAATTTAATTAAATTTCTTTAAAATAATTGAATGTTTTTTAAATTTCTTAGAAAAATGGAATTTTACTAAAATTCTTTAAAATAATTGAATTTTATTAAAATTCCTTAAAATAATTCAAGTTTATTAAAATTCCTTAAAATGATTGAATTTTATTAAAATTCGTTTAAAATAATTCAAGTTTATTAAAATTCCTTTAATATAATTGAATTTTATTAAAATTCCTTAAAATAATTTAATTTTACTAAAATTCCTTAAAATATTTGAATTTTATTAAAATTCTTTAAAATAATTTAATTTTACTAAAATTTTTTTAAATAATTGAATTTTATTAAAATTTCTTAAAATAATTGAATTTTACTAAAATTGAATTTTATTAAAATTTCTTAAAAAAATTGAATTTTTCTAAAATTTCTTAAAATAATTGAATTTTATTAAAATTCCTTAAAATAATTAAAGTTTATTAAAATTCCTTAAAATGATTGAATTTTATTAAAATTCATTTAAAATAATTCAAGTTTATTAAAATTCCTTTAATATAATTGAATTTTATTAAAATCCCTTAAAATAATTCAATTTTACTAAAATTCTTTAAAATATTTGAATTTTATTAAAATTCTTTAAAATAATTGAATTTTATTAAAGTTCCTTAAAATAATTGAATTTCATTAAAATTCCTTAAAATAATTTAATTTTACTAAAATTCCTTTAAAATAATTGAATTTTATTAAAATTTCCTTAATATAATTGAATTTTATTAAAATTCCTTAAAATAATTGAATTTTACTAAAATTCCTTAAAATATTTGAATTTTATTAAAATTCTTTAAAATAATTGAATTTTCGCGAACAATTTTTCTCTTTATGAAAATTACAATCACAATTTTTTGACAGTGAGAAATATTTGTTAAATATTTTCTAAGAATCGATTCTTGTAGAAAATTGTAATTTTATAATTACCAAATATGGTGTTAGTTTTTTAATTTTTTTCTACAATCAGTATTTTTTCAAAATATGATGAAAAGTATATATTACAAAATTATATTTCGTGCATTTGAATAGCATTTAATTTTTTTGAAGGGAATTCTTTTTGATTATTGTTTTAGAAATTTAATAAATAAATTTTGTTTTTTGAATAAAATAAAATAAAATAACTTTTAGTATCATTTTTAGGGAAAAAATTTGCCCTATTTTAAATTAAAAGAAAATAATGTAGAAACAATTCTTTTATAACTATATACGAATCTCTTTTTAATTATACATCTTACGAAAATTAAATATTTGTTTATTGAATAAAAAAAAAATAAAATAAAAAAATTGATAAACTCTGTTTACTCAATTCTTTACATATTTATATTATTTTAATATTATGTGGAAAAAAAAGACTCGAGAATTATTTTTTTTCTACTTTATTTTCTTAGTTTTTTTCCTTGAGGATTAGAAAACATGAAAGAGAGAGAGATAGAGCCCACTAATTAACTCGATAATAACAAATTACCCGAGTGACCGCCTTGGTAAAAAAAAATTACGACTTATAAAGATGTGAAGTGGTATATCGTGTGGACTTATCTTAACGTGAACTGAAAAGTCGTACAACCATGTGACACGTGCCTTTTGCACTTATACGCGTATATTATATTCCACTTTGGTAGAGCTTTGCGGTTTTTGTGGTAGAATACAAAAATGATACGCAGGGAGTTGGTTATTTTTTTTCCCATCACTGCGAATTAGATTTTTATTTTTATTTTCTGAAATTAAGAATTGAGAAGATTGGAAATTTTTATTCTATATTATTATATTATTTATTTTTATTTTTTTTTTCTGAAAGTGACATTTTTGATGTCTCGATTAATTTTACAAAATCTACTCTTTAATAATTATTATCAATTTCCATAGTGAAAATTTAGCACTTATTTATCATTTTTAAAAGAAAATTAAGTAATTTTATTCCACTTAATTTACGTAATAACTAAATTACTTTCATCTCCGAAGCCTTTTCAACGGATGTCTCCAATAGGACTTTTACAATAAAATTAAATTTTCATTTTTTTTTATTCTTAGAAATTTTTTATATTGTCAGAAAGTACAATGTTTTTTCTATCATTATGTGCATTTTAAAAATTTGTAGACCTCACTTTTATTTTTGATAAAAATGTTTAAACTTTGTCTTCAGTTTTAGGTTAAAATTACTTTACAATGATTACTGACATATTTTATACTTTAAAAATATCTTAAACAAAATTTTAATGCACATTAAAATAAAGCTGAGAATCTGACGTTAAATTTTCCTATATTTTATCTAGAAAAAGGAGAAAAATTATTGCTGTTATAAATAATCGAAATTTAAATTTTTCTCCGAGTAAAAATTAATTTAATCTCCGAAGCCTTCCTTTTTGATAAATAACTGAATGTAGAAGTAAATTTAACGGACTATTTCGATGGTAATATAAAATTAGGGTGTGAGATTTGTATGTTTTACTAAAAAACATATTTTAATTGCGCCCTAATGTATACAAATATGAAAGAAAATTTATTTTTCATCTCCGAAGCTTTTCATCTCCGAAGCCTTTTCCTTGAAATATGCTAGTTTTTCTTTTGTTTTTAGTATTTACCTGCATTGCTTTGAAAAAATTAACCCAAATTACCATTAAATCAAATACTTTAAATACATTTATATTTTCATCCAATTGAATATATTTGGTATTAAAATATACAAATTATTAATTTTTAAGCAGTGTAATTTTATTTTCGATTTCGTGAACGCGATATTGGCGTGAATTTTTAATAGAAAAGCTCGCCAATTAAATAAAATTAATTTAATGGAGCAACAATAATATTTTTCAAATGAAAAGAACTTTAATATTTTTAAGAATTAATTTTGCGCAACCTAAATATCTTACTCTTGAGTATGAAATTAAGTAGTTTTAATATAGAAAAAACCATATAATTGAAGAAAAAAATTAATTGAAAAACTGAAATTTAAAAGTGTCACTTTCAGAAAATTCACCCATATAGAGAGTAAAAATTTTAGTACTTCCTTGTTTGGTTTGCATAATGCTGCGGTATATAGATCTAACGGTGTAGGATTATTCTCTGAAAAAAAGAAGGAATAATAGAATACTTTTGCAATCATTGGACAGAATCACGACTTGTATATTGTTAATGCAGATTGGTTCGAGTCCTGTTGGATGAATCACGTGCTTTCCGGAGTGCGTGTCTGAATTGGAGGTGCGCTTGAGAAGAAAAAAAAAAGGGAAAGAGTTGCGTGACTCATTGGCCATCAAAAAAAACCTCTAATACATAAGGAGGGTGACTTTTTCTGAACCCCATCCACAGTCATCAATAACAGAAAACAACGAATCCGGAGTCTTTGCATATTTTAAATTTCTCTTAAAAATTTTTTTCTCTTTTTTTCTGCAGAGCTGTTACAGAAATGTTATTTTTTCCCCTGATTTTCAGATAAAATTTTAAATATTTTCCTTGGTCATAAGCAAAATTCTGATTCACTATAAAAATTATTAGATACTCAAAAAAATGTTTTAACAATTTCTTTAGTTGTAAAATTATTCGAAAATAATTCTTTTTTTCAATATTAAGTCGTTATAATTTTTCCATATACGGAAAAAGTAAAAAAAATAAAAAAAAATTGAAAATTCAAACCTTTTTAAAATTCAATGAATTAATGATTTTTACAATTAAAGATGACCGAGTAATAAAATAATTATTTTATATTTTAATAATAACACGGTAAATCGTTAGGTATTAAAATAACACCAAAATGGATTAAAATAACACTAATTTAGATTATTTTAATCCTTTTTGGTGTTATTTTAATACCTAACGATTTACCGTGAATATTGATACTGTAACTTTTTCAAAAATTATTTTCATCGTTTTAATAGAATTATTATTTTCTAGAATTTTTAACTAAAATTAAATTTTGATTTAATTGATATTCTTTAAATCGATTATTTTTAAAATTTTCTGAAAAAGTTCTTTGAGGATTTTCAAATACATTTATTTAGAATTCAATTTTAAATCCAATTTTGATTATTTGAAAATTCTTCAATTGAATATAAATTTAAAAATAAAAACTTGAAATAATTTCTAAAACTTCTATTAAACTTTTTCAAAATAATTAATTCTGTAAAATTAACGAGAAAGTTCATTTTAATAATTTAAAAATTTTATTAGTATAATTTTATGAATTGAAATACATTTGACTATTTAAAAACTATGAAAACTTCACATTTACAAAGAGTTTAATTTGACACTTTTTTAAAATTTTATTAAAAACTTTAAAAATAATTATCTAATTCTTTCCACGAATTTTAATAGATTTAAAAGAACAATTGCATTTTTCGAAGGACTCAATTAAAATTTATTTTATTATTAGTTGTTAAATTAATTGAATTTTTGCAACTAATTTCATTGTAAATTTTCTAAAATAATTGAATTTCTGAGAAGAATTTTGTTATTTATAAAAACAGTTAAATTCTCTCATAAAACTTTATTAAAATATTAATTTTCTAAATTCAATTGAATTATTTTTTGGATTTTTTTATTGAAATAAAAGATATTGAAAATAAATAATTTCTGAAAATAATTAAATCTTTTCAAGCATTTTAATTAAAATTTTTTAAATTGTTTCTTAGAATTTTAAAATTGTATTAAAAATTGATTTTTTGCGATACATTTTATTAGATAGGAAAATAAATTAATTCGTAAAAATATTTTTATTTTTTATAAAAATAAAAGAATTATTGAATGAATTATTCAACTGTTGAAGAATCTTAATAAATTTTGTTAAATAATAATTTTTTTAAACGTATGCAAATCTTTTTTAAATAATTGAATATTTGGGTAAAATATTTTTAAAATTTATTTTTAAATGATTGAAATCTTTAAGGAAATTTTAAAAATATATTTATTGCAAATCATAGAATAGAAAATTTTTTGTGAAAATAATTAAACTTTGCAATGAATTTTATTAAAATTTCTTAAAATAATTGAATTTTGTTAAAATTCCTTAAAATAATTGAATTCTATTAAAATTTCTTAAAATTTATTAGAATTTCTTAAAATAACTGAATTTTTTTAAAATTCCTTAAAATAGTTGATTTAAATAAAATTCCTTAAAATTGTTTAATTTTATTAAAATTCCTTTAAGTAATTGAATTTTTGCGAACAATTTTGCTATTTACAAAAATAATTGATATCTTGAAAATAATTTAATTTTGTAAAGAATTTTATTGAAATTCCTTCAAATAGTTGATTTTAGTAAAATTCCTTACAATTGTTTAATTTTATTAAAATTCCTTTAAGTAATTGAATTTTTGCGAACAATTTTGCTATTTTTAAAAATAATTGATATCTTGAAAATAATTTAATTTTGTAAAGAATTTTATTAAAATTCCATAAAATAGTTGATTCAAGTAAAATTCCTTAAAATTGTTTAATTTTAATAAAATTCCTTTAAGTAATTGAATTTTTGCGAACAATTTTGCTATTTACAAAAATAATTGATATCTTGAAAATAATTTAATTTTGTAAAGAATTTTATTGAAATTCCTTCAAATAGTTGATTTTAGTAAAATTCCTTACAATTGTTTAATTTTATTAAAATTCCTTTAAGTAATTGAATTTTTGCGAACAATTTTGCTATTTTTAAAAATAATTGATATCTTGAAAATAATTTAATTTTGTAAAGAATTTTATTAAAATTCCATAAAATAGTTGATTTAAGTAAAATTCCTTAAAATTGTTTAATTTTAATAAAATTCCTTTAAGTAATTGAATTTTTGCGAACAATTTTGCTATTTACAAAAATAATTGATATCTTGAAAATAATTTAATTTTGTAAAGAATTTTATTGAAATTCCTTCAAATAGTTGATTTTAGTAAAATTCCTTACAATTGTTTAATTTTATTAAAATTCCTTTAAGTAATTGAATTTTTGCGAACAATTTTGCTATTTACAAAAATAATTGATATCTTGAAAATAATTTAATTTTGTAAAGAATTTTATTAAAATTCCATAAAATAGTTGATTCAAGTAAAATTCCTTAAAATTGTTTAATTGTTTTATTGAAATTCCTTAAAATAATGGAATTTTGTTAAAATTTCTTAAAATAATTGAATTTTATTAAAATTCCTTTAAAATAATTAAATTTTATTAAAATTCCTTTAAAATATTTGAATTTTATTAAAATTCCTTTAAAATAATTGAATTTTATTAAAATTCCTTTAAAATAATTGAATTTTATTAAATTTCCTTTAAAATAATTGAATTTTATTAAAATTCCTTTAAAATAATTGAATTTTATTAAAATTCCCTAAAATAATTGAATTTTCCCGAACAATTTTGCTATTCACAAAAGTAATATATATCTTGAAAATAATTTTTGAGAATATTTAAATTTTTGCATAGAATTTTTCTTGAAATTCCGGAAAATAAGAAGAATTAAAAAATTTATTTATTATTAGGAAAAATTATTTCCAATCATATAACAGTTGAATTGACATTTCCGTTAATTTATTTGCCCGACATGCTTGAATGATATAAAAACATTTATGGCATTTTGTTGGTGGTTTACGCCAATTTCGTAGAGTTTAATAAACATTAATTAGATGAATTTCACACGAGTGAAAACAATAGGACACGAGTCTGCCTGCATGATTGTATATGTATACGCATGTAAAACACTTGGTGACGTATTTGCATTGTCTTTAAATGCTAAATTTACCTAAATCAATTTGCAACCTTGAGTGTGAGTTCAGAAAATGCTTAAAATTATCCTATCCTCATTTCTATTGCTAAATTTTTATTTTCGGAATTGACTGATGCAAAAGGAAATCATATTTTGACATCAAAACAGAGTTCTCTAAATTTAAGTTAAGTAAAAATTAAAATTAAAGGGAGTGAATTTATCATTCGGCCACTTAATTAATAGAAATGTTTACCGATTTTAATTAGTAGATGTTTACTGTTTTAAATTAAATAAATAAAATAAATTAAATTAAATAAATAAATTAATTAACTTAATTAATAGAAATGTTTACCGATTTTAATTAGTGGATGTTTACTATTTTAAATTAAATAAATTAAATAAATTAAATAAATTAAATAAATTAAATAAATTAAATAAATTAAATTAAATAAATTAAATAAATTAAGTAAATTAAATTAAATTTAAATTAATTCTTAAATGTTTAAGAAATTATTTTTTACTATTAATTGAAATAAAATTAGGTAAAATTTACTACTTACTGATTCTTCCCACCATCATCGCTGCTCGTTCCATTTGCTCTTCGAAATTTTGTTCTTCCACGCGATTTGATGTTTCAACTTGAAAATGTGTCTGCCTTATTGAAACACTTGTTATCATTTTTAAGAATGAATTTTTCTTATCAATTTTTAGCCTCTATTGAAATGAAGCAATTGGTTTTTAATTTAAAAATCTGTTTGTAGTTTGGAAATCAATTTAGATTTTAGTTTTATGTTTTAGAAAATAAGAGTAATTTTTCAGTCAAAACGCGTTTGAGATAAAATTTTTCGAAAGATGCGATCTCGTCGGTTCGGAGGCAAAACTTGCTCTGAATTTGATCATGGGATGCGAGATTCGGGGAGATTTTTTTTCCCCTTTTGATGCAGGCAAGAATGTACATTGCGAGGCAAGGAATTAAAATTAGATCCACCCTTTCGTTTCGCTCTAATTTATCCACCAATGGGAAGGCAGGACTTTTTTTTCAATCTGGGGCAGTGAAGGGGTTGAAATACCTGCCCTTCTTTAAGACGAAAATGTCCGTTGGCAAAATTTGTTTCTAAATTTACATAATATTGGGAAATATAATTTTTCTACTCGATTTTTTTCTGTCTCTTTATAGAAACATAATATTATTTGTGCGTGTTAATAATTTTTGACTGTAAAGAAAAAAAAAGATTTTGAGAAATATTTTTAAAAATTATTTTTATTTGAAATAATGACTAGAAGTTTTTTTTTTCTTTCTGTCAAAAATTCAATGTCAAGGAATCTGTGAAACTCTTATCACTAGAATCATATGGTTAAATAAAATTTGTAAACAGAATAGAGTTTTTAATTTGAATTAATAATGAGGCACTATTGTATTTATAAAAATGTCTACGTGACTTTCTTATTTTATAAAATATAAGTTATGCTAATAAAAATCGAAATTCATAGATAACAGTGAGGAACATTTCCGAGGAGACTGTCTCTGTAACAGATGATTTAATATTAAGAGATTGCAACATACAGTGTTCAATTCTGTTTATACTGATTTTAAATATATGATAGAATTGTTTGAAAGTATTTTTTCCAAAAAAAATTAAATTTCTTTTTAATGATTGAAGATTGAAACGACCAGGGTTGCCACGCAACCTGGTAACCTGGAAAACCTGGAAATGTCAGGGAATTTTATAAAACATGAAAAAACCTTGCGAAAAGTCAGGGAATTTTGATTGAAAACCTGGAAAACTGTTCTTTTCTAATTGTATTTATTCTTGAAATCTAATTTTACTTAAATATTTCAAAATTAATTCAATTTTAAACTAATTGTATTTACAATTTTCATAAGTAGGTAAACTTGAAAAAAATTTTATTTCAAAATTTGTAAAATTTCAATTTTAAATTAATTTAATTAAAAAATTGAAAAACCTTAATAACTAAAATTCTTCTAAAGTTATTTAATTTTTTAAATGTATATATTTAATTCATTTTTAAAAATAACGGATTTATACAAGAATCTTATTTAAAAATACTAAAACAAATTTAATTTTGAAGCAAATACATATTATTGGAGAAGTTTAATTATATTTTTAAAAGAAGTAAAATTCTTCTCAGAAATTCAATTATTTTTTTCAACTTTTATTATTTATTCTTTAAAGAATTAAATTATTTAAAAAATTTTTTAATGAAATTCTTTTATAACAATTCAATTTTTTTCAAAATAATTTTAATAAAAATTTTCGTAGAAATTTAATTGATTTCAAAAATTTTTCAAAATTCAATTATTTTCAATGTTTACTACTTTGAAAAAATTTTACAAAATAATTCAATTATTTAAACAAAAAGTATGATAAATTATGTTTGAAAATTTACAAATATTCTTGTTAACATTTAAAATTGTCTTTATAAATAATTAAATTTTTCTCCGAAATTCAATTATTTTCAAAAAATTTAATAATATTCTTGTCCGAATTTCAATTATTTCAAGATTTTCATCGAATTTCTCGAAAAATGAAATTATTGTTAAAGTTTTTTTTTTAAAATTTGTCTCTTGACAATAAATAATAATAATAATGATAAACATAATAATTAAATGTTGATAAAATTTCTTATAAAAATTCAAATTTTAAGAAACATTCAATTATTTAATAAATTGTTTATTTTTATAGTTAATGAATTGATTTCTTGGGGAATTTTCAAATAAATATTGAATTAAAAATACATTTCAGGAAAAATTTTTGATTATAATTGAATATCATATATTCAAAAATATTTATTTATTTGAAAACTCTTGCGAGTATTCATTTATTTAACTCTAAAAATAAACATTTTATCAGATAATTGAACGTTTTTTAAAATTGAATTGTCATGAAGAATTTTATAAACAAATTTTTAAGTAATAATTGAATTCCGTAAAACATTTTTAATAAATTTTTTTAAATATTTGCATTTTTTGAGAAATTTGATGAACATTTTGTATGTAAAAAATCATTGAAATTCTGACAAGAATTTTATTCAAAATTTTGGAAAATAATTGAAGTTTGTAGAAAAATTTTATTATTTATAAATAGATTATTTAAATTTTTACGGGAATTTTTGACGAAGAATTACGTTACTATTAAAAATAATTGAATTTTTGTGTTTTTCAATAATTTTTTAATGAATAATTAATGTGGGTTAAAAAAACCTGGAAAAATTCCGTTTTTTAACCTGGAAAACCTGGAAAAGTCAGGGAATTTGAAAAGGGTAAAAACGTGGCAACCTTGAACGAGAAATAAAAAGACAGGAAATTTTCTATATTTTTTGGTTTATTTTTATAAAATAGAAATTTTTTTTTTCTTATTGCACGCGGGTATTTCTTGCATAGATCGCATGACTGGACTGTCACTCTTTGCGTCATTAGAAAACGATAAGCTGACTCCTTCATTATTTGCAAGGCAATTACATATCCGTAGCGCATGGAGTCAAATTGCAAGGTCTTTTACGTATACAACTAGATAATTCCGTGCCCTACATATTCACCTCCTCCTCCTCCTTTTGGATATATAGTTTTTCAATATTTATTTAACATTAATATTTTTAAATATATACAAAAAGAAAAAAAAATCATTCGATATTTCAAAATTTTACCGCGCGCAGACCTTTATAATATATCATCGCAGTGATAAGAAAATGTATGTCGAGACATATGTATATTATACATTATTAGAATGCTTTTGTTGTAATTATGTAATTAATAGTAGTTACATTTGTAATAATTGAATTATAATTATCTTCGTATCAATTCTGTTGCGGTTTTTTTTTAAATTCAATACAAAAATCTATGTAGGGGAAAATATTACAATAATGACAATAATGGCAAATGTTATAACGTTTATCTGAATCATATTTTGACGTGATGACATGATGAAAAAAAGGTGATAAAATTTATTGAATTATTGCATCACAGAGGCCGGAAGTGATCTGCGTAATATACTTCTAAGTCAGAATGATAATTCAATCGATAATTCGGCCGAATAGTGTGCAATATTGTGTAAATATTTATCCGCATTTTTCGTTTTTTCCACCCAAACAAATGCGATTTAAAACATTTTAATTTTTTCCCTTCATTTGAACATTCAAAACTTTAGGATCTTTATAGGATTTTTACATTCTCATGAAAAATGAGAAAGTCTTGTTTTTACTATATAATTGATTTTCGCGTTAATTAATATAAAGAAGTATTTTTTTGGAAAAGAAGAAAAGAAGTTTTTTTTTTATAAATTTGATATAGTTTTTTTTCTCTCTAGAAAAATTGCCTTAGGAGAAAAAAAAAAATTTTATGGGAGAACATGAGCACACCATTTTATTTGTCGCGCCACGGTAAATCGTTAGGTATTAAAATAACACCAAAATGGATTAAAATAACACTAAATTGGATTATTTTAATCCTTTTTGGTGTTATTTTAATACCTAACGATTTACCGTGGCTCGTTTCGCGTGTATATGAGAAAAGTATATTGAAAAAGAGCATATTAACCATATTAAAATGAACAAGAGCTCGTAAATATTCACAAGTCACTAATGATTCTTCTATAGTGCGAATACATTTTCTTCGTCTGACGTGCAGATAATTTTTCATCTTATCTTAAACGTTGTGATAAGATGAAGTATATTTTTACTTGTAACCGGTTGCTAAGTGGCCGCGCAACTATATATTGCGACTACTGCCAACATTTATATTGTTAAATATTGTCGTTAAAGCTTAACCTGCTTTCCACTGTGTGTACTTTAACTTAATAATTGTTATTAATTATTAATTATTAATTTTCATAAGAGAAAAGAGTAATAAATATAGTCATTATATAGATAGTTGCAGAAATTAGTCAATTTTGGGGGGGAAATCGCGGTATTTCTTTATATTTTCATAAAAATATTTATGCTTGTTAATATATTTATGTAAATATATTTTTTGTTAACATATTTGTAAAATATATTTATATAAATATCTTTTTTGTTAACATATTCGTAAAATATATTTATATTTGCAAATATATTTACATAAATATATTTTTTTGTAAATATATTTATATAAATATATTTTTTTTAACATATTCGTAAAATATATTTATATTTGTAAATATATTTATATAAATATATTTTTTTAACATATTTGTAAAATATATTTAGTGTCATATTTCTGTTGAAAGTATATAGTGGATTAAAAGGAGAATTTAGATTTTTGAAAATTGTCAGTGATTAGAAAAGCCTTTTGAACAAAAAAATTTTGATTCGACTAAGAGACACTTTTCTACTTCGTTCGTTTAGTATTGAAAAGAAAATGATGAGCACTTTTTCGACGATGTTAAACAGATCATAATTATGTGCATGTTTTGTACTTTCAGAGCAAAAAAAAAAATCGATGTCAACAGATTTAATGATTATTCAAAACGCTTTACAATTCAAATGGACAATGATATTCTTCAACGTGTATATGAATTTTATAATCAGTATACATAACGAGATGTATTCTTTTCATTTATGCTTTTTTCGAGAAATGAATTTTTAATTACTATACATATAAATTATTTAGAACTTGGAAAACAGAACAGAATAAAACTGTGTTTTGAAAATTAAACACTAAAAGACTGAGATTTTACGGTTGCAGATTTAAAATTAGAGAGTTGTAAATTTAGCAAATTGTAATTGAAGATGTGGCTTAAAGTTTTGAACGTTAAAATGAATTTTAATGTAAAATGAAGAAAATTTTTTTCATCCTTAAATGTTTTTGAAAATTGTGATCCAAGAAAAGAAAAATAATTGAATTTGAACAATATTTAGTTTGGAATTAATTTGTTTTAATCTAAAAAATAATTTTTTTGCAAAGAAATACAAAGTAGAAGAAGTAAAAAAATATTGTCGTTTATTTAAAGGTTCGAAACTTTAGGAACATTTGAAGAATAATAATGGTTTTTAAGAGTGAATGAGGCGCGCGATCGTTTGATAATTGCGCAATGATGCTGCATAATGCATATGCGTGTTGGCGTGAAAGGCTGGACCAGAGTTGAGATATTCTGAGAGTAGGGTTACTGTTGTCGTGATTGGACAGATGTGGAAAACCAATGGCACGAAAGAGCATTCTCTTGCGCCACGTCCCTCGATTCGATTTTTTATTCAACTTGAAATAGTTTTGAGAAGTTTTTTTTTATTTAAATTGTGAGGTTTTATTCCAGGTTTATTAATGATATTGACTCACTGATATCTGAAAAAAATTGTAGTTATATCTTTTTGATTGGAGAATAAATAATTCTTTGCTTATGTATTATATATGCTGTAGAATCATCGTGGTTTGAAATTTTTCACAATCGAATCTGTTTTCCTGGAACGAATTATTTAAGTGTTTATTAAATTGTAATACGTTTCAGTTAAAATATACCGAAAACTGATTGTTATTTTTATTTCGTCGTATTTTGGGTAATATTTTGTTTAGGTTATTTCATTGAGAAATAATAATATAATAGAAAATAATATAGGACATAATAGAAATAAATTTATCCTATATATTCGGTGTTGAAACAACACTTCCGAGCTAAAATTTGTTGCAGATACTTTTAACACTGATTTTAGATTGAAACAACACCCATTTTTCTCATAAGGCTGAAGTCCGCAACGTTTTAAAAAACGAAAAATCAAAAAGTTTTTGTCGAATAAAATTTATCTCTTATTTTTATGTGCCTTAATTTTTAAGAAAGCAGTTGTTACTAAGGATTCAATCATCATGTAACATTATTTACAATCAAAAATAAAAGCAACGTTCCATTATTTTTTTGTTTTCGTTTTTAAAAACGTTGTGAACTTCAGCCTCATTTTTTCTCTTAAAAATATTTATAAATACATCAGGGCTCGAACTAGGTCCGTAAATCCCGTAAAAGTCCGTAACTTTGCTTGAAGTATACGTAAAAGTCCGTTTTTTTTAAAAAAAGGTCCGTAAAGTCCGTAATTCGGTTGAAAAAGATCCGTAAAGTACGTAAATTCTACGATATAATTTAGATAATTTTAGAGAAATCACAAATGATTGAAGGAATTCAATTATTTTCAAAAGTAATAAAATTCTTCGCAAAAATTCAATTATGTTCAAAATTTTTTGAAATTTCTCGTCAAAATTTCAAGTGTCTTTAGAAATAATTAAATTCTTATTAAAAATATCAATTATTTTCAAAAATTTTAATAAAATACTTGGAAAAATTCCAATTATTTTCGAAATTTTTCCTTAATTCAATGATTTTTAATAGGTTTCTATACTATTCTAATAAAATTTTCCAAAAGAATTCAATTATTTACAAATTTTTTTTATAAATTTCTTCGCAATATTCAATTATTTTCATAAATAATAAAATTTTTACAGGTATTTATTTTTTTGGCAAATAATAAAATGCTTATTAGGAATTCAATTATTTTGATGAATAAACAAGCTAATTGCAGAATTTCAATTATTTTTAATATAATTTTAATCGAATTCCTCGAAAAATGTAATTATTCATAAAAAATTTTATTAAAATTTATCAAAGAAATTTATTTATTTTAATAACCTTTGCTACAATTTATTTATTAGAATATAAATATTATTTTTAATAAATTTTTGATTAAATTTCAATAAAGAATAAAATTATTGCATTCAAAATTTTTAATGCAATTCTTTGCGTAAATTATCAATTATCTTTATAAATAACAAAATTCTTCTCTAAAATTGAATTATTTTCAAAAAATTTAATAAATTTCTTTGCAAAATTTCAATTATTTTCAAAAGTTGTCCCTAATTTAATTACTTTTAATATCTATTTTAATAAAATTTTGCAAAAGAATTCAAATTTTTTGAAAATTGGTTAATACAATTCTTTAAAAGAATTCAATTTTAAGAAACATATGTAATTATTCAATAAATTGTTTTTTATTGTATTTAAATAATGAAATTCTCGCAGAATTTTCTCATGAAAATTGATTTAAAAATGGATTTGAGTTAAAATTTTAGATTATAATTGAATATTAAAAGTATTAGAGCGTAAAATTGTAGAAATAATTAAATTTTGAAAAGGTTTCAGATTCAAATCTTTGAAAATTTAAATTTTTTATATTTTTAATTAAGTAACAATTCTGTGGAATTAATTTTTTTGAGAAATTTTAATTGGGAATTTTTTTTATATTATTTGAAGTTTTTATTTTTTAATACATATTTAATTGAAGAATTTACAAATAATGGAAAAATCGAATATTGTAAAGAAATAGATTTGAAAATTGTCAAAGAACTTTTTCGAAAATTATTAAAAATAATCAATTTTAAGAAGAATTTCAGTTAAAAATTCTTGAAAATAATAATTGAATTGATTTCGAATCATTGTGCCAAGAAATTTATTAAATTTTTTGAAAATAATTCAATTTTAGAGAAGAATTTTATTATTTTTAAAGATAATTGATAATTTACGCAAAGAATTGCATTAAAAATTTTGAATGCAATAATTTTATTCTTTAAAGAAATTTAATCAAAAATTTATTTAAAAAAAATATTTAAATTCTAATAAATAAATTGTAGCAAAAGTTATTAAAATAATTAAATTTCTTTGATAAATTTTAATAAAATTTTTTAAGAATAATTACATTTTTCGAGAAATTCGATTTTATCACTCTATCTTTAATTATTATAAAACATGAAGACTCGGAGTTATCGTTATCTTCATGTTTTTTTTAGTTATGAAAAAATCTAATTTATAGTTTTAATTAAAATGTTCTCTTATATATTTTTGTCAGTAATTGGTCCATAAATGGTCCGTAATTTTTCATTTTTGGTCCGTAAAGTCCGTATTTTTAAATACTTTCACTGGTTCGAGCCCTGATACATTTAAAAAGTGACTTTTGTTTCGCATTTAATGAAAACTTTTCGGACTATAGAAATATTTCTGATTTTGATAAACATTGCAAGGTGCAACACCTGCTTGTGCGGTCGGATATCTTTAAAGTAATAAAATGGTCAAATAAACTATTATATCATGGAAAGATTTTGTATATTTAAAGATGAGATTTATCGTATGTTTGTTATTTACCCGAGACTCGAGGTGTTACGTCGCAAAGTGTTCCTGTCTATATACGAAAGATTTTGAAGAAGAATAAGATTTGAAATTTGGGGTTTTTTCAATTCCTTATGGCATTTTTTTTTTAATTTTTAGAATGTTTAAAGGTTGAACAGGAAGTGTATAGACTATTCACCCCGAAGCCCTTTAAGGACACGTTCTTCCTTGATGTCCATCAGTTGCTAGGAGTAAGGATGGGGGTCACTTAGGGGATGGTCCTCCAGTTCAGAGGTCATATACCTGCACGTTCCTCGAGGAATATTTCGTGCTAACCCCTATATATCAAGGGTGGCTAGAGATTTTTCCTGGACCGGTTTTGAATAAGAGCAAATCTGACAGGGTAGTTTTTAGAAAGGATGATGAGAAATTAGAATTAGATCTAATTTTCTTTAGGCGTCCGATTTCATGCTCGAAAAGATATTAGATATATGTTCAAGTTTCAGAGAACTGCGAAAGGTTTTTTTGATTTCTGAAACTTGGTTTGTTTAATGATTGATTTTTTTCGTAAGATAAGTGAAACGTTGTTTCTAGTTGAAAAATCTGGATGAAATGAAGAAAGAATCCCTATAACCTAATAAGCTAACGGAATTTAAAATGTCAAAACTGTTCGAGAATCCTTTTTATTACTTCTAATTACCAATTGCCCATTTTTGCATATTGTGAAGTTTCTCCACAAAAGTCATTTTCGTTTTTGTTTTGATATACATATACAGTTTGAAAACGTGAAAAACCTGCTAATCTCGTGGGCCTCTATGGCAGGGAGAACAAAGCTCTTAAATTTTAGGCCTTTAAAGTTCAGAAAGGGTCATATCGGGTGAGCCGATGGTCACCGAGGGTCGTACAGGTACATAACCCTTTCAGGGTTCTTTTAAATACCCCTACTATGAATAGCTTCCTGGACTCGAGTTTAGATATGTGTACACACATTATTTAAGCAATGTGTATGTATATATGCTTATATCAAGACTGAATTTCTCAGAAAGATTGTTAGCCGCATAAGAGGGATAAGGTTCTTTAATAGTTCTTATGGTCATATATACTGAATGGCCGTTGGATATATATTTTTCTCGCTCTTTGAATAAAGAAGGCGATGATCTATTGCACCAAAGGTGTTTACGTTTCGTTTCATTATTCACAACCTGGTCCGAGGTCCAAAGGGGTTGATGAATCGCTCTAATTTTTATTTTATTCCTATTCTGTTCTTTTTTTCACTTGTTTTGGTGCTACAGTCTAAATTTTATTCGGCAAATATATCCGCATGTTATGCTTTAAATAAAAATTCTAAACTCTGTTTTAAAACATCCAAGTACTCTATACAAAGATAACAGTTTCGTACAGTTTCCGCACTGATTCAAATTTTTAGAGTATACTAAATTCAAAATTAATCAGACATTGCTTTGAAATTACCGCAAGTATAGTTATCATAATACCCTCCTGTGTGTGATCAATTTTTAGTGTATATATGTTTGTCAAAAGAATCAGTTTGTGACACTTTGACCCAAAAATGGTCGGAATATTTTTGTTCCTTTTTCCGGAAATGTTTGTTCTTTTTTGTATATAATGTAACGAAAACGAAGAACCAGTCCTACAATCCGTTAGCGCTGTTTTGATGTGTATATATATATTAATGTAACGGACTTTGAGTCGAAATTGTTAAGTAATGAAAAATCGGAGAAGCTCGGGATTGGTCGCGAGGAGAAATTTGGGACGTGTCCAAAAGTGGTCTTGAAGTTCTTAAAAAGAATCGAACTGGTCACTATAAAGAATCGAGAGTGGGGTAAAAATATCCGTTGCTCTATTTAACAAAATGGAGCACATATAAGATTGTCTGTCAAGTCAGCCCAGGTGTAAATATACAACCATGCGTGTAAATTTCTGATTTGCGTTGTGTAATTTAGTCTCTTGACACATATACACATTAGGCGCACTAACGTACAAGTCTTTAAATATAATACCTTTACTGCTTCTTACCCATATCAGTTATATGTGTGTTTTGTTGTCACTTTTACGCACTTGGAGACATTTAAAATGCGCACATGTACACTTAAATGCAAATATAAACTTATAGACACATACACTTAGAAGCACATGTACACTTAAATGCAAATATAAACTTATAGGTACATACACTTAGAAGCACATGTACACTTAAATGCAAATATAAACTTATAGGTACATACACTTAGAAGCACATGTACACTTAAATGCAAATATAAACTTATAGACACATACACTTAGAAGCACATGTACACTTGTAATCGCATACAGACTTATAAGCACATGTACACTTACAAGCTAATACAGACTTCTAAGCACATGTACACTTATAAGAACATATAGACTTCTAAGCACATTTTCCTTTTATAAACACACATACACTTGAATGCACACGTACACTTATCCACATAAGCTCGCACAATACACATATATAAGCAGAAAAATATTAAATAATTTCTTATATGTGAAGAGGCAGAGATGTATATATAGTTCACATGTATACAGTGTCGTGGGGCGAAGAGGGGGGAGTACGTATCAAAATGGGTTCAATAAGGCACACCTGTAGTTAACGGATTTTTTCGACCTGATTGAAGTAGGTCCGTTCCGCACTACAATGAGTATATACCGGACAGTGTCCAGGTAAATTTTGGTAACGGAGACTGCAGAGAAGAGAAAAAAAATGCCTCAGGTAGAGATCGTCGTCCATGGGAATCTTCGTAGTGACCATTTGGAAATTAGAATATTAGCCCTTTTTACTTAGAGGTATGTGAGCCCATATGTGCGCGTCTGTTGGACACTGTCCTCTCTCTCTCTCTCTCTCTCTCTCTCTCTCTTAGTACCGCAGTGAACAATTTTGATCCAATTGTTCCGAAAAAAGGTTCGAATGCGCATTTAATATTTTGGGTCGAGTGATGGGAATATGTCCATATAAATATAGGACCATTGCTATCATCGTGGGATAATTGTCATGATGGGAATTTTCTCTCGCATCTCTTATATAATGTAATTTTAGGCAGTTTCTCAAGATGCATCTGCAGGACCACTTTTAATTCTCTCTCAGTCTTTCTTTCTTTCTTTCTTTTACTTTTATTTGTCTTTTTAATTTATATTTTTGTCCTTTGCCAACAAGATTAAACAATCATTAAACTTCAGGGCTCGTATTGTGCGACTTTTTACGTCGATGAAGTTCGCAACGTTTATGATCAACGATTGAAAGAAAAAAAAATATTTTCCTACCAAACACAATAAAAATTATTGTTCACAAATATTTTTTTTGTAAATCATTATTAAAAAAATAAAACGTATTATTTTCTGTACAAAAATTTACCCAAAATTGCATAAAAAAAAAAAAAATTTTCATCAGAAATCGTTGACTATAAACGTTGTAAACTTCACCAAAGTGACTTTTTCGACTTTTTTCGACTTTCCTAAGGAAATTTGACTTTTTCGACTTTTTTGTGAAAAGATGCGACTAGTCGACTTTTTCGAGCTTTTTTTAGTAAAATGCGACTGAAATTTTTTTAATTTGCAGAAAATTAAAGTTAAAGGAAAAAGTTTTAGTAAAAAAAAAGTTCTGTTAAATTTATTTACAGATTTCTTTCAAACTTTTCAAAAAAAAACATCAAAAACTTCTTTTTTAAATAAATATTTAATTATTATTTTTCCATAAGAATTAAAATTCTTCAAAAGATTCAAATTCAAACCTTTTTGAAATTAAATTACTTATAAAAAATTGTTATAAAACACGAAGAAATCGATCACTCCGAGTCTTCAACTCGGAGCAATCGATGTCTTCATATTTTATAATAATTAAAGGTGTTCGAGTGATAAAATCATTATTTTATATTATAATATTTTAGAAAAAAAAGAATTTGAAAATAATTGAAATTTTGCGGAGAAATTTATTACTTTTGAAAATAATTGAATTTTCATGATGAATTTTATTGTTCATAAAATTTTGACGAGGAATTTAAAAAAAATTTTAATGTAATTGAATTTTTGCAAAGAATTTCATTATTCTTGAAAATAAATAAACTTCAGAGAAGAATTGTATTATTTATAAAGATAATTGAATTTTTCACCAGATTTTTTTTTTAAATGTTTAAAAGTAATTGAATTTTGAAGTAGAATTTTGATATTTATAAAGAAATTTGAAATTTTGATAATTTAAAAAAAAGATTTGAAAATAATTAAAATTTTACGGAGAATTTTATTACTTTTGAAAATACTTAAATTTCTGCAAAGAATTTTACTGTTCATAAAATTTTGACAAGAAATTAAAAAAAAAATTTTTGAATGTAATTGAATTTTTGCAAAGAATTTCATTTTTTTTAAATAATTGAACTTCAGAGAAGAATTGTATTTATTTATAAAGGTAATTGAATTTTTGACCAGATTTTTATTTAAAATGTTTAAAAGTAATTGAATTTTGAAGAAGAATTTTGATATTTATAAAGATAATTGAATTTTGAACAGATTTTTTTTTAAATGTTTAAAAGTAATTGAATTTTGATATTTACAAAGATAATTGAAATTTTGATAATTAAAAAAAAATTTGAAAATAATTGAAACTTTGCAAAAGAATTTTATCAAGACTTTTAAAAATAATTGAATTTCCATGATAAATTTTATTATTTATGAAGATAATGATAATTTTGACAAGAAATTTAAAAAAATTTTTGAAAATAATTGGATTTTTGCGAAAAATTTCAATTTTTTTAAATAATTAAACTTCAGAGAAGAATTGTATTTATTTATAAAAGTAATTGAATTTTTGACCAGATTTTTATTTAAAATGTTTAAAAGTAATTAAATTTTGAAGAAAAATTTTGATATTTTTTAAAGATAATTAAATTTTTGAACAGATTTTTTTTTAAATGTTTAAAAGTAATTGAATTTCGATGAAGAATTTTCATATTTATAAAGATAATTGAAATTTTGATAATTTAAAAAAAATTTGAAAATAATTGAAATTTGGCGGAGAATTTTATTACTTTTGAAAAAAATTGAATAACAGAGAAGAATTTTATTATATATAAAGATAATTGAATTTTTGAACAGTTTTTTTGAAAATGTTTAAAAGTAATTGAATTTCGATATTTATAAAGATAATTTAAATTATGACAGGCATTTTATTAAATTTTTTTTAAATAGTTGAATTTTGGAAAAGAATTTTATTATTTATAAAAATAATTGAAATTTTGAATAGATTTTCTTAAAAAAATGTGAAAAATACCTCATTAAAATTTTTCCATGCATTTTATTTAATTTCATTAAATATTATTCCAGATTGTTTAATGTTAAAGTTGGTGTTGGCGAGAAATGTGATTTTTTTACAATTTTGACAATTTCGTGTTTTCTTTTTGGCTTTTTTTTCCTAAAAATTCCTTCGACTTTTTTGGAAATTTTATGCGACTTTTCGTGACTTTTGTTGTGAATTTATGCGACTAAAGCGACTGTTTTTGAGTCTCAAAGACGATCCGAGCCCTGTTAAACAAAAAATTAATTTGCTGATAACTGTTTTTGTTTTACCTGCATTTTGTATAATTTAATTTAAAGAAGGAATAAATTTTTAACGTTTAGAATCTTACTACCAATTTTTGTAGTTTTATTAAGAAAACTAGGTGTAAAATAGAGTTTTTAGTTTTAGCTTACACAGAAAAAAAGGTGGTATAAATTTTGTTGCGGGTAATTTTAACCAATGCTAAGTCACATAGACAGTGGCGCCCTCACCTAGGTGAAATTTTGTTGCAGCGAATTTTTACCCCAAAATCAGGTTAAAATTTAAACTTTTTTTTTCTTGTGTAAAGAATATACGATCTTGAGAGAATTTCTAGAGACAATTGTTTACCTATTATGTTATTAGAGAATCTTGAACTATTTTTGAGTCTGGCGATGTATTTAAAATTTTGAAAATGTTGGGAATGTTGATAATGATTATAATTTGATATATAGATTTTACAATGACATTGATGGCGATAATGACAATGGCACTGGAAATGGAGGTTGGTGTATATAATGTTAAAGATTAGAAAGACAATTGATTAAGTGTTCAAACACTCTTATCAAATTATATCTAATGGAATCAGTGATTCAATTTTCGTCGTTACTCCGTTTCAATAAAAAAAAACCTGCACGATGGAAATCATATTCTTTCCACTTGCATAATATTTATATAGAAATTATATCGAAAAAATTTCTATTGTTCTCTATTCTACATCCTCTGTTAGGGATGGTACAATAATGACTTTAAACAGCTTTAAAGTAAACATAAGTTTTCAATCGCATTTTCTTTTTGAGATCACTGTTTTTATAAAAATGTCACAATGATCCCCAAGTCGATCAAAATTATCAAAATATTCAAAGCAAATGATGATTTCATATGATCCCCAAGTTTTGAACGTTCAAATGAATGAAATACTTTTTTATTGAAAATATTTTAATAAATAACAAATCATGAAAAAAATTTAAAAACTAAAATTGTACTCTCACAAACTCAGTAATTAATTTTTTGGATAGTGAAGCAAAATAACTGCAATAAAAATTTAATTTTTGGAAGAAATAAATAAATTTCGTTCATTTGAACGTTCAGAACTTTAGGATCCTGATTTCATCTGCACTTTTTGAGATCAATTCGTTGCAATTTGATACTTTTTAGGTATAACTACTGTGATGCAAACGTTTTTAGATTGTTTTCTTTACGTTTGCTTTCAGCTCTCGAGGAAGAGAATTTAAAAAATGGAAAACCAAAACCAAATAGTGCTTTGAAAAAAATGTAATAATAAAAAATGTAAATTACGTAATAATTAAAAAAGTGACAATATTATGTATAACAATCGAAAGTTCGATGAAAGATAACATAGTACATATATAGTTGGAGCGCGGTCTGTAAATCTGTGAACATTTTATTAATGAAAATTAAAGCCGAGGTCTTTTGCCTTGGATACTTTTTCACTGAGCAGAGTTTACTGATAAATTGTGATTAGCATAAATTTACAGACAAAACTGTACAGTGTGCTGCCCTGCGACTGACTATCTGCGTGTTAACCACCTCATTTGCATATGCTTGATCCCTGGGCGCTATTATATGATGTGGGCATCTGCATTTCACTCCAAATTAGAATATTCTAAAATCCTATTTTTCACTATATATATGTTTTTCAAGAATCGTTGAGCTTGTTTCATTTGCATCACTATGATCTGCTTGCAATTAAAAAAACAAATCTCCAAATTTTCCAATCATGTTTAAGTATATATATATTTAAAAAACTGTCAAATTATTTAGTTGAAAATAAATTTTGAATTTTGTGTGTGTTTTTTTTTGTCTATAAATCTTGTATTTTTGAAAATCGTTGTTCGATTTTGGAAAAGTTGAACGACCCATACGAATAAGATTTGAATTGCAAAATAGATTCCTTTTTTTTTGTCGTCAAGAGAATAGGTTTAGTTAATTAGGAGTGTCTAATGGATAAATAAAGAATGAAGATGCGGTTTTCGATCTTTCCTGTTGACGATCGTTTTCATTTGCAGAGGCCGCAGCCTCATGACCCATAGGATCAATGAAATGATCGTCACGGAATGATTGATCCATATTCATGGTTATTCAATGAGGCGTGTATATATAGAGAGAGGAAATATAAGGAGCTGAACAAACTTCTTATTTGTGGCTGAAAGTTAATGCTTATATATGTTTGCGTGAATGTAACCGTGATATGTTACGATGTGCGCACCAAATAGGGTCATAGGCCACTGCAAACAATTCTTTATGTGGGAAAGGCCGATTTAAGTTTGTATCACAAATGACTGCTTGCAGTGTGTGTTACAGAATTAAGAAGATACACAAAATTGACGTGATGACTGTACAGATATAAATATAATTTTCTTGATTGTCTGCGAATTATTTTTTTTTATTCAGAGAAAAACATTTTCTTTTCTTCGACTTTTTATTTATTACTTTTACTATGTGCAAATGATCTCTCTCTCTTTCTCTCTCTTTTATTCTTCTCTGTTTCTAATCTCTCTTCATCTCATCTAATTAAAAATATTATATAGAATCAAAAATTTTAAAATTAAATTTAAATTTTCAACTAAATTTGAATTTTCAATTAAATTTAAATTTTCAATTAAATTTAAATTTCAATTTTCAATTAAATTTAAATTTCAATTTTCAATTAAATTTAAATTTCAATTTCGATTTTCAATTAAATTTAGCGGATTTCAACCTCACGGTTTTTGGAAGTCAATATTCAACTTGAAAAATCGCGTGAGGTTGAAATTAATAATTTCTTGTTGAAAAATGTAATTAAAAAAATTTTTTTTCTTAAATTCATCAAGAGCATTAAATTATTTTTAAAAAATTGATAAAATTCTTAATAAGAATTTAATTTAACTGAAATTATGATTATTAGAATTTAATAATTAATCAGGGCTCGGATTATGCGACTTTTTCGACTTTTTTCGACTTTTCTAAAGAAATATGACTTTTTTCGACTTTCTTGTGAAAAGATGCAACAATAGACTTTTTCCAGATTTTTTTTAGTAAAATGCGACTGAAATTTTTAAAATTTTCAGAAAATTAAAGTTAAAGAAAAAAGTTTTAGTCAAAAAAATGTTCTGTTAAGTTTATTTACAGATTTCTTTCAAATTTTTCAAAAAACATCAATAACATCTTTTTTAAATAAATATTTAATTACTATTTTTCCATAAGAATTAAAATTTTTCGAAAGATTCAAATTCAAACCTTTTTGAAATTAAACTACTTATAAAAAATTGATATAAAACATGAAGAAATCGATCACACCGAGTCTTCGACTCATAGCAATCGATGTCTTCATATTTTATAATAATTAAAGATGACCGAGTGATAAAATCATTATTTTATATTATAAGATTTTTTGAAAAAAAGAATTTGAAAATAATTGAATATCTAGGATCAATTTTTTTATTTATAAAGATAATTAAAATTTTGATAATAATTTTATTAAAATTCTTTCCAAACAATTGAATTTCTGCGAAGAATTTTCTTACTTTTGAAAATAAATGATTTTCGAGAATGAATTTTATTATTTATAAAGATAATTACAAATGTAGAGAAAAAAATAAATAATTGAAATTATGACAAGAATTTTATTAAAATTCTTTGAAAATAATTAAATTTCAGAGAAGAATTTTATTATTTATAAAGATAATTGAATTTTTGATCATATTTTTTTTAAATGTTTAAAAGTAATTAAATTTTGAAGAAGAATTTTGATATTTATAAAGTTAATTGAATTTTAAAACAGATTTTTTAAAAAAATGTTAAAAAGTAATTGAATTTTGATGAAGAATTTTGATATTTATAAAGATAATTGAATTTTTGAACAGATTTTTTTAAAAATGTTAAAAAATAATTGAATTTTGAAAAAGAATTTTGATATTTATAAAGATAATTGAATTTTGAAGAAGAATTTTAAAATTTATAAGGATAATTGAATTTTTGAACAGATTTTTTTTAAAATGTTTAAAAGTAATTGAATTTTGAAGAAGAATTTTAAAATTTATAAAGATAATTGAATTTTTGAACAGATTTTTTTAAAAATGTTTAAAAGTAATTGAATTTTGAAGAAGAATTTTGATATTTATAAAGATAATTGGATTTTTGAACAGATTTTTTTAAAATGTTAAAAAATAATTGAATTTTGATGAAGAATTTTGATATTTATAAAGATAATTGAATCTTTGAACATATATTTTTGTAAATGTTTAAAAGTAATTGAATTTTGAAAAAGAATTTTGATATTTATAAAGATAATTGAATCTTTGAACATATATTTTTGTAAATGTTTAAAAGTAATTGAATTTTGAAGAAGAGTTTTGATATTTATAAAGATAATTGAAATTTTGAGAATTTAAAAAAAAAATTGAAAATAATTGAAATTCTGCGGAGAATTTTATTAGTTTTGAAAATAATTGAATTTCCATGTTGGATTTTATTATTTATAAAAATAATTGAAATTTTGAACAGATTTTAAAAAAAAATGTTAAAAATACCTGATTAAATTTTTGCCATACATTTTATTAAATTTTATTAAATATTATTCTAGATTTCCCTAAAATTTCATTCGACTTTTTTCCGACTTTTTCGGAAATTTTATGCGACTTTTCGTGACTTTTGTTGTGAATTTATGCGACTAAAGCGAATTTTTTTGTCTTAAAGACGATCCGAGCCCTAATTATTCTCAATGCATTTTTCATTAAATTTCTGTGAATGAACTTAATGTTTTCAAAAATTTTAATGAATTCGTCTCAATTCTATACATTATTTTTTAAAACATTTTAATAAAATTCTTTGTAGAAATTTAATGAATTTCAAGAATTTAACGGAATTAATTTATTTTTAACGTCCATTTCAATACAATTTTCCAAAAGAATTCAATTATTTAAAAAAAGAATTGTAATAATATTCTTGGATATAATTCAATTATTTTCCTGGAGTTCTAAAAAAATAGTACAAAAAAAATTCAATTATTTGCAATACAGTTTGAATACAATTTAATGATAGAATTGAATTGTTTTTAAAACAAATTTTAATAAAATTTGTAAAATTTATATTTTTATAAATTTTATTTTAAAAAGAGCTTTTTATATTATTTATTTTCATTAGTTATGAAAATGATAAATTTTCATAAATATTACAATTTTTACAGAAATTTAATGTTAAAATCTAAATATTACTTATATGTAAATTAAATTATGTAAAGGGTATTTTCCACCCGTTTATCTACCAAATAAATACAAGTTTAAAACTTTAAAGAAATAAAAAATAAAAAAAGTTAATTTTTATTCTTGAAAATTTTAATGAAATTCGTCAAAAGAATTGAATTATTTAAAAAATTTGGTGATAAAATTCTATATAACAATTAAATTTTAAGAAACCTGGACGATAGATTCATTATTTTTGGAAAATTCTGATTCTTTTCGTAGAACTTTCTGTCTAATCAGAATTTATTTTCAGTTAAAAAATTAAATAATAATTGAATATTAGAAGCGTTCGAGTTTAAATTTTTAGAAATAATTCAATTAAAAATAAATGTGAATTGAAATCTTTGCAAATATTTTAATTTTTCTAAAACTAGTAAAATTTATATATTTTTATAAATAAAATAAGTAGTTTTGAAGAAATTTATTTTAAAATGTTGTTTTTGTAATTTTTCTAAAAATTTTAAATAATTGAATTTTTTTTTAATTTTAAAGGATTGAATAGAATCTAAAAATTTTAAATGATTGAATTTTTGAAGAATTGCAAATTTAATTTTTAGAAATATGTCAAAATTTTCTAAAAGTTGTACATTGTATAAATTTAATTCTTGCATGGAAAGATAAATATAGGTATTTAAATATTTATTTATAAAATTATTCTATTTTTTAATGTGATTTAATTTAGAATTTATGGAAAAATTGTAGAAAATCTTTGCTGACTTTTCGCTACGTCAATTGAATAAAAATAATAGAGGTGAAATTAATTATAGTAATTATATAGTCATGAATTTTGATTAATAGATTTGAATATAATATAGTAAATATATTAAATTAGTTTGTAAAAAAAGTATTTTGTAAAAATATTAAATTAGCAATGTTTCAACTAATTTAAAAGTGCGAAGAAAATTTAATTTTAGGAAATAGTGTAAATATTCAATTTTAGAGAAAATAATTTCCCGTATTCTCGTTGTTTGCGTATATTTCACATTGAATACACAGCATGTACAACTTTCTTCGATGAATATTCGAAAATTCTTGAAATTTGGATGCATAATTAAATGAACGTGTATGTATATGTTGTTTGTATATAAAGTTGCGTGCTTCTGTTTCGTTATGGAGCTTTTCCGTGAACATTTGTCATTAGAAGGAATCGGTCTAAATACACGTGTCACGCATGCTTATGCACACTTACACATTTTCCGAATATTTGTTTTCGTGACACACGCATGTCTCTTTTATATATTCTCGTCCGTATAGTATGTAGCAGCAAACATCTTAATGTCTCTCGCGCTGAGAATGATTTCCGATAATAAGTGTCACGAATTGCTAAAATCTATACACACGCGTATGACAAAAATCGTGAGCAAAGAGGAACATTAAAGAGTCAAGAAAAAAAATAATTCCACTGTAGATTTAGATTTAGAAGGAGAATATCAATTTTTAATAACTTTTGTTTCTTTTTTTTATTACATTTTGCGCTTTCATATTTCATGATAAAAGTTATATTGTCGGAGAGATGATAAAAGAGTCGATATGTGTCCTTGGGAAAATTGATTTTGACTTTGAAGCGTATAGGAAAAATGTTGATATTGCAAAGGGAAAAATTTGTTCTGGAACTTGAATGCGGTACTTTGATATTTTGAAATGTCCTTTGGAAAATTTTCGAAATAACCATTTGATGATTTTTTTGGAAGATTTTATTCTAGCGGATTGTTGTACTTTTGCGGTAAAGGTGCATGTTAAACTTTTCGGGCATATCCAAAGCTCAAAGTAGGTCCGTTAATCCTCAAAAAGTCCGTAACTTTGCTTCAAGTCCGTAAAAGTCCGTTTTTTTAAAAAAAAGGTTCGTAAAGTCCGTAATTTCATTCAAAAAGGATGAAAAGTTCGTAAATTGTACGATATAATTTGGAGAATTTTAAAGAAATTACAAATTACAAATTACAAATTATTTGAAATTACAAATTACAAATTACAAATTACAAATTACAAATTACAAATTACAAATTAGAAATTAGAAATTACAAATTACAAATTACAAATTAGAAATTACAAAAATTATAAATTAGAAATTACAAAAATTAGATATTAGAAATTACAAAAATTACAAATTTTTTTTAAAAGTAATAAAATTCTTCGCAAAAATTCAATTATGTTCAAATTTTTTTTTTAAATTCTTGGCAAAATTTCAATTATCTTTAGAAATATTAAAATTCTTCTCCGAAATTCATATATTTTCAAAAAAAACTAAAAAACATTGTCAACATTTCAATTATCTGTATAAATAAATAGCAAAATTCTTCAACAAAATTCAATTATTTTCAAAAATTTTATTAAAATTCATTAAAAAATTTCAATTATTTTCATAATTAACAATATTTATCACACGAATTCAATTATTTTCTAAAGTAACAAAATTCAATTATTTTCAAAAATTGTATTAAAATTCATTGCAAAATTTGAATTATTTTCAAAAGTAATAATATTCTTCGCAAAAATTAAATATTGTTCAATATCTACTATTTTTATAAAATTTACCAAAAGAATTTAATTATTTAAAAAAAAATTTAATAAAATTCTACAAAAACTTTTAATTATTTTCAAAAAATAATAAAAATTTCACAAGAATTTCATTAATAACAAATTTTTTTTATAAATTTCTTCGCAATCATTCAACTATTTTCATAATTAATAAAATTTTACCGGGATTCAATTATTTTCGTAAATAATAAAATTCTTTTTAGGAATTCAATTATTTTTAATAGAATTTTAATCGAATTCCTCGAAAAAATTCTTAAAAATTTTATTAAAATTCGTCCAAAGAATTTAATTGTTTAAAAATTTGTTGATAACATTTTTAATAGGAATTGAATTCCAAGAAACATTCAATTATTCAATAAATTATTTATTTTTGTATTTAAATAATTTAATTCTCGTAGAATTTTCTGATAAACATTGATTTAAAAATAGATTTCAGTTAAAATCTTAGATTATAATAATTGAATTCTTTCGAAGAATTTCATTAAGATTTTTAAAATAATTGAATTTGGGAAATTTTTTCAAAACTGTCTTAAAAATAATTGAATTTCTACCAAAAAAAGTTTTATCAAAACTTTTTAAAATATTTGAATTTTGTGCTGAAATTCTAAAATTTTTTAAAATAATTGAATTCTTGCGAAGAATTATATTAAGACTATTGAAAATAATTAATTCCCTGCAAAGATTTTTATTATTGTACGAAAATATTTAAATTCTTGCGAAAAATTTTATTAAAATTTCGGAAAGTAATTAAAAATCTACTAAGAATTTTGTTATTTTTAATTTATGACAAAAATTCTATTAAAATTTTTAAAAATAATTAAATTCCTGTTAATTTTTTAGAAGAATTTAATTATCTTTGAAAATTTAAATAAAATTCTTCTCAAGAATTCAATTATTTTCATAAATAATAATATTCAATGCGGAATTTCTATTATTTTTAATACAATTTTAATCGAATTTTTCTAAAATGTAATTATTCTTAAAAATTTTATTAAAATTCGTTAATAGTGTTTAAGTATTTGATAATTTGTTGATAACAATTTTTTTGGGGAATTGAATTTTAAGAAACGTTCAATTCTTCAATAAATTATTTAACTGCGTTTTCTTTTTATTTAAATAATTGAATTCATAAAAATAAATTTCAGTAAAAAATTTGAGATAATCATTGAATATATTAAAAGCAATATAGCGTGAATTTAAAAAAATAATTAAATTTTGTAATTAATTTTTTTGAAAAAGTTTAATTGAGTTTTTTTAATACTACTTTCAGTTTCTATTTTCTAATATTTATTTAATAAAAGAATTTAACTAATAATTGAAATTTCGCAAAGTGAAATATTGTAAAGAAATGAATTTGGAAATTGTCTACGAACTATTTTGAAAATTATTAAAAATAATAATCGATATAAAGAAGAATTTTAGATAAAAATTGTGAAAAATAAAAATTGAATTGATTATGATTTTAATTATTATAAATTATTTTTGTTAATAATTAATATTAATTATTGTAAAACATAAAGAACACTGTTACCTAAAAAGTATCGAATTGCAACGAATTGATCTCAAAAAGTGGATCAAATCATCCTTTGATCTTAGTTTTTGGATCATTTCGATTCACTTGGGGATTATTTTGACATTTTTAGAAAAACAGTGTAATCGATGACTAAGTTATCGATTTTTTCATGTTTTATAGTTATGTAGAATTGAATATCTAGTAGTAAGTAAAATGTTCTCTTATATTTGATTCGGCCTGATTCTTTTTTTGTCAGTTGGTCCGTAAATGGTCCGTAATTTTTATTTCTTTGTCCGTAAAGTCCGTATTTTTATAAATACTTCCACTACTTCGAGCCCTATGGGCATATCGAGTCTTCTTATAGTTTTCTATTTTTGAAAATAATTTATCTACAGTGTCAACTTATAAAAGTATATCAGATTGCAAAGAATTGATACCGAAAATGTGGATCAAATCAAAAATTTTGCTCGATCCTAACTTTTGACATCAAGAAAGATTCCCTTTTTTGATTCCTTGGAAAAAATTCTGGTCCGAACAAGAACCGAATCAAAAGTGCCCTCACAATGCTTGTTTTTTGTATATCACAACTTGAGAGAGATCCTTTGAAAAATGCTTGAGATTCAAGACTACTTGTTTAGCTTCACAGTTTTCTTGAAAGTATCAAATTGATACTAAATTGGGTCAAATTGATGCCAAAAATCTATATCAATTTTTTATTTGATCCACATTTTTGTTATCAATTCGTTGCCATTTGATACTTTTAGGTTAACAGTGTTGTTGGAAAAAACTTAATTCTCTTAGAGGATTATATTTAAAAATTGCATCAGAGTTTTAGCTCGTTTGGAGCTTTTTTTTTAAAACGAGAATTGAAAAAAAGTTTACTACCAGAAAACAGTTACATCTCGCAGCAAATTACAGAAAAGATTTTGCCCGGTAATCATATATCTTTGAAGCTCATTTTGCAAAAAAATAAAAAAAAAAGAAGAAATACGTTGCTTCCAGAAAGCCGTTGAATTACGGAAGTTGTACTACTCTATTTTCGTTTATCCTCTCGATCTATTGTGACGACAGGACACCAGCAACAGCGCATAAAGCCGGGTGTAATCGTTGGAAATGTAATTTCTCGAAAGGCATACATATATATACCATCAGGAGAGCTGGGCGCTTTCATAAGTCTGGCATATTTTTCCTCGTCGTCGCAATCAGTCTTCACCTTTGGGCGCAGAGAGCGATGAGTGAAAAGAGCGTTTCAAGGATATTAGCTGAGGCGGAAGATGGTCGGTGATAATAATTTATCGCCTGCGACGGTGGCATGCGCCCACCCACCCACTTATACACAAGGGGTCACACATCAGGGTTGTGAGGCGCGCAGAGAGTGGGGGAAATTGATTCTCACGTGGCCGCATATCAATAGCGCCAAACAAATGGTCAAAGTGATTTTCTGTTGTGGTTGGAATCGCGATGGCAACCAATGGCACTAAGCTGGTAGTCCATGGCAACACCGCGGTGCCTGGCTCATTCGGCTGGCTTTTAATTCACAAAATGCTGGCTCGGGATGGTCGGACTCCGCCGTCTAGCGAAGCAATATAAGATAGAGCTGGCTGGGCGACCTCACCAGGTGAATGAGGTCGGAGGGAGCGAGAAGGATGAGGAAAAAAAGCCGAGGAGTGAGACAGTCGGCCAGAGCAAACAGGGTGCGCGTGTTTCTCTTTGCGTTGGCATGGCGACGAATTGAATATATATATATGTATGTATATAGAGTGTTCGTTATAGTAATCGCTTTTGAACAATGTCATGAGGTGTCCGTCTTTATCCCACGCTCATTGAGGACACCTGCCTCATGATTACCTCGCGGAAAAATTACATCGCAGGAGATATATATATAATGTGGACAAATCACCTATTTCTATAGGCGCCTACTCGTGTATTCTATATATATATATATATTTGAAACCCATCAAATTACGACTTTGATGACATTGCCGATGCCGAAAGGGCATTATATGTACGATCGAAAGGGGAGGCTTCATTATTCATCATTCTCCGGCTTTTTTCGGTATTAAAAACTGAATACTCTTTCAGCTATTATTCGAAAAATTATTCCTTATTTCCTCTTTAGAACTTGAAAAACTATTTGCCATCCGAAAGATTGCAAATTCACTGCAAAAAGAAGTATTATCTTTTAAACTTCAAAGATACTATAAACTTATACAGTGGAACCTCGATTATCAGAACTAACCTAGGCAAGGCCTGATTCGGATAATAACCGAAAATTCGGATAATAGAGGTTTTAATATTTTTCATAATTAAAGTAAAAAAAAAAATTGGACAGTTGAACTATATGTATTTAAGTCAATAAATTTTTTAAAGACATATAAGTATATACATGTAAATATATATTAATTTATAATAATATATTAATAAAACACAGAATATATGATTTTTTTAAAGACTTTTTTGGCATAAACATAAACATAAATAATAAAATAAATAGAGAAAATAAATTTAAAAATTCACAGAGCCAACAAAAAGTTCGGATAATAGAAATTCGGATAAAATGATTTTCGGTTCGGATAATAGAGGTTTCGGATAATCGAGGTTCGGATAATCGAGGTTCCACTGTACTTAAAACATCTTAATAATATAAAATGCGTTTATGAAGCTAAAGTCTACAACGTTTTTTAAATCGAAAAATCGAAAAAGAATTTTCTAAAAATTAAATTCATCTCTAATTTTCATGTTCTTTAATTTTTAATAAATTAGTTGTCACTAAGGATACAATTCTTAAAAAAGAACATGATTTAGAATTAAAAATAAAATTACCGTATTATTATTTTTTTTTGTTTTCGTTTTTAAAAACGTTGTGGACTTCAGCCTCATAATATGCGTTTTAAGGCGGGACTTAAAACAAGAATATTTTTTTTTTCGGTGTAGATTCGGAGAAAAGTGTACCGAAAGTTTAAAAAATTTGAAAAAAACAAATTTTTACATGAGTCTCGGAAAAAAAGAAAAAATACTAAAAAACTCATGGTATTCAGAATCATGTAATCAGATTTTTATGAAAAGGTTACTCTTGAGAAAAGGTTTTAAAAAGTCTTGTTCTATTCCTAATTGAGTCTACTTTTAGAAAATCAAATAAAAAAAAAATCGAATTTTTTGTCATTTTTCCACTTAGTTGTACGAAGTTGAAGTCCGCAACGTTTTTAGAAACGAAAAATAAAAAAAGAGCTTTTTTTACAAGCAAAAATTCATCTCTAATTTTCATTTGCTTTAATTTTTAAGAAATCAGTTGTTACTAAGGATTTAATTATATCAAAAAATAACATTATTTACAATCAAAAATAAAAAGTACCATCCCATTATTTTTTTGTTTTCGTTTTTAAAAACGTTGTGGACTTCAGTCTCATTTAGGTGTCCCCTTAAATAACTTTGTAACTTTTAAGATACTTTTTTTTGTACCAACTCAAAAAAATTCTTAATAAATTTGACTAAACTTTTTAACCTACACTTTCCTTAAAGTTCAATATAAGTCCCCCAAAGGTATTAAAAAAACTTGTCTTAACCATCAAAAAGTATTTAAAATAATTAAGAATGTAGTTGGTGCAAAAAAATTTTGTACTTATTTTTGAAATTTAACAACTTTTCTAAGTTCCTTGAATACTAAAACTTTAATTACATAAGAAGTAAAAATATAATTAAGAAAATTTAAATGGTAAATAAAATTTTCACAAACAGGATTAGATTAACTGAGAAAGTAACTAATTTTACTATATTTTTCATTCTACTACCCGCAACAGTTGATCCCCAAGTTGTGAACGTTCAAATGAACGAAATATTTCTTGTTAAAGATATTTTAATAAATTACTAATCATAAAAAAACTTAAAAACTAAAATTTTACTTTTACAAACACAGTAATTAATTTTTTACTCTCTAAATCTGAATTAGTAGTTGTCTACTAATGAAATAGTGTGGATTCGTTTACTAATTGAATTAGTAACTGTTTTTACTAATGTTTAATAGTTTTTTTTACTAATTTTTAGTAGTTTTTTACTAATTATTAGTAGTTTTTTTACTAATTATTAGTAGAAAATTTACTAATTTGAAATAGTAAAAAATACGGTCTACTAATTGAATTAGTAATTTTCTACTAGCAATTAGTAAAAAACTACTATAAATTAGTAAAAAATGTTACTAATTCAAATTGGTAAACGAATTCGCACTAATTCAGTATTTCAGATTTAGAGAGTAGATAGTGAAGCAAAGTAAATGCCATAAAAATTTAATTTTTAGAAGAAATAAATAAATTTCGTTCATTTGAACGTTGAGAACTTTAGGATCTTTATGGTTGAATTTTTTAAATAAATTTTTATCAGTGCAGTGTTCCTCTAGACTGAGAAAAATTTTTTTTTATTTCAACAATAAGTATATATAGTCAACCGAAAAAATATGTTTGAATTAAATATATTTTGTATAAAAGATCCTAATGTTCTTAAACGTTCAAATGAATACAAAATTTATGTATTTATTCTAAAAATTAAATTTTTATTGCAATTATTTTGCGTCACTATCCAAAGAAATTTATTATTAAGTTTCAAAACGTAAAATTTAAACGTAAAATTTAAACGAGTATTTAAATTTTTCTGTGATTAGTAATTTTTTAAAATATCTACAATAAAAAAATTTTTTATTTTTTTTTATATTTCGTTCCTTTTGAACGTTCAAAACTTGAGGATCATTTTTATAATTGAATAAAACCTAATAATTACTATTGAATCAAATTTATTATGTTTTAAATCAAAATTATTATGTTCAATTCAAAGATAATTTTTGGTTGAGTGTGTAACAGAGATTATGTTAATTGATAAAATTATGTTTGATTCAAATATATTGTTTTGTCAGTGTAAAATCCAGGCATCTTGGAATATATATATATATATATATATATATATATATATATATATATATATATATATATATACCGAATCAGTTTAGAGAATAAAGAATTTATACCATTTTGCGGTTTCTTATTTACTTTAATATCATTATCAATTTTAAGAATTGTGACGAAGTGAACTTTAATACTATGATGCTACAATATTAGTATATACTTGTGTTCCATATTCGCAGAATTCGAGAAATTACGCCGATAAAATAGATTTTGTAAATTTGCAGAATACTTTTCTGTGTAAGGCAGATGCAGAAGTTCGATATTTGCCAACGAAATCAAAAGATTTTTTTATAAAAGTGTTTTTACTATAGCAAATGTAGTTTTAAACCATTTACAAAATATATATTTAAATCTGAATTAGTATAGAAAGTTCTACTAATAAAATGACGAAAAGTCTTCTATCAAATGATTTAGTAATACTTATACTAAAAAATGGTGAAATTTTACTAATTTTTAGTAGATTTTACTGCGTTTTAGTAGATTTTACTAATTTTTGGTATATTTTACTAATTTCTAGTAGATTTTATTTTTTTTGTTGTAGTTGCATTCTTAAAAATTAATTCCATGAATTCAGCACTGGTTGTCTTAAAAATTTTGTGTCATAGAAAAATTTTCCTAAATATATCAAGTTGAGAAAAAGCGAAGAGCGATAACCAATACGACGTTGAAGTCCACAACGTTTATGAATGAAAAAAATTATTCCACTTAATAAATTTAAAAAAAAAATAAAGCAGCAATATTGCCATAAAAATATTAAGAAAAAATATATTGATGTTTGTGTTATGATAGTAATTGTTATATAAATAAGTGACGCGATCTAAAAAAGGGACCTTAGAAACAAAAAATTATAGGTTATGTTTGCAATTTTACACAGAAAAAAATAAGTGTTAAATATGTTGCGTGTAGTTTTCAGATTATGTTGTTTTAACACAATTTTGGTGTTATTTTAACCCCATTTAAAATGTATATTAATTTAACACCCTCTAGTGTTAATTTAACAGTCTCTATTGTTATTTTAACACCAATGTAGTGTTAAAACCACACAGCGTCGGTTAAAAATGTTGCGTGTAGTTTTAACACTACTTTTAGTGATAAAATAACACTTCTTTTTTCCTGTGTATAAATGAAAATACAAGAAAAAATATCCACTGTCAATGTGAATTATTTATTTTTAAGTCTTCATTACAACTAAAATATTTAATCAATACTGATTTTAATTTGTAATAATTAAAAAGAAACTTCCAAACAACAAAAAAGTAACTCTAACATAACCTAAAAGTGATTTTCTTCTAAGGTCCCGTTCTTCAGATCGCGTCACATAAATATTAAATTAAAAATAATTTTGGAATGAATAAAACAAATTTTTTTCGGTGATCAACGTTGTGGACTTCAACTTCGTACCAATTGAGGTAAGAAAAACGAATGAAAAGTGTTGCGAAGCAATAAAGCTTTTTTGTCTGATGCCAAGGACTGCATCCTTGAATATAGAAAGTTGTGTGCGCCTCATTATAAAAAGATTGTTGTTTTTCCCGCCGGTTTTGAAGAATAAAGCAGCGAATAACGTGTGACAATTTTCGATTTAAAGAGATGAGCTGAGACTTATAAGTATATATATATATAATAGTGTCTGCTAGATTTTCCTTGATGCAACTTTCCAAGTAGCGGATGCGAACGGTATTAGTGATGTGTGTGTGACACCGACAAATAGATGGACATACAAATACGAACAAGAGAACACGTCGCAAAGACGGTTACGTGATCTGCGATTGTTATGTAAATATGGCTGCCCGCTTACGCACAGGGACGCAAAACAATGTCTCCAAACGGTGACTATGTCTATTTTCATTTCATCTCGCTGCGCTGCGACTTGAAGTCGAATATATACTTGAACTTGACGGATAATAATTGGAACTTTTTTGCTGCCCTCAGTCTTGATATTTTAGATTTTTACCCCACGGTCTCTTCTTTTTAAGGAATTAAAAAAATCCATTAGTTTCAAGATTCTAATGTTCTGTTCTGAACTTTCAAAATATAAAATAGATTTATTTCACGGTAAATCGTTAGGTATTAAAATAACACCAAAAAGGATTAAAATAACACTAAATTCTACTGCTTAAAGTAAAAACCTAGTAAGTCGCATTTGCCGTTAAGACGAAAGTGGCTTAAACGGTAAGCGAGTTTGAACTTTACGGCAAATGCGACTTACTAGGTTTTTACTTTGGGCAGCAGAATTGGTTTATTTTAATCCTTTTTGGTGTTATTTTAATACCTAACGATTTACCGTGTTCTAAAATTTCTTTCTTGTAAAAATTAATTTTTTGTTGCAATTATTTTGCGTCCCTATCCAAAAAATTAATTACTGATTTTCTGAGCGTAAAATTTCAGTTTTTCAATTTTTTTATGATTAGTAATTTTTTAAAATATCTCTGCAATAAATAATATTTCGTTCATTCGAACGTTGAAAACTTGAGGATCACTTAGATTCATATTCAAATGGATAATGCGAATTTATATTCAAAAGGATACTTTTCAATATAAATTCGGTTTTAAAATGTAAAAGTCTGTTTTAGATTCTATTTTTCCGCGAAATCTATATACTATATAATTTGAAGCCAAATATATATACGCAAGTTTCTCACTAAAAAAATGACTCATTTCGTCTTTTCATCTGTTTTGTGATTCACGCCACTTTCGTCGTAATTTTCTTGATTAAATGAGGAGTCCTCAGTGATATAAATTTTCCTTGGAAAAATTGAAGATAAATCGTATATTCTTATCAGAATTTTTATTTTCATTACAATACGCTTCATTACAATACCTTCAATATTTTACACGATGATTAAAATTTACAAGTGCGGATTTGTAGAAGTGAAAAAAATTGAGAAACATTTTCGAATTTTTGAGGCAAAAAATTTTGAAAAATTGTGCGTTACGAAATTTTTTTTTAAATTAAAAAGCGCCAGCCCTGTGGTAGGCAGCAATCGCGGTCGAAAACCAGAAGCGGGCAGCCTAGGTGGTATTCTCGTTTGACGACTATTCGTATATCTAAAAGTGGGGAAAAAAGTCGAGAAAAAAAGAAGCTAATTCTGATAACGATAACGGCCTTATCGAAGCCCTCTCTCTCTCTTTTTCTCTCTTTCTTTCCCCTTTCGCCCCGCCTTATTCCCCTTCTATCTTTTTTCTCTTTCGAGTTTCCAACAATGGTAACATGTCGGACAGGTCTTAAGTTCTTAAGTTGATTGGAAAAATTACTCTATATTTTCCGCATCACATTTGTCATAATTTTCATTTATTTATTACCTTTGAGGTATATAGCACTTTTTTGAGTTCATTTTTTTCACAACAGAACTTTTTGGAATTAAAATATTGTTTTCTACTGCAGGTTTCGCACTCTTCTATACTAAAAGTTACTATTTGCTACTTTTTTGATACGAGGCTACTTTTTGGCTACTTTTTTTAGCCTGATGCTATACTAAAAGCTACTTTTCTGAACAAATAGTCAAATTTAGATTTTTAATTTTCTCATTTCCATTTAAAAACAGTGTTAAAAACAAAAATCTTTAATAAAAAACGACCGCCAATAAGATAATAGGAAATAATTTTACCGATATTGACTCTATCAAGAGTGACTGATTATAAATTGTGTTTAACCTTTAAATTCCCCGTTTTTTCCGACTTTGTCCCAATTTTTAACGCTTTTATTTTCTCATCAAATTTAAATTTATTTCATTTCGAACATAAATCTACAATTTGGAAAATAATTTAATTAAACAAAGAATTTTTTTAAATTTTCCAAAAAAATCTTGTCTGTTCATAATTATAAGGGAAAATTTGATTAATTCAATTTCTGCAAAGAATTTTACTATTTAGAAAAGTAATTGAATCCTTCCAAAGAATGTTATTACATATTTATGAAAATAATTAAATGTTTGCGAAGAATTTTATTAAAATTTTTTTTAAATAATTGAATTGTAGAGAACAATTTAATTATTTATAAAGATAATTGAAATTTCGGAGAATTTCAAAAAAATTTTAAACATAATTGAATTTCTGCGGAGAATTTTATTACTTTTGAAAATAATTGAATTGATTTTTTTAATTTTTTGGAAATTTATGAAAATAATTGAATTCTTGTGAAGAATATTTTTCAAAAATAATATTCGAAAGAATTTAGTAAATTGGGAAAAATTTTGCCATTCATAAAAATAATTGAAATAATTTAATTCCTTAGATAAAATTTAATCAAATTTTTAAAAATAATTGCATTTTTCAACGAATTTGATTAAAATTGTATTAAACATAATTTCATTTCTGTAATAAGTTTTATTATTTATGAATCTAATTAAATTATTGCGAGGATTTTATAAAAAAGTTTTAAATAATTGATTTTAAAAAAAATTTAGATAAACTCTATTTTTAATAATTCAATTCCTACTAAATTTTTATTCTTTTAGAAGATAATTGAATATTCGTGTAAAATTTTGTCAAAATTGTTTTTAAATAATTGAATACTTTTTGGAAATTTTATTTAAATAGTAAACATATAAATTATTGAATTAAGAAACATTTTTGAAAATAATTCAATCGTAGAGAACAACTTAATTATATATAAAGATAATTGAATTTTCGGAGAATTTGAAAAAAATTTTAAACATAATTGAATTTCTGTGGAGAATTTTATTACTTTTGAAAAAAATTGAATTGTTTTTTTTATTTTATGGAAATTTATGAAAACAATTGAATTCTTGTGAAGAAAAATTTTCAAAAATAATATTCAAAAGAATTTAGTAATTCATTTTTAAATTTTTTTTTTTTTTTTTTTTTTTTTTTTTAAATTTTCATTTTTTTAGAAAATAATTGCGAATATTTGTGTAGAATTGTGTAAAATTTGTCAAAATTGTTATTAAATAATTGAATACTTTTTGAAAATTATATTAAAATAGTAGACATACAAATTATTGAAACAAGAAAAATTTTTGAAAATTAAACTTTTGTGGCAAATATAAATGAATTTTTGTTATTTATAGAAATAATTAAACTTGGATAATGAATTTTAATAAAATTTTTAAAAGTAATTTAATTTTGTCCAAGTTTTACTATTTAAGAAAATAATTGAATGCGTTGCGAATAAATTTTTAAAAATAAAATTATAATTACACGAAGACTAACTTCCATTGGCTATTTAGAAAAATTTAAATAAAATTCTTTAAAAGAAGTAAATTATTTTTAATAGAATGTAAAGAAATTTCAATTACATCAAAATTTTTAATTATTTTTTTATAAAAATTCAATTATCTTGAAATAACAGAATTAAAAAATCTTTTTTCAAAACAAAAAATGCGAAAATTTAATTTTATTAAAAAGTTTGAAGTGTTTTTTTTTAAATTAACTAATAAAAATTTTTATCATTAATCTTCGCACTAAGAAACGTGAGTACATTAGAATGTGACTTCTGGTAAAATTGAATTATTCATCAATTATTAAATTAAAATACTTTGAATATTTGATTTTTTTAAAAGTTTTTAATGAAATTCTTTTTTTTGTCACCGAAGCTGCCCTGAAAGAAAATTTAATTGATTCAAATAATCGATTAATTGACTATTATCAATTAAATATTTAATTGAATCGAATAATATTTATTAGAGTCAACTAAGTGGTAATTGCTTCAAATACTGAACTTATTGATTCAAATACCAATTAATTGACTCTATTCAATATTGTTTGATTTAAGTAAATATTTAATTGATCGATTAATTGATAATTGTCAATTAATCGGTTATTTGAATCAATTACATTTTTTTTCAGTGTACTATTTTCTACTTTTTTTTGTCATCGAGACTACTTTTTTTAAAATCATAATGGAGTGCGAAGCCTGATACTGTTGTATATTTTGTATATGTGCTCGAGTTCGTTATTTGGTCTGGTGTGACGAAGATGAGTCTGAGAACCCAGATGTTCAAACCAATAGGATGGCAACCATAATTTTCTCTATCTTTGATGCAATTTTATAAACATTTATTATTACCTAACGAAGTTTATAATTTGTCGATGATTTAATTAACAAGTGTAATTGATTCTAAATTTATTTTTTAGTAGAAGTAGACGACAAAGAATAAAATTGTCTACTATTAAGTAACCAAGTAATGATTTGATGATAGAAAGTAGATGAAAAAGTCTTCTAGGGATGTAGGGGTTTAGGAATTTTCTACACTGTAAAAAGAAGGCATCTTATTTTAAGATACTTTGATAGTCGCACTTTTAAGTTGTTTTCAAAAAGTTATCCAAATCATCTTAAAATGCATTAGTTTATAAGATACAGGAAGGAAAAATAAGATGTTTTAATTGTTTTAAAAGTGATTATAATGTATTTTAAGATGTTTGCTTTTGCAATGTTTTTACAGTGTACCAGTAAGAATAGTGGGGGTTAAAATAATTTTCTACTACATGTTTGAATATATATTTAAAATGTATTTTAATTAGCATGTTTGCACTGCAAAGAGAAGTATCTTAATTAAGATGTTTTGGTAGTAATTTCTAAGATGTTATTCTAGTCACTTTTTAGTCATTAAAAATATTTAAATTTAAGATGTTTAAAGTATCTTCGTACACATTTTCCAACATATTTTTTTGGGGAAAAAGTTTTGAGGTTAAGTATGGGCTTATATGTAAGATATTCTATGCATCTTAGGTTTTAGTAACTTAAATTTTTTTCGCATCTTACAATTCACAAGTAACTTATCGCTAAACATCTTATTGAGACAGAAACATCTTAATTTAAGATACTTTAAAAAACTTACAGAAGTATCTTCCTTTTTTAAGATGGAAAAAATATCTAAGACGTTTACGGCATCTTAAAAATCTGTAAGATACTTTCGAAAACATCTTATTTTAAGATGTAGGATACCATTTTTCCATCTTACATCTTATGTTAAGATATCAAATAAGATACTTATTTTTGCAGTGTAGTGGGGGTTAATATAATTTTCTACTACATGTTTATAATAATAATAATATATTTAAAATGTATTTTAATGGGTATTTTAATTAGCATGTTTGCTCCATGTATATACAATTTGGTGCGTATAAAAAAAAAGGTTTTCATTACCTTCTTGGGGACATTATATATATATAGAAATAAAAAGTATATAGGAAGACGACTTAATATTGGTGAGGGGGTGACCATTCCCTTTTGTACAATGCCGAAGGAGGCTGGGAGTCTTATTTTCACGAATGTGGATATTTCATAGTTGATGAGTATGGGTTTATATTTGAGAAACATACAGACAGGCAGTTTTGAGGCAGGTGCAGCACTAACAGTAACAGCTGTCGGCCGCCCAACCCTGCTGCAGGCGCACGCGCCAACCCACATTTTTACGTTACACATTACCTTAAACCTTTCTCCTCATTCCTTTTTTTTAATCTCTACATTTAGGTGTGACTTCATTCGCAGACATTATATATACATACTTTTCATTCAAGTTGAATTCTTTTCTGAAACTCATATCAATTTGTATTTCATTGGTAATCTTGGAAAATCTTTTTATAACCCTTTTATAACCCTTTTATTTTTTTTATAACCCTTTTTTATTTTTTTATAAACAATTCTCGCAATTTATGTTTCATTTCAAGTGGCAAAGAAAAATTGGAATTCACAGGTCGTGATGAAATATTTAAACACTAAGTTTTCATGTGAAGGTCTAATTGTCGTTAAAGAGCGACACAACTTTGAAATCGTAAACTTTCTGTTATAGTTGGGATATCGAATTATGTTTCGAAGTTGCTTTTTAAGGCGCATTTAGAGAAAATTGGAAAATGTTTTTTTTACTAAAGAGAAATATTCTTTTTGGACCTATTTCCAAAAGACAGAGTTTGGACCTAATGTAGAGTTTCGAAGAGTAATTTATACTTTGTGAGATGATGGAATTTTGCGAAACGAACAATAGTTACGCCATTGTGAAAAGAGTTTGGGCGCAATTGGCGGTTTTTGCAAAATTGTCACGCGCTTCCTGCAGCCAGTCTCTTCCGCCATTAGAATGACCGATCAAAGACGCGAATGACAAGGAGGTAAAAGCAATGGGTGTATATAAACCTATAACAGAACGACAGAGAAGTGGTTACAAAGATTGGTCTTTAAATGCCGTTAGCTTTTGGTTTGTCGTCTACAGGTTCCTGTTAGTTTCAACCCACAATCGACGTTGACCATCTCTTATAGTTTCACGTCATAATTTTTCAACTTTTGTAGTTTTACCATTTTTCAATGTTACAATGTTACAATTTTACAACTTTTATTTTACAACAATTTTAAATTTTACAACAAAATGTTTACATTTTTCTTCTTCTTTTCTTCTTTACCTGGTCAGCTGATTTCATCGAAAGTGACATTTAATTTTTATGATTCAATATTTATTGGTTTGAGATCCAATTTACAAACTTTGCATTTTTTCATTTCTATTTACAGATGTTAATTTAATTATTATTTTCTATTTATATACTCACTTTTGACAAGATTGTGTAGATAGTAATGAGTATTATAATAATGTTGGTTACTACAAAGTTTATCTTACTAGATTTAACGCTGATTCTTGCCGATTGTTATTTTTTTTTTTGTAATTACGTTCCATTGTCATTGCTTAGTTTTTTATTTTCTCAATTTAAGCAATATTCCAGTACTTTTGTACGAAAGGGTATTCTCATTAAATAAATAAAATTTTACAAGTTTACGATTTTTAAATGTTTTCTAAAGAATTTTGAATTCTTCATTAAGTTTGTCATTCTTCGATAAAAATTTTTCTATCGACTCATCGATTGAAACACCTAAACACACTTTTGTTTCGTTCGATGTTTGCAGAATAACGGCGGTAGTTTGATTTAAAAAAGAAAATAATTCAACCCCTAGGTGAATAAAATAAACATTAAAGAGACTAACACTTAAGTTTAAAGTTGATTGTTTTAGTTTTATATATATATATGTGTGTAAAAAAAGCTTATTACTTCCCGCTGTTAATTTCTTTTGAATCTTAAAATCGATACGTGGTGGTGTATTACTTCTTTAATCAAAATTCATCTTTACACTGCAATTATATTTACTATAGGATCAATTATACTTGTTACTGTCAGTCTTGTGTATAACTCTCACGCGTGAATTTTAATGCATTAGGAGAAGTTTTTAAATTTTTGATAGTTATAGCTAGTTTATATTTAATAAAATGGTGTTTTATAAATGTAAATGGTAAAACACTTCATTTGCATAAGCACCTATATATCTCTGGAAATAAAAGTTTTCTTATGCATATATATAAAGAAAAGAAAAACTAGTTTAGAAAATATCGGAATAAATCTGTGGTCATAGGAATATTTTATAGAATTTTAAATTAAATTGGAAGACACAATTTTCTTATACATTCATAAAATACTAAATCCTTAATAAGTGACGAAAGCTATATAAGATTTTGTTCGTCAAATCTTACAGCTAATGAATTTTTGAGACTAATGAAATTGCTTTGGTCGAAAAATTTATTTATAATTACGCAGGGCTCGAACCAGTGAAAGTATTTAAAAATTCCGACTTTACGGACCAAAAATGAAAAACTACCGACCATTTACGGACCAATTATACTGCCAAAAATATATAAGATTTATAATCAAATAAATATTTACTTGAATCAAATAATTTTTATTTGAATCAAATAAATTGTATTTGAATCAAATATTTCATTACTTGAAGCAAATACTAATTAATTGATTCAAATAAAAATTATTTGATTCAAGTAAATGTTTATTTGATTATAGACAAATAATCGGTTATTTGAATCAAATAAATTTTTTTTTCAGTGTATCAATTCAATTATTATTGTCAAGAATTTTTAACTAAAATTTTTCTTAAAATCGATTATTTTTAATAATTTTCGAAAAAGTTCTTTGACAATTTTCAAATCCAATTTCTTTAAAAGAATCGATTTTTCAATTATTTGAAAATTCTTTAATTAAATATATGTATTAGAAAATAAAAACTTCCAATAATTATAAAAAAATTGGCAATTAAAATTTCTCAAAAAAATTAATTCCACAGAATTGTTACTTAGTTAAAAATATGAAAAATTCAAGTTTTCAAAGATTTGAATCTGAAACCTTTTCAAAATTTAATTATTTCTAAAATTTTACGCTCTAATACTTTTATTATTCAATTATAATCTAAAATTTTAACTCAAATCCATTTTTAAATCAATTTTTTTGAGAAAATTTTGCGAGAATTTCATTATTTTAATACAAAAAAAACAATTTTTTGAACAATTACATATATTTCTTAAAATTGAATTCTTTTAAAAAATTGTATCAACCAATTTTCAAATAATTTGAATTCTTTTGCAAAATTTTATTAAAATAGATATTAAAAATAATTAAATTAGGGACAACTTTTGAAAATAATTGAAATTTTGCCAAGAAATTTATTAAATTTTTTGAAAATAATTCAATTTTAGAGAAGAATTTTGTTATTTATAAAGATAATTGATAATTTACGCAAAGAATTGCATTAAAAATTTTGAATGCAATAATTTTATTCTTTAAAGAAATTTAATCAAAAAGTTATTAAAAATAATATTTAAATTTTAATAAATAAATTGTAGCAAAGGTTATTAAAGTAATTAAAATTCCTTGATAAATTTTAATATTATGAATATTCGTGTAAAATTTTGTCAAAATTGTTTTTAAATAATTGAATACTTTTTGGAAATTTTATTTAAATAGTAGACATACAAATTATTGAATTAAGAAATTTTTTTGAAAATAATTGAATTGTCGAGAACAATTTAATTATTTGTAAAGAGAATTGAAATTTTAACGCGAATTTAAAAAAATTGTTGAACATAATTGAATTTTTGCGAAGAATTTTATTACTTTTAATAAAATAATTGAATCTCTGCAATCATTTGTAATTTCTCTAAAATTCTCCAAATTATATCGTGTAATTTACGCACTTTACGTATCTTTTTAAACCGAATTACGGACTTTACGGACCTTTTTTCAAAAAAACGGACTTTTACGGACTTCAAGCAAAGTTACGGACTTTTACGGGATTTACGGACCTAGTTTGAGACCTGTATAAGGAAGAAAAAATGCCTGCTTGCAAGTGAGCGCCCGAAGAATTTTTAATGTTTGAAAACAAAACTTTTGCGAATTTTGAAAATATCGTTTTTCGAGACAACTTTTCAGTTATGTAGCAATAAGAAAGTTTTTGGCGAGACCACACAATTTTCCTTTGACCACAACATGCATGGGTCAATGTTTGGGACAACAGTTTGCTGTTGAGGTTTTAATTGTGTTTAAAAAAATGTCGTTTTTTGTCATTGTGGTTTCTCCACAACGACATCTCCTCTTCATCCCCTTATCTATATACTGCGTCTGTATGAACACGACATTTGCATTCACACAGTAAATATAGAAAGAGAGAGAGAAAGAAAGTTATATAAAGCATCGATTTTTATGGGCGGAATTTTCATATAAACGTCTATTTATCTGACAAACGAGAAGGAAAAGGGCAAAATACTATGGCCATGGGCTTTTTTTAGTCAGCTGTACCTACTTGGCTGATAATAAATATCCATTAATGCTGTAGAAACGAGACGAGAGGGATGTTTATCACATCACGCACAACAGAGGCAGATGACTCGAAGAAGATACAGCTGTCTTCGATGAGTCGACGATATAGTCCTAACCTGGACTTTAGATTTCGAGTTATGTATTTTGTATATACTCAACGGGGTAAATGCACCTTACTCGATGACCCGAAAATATTTTCCTTTCCTAGACAGTAGACTTTTTCCCAAATTGTCAAAAGATTGCAATTTCCGTTCTGTCTTAATTTGATGTCCTTACCATCCTACAGGCAGAGTTTTTCCAAAACTCACCAAATCGAGACAATTCTTTCATTGGAAATAAATTTGTCATTATTAATCGATAATAAATTGCAACTCGTGGAAATAATAATAATAATAATAATAATAATACAGAAAATTGAAGACGAATTTGTTTATGAATGCGTTATTTTTGCGGTTTTATTAATCATATTGGAAATGGGTGCAATATTGGAATATTTGGATTGAGAATTGGTTGTTGGAGAGCAAAGAGAGTGTGACGAAACAGCATCCACTTTCTTTAATAAATATAGGCGCGCGCGCGGTCATATAGGCGGCAAGAGTGTGACTTGAAAGAGGAGAAAAAAAAACCGAGTTGGCTCGTGCCGGTTCAGGTTTCCTAGAGTGTTGCCCAGCAGTAGCAGGTGCCTTCCACGCATTTACACATCGTACCGAATACACTCACTTTCAAAGAAACAGGTATTCCACACTCGCAAGATGTTGTCCGAGATCATGAAGAGGAACCGAACCGCTGCTGCAGCCTTCGATCTTCACTCTTGATTTTTATCACCGACAAAAAATCGCACATTGACCCCGACCTCCAGACTCTTTGTTTATTTCTTTATTAACTATTCCGGCTGTGGAAGGAGTTAATTGGTGCAATAGATTCAAAAGAGTCTGTAGATTCAGAAGAGGAAATGGATCCAATAATATAGGTTTACTCAGGGCTCGAACCAGTGAAAGTATTTAAAAATACGGACTTTACGGACCAAAAATGAAAAATTACGGACCATTTACGGACCAATTACTGACAAAAATATATAAGAGAACATTTTAATTAAAACTATAAATTAGATTTTTTCATAACTAAAAAAACATGAAGATATCGATAACTCCGAGTCTTCATGTTTTATAATAATTAAAGATAGAGTGATAAAATCATCATCAATTCAATTATTAGTTTCAAGATTTTTTAACTAAAATTCTTCTTAAAATTGATTATTTTTAATAATTTTCGAAAAAGTTCTTTGACAATTTTCAAATCTATTTCTTTACAATATTCGATTTTTCAATTATTTGTAAATTCTTCAATTAAATATGTATTAGAAAATAAAAACTTCAAATAATATAAAAAAAAATTCGCAATTAAAATTTCTCAAAAAAATTAATTCCACAGAATTGTTACTTAGTTAAAAATATAAAAAATTTAAATTTTCAAAGATTTGAATCTGAAACCTTTTCAAAATTAAATTATTTCTAAAATTTTACGCTCTAATACTTTTAATATTCAATTATAATCTAAAATTTAATTCAAATCCATTTTTAAATCAATTTTTATGAGAAAATTCTGCGAGAATTTCATTATTTAAATACAAAAAAACAATTTATTGAATAATTACATATGTTTCTTAAAATTGAATTCTTTTAAAGAATTGTATCAACCAATTTTTAAATAATTTGAATTCTTTTGCAAAATTTTATTAAAATAGATATTAAAAATAATTAAATTAGGGAAAATTTTTGAAAATAATTGAAATTTTGCCAAGAAATTTATTAAATTTTTTGAAAATAATTCAATTTTAGAGAAGAATTTTATTATTTATAGGAAAGATAATTGATAATTTACGCAAAGAATTGCATTAAAAATTTTGAATGCAATAATTTTATTCTTTAAAGAAATTTAATAAACAATTAATTAAAAATAATATTTAAATTCTAATAAATAAATCGTAGCAAAGGTTATTAAAATAATTAAATTTCTTTGATAAATTTTAATAAAATTTTTTTAAGAATAATTACATTTTTCGAGGAATTCGATTAAAATTGTATTAAAAATAATTGAAATTCTGCAATTAGCTTTTTTATTCATCAAAATAATTGAATTCCTAATAAGAATTTTATTTTTTGCCAGAAAAATTAAATACTTGTAAAAATTTTATTATTTATGAAAATAATTGAATATTGCGAAGAAATTTATTAAAAAAAATTGTAAATAATTGAATTCTTTTGGAAAATTTTATTAGAATAGTATAGAAACCTATTTTAAAAATCATTGAATTGAGGAAATATTTTTAAAATAATTGAAATTTTGCCAAGAAATTTATTAAACTTTTTTAAAATAATTTAATTTTAGAGAAGAATTTTATCATTTATAAAGATAATTGATAATTTACGCAAAGAATTGCATTAAAAATTTTGAATGCAATAATTTTATTCTTTAAAGAAATTTAATAAAAAATTTATTAATAATAATATTTAAATTCTAATAAATAAATCGTAGCAAAGGTTATTAAAATAATTAAATTTCTTTGATAAATTTTAATTAAATTTTTTAAGAATAATTACATTTTTCGAGGAATTCGATTAAAATTGTATTAAAAATAATTGAAATTCTGCAATTAGCTTTATTATTCATTAAAATAATTAAATTCCTAATAAGAATTTTGTTATTTACCAAAAAAATTAAATACCTGTAAAAATTTTATTATTAATGAAAATAATTGAATATTGCCAAGAAATTTATAAAAAAAATTTGTAAATAATTGAATTCTTTTGGAACAATTTATTAGAATAGTATAGAAACCTATTAAAAATCATTGAATTGAGGAAAAATTTTGAAAATAATTGGAATTTTTCCAAGTATTTTATTAAAATTTTTGAAAATAATTGATATTTCGAAGATGAATTTAATTATTTCTAAAGATTCTTGAAATTATGACGAGAATTTTCAAAAAATTTTGAACATAATTGAATTTTTGCGAAGAATTTTATTACTTTTGAAAATAATTGAATTCCTTCAATCATTTGTAATTTCTCTAAAATTATCCAAATTATATCGTATAATTTACGTACTTTACGGATCTTTTTCAACCGAATTACGGACTTTACGGGCCTTTTTTCAAAAAAACGGACTTTTACGCACAGAAAAAAAGAAGTGTTGTTTTAACACTAAAAGTAGTGTTAAAACAACACGCAACATTTTTAACCCATACAATGTGATTTTAACCTACATTTTGTGTTAAAATAACACCATGAATGTGTTAAAATTAATGCATATTTTTAATGGCTGTTAAAATAACACCATCTTGAAAACTACACGCAACAAATTTAACACATATTTTTTTGTGTGCGGACTTCAAGCAAAGTTACGGACTTTTACGGGATTTCTCAAAAAATTAAATTATTTGAAAAAATTGTAATAAAATTCGTTGCAATAATTCAATTCACTGCAAAAATAAGTATCTTATTTGATATCTTAACATAAGATGTAAGATGGAAAAATGGTATCTTACATCTTAAAATAAGATGTTTTCGAAAGTATCTTACAGATTTTTAAGATGCCGTAAACGTCTTAGATATTTTTTCCATCTTAAAAAAGTAAGATACTTCTGTAAGTTTTTTAAAGTATCTTAAATTAAGATGTTTCTGTCTCAATAAGATGTTTAGCGATAAGTTACTTGTGAATTGTAAGATGCGGAAAAAATTTAAGTTACTGAAACCTAAGATGCATAAAATATCTTACGTATGAGTCAATAGTTAACCTCAAAACTTTTTCCCCAAAAAATATGTTGGAAAATGTGTACGAAGATACTTTAAACATCTTAAATTAAGATATTTTTAACGACTAAAAAGTGACTAGAATAACATCTTAGAAATTACTACCAAAACATCTTAATTAAGATACTTCTTTTTGCAGTGTACTAGAACAAATAGATTCAGAAGAGTCAATAGATCTAGAAGAGGAAACAGATATAATAATAGGTTTACTAGAGCAAATAGATTCAGATGAGCCAAACAGATATGAGTATTAATTTAAAAGAAGTCATTTTAAGTCATTTAAGCCTTTTTAAGTCCTTTTAAGTCTTTTTAAGTCTTTTTAAGTCCTTTTAAGTCTTTTTAAGTCTTTTTAAGTCCTTTTAAGTCCTTTTAAGTCTTTTTAAGTCTACTTTTCATCTGTAGCAAAATCGTTGTTTTCTCTTTCCGCGCTTTTTAGTCCCGACTGTAGGATGTTCTATTGGTTCAATGGCACCGTGATATGCAATATACGCACATGTTTGAAAACTAGCTTAACTCTAATTTTAACCATAAATAACACGTTACTATAAGAATAATTTTACATAAAAAGAAGAACGTTACGCACGCAACGAGTCAACCGGCGAACCGCTGGCAGCAGGTGTCATTAAGAATTCAAAAGCACGTGGAGAAAGATACATATACGTTACTTTATAAGTGTCCGCAAGATGGTACTCGACATAGACTTCCAAATGTGCTCTTATGTGTATATATATATTCTCTCTCTCTTTAGAAATTCAACTCATTTCCAACATTTGCATATTTTTCTATAATTTTTACCCATTGTTTGCGGAAATTCTTTATATCTATACACTCTTCCCTCGCATATATATAGTATTGTTAGTTTTTCGAAAAGTTCCATTCTAGTCCCCTCATCATGTTTTGGAATCAATACAATAAATTAGTGAACATGATTAGACACTTTTGGGTTTTGGAAAAAAAGTTATTACGGGGGAAAGAGAATAAAATTTTTCTGGTATCGTTGTATTATGTCAAGTCTGATGTAGAACGTTTTTTTTCAAGGTATGTAGAGAGAGATGGAATCTGATAGGAGAAGCAGCTGATAACCAAGGTCGTCTTCTTTATGCGAGAGCCACAATTTCAGTGGGAGCAGCTTGCATCTTTCCAGCATCTGTATATAGGAGAGAGTATGAATAAATTCTGTTAATTATGGTCTTCGATATGTTTAATGTCTTCGATCTGCTGATAGCTGCAACAGTATCCTTCGAGTTAATTTATAAAAAGACCTAAATAATAAGAAGCTTTGCTTTTATAATCTGAAAGTATCAAACTGCGACGAATTGATGCGACAAAAAATGTGAAAATTTGAATCAGATCATGCTGTTTAAAATTTTGGACCAAATCTTACAAATCAGGGCTCGGATTGTACGACTTTTTCGACTTTCTTTGACTTTTCTAAGGAAATGTGACTTTTTTCGCCTTTTTTCTGAAAAGATGCGACTAATCGACTTTTTCGAGATTTTTTTAGTGAAATGCGACTAAAATTTTTAAAATTTTCAGAAAATTAAAGTTAAAGGGAAAATTTTTAGTCAAAAAAATGTTCTGTTAAGTTTATTTACAGATTTCTTGCAAATTTTTCAAAAAAAACATTAATAACTTCTTTTTTAAATAAATATTTAATTATTATTTTTTCATAAGAATCAAAATTCTTCAAAAGATTCAAATTCAAACGTTTTTGAAATTAAACTACTTATAAAAAATTGTTATAAAACATGACCGAGTGATAAAATCATTTTATATTATAAGATTTTATTAAAAAAAAGAAATTGAAAATAATTGAATTTCTAGAATGAATTTTATTATTTATAAAGATAATTAAAATTTTGACAATAATTTTATTAAAATTCTTTGCAAATAATTGAATTTCAGAGAAGAGTTTTATTATTTATATAATGATGATTGAAATTTTGAACAGATGTTTTTAAAAAACGATTAAAAGTAATTGAATTTTGAAGAAGAATTTTGATATTTTTAAAAATAGTTGGATTGTGGGGAGAATTTAAAAAAAATGGAAAATAATTGAATTTTTGCGATGAATTTTCTTATTTTTTAAGATAATTGAATTTTGCAAAGAATGTTATCACAACTTTTGAAAATAACTAAATTTCCATTATGAATTTTATTATTTATGAAGATAATGTTAATTTTGACGAGAAATTAAAAAAAATTTCGAAAATAATTGAATTTCTGCGAATATCTTTATTACTTTTGAAAATAAATGAATTTTATTATTTTTAAAGATAGTTACAAATTTACGGAAATAAATAAATAAATAAATAATTGAAATTCCAACAAGAATTTCATTAAAATTCTTTGAAAATAATTGAATTATAGAGAAAAAATTTATTATTTAAACAAATAATTGAAATATTGAAAAATTTTTTTTAAAATGTTTAAAAGAAATTGAATTTTGAAGAAGAATTTTGATACTTACAAAGATAATTGAAATTTTGAGAATTAAAAAAAAATATATTGAAAATAATTGAATTTCTGCGATGTATTTTCTTATTTTTTAAGATAATTGAATTTTGCAAAGAATTTCATCAGAACTTTTGAAAATAATTAAATTTCCACGATGAATTTTATTAATTATAACATTTTAACTAGAAATTTCAAAAAAAAAAGGTTTAATGTAATTGAATTTTTACAAAGAATTACATTTTTTTGAAAATTGAAATTCTGCAGAGAATTTCATTACATTTAAAAATAAATGAATTTCCATGATGGATTTTATTATTTATAAAATTTTGACGAGAATTTAAAAAAAAAATTTTGAATTTAATTGAATTTTTGCGATGAATTTCATTATTTTTAAAAATAAATGCATTTTACAGGGCTCGAACTAGGTCCGTAAATCCCGTAAAAGTCCGTAACTTTGCTTGAAGTACGTAAAAGTCCGTTTTTTTGAAAAAAGGTCCGTAAAGTCCGTAATTCGGTTGAAAAAGATCCGTAAAGTACGTAAATTCTACGATATAATTTAGATAATTTTAGAGAAATTACAAATGATTGAAGGAATTCAATTATTTTCAAAAGTAATAAAATTCTTCGCAAAAATTCAATTATGTTCAAAATTTTTTGAAAATTCTCGTCAAAATTTCAATTATCTTTAGAAATAATTAAATTTTTCTTCGAAATATCAATTATTTTCAAAAATTTTAATAAAATACTTGGAAAAATTTCAATTATTTTCAAAATTTTTCCTCAATTCAATGATTTTTAATAATTTTTAATATACTATTCTAATAAAATTTTCCAAAAGAATTCAATTATTTGCAAATTTTTTTTATAAATTTCTTCGCAATATTCAATTATTTTCATAAATAATAAAATTTTTACAGGTATTTACTTTTTTTGGCAAATAATAAAATGCTTATTAGGAATTCAATTATTTTGATGAATAATAAAGCTAATTGCAGAATTTTAATTATTTTTAATACAATTTTAATCGAATTCCTCGAAAAATGTAATTATTCTTAAACAAATTTTAATAAAATTTATCAAAGAAATTTAATTATTTTAATAACCTTTGCTACAATTTATTTATTAGAATTTAAATATTGTTTTTAATAAATTTTTGATTAAATTTCTTTAAAGAATAAAATTATTGCATTCAAAATTTTTAATGCAATTCTTTGCGTAAATTATCAATTATCTTTATAAATAATAAAATTCTTCTCTAAAATTGAATTATTTTCAACAAAATTAATAAATTTCTTGGCAGAATTTCAATTATTTTCAAAAGTTGTCCCTAATTTAATTATTTTTAATATCTATTTTAATAAAATTTTGCAAAAGAATTCAAATTATTTGAAAATTGGTTGATACAATTCTTTAAAAGAATTCAATTTTAAGAAATATATGTAATTGTTCAAAAAATTGTTCTTTTTTGTATTTAAATAATGAAATTCTCGCAGAATTTTGTCATAAAAATTGATTTAAAAATGGATTTGAGTTAAAATTTTAGATTATAATTGAATATTAAAAGTATTAGAGCGTAAAATTTTAGAAATGTAATGTTATGGCAATTTTGCTTCAGTTGTAAAAATTCTACAGAATCATTTTAGTAAAATGCTGCAGAATTTGAAAGCCGTAGGAATACTTTTATCGCCTTTTTGCATTACAAAGAACTGCGGGGCCTCGTAAAAAAATAGTTTGCAACTAAAATAAAAATAGTGCATGTGCGGATCATTAAAAATCTTGAAGATAAGGTATATATGGTAAATGAAAATTCCTGTTCGAAGAAGAGAAGGCGAACAAAGAATCATTAAATGTCCACCTTTCATTATATGGTGGTTTGAAATTTGTTTTTTCTTCCTCTTCTGTTCCTGTGATGGGTGCATTGGCCAGACAGTCGGTCGGTTGGATCGTCAGAAGATCTCGATATTCACATCTTGAAAGCTGACGGCACGCGTCTTCGTGGCAAGGTGTGCGCCTCTCTCACACACAAGACTCCCTGTGTTTCAGCATCGTCCCATTCGGTTATTCCGTTCTTCGAGAGAGTGAGATGGGAGCAGCTGTTGTCGAGGAGCGCATGGCGCGTGCCACCAGGTACCTTACCTATATAATAAAAAGGAGATAATGTCGGGGTGCACGATGGTACACGCGGCGGCCAAAGAACTCGTCGAAGAACAGGGGCCGCGCAGATAACAGAACCGACATCGATTTTCCCCTTTATGCTTTCTTTTCCTCCATAGCACGAGAGAGAGTAGTAGCCTTCTTCTCATATATATATGACCATTTATATTTATATACATATATACATTTCTACCTTATTTAAAGATTCTTTACAAATTTCCCCCTTTCGGAGAAAATAATTATTATTATTTCCCTTCTAATGTCGTTTTGTGCACGAGTTTTAACGAAGCCACACCGCCGTCTGTACTTGTAGTCGTCACAAATGTTGAGCCATTACTGACAGTTTGAATATTATAACTCTTTTTTGCTATTCTTGACAAGCCTCTTTTGTAGGCTTTGTACTTGAGGCCTATTCGGAAATGTTTGGTCGAAAAGTCCAAGTATCATTATATTGTCGATTGGAAAGAAATTTTTTGCCGTAATACTACACTGCAAAAAGAAGTATCTTAATTAAGATGTTTTGGTAGTAATTTCTAAGATGTTATTCTAGTCACTTTTTAGTCATTAAAAATATCTTAATTTAAGATGTTTAAAGTATCTTCGTACACATTTTCCAACATATTTTTTGGGGAAAGAGTTTTGAGGCTAACTATGGGCTTATATGTAAGATATTTTATGCATCTTAGGTTTTAGTAACTTAAATTTTTTTCGCATCTTACAATTCACAAGTAACTTATCGCTAAACATCTTATTGAGACAGAAACATCTTAATTTAAGATACTTTAAAAAACTTACAGAAGTATCTTACTTTTTTAAGATACTTTAAAAAACTTACAGAAGTATCTTACTTTTTTAAGATAGAAAAAATATCTAAGACGTATAAAGCATCTCAAAAATCTGTAAGATACTTTCGAAAACATCTTATTTTAAGATGTAAGATTTACAGATTTAAAAAAAAGCATCAATAACTTCTTTAAGTAATTGTTCGTTATTATTTTTTCATAAGAATTAAAATCCTGCAAAAAATTCAAATTCAAACCTTTATGAAATTAAACAACTTATAAAAAATTGTTATAAAACATGAAGAAATCGATCACTCCGAGTCTTCATGTTTTATAATAATTAAAGATGACCATGGGACAAAATCAGTATTTTATATATTATAAGATTTTATAAAAAAAATTGAAAATAATTGAATTTCTAGGATGATTTTTTTTATGTATAAAGGTAATTAAAATTTTGTCAATAATTTTATTAAAATTCTTTGCAAATAATTGAATTTCAGAGAAGAATTTTATAATTTATAAGGATAATTGAAATTTTGAACAGATTTTTTTAAAAAATGTTTAAAAGTAATTAAATTTTGAAGAAGAATTTTGATATTCTTAAAAATAGTTTAAATTGTAGGGAGAATTTAGAAAAATTTGAAAATAATTGAATTTCCATGATGAATGTTATTATTTATGAAGATTATTACAAATGTACAGAAATAAATAAATAATTGAAATTCTGACAAGAATTTTATTAAAATTCTTTGAAATAATTGAATTTCTAGGATGATTTTTTTAAGTATAAATATAATTAAAATTTTGACAATAATTTTATTAAAATTCTTTGCAAATAATTGAATTTAAGAGAAGAATTTTATAATTTATAAGGATAATTGAAATTTTGAAAAGATTTTTTTTTTTAATGTTTAAAAGTAATTGAATTTTGAAGAAGAATTTTGATATTCCTAAAAATAGTTGGAATTGTGGGGAGAATTTAAAAAAAATTGAAAATAATTGAAATTCTGCGGAGAATTTTTTTTAGTTTTGAAAATAATTGAATTTCCATGATGAATTTTATTATTTATAATATTTTGACGAGAAATTTAAAAAAAATTTGAATGTAATTGTATTTTTGCGAAGAATTTCGTTATTTTTGAAAATAAATGAATTTTAGAAAAGAATTTTATTATTTATAAAGATAATTGAAATTATGACAGGCATTTTATTAAATTTTTTTTTATTAATTGAATTTTAGATACGAATTTTATTATTTATAAAGATAATTAAAATTATGACAGGCATTTTATTAAATTTTTTTTAAATAATTGAATTGTGGAAAAGAATTTTATTATTTATAAAAATAATTGAAATTTTGAACAGTTTTTTTTTTAAATATTTAAAATATATCGAATTAAAATTTTGCCATGCATGTTATTAAATTTTATTAAATATTATTCCAGATTGTTTGATGTTAAAGTATTTTTTGGTGGAAAATGTGTTTTTTTTACAATTTTGACAATTTCGTGTTTCCTTTTCAGCTTTTTTTCTAAAATTGTTTTTGACTTTTTTCCGACTATTTCGGAAATTTTATGCGACTTTTCGTGTCTTTTGTTATGAATTTATGCGACTAAAGCGACTTTTTTTGACTGTTAAAGACGATCCGAGCCCTGTAGGCTTTGTACTTGAGGCCTATTCTAAAAAGTTTGGTCGAAAATGTCCAAGTATCATTATATAGTCGATTGGAAAGAAATTTTTTTGCCGTAATACTGACAATTTCTGTTCATTTCACTATATTGATGTATAGTTGAAAAATAATCGTTCGCAGTTGACCCAAAAGTACTGTTCCCAAAACTACTGTTAAATTACAGAAATCTGTTTGCAGTTCTGTTAACGTTATCCGTTAATATTATCTTCGGTTGATGACTTTAGAAAATTCATTCATTGATATTGAGACAATTTATGAAAATTGTTCCGCAGTGAAGGTAAAATTTAGTCAACAGAAGCATTATGTAGGTGTGAAATATTAATGCATTAAAATGATTGTAGAGTATATAATATTATAATAAAAGGAGGTAATATGGGGACTGTTGTCCTTGATGGTAAAACGGAAGGAGTTACGCGTTGGAAAAACAAGTGAACATTATGGAGAAGAGAACTATTTGTCGTTTTATCTTCAAGGTATCACCTTGACAAGTAGCAGCGCGGCTGCAGATCATCTCGAAGTCAGCCTAGCATAACGAAGACCAACAGGGCCCCGCATTGTTCTGCCTTTCTGAATAAATACTAATTCTCCTAACCCACGCTCTCTTGCAAGATACTAGACCAGTTCCCACGAATAGCCTGCACGCGAATCCAATGTACCGGTTTCATGATCGGAGGCACTTTACTGCATAGGTTATCCGAAATGCGAAGCTGTCGTATTCCGAGAGATCTACATCGAATGTCGGTCGTAAATTTTCCTCCTTTTTGTACAATATGTATATATACGAATACCTAATTCTCAAGGTCTTTGACAATTCCGCATCGCAGTCATCAATTTCACTCTCTAAAAATTAGAAATATCTACTTCGAAAACATTCCTTCGAATCAATTCCTTCTCTGCTTACTTTTTTTTTCTTTTAAACAACGATTTAATGTGCATTTCCCAGAAACCCTTTGATCCAAATCATTAGTTTGCGATTAAAATCAGCAGATTTGAAAAACAGTCATAATGATCAGCAGATTATGAAACATGTAGAAATGTAGAAATATTTCTTCTTGTTTTTTAAAGTGCAAATAAAAGAATCTTGTGAAAGGTGATAAAGCTCGTGTTTCTCGTGAATTTGAAACCCCCTTAGAAAATCTCGAAGGAAAAATTGTTTCGCGTAACTGGAAGACCTTGCGGTTCACAGTATACAACTCATTAGCGACATTCCATGTCGTTGGCTGACTCATCAGTATTGCCTTAGCTTCCATACAACTCTGCATACCACGAGACATAAGCTCGCATTGTGATTTCAATCTCAGTGCAGAGCCAATAAACACCCAAGAACAAAGTTCGCATGACCCAGAGTTGAAGGCGAATTCTCAAACAGTCCAACACACACACGTTTTCAATGTCCTTTAAGCACTTCGTTATTTCAAACACAAGCAGAAGGTTGTTTCAGGAAAATTTCGCCCTTTCGACTATTTCTCAAAGAAATCAAATAAATTTTTAAACTACATTCCCACTTTTTTTAAAGTTATACGGATTCTTTTCCAAAAACAAGTTGCAAACCTTTTTAAGATTTGGATTAAAAATCAAAAATTGGTATATTTTTTGGTACTTTGATATTCAGTTTAGTATGTCAATGTCACGGTAAATCGTTAGGTATTAAAATAACATCAAAAAGGATTAAATTAAACCAATTTAGTGTTATTTTAATCCTTTTTGGTGTTATTTTAATACCTAACGATTTACCGTGGTGTGATACACTTTCAAGAAAAGATTTATTTTTTTGTTAGAAATGCTTACTAATTTGAAGATCAATACATAAGCCAATGATGAAAATTATGATTCGGAGTAGCAAAATAGTGGAAAACAATAGGAGCGGAAAAGAGGTCTTTGTCATCCGGTTGGAACGGCAAAGTTTTTCAAACGAAACGTGACGCTTAAAACGAGAAGAGAGGTATGGACTTGATAAATGATTTGCTATCGGTTAAAGTGCTGTTATGATTTTTTTTACAACATTACTTCACAGTAGGCCGAATAACAGGATATATGGTGTCCAATAAACATCCTTCATTTCTTCAACTCTGCGTCCGTTATCGACCTGTCACTCACGGTGACACATACGAACATGTAGAATTGAAAAATTATGCGCAACAAAATATGAAGCATGTTTTTGACTTTTCTTCTCTTATTATTCATTCACCATTTTCCATTCGTCTATATTGATGGGCAAGTTGACGAAATAAGTCATAAAAAAATGAAAAAAGGTACGCACTTTGGCAGCGAAAAATTTGAGGTTATGTCTATGATCTTCGGAATAAAACAACTTAAAGAGGATCATATTCTTTCGCAATACTTTTAATTCGGTTTTTGTTTTAATTTGTAATGAATGTAAAAACTTCTCTGTAAATCAGGGAAAAAAATTAAATTTTTGTGGCAATTCTGAAAGAAGTAAAAATTACCGGGGTCGAAGTAGGTCCGTAAATCCTGAAAAAGTCCGTTCTTTTGAAAAAAAGTTCGTTCTTTTGAAAAAAGTCCGTAAAGTCCATAATTTCATTCAAAAATGATGAAAAGTTCGTAAATTGTACGATGTAATTTGGAGAATTTAAGAGATTACAAATGATTACAGAAATTCAATTATTATTAAAAGTAATAAAATTCTTCGCAAAAATTCAATTATGTTCAAAATTTTTTTCAAATTCCCGTTAAAATTCCAATTATCTTTAGAAATATTAAAATTTTTATCCGAAATTCACATATTAAAAAAAAAAAAACTAAAAAACGTCAACATTTCAATTATCTGTGTAAATAAATAGCTAAATTCTTAAACAAAATTCAATTATTTTCAAAAAATTTATTAAAATTCATTAAAAAATTTCAATTATTTTCAGAATTAACAATATTTATCACACGAATTCAATTCTTTTCTAAAGTAATAGAATTCAATTATTTTCAACAATTTTAATAAAAATTCTTTACAAAATTTCAATTATTTTCAAAAGTAATAATATATTCTTCGCAAAAATTAAATATTGTTCAATATTTACTATTTTTATAAAATTTACCAAAAGAATTTTATTATTTAAAAAAAAATTTAATAAACTTCTACCAAAACTTTTAATTATTTTCAAAAAATAATAAAAATTTAACAAAAATTTCATTAATAACAATTTTTTTTTTTATAAATTTCTTCGCAATCATTCGACTATTTTCATAAATAATAAAATTTTACCGGGATTTAATTAGTTTCGTAACTAAAAAAAATTCTTTTTAGGAATTCAATTATTTTTAATAGAATTTAAATCGAATTCCTTGAAAAAATTCTTAAAAATTTTATTAAAATTCGTCCAAAGAATTTAATTGCTTAAAAATTTGTTAATCACATTTTTAATAGGAATTTAATTTCAAGAAACATTCAATTATTCAATAAATTATTTATTTTTCTATTTAAATTATTTAAATCTCGTAGAATTTTCTGATAAACATTGATTTAAAAATAGATTTCAGTTAAAATCTTAGATTATAATAATTGAATTCTTTCGAAGATTTAATTAAATTTTTAAAAATAATTGCATTTGGGAAATTTTTTTTATAAATTTCTTCGCAATCATTCAACTATTTTCATAATTAGTAACATTTTACCGGGATTCAATTATTTTCTTAAGTAATAAAATTATTTTTAGGAATTCAATTAGTTTTAATAGAATTTCAATCGAATACCTCGAAAAAATTCTTATAAATTTTATTAAAATTCGTCCAAAGAATTTAATTTTTTTTAAATTTGTTGATATCGTTTACAATAAGAATTGAATTTCAAGAAACATTTAATGATTCAATACATTATTTATTTTTGTATTTAAATAATTAAATTCTCGTAGAATTTTCTGATAAACATTGATTTAAAAATAGATTTCAGTTAAAATCTTAGATTATAATAATTGAATTCTTTCAAAGAATTTTATTAAAATTTTAAAAATAATTGAATTTGGGAAATTTTTTTGGAATTGTCTTAAAAATAATTGAATTTCTACCAAAAAAAGTTTTATTAAAACTTTTTAAAATGTTTGAATTTTGTGCTAAAATTCTAATATTTTTTAAAATAATTGATTTCTTGCGAAGAATTTTATTAAAACTATTGGAAATAATTGTTTTCCTGCAAAGATTTTTATTATTTTACAAAAATATTTGAAGTTTTGCAAATAGTTTTATTAAAATTTCTGAAAGTAATTAAAGATCTGCTAAGAATTTGGTTATTTTTAATTTATGCCAAGAATTTTATTAAAATTTTAAAAATAATTGAATTCCTGTTAATTTTGTACAAGAATTTAATTTTTTTTGAAAATTTTAATAAAATTCTTCGCAAGAACTTAATTATTTTCATAAATAATAAAATTCAATGCAGAATTTCAATTATTTTTAATTCAATTTTAATCAATTTTCTCTAAAAATGTAATTATTCTTCAAAATATTATTCAAATTCGTTAATAGAATTCAAGTATTTGATAACTTGTTGATAACAATTTTTTATGGGAATTGAATTTTAAGAAACGTTCAATTCTTCAATAAATTATTTAATTCCGTTTTGTATTTATTTAAATAATTGAATTCTATTATAATATTGTAATAAAAATTGAATTTTATTTCATAAAAATGAATTTCAGTTAAAATTTGAGATAATCATTGAATATTAAAAGCAATATGGCGTGAATTTTAAAAAATAATTAAATTTTGTAATTAATTTTTTTGAAAAAGTTAAATTGAGTATTTTTACTACTATTTTTAGTTTCTATTTTCTAATATTTATTTAATAAAAGAATTTTACTAATAACTGAAATTTCGTAAAATTAAATATTGTAATGAAATGAATTTTAAAATTGTCAAAGAACTTTTTCGAAAATTATTTAAAATAATCGATATAAAGAAGAATTTTAGATAAAAATTGTGAAAAATAATAATTGAATTGATAATGATTTTAATTATTATAAATTCTTTTAAATTATAATTATAATTATAATTATAATTATAATTTTTATCAATAATTAATATTAATTAATATTGATATATATTTAAATTTGTAGTTTTAAGTAAAATGTTCTCTTATATTTGATTCGGCCTGATTCTATTTTTGCCAGTTGGTCCGTATTTTTTAATTTTTGGTCCGTAAAGTTCGTATTTCGAAATACTTTAACTACTTCCAGCCCTGTAAAAATCAAATAGGAACGAACAATAATAATAGACTAAATGGGATTAATAGATAATAAAATGTAAATAATGGACGATAATTAAAACGATGGACCTACGTTTCCAAAATGTTATTAAGTTATTAGTGGATACAAACGATTATCTGGTGAAAAGACCCCTTATTGGATGAGTGATGCGAGAGTACCAGTTTATATATCATTCTATTGAAAGTGGATGTCTGACATTTAGCGCGTGGCATTTGACTTGGCTTCGCAGCAACAACCCTCGTTAAACAAGCCCCCAAGCAATTTCCTCTCCGATCACGGGACCATTATAAAGAGAGAAGAACGCATCTCTCCCATGGCTTTACGGGTGACATAATACTGTCATCTCATATACCCATGTGTATTCTTCCCACACCAGCTTTGAATGGCGCATTGTGTGCACATACAATGTAAGCCACAACGTAAAAATTACACAGGATCAGGTATTCTCTTCCACTCAGGATCCATCTATACACCCCTAAGTAAATTGTCAATATTTACTGCACCACACACAGCATTAAGAAACTTTATAGCCGCGCTGTATACAAAAGGTCAAATATCTAATTATTGAAAAACGTACAGCAAACTCTTTTAGTGAAAAGTATTGCATTTTTTTAATTAATTATAATAATATTAATGTGCAATTGCACTGCAAATAGAAGTATCTTAATTAAGATGTTTTGGTATAGTCATTTCTAAGATGTTATTGTAGTCACTTTTTAGTCATTAAAAATATCTTAATTTAAGATGTTTAAAGTATCTTCGTACACATTTTCCAACATATTTTTTGGGGAAAGAGTTTTTAGGTTAACTATGAGCTTATATGTAAGATATTTTATGCATCTTAGGTTTTGGTAAGTTAAATTTTTTTCGCATCTTACAATCCACAAGTAACTTATCGCTAAACATCTTATTGAGACAGAATCATCTTAATTTAAGATACTTTAAAAAACTTACAGAAGTATCTTACTTTTTTAAGATAGAAAAAATATCTAAGACGTATAAAGCATCTTAAAAGTCTGTAAGATACTTTCGAAAACATCTTAGTTTAAGATGTAAGATACTATTTTTGCATCTTACATCTTATGTTAAGATATCAAATAAGATACTTATTTTTGCAGTGTAATAATATTAATGTGCAATTGTGTATCAATTAGTATGCAATTAGTAAATTAGTGCAATTGTGCGCTCTGAAGACAAGTGTCGAAGAAGAAAATGATTTTTACGTTTATACGCTGCTAACTTTAAAGTATTAAATTGCAACGAATTGATACCCGCAAAATGTGGATCAAACAAAAAATTGATCCAAATTTTTAGCTTCAATTTGATTCACTTTAGTATTAATTACAGGGTTGCCACGCAACCTGAAAACCTGGAAATGTCAGGGAATTTTATAAAACTTGAAAAAACCTTGAAAAGTCAGGGAATTTTGATCGAAAACCTGGAAAATTGTTCTTTTCTAATTGTATTTATTTTTGAAATCTAATTTTACTGAAATATTTCAAAATTAATTCAATTTTAAACGAATTGTGTTTACGATTTTCATAAGTAGATAAACTTGAAAAAATTTTTATTTCAAAATTTGTAAAATTTCAATTTTAAATTAATTTAATTAAAAAATTGAAAAACCTTAATAACTAAAATTCTTCTAAAATTATTTAATTTTTTTAATATATGAGGAGCAAGTTTTCCAAATCTGATAAATCCAAATTTTGTCATTTCGAGAAATTTAAACAAATGACAATTCTCACATAACCATTAAAATTAATTTTAATGTATAGAAAAAATGTAATAAATTGTTTATTTTTAAATATTTTTCTTTTTAAAAAACTTTGTAATTAAAATTTATTGTAATAAAGGAATTTCAAGGTTTTGGCAATTTTATCTAATAAAAAATTAAAATAAAAAATTGTCAAGGTTAGGCAAAAATATATTTTAAATTGAAAATTCTTTGGTAACAAATTTTTTTTCTTAAATTAAACAGTGATCATTCGATTTCTAAGGATTTTAAATTTCTAAATATGTGTTTATCTCAATTTCTTTGAAAAATGGATTTATCAACTTTTGAAAAATTGCTCCTCATATTTATATATATTTAATTGATTATTAAAAATAACGGATATGTACAAGAATCTTAGTTAAAAATACTAAAACAAATTTAATTTTGAAGCAAATACATATTATTGGAGAAGTTTAATTATATTTTTAAAAGAAGTAAAATTCTTCTCAGAAATTCAATTATTTTTTTCAACTTTTATTATTTATTCTTTAAAGAATTAAATTATTTTAAAAAATTTTATTGAAATTCTTTTATAACAATTCAATTTTTTTCAAAATAATTTTAATAAAAATTTTCGTAGAAATTTAATTGATTTCAAAAATTTTCAAAATTCAATTTTCAATGTTTACTACTTTGAAAAAATTTTACAAAACAATTCAATTATTTAAACAAAAAGTTTTATAAATTATGTTTGAAAATTTACAAATATTCTTGTCAACATTTAAAATTGTCTTTATAAATAATTAAATTTTTCTCCGAAATTCAATTATTTTCAAAAAATTTAATAATATTTTTGTCCGAATTTCAATTATTTCAAGATTTTCATCGAATTTCTCGAAAAATGAAATTATTGTTAAAGTTTTTTTTTAAAATTTGTCTCTTGACAATAAATAATAATAATAATGATGAACATAATAATTAAATGTTGATAAAATTTCTTATAAAAATTCAAATTTTAAGAAACATTCAATTATTTAATAAATTGTTTATTTTTATAGTTAATGAATTGATTTCTTGTAGAATTTCCAAATAAATATTGAATTAAAAATAAATTTCAGGAAAAATTTTTGATTATAATTGAATATCATATATTCAAAAATATTTATTTATTTGAAAACTCTTGCGAGAATTCATTTATTTAACTCTAAAAATTAACATTTTATCAGATAATTGAACGTTTTTTAAAATTGAATTGTCATGAAGAATTTTTATAAACAAAATATTTAAGTAATAATTGAATTCTATAAAACATTTTTTATAAAAATTTTTTTAAATATTTGCATTTTTCGAGAAATTTGATGAACATTTTGTATGTAAAAAGTCATTGAAATTCTGACAAGAATTTTATTCAAAATTTTGGAAAATAATTGAATTTTGGAGAAAATTTTATTATTTATAAATAGATTATTTAAATTTTTACGGGAATTTTTAAAGAAGAATTATGTTAGTTTTAAAAATAATTGAATTCTTGAGTTTTCCAATAATTTTGTAATGAATAATTAATGTAGGTTAAAAAACCTGGAAAAATTCTGTTTTTTAACCTGGAAAACCTGGAAAAATCAGGGAATTTGAAAAAGGTAAAAACGTGGCAACCTTGTAATTTGATACTTTCAAGAAAACAGTGTACTTAAATGTTAAGTAATGTTAAATCTTGAATTAATAAAATCTAATTTTAGTTTTATTAAAACGAGTATAAACCATTTTTAGTTTTATTAAAACGAGGTTCTATAAAATGTTTTTACTTTTATAAAAACGAGGTTCAATAAACCGAAAATTACTTTTTATTATAATTCAAGATGCAATACAAACATAAATATCGAGAGTCTAGGCTATGAGTTATATTTCTATTCCAAAACACCAGAAACATAACCTAATTTTTTCCTTTCAACCCGAGTACCCATTTTTCCCAATGCACGGCCTTAAAAATATTAAACCTAAACCATACATCTGTTCAAGATCTTTAAAATATCACCTATACATATGTTTTGAAAAGAAATAAAATACAATTACCAGCAATAAAACCTCATCTTAATATTAAAAAAGAAAGAAAGAAATTATAAAATTTGCCTGATGGAAATTAATTTTTTCAAATGGCTTTGACTTTATCCCTCAAGGCCTTATCTCTGCCTTCATCATACAAGTATAGGATGGGATGAGGAGTCTGTTAAAATGATTCGTGAAGGTGCGCCCGAAAAACGGCGAAGCATGCGATGACAGATGTTGGCACAGCATTAGATAATTAATCCGAAATGGGAGGATTGAGAATAGCGGGTGTGGAGAGATTATTACCACGGTGTTTATTTTTATTATGCCATCAATCGGAGGGAGAGAATAAGGGACCCTCGCCTTTTTCTCATTTGTGTGTCTCGTGACTTTTTATCTTTTCTAACTTTTTTTTTTTTATTAACTTGGCAAGTCATACATTAAAGCATCAGTCTCAATAATGTAAAGAAAAAAAAAAAGAAAAAGAGAGAAAGGGAGAGAAAGAGATGGATTTTTGAAAATGATACACGGAATAATTCAATAAAGCATAGGAATATATGTGCGAGGAGAAAAGTAAAAGCATAAATGTGCCTTTCACTTTACTCCTCACTGGACCTCGTTAGGCTGCAATTAATCAACTGTTCAACTAATTTGTCGTCAAACCACAAATGAACAAGGGGAGAAATTTTATAAATGGGAAAAGTATATATAAAATTCCAGACTGTGATTAATATTTAAGGGAATATGACTAAAAAAAATTTTTTTAGCAAAAGACATTTTCACGGTAAATCGTTAGGTATTAAAATAACACCAAAATGGATTAAAATAACACTAAATTGGATTATTTTAATCCTTTTTGGTGTTATTTTAATACCTAACGATTTACCGTGTTCTTCTTATATTCTTAAAAAAGAAGAAAATGTCAGGTTAGCATAAAGAGTCACCGATAACAACATGAGGCTTCGTACCTAATTTTATAATAATAATTGATTTTTAAAAAATAATTTATTAAATAATTGAATTCTTTTAAACAATTTTAATAACGTTTTATAAGGATAATTACTTTTTTCGAAAAATTCAATTAAAATTGTATTAAAAATGATAATTGAAACCCTGGAAAAATTTTTAAAACTTCACCGAAATTCGATTTTGCAAATTTGTAAATAATTCAATTTCTGTGGAATTATTAATATTTATGAAAATTGTTAATGTTAAGTTAGAATATTGACAAAATTTCTTTTTAAATAATCGAAATTTTTTGGAAAATTTTAGTAAAATAGTGCAGATTTTTAAAAACATTGAAATGTGGATAGCTTTTGAAAATAATTGAAATTTTGCCCAGAATTTATTATATTTTTGCAAATAATTGAACTTTGGAAAAGAATTTTATTATTTATGAAGATAAATGAAATTTTGACCAGAATTTATTAGAATTTTTGAAAATAATTAAATTTTGTCTAGAATTTATTATAAATTTTGAAAATAATTGAATTTTGGACGAGAATTTTATTATTTATAAAGATAATTGAAATTTTATCAGGCATTTTATTAAATTTTTTTTTAAATACTTTAATTTTTGAAAAGAATTTTATTATTTTTAAAAATAGTTGAATTTTGTACCAGAATTTTATATTGTTTATAAAGATAATTGAAATTTTGACCAGAATTTATTATATTTTTGCAAATAATTGAATTTTGGAAAAGAATTTTATTATTTATGAGAGAGAAATGAAATTTTGACCAGAATTTATTAAAATTTTTGAAAATAATTGAATTTTGGACCAGAATTTATTAAAAATTTTGAAAATAATTGAATTTTGGACGAGAATTTTATTATTTATAAAGATAATTGAAATTTTGACAGGCATTTTATTAATTTTTTTTTAATAATTTAATTTTTGAAAAGAATTTTATTATTTTTAAAAATAGTTGAATTTTCGACCAGAATTTTATATTGTTTATAAAGATAATTGAAATTTTGACCAAAATTTATTATATTTTTGCAAAGAATTGAATTTTGGAGAAAAATTTTATTATTTATTAAGATAAATGAAATTTTGACTAGAATTTATTTAAAATTTTAAAAATAATTAAATTTTGGACCAGAATTTTATTGTTTATTAAGATAAATGAAATTTTGTCTAGAATTTATTTAAAATTTTAAAAATAATTGAATTTTGGAGAAGAATTTTATTATTTATTAAGATAAATGAAATTTTGACTAGAATTTATTTAAAATTTTAAAAATAATTAAATTTTGGACCAGAATTTTATTGTTTATTAAGATAAATGAAATTTTGTCTAGAATTTATTTAAAATTTTTAAAATAATTGAATTTTGGAGAAGAATTTTATTATTTATTAAGATAAATGTAATTTTGACTGGAATTTATTATATTTTTGCAAATAATTGAATTTTGGAAAAGAATTTTATTATTTATGAAGAGAAATGAAATTTTGACCAGAATTTATTAAAATTTTTGAAAATTATTGAATTTTGGACGAGAATATTATTATTTATGAAGATAATTAAAATTTTGATGAAAATTTATGAACATTCTTGCAAATAATGTATTTTTTTTATTTTTTTATTTTTTACCTGTACTTTATTTCAAAACAAAATTTTAAATATGTTCTTTTTACAAAGCTCTAGGAGAATTCAATTATAAAATAATGTAATTATTATTATTATAAAATAATTTTTTGAATAATTGAATTTTTTTTTAAATTGAATCTTTTTAAAGAACTTTGTAAAATTGTTTAAAAATAATTGAATTCTTTTTAATATTTTTAAGAAAATATTCAAGAATAATTGGGCTTCTTGAAGAATTCTTATTTAAAATTGTTCTGAAAATAATTGAAATTAAATTAAACCTATTAAATAATTCAATTCTTGTGAAAATTTTATTATTTATAAAAATCATAGATATAAAGACAATAAACAAATAAAATTTATAGAAAAAAAATACGACTGTTTTAAAAAAAATTTAATTCGTAGGAGGAAGTTAATTAAAATTATCTCGAAAATAATTGATTTCTTCTTAAAACTTTATCACAATTTTGAAAATAAGTCAATTCTGTCAACAAATGTTAAACTTTTTGAAAATAATTCTATCGCAGGAAATTTTATAAATTTAGAAATATTATTTATATTTATTTTTTTTATTTTTTAATTTTGTTCAATTTTACTTAAATCACATTGAAAATAATTGAATTTTTTTCAAAGAAGTTTGTAACTCTTTCTACCACATTTTTTCTTATAAATTTGTTGAAATTTTAACAAGGGGAGAAAAGTTTACCTTTTAACCTGATTTTGGTATAAAAATTCCCTGAAACATAAATTTTCTTAGGTTAGGGCACCACTGTCTATATATGAAATCAGCATTGCTAAAATTGTACCGCACCTCTTTTTGAGCTTTCCTTATAGTGTCAATTTGCTATACCAAAAAATAAAATTCTGCTAAAAATTTAGATCGTTTTTTTATTTGATCTGCATTTTTGGTGTCAATTCGTTATTGCAATTTGATACTTTTGAGTAAGTGCGGTGTTAATTTTCAAGTTAAGAGTGCAGAAGAGAAAACTATATACATTTGGCGTAAAAAATAATAAGCCTATCGGTACGTGATGAATGTGTAAAATAAAAAGGAATCATTTTTTTTAAAGAAGAGTAGGATTAATGCTTCATGTATATACGAATAAGAGAAACTTTATCATTCACGTGTTAATGATATCGTAATGAGAATGTTTGTTACATGCATGCACTTGGAAGGTATATATTATGTATCTATAAAAAAATACTAAAACTCAGATGAAGATTATTTTACTGTACTTTAAACTAAAAGAAAAATTGTATCATGTATAAGATCTTGTGGAAAAAATGATTCAAAATTTCCTATGCACTGTTAAAAATCTGACTCCAAATCGCTTACACCAAAAAGATTCAAATGATTGCATTTCAATCTCGAAAAGTGTGAATTCTTCCATTTTATTGGTTTCAAGTTTTTAGTAAGTCGAATCAAGTGAGAGTATTCACATACTTTTTGAGATTAAAGTATATAATTTTCAATCTTTCGATTTACATTCTTTCGATTTTCACTCTTTCAATCTCAAAAGATTGAGTCCGATTTTTAACAGTGAGGGATGAGAATGTAAAAGTTAAAAAATTAAAAAAATAGCAGCATATAACATAACATTCACAGTAAAAAGTAAATCTTAATTTAAGATCAGTCTTAAATTCTTAGCACTGTCTGCTCTAATACGTTAAATCATACAGAATTCATTGCTAAAATTCAGCATTGACTGTCTGACAAATGTTGCGTCTTGATTTAAGACTACCTTTCTGTCTTAAAATAAGACTTTCTTTTTACTCTGTCTCGATGACTGTATGCGTTGAAAATGACTGAAATGACCTGATAAGAAAAAAAAGTGAAAATAACCTTGACATGTTGAAACTAAATTGAAATAATGGAATGAGATTAAAGTTTCGATGCCGATTACTGCGGTGTTGCTTGGCTACGAATTTACTCCACCCTCTTTGATCAGCCTTTGATTTGCTCCACTCCCCTGAAAGGCAGCAATGGCGCCTCTTTTCCCCGGTATATAATCTTGTGCTATTTGTAGTTTCCTGAGAAGAATTGAGGATTTCTAGGAAAGAATTTTTTTTTTTCAAAGGAAGACACCCTGTGCGCCAGTCTTCCTGAGTGAATTAGTTATTGTAGAGCAAGAGAAAGAGAGAGAGGAGACTAGTGGAAAGGTAGGGAGGAGTGGATGAGGGGGCGACAGTGGGGCAAAGAGGTTGCGAGAGCGAGGTCCCCAGGTATTGATCCGACTGGCTAGCTGGCTGCCTGGCTGGCTGATTTTACTCCGCTCGGAGGAGGACCATTATGGATGTAGTCATACGGACATGTGGTAGACACGACGATACGTGCACGCCAACATTAAACTGACTCTGTGTGTACGTGCGCCAAAGAGGTACGGCGTTGGTGGTTCGCGTAACCAGGCAACCCGGACTGATTCCAACCGCACCCTCAATTACCCAATTTATTATTCATGTTGTTAATCACTCGCCTGATAAATCCACTTGGGGACCTGCTTTTCGAATCGCTGAATTCGTGCGTGTCATCAATCCCTATATTGTCACCAATTTGGTCAGAAATGATCAGTTTTTAGTAAGTTGATGTTTGATTCCTTTGGCTCAATCCTAATGCGACGAATTTGGTCAGAAACGATCAGTTTTCAGTCGAGTTGATGTTTGATTCCTTTGGCTCAATCCTAATGCGACGAATTTGGTCAGAAACGATAAGTTTTCAGTCAAATTGATGTTTGATTCCTTTGGCTCAATCATATTGCGACCAATTTGGTATAAGAAACGATCAGTTTTCACTTTTTCAGTTAAGTTGATGTTTGATTCCTTTTGTCTCAATTTGACGTTGCCAGAAACATTATGATTTTGAAAAAGCGAGAAACCAATCAAAACTTTGCGATATGATAAGCTTTTCGCTTTTTGGCTCAATTTGATATCATTTCAGCAATCATAGGTTAAATTAAAGACAATGAAATCGTTATTTAAGAGTCACTTGGCAAATTTTAGGTCGCCATCGCTTACATTCAGGTTCGTAAACATTTGCCCCTTTTTTCTGAACTGTATACATGAACAATAATAAGAAGAAGTTCTATGATGCTAGGGATGAAGAAGATTCCTTAAATGGCCCTGAAATTGACTATAGATTTTGTTGGATCCTCATCAGCATTGGCAAAGCTTTTCCAAGGATGCTGGAGGAACAGAAACGAAATCAAAATGTACCAAAATGTCGCAATACTTTTGTTTCCTACTTTGGCCCGATTTGTCATCCTTAAAAATCAGTCTTTATCGCACTTTGTTTCTCCATTCTCTCGCATCTTTTATGAATATAATTTTTTTTCGATATAACCACACTGTAAAAAGAAGACCTCTTAAGATACTTTGGTAGTCAATTTTTAGTTGTTTCCAAAAAGTTATCCAAAGCATCTTAAAATGTAACAAACTTAAAGTTTGTAACATAGAAGATGGAAAAATAAGATAATGTTTTAATCGTTTTAAAAGTGATTATAATGTATTAAAATACATTATAATGATGATTGATTGTTTTTGCAGTGTTTTTACAGTGCAGAATAGAGAATAATTCTCAAGTTGAAATTACATAAAGCACTTGAAAGAGCTTGAAAGTGAAGTTTTCTCGAATACATAAAACAAAGTTCCACAAAGCTAGAAAAGTCTATTAAAGAAAGTATAAATTTTTCTTGAATGATGACCTTCGGTGAAGTACCCTCCATCAAGAGCCACGTAATATCGAAGCTATAAATGACGTGTAGATCCACTTTATATACCTTTGATGTCATGTGCGTCGTTAGTGTTCCGAATTGACATACACTGCGTATAATAATAGGTTATTTTCCCTATGTGTGTTTATTTTTTTTTTCGGCTAAAAAAAAATGGGGGATTAGATTGAGAAAAATTGAACACACATAAGGGGAGGAGGAGGAGGAAGAGAGGAAGGGTGAAAACGGCAAAGTCAGATCTCCAAGGTTCCATATAGGTGTGTTGGCTACAAACGGTTGCCAGGTAACGGCTAGGGAGGCTACTACAACGGGTCAATACCTGGCTGGTGCTAGTTTACCTCTGCATGAGCTAAAACGTCACCAGAGCTACTCTCTCTTTTTTTTCCAACTTCCCCTTCGCTGCAGACTTTGCTGCTGCTGACTATACTCCAACTCCCCCTTTTGGCTTCCTGGCCAACAACCCCACCCTGCCGCCTCTGCCACCCCTATATACTCGCACATTAGCTCATCCACTCGTCCGGAGAACCGTCCAGCCACCAAGCTAACCTCCTGGACGTGAAACTTCCCGGAACTTCCAGTCTCGATCGAGTATATATAGCACACACATCGCTTCACGATCCATATCTCGAGAATATTTGATGAAGTCACTTTATAGATTATTATTGATGGACAAAAGCTGTTTAATGCTGTACGTGTGTGTGCGGAGGAACTCACACCGAAACTCAATTGCCATGATGGTCATTTTTTTAGGAAGGGAATCGATTTTATTGACGCTTAGGTCTTTTTTTAAAACAAAGAATAAGCATACCGTTTCGGATTTCAACTTTATAGATAGACTGAAAATTTTGCTCTTTTAGAAACCAAACCAATATTACAGTGCAATCCTTACAGTGCACTGTAAAAACAATCATCTTAAAATACATTATAATCACTTTTAAAACGATTAAAACATCTTATTTTTCCAACCTGTATCTTAGAAACTAATTTTAAGATGCTTTGGATAACTTTTTGGAAACAACTTAAAAGTGCGACTACCAAAGTATCTTAAAATAAGATGCCTTCTGTTTACAGTGTGGAACCTCGATTATCCGAACTTTTTTGTTATCTTAAAGAGAATACTTTTACTTTTTTTATCCAACGTAAAGATCTCTTAAAAATCAAGAAATTTTATTGGCCAACCATTGATTTTTAATGCACTGTAAAAAAGGGTACGATTTCGGTATTAAAATAGAACAAAAATCCGATTTAGTATATCCAAACTTGGTACTAAATTAGTACCTCTGTTTTTATATGTTTCAAATATATACATGTAAATGTTTTAAATTAATTACTTATTTCTTAATTAATAAAAACCTTAACGATGAATCAAATACCATATATTAAGTAGTGGAAAATAATCGAGGGTCCCTATCAAAGAACCAGTTATAACTTTTTTAAGCTCAAAATCATTGCCCTGTAGAATTATCAGGGTTGCCACGCTTTTGCTCCATTCAAATTCCCTGACTTTTCCAGGTTTTCCAGGTTAAAAAACGGAATTTTTCCAGATTTTTAAGTTAATATTTTTATTTTATTAAATTAAATAACTCCTTGATTTTCAGTCAAAACTTTTACATTTTTTATTCAATTATTCGTTTCTATAATGTTCAACTAAAATTCATCTTTACATCAATGTTTTTTTAATAATTTTTGAAAACGTTTTTTTTTCAGAATTATCAAATTAATTTGTTTACTGGTCAATTTTATGTGAAATTTCGATTATTAGAAAATTCTTCAGTTAGATATTATATGTGTTAGAAAATAAAAATAAATATAATAATAATAATAAAATAAAATAAAAAAATAAAATAAAAAAATACAAATAAAAAAAAAAAGAAAAATCTTGAATTCCATTAAAGAATTTTATTAAAATTCCTAACAATAATTGAATTTTACAAAGCATTTTATTAAAATTTCTGAAAATTGAATTCTACAAAGAATTTTATAAAAACTACGGAAAATAATTGAATTTTGCAAAAAATTTTATTACAATTTCTGAAAGTAATTGAATTTTAAAAAAAAATTTAAATAACTCAATTGTTTTGGTAAATTTCATTAAAATAGTTGATAATTGAAATTATTGAAAACAGGAAAGTTTTTTAAAGTAGATGAAATTTTGTCAAGAATTTTATTAAAATTTTTGAAATAAATTGAATTTTTACAAATACATTTCTAATTTTGCAAAGAATCCTATTAAAAATCTTGAAAATAATTGAATTCAATTCAAGAATTTTATTAAAATTCCTAAAAATAATTTAATTTTTTAATGTATTTTATTAAAATTCTTGAAAAAAATTGAATTTTTCAAAATCTTATTAAAAATTCTAAAAATAATTGAATTTTATTAAAATTCCTAAAAATAATTGAATTTTGTAAAGCATTTTATTAAAATTACTGGAGAAAATTGAATTTTGCAAAAAATCTTATTAAAAATCTGGAAAATAATTAAATTTCATTGAAGAATTTTATTAAAATACCTAAAAATAATTGAATTTTTTAAAGTATTTATTAAAATTCTTGAAAATTATTGAATTTTGCATAGCGTTTTATTAAAATTTCTGAAAATTGAATTCTACAAAGAATTTTATAAAAACTCCGGAAAATAATTGAATTTTGCAAAAAATTTTATTACAATTTCTGAAAATAATTGAATTTAAAAAAAAATTTTTAAATAACTTAATTGTTTTGGTAAATTTCATTAAAGTAGTTGATAATAGATATTATTGAAAACAGGAAAGTTATTTAAAGTAGATGAAATTTTGTCAACAATTTTATTAAAATTTTTGAAATAAATTGATTTTTTACAAATACATTTGTAATTTTGCAAAGAATCCTATTAAAAATCTTGAAAATAATTGAATTATATTTAAGAATTTTTCAAAATCTTATTAAAAATCCTAAAAGTAATTGAATTTTATTAAAATACCTAAAAATAATTGAATTTTGTAAAGCATTTTATTAAAATTACTGGAGAAAATTGAATTTTGCAAAAAATCTTATTAAAAATCTGGAAAATAATTAAATTTCATTGAAGAATTTTATTAAAATACCTAAAAATAATTGAATTTTTTAAAGAATTTTATTAAAATTCTTGAAAATTATTGAAAATTATTGAATTTTGCAAAGCATTTTATTACAATTTCTGAAAATTGAATTTTACAAAGAATTTTATAAAAACTCCTGAGAATAATTGAATTTTGCAAAAAATTGTATTACAATTCCTGAAAGTATTTTGAATTTAAAAAAAATTTTTTAAAAATAAATCTTTTGGAAATTTTTATTAAAGTAGTAGATAATAGAAATTATTGAATAGAAGAAAGTTTTTTAAGGTAGATGAAATTTTGTCAAGAATTTTATTAAAATTTTTTAAATAAATTGATTTTTTTACAAATGCATTTGTAATTGCTTCAAAATTTAATATTTTTTAGTGTTTTTGTCTAAAATTCTTCTGTAAATCTATTATTTTGGATAGTCAATTAAATATGTATTAAAGAATTTAACTAATTTTAGAAGAACTTGAATTATTAAAATTTTTCAAAAATCTACTTCCCTGAAGATTTCTAATAAAAATTCAGTTAAAATCGAAACTTTCTAAAATTGTAAACTGAAACCTTTTGAAGTCGATCAACTTATAAAAATTATAAACGCAGTTCTTCTAAAATTGAATAATTATATGTTTGAAATATTTCAATACCCAAGTTTAGATTTTTAAGAATAAGATATATAAAATAACTTTAGAAAACAACAATTTTCCAGGATTTAGATCAAAATTTCCTGACTTTTCCAGGTTTTTTCAAGATTTATAAAATTCCCTGACATTTCCAGGTTTTCCAGGTTTCCAGGTTGCGTGAAAACCCTGAGAATAAGAATAGCCCAATAATTAGAATGTTTTCAATCCCGATTTTTTGAGAAACATTCTGATAATCTTTATACAAATGCAAAAATATTTTCAAAAAATTGAAATTCTGAATCCTTTTTTTTTATGAACAGGTCGAGAATTTTGAACTTAAATAAGTTATAACCGGTTCTTTAATTACACTTAATTTCAAAGCCCTTATTTCTCGATAAATTTAAACAATAATGGCAATTTTTATACATAATCGGAATCAAGTTGGGCTAAACGAGGTTCAACTGTATTGTTATATTTTTATTTTTCTACATGAAAGTATTTTTAAGATGACATTTATTGCCATCTATCATAATTGTGTTGTCTGACGTATGTAGAGCAATAAATAATCACTTATAAGTTACTTATAAGAGTAGCATTTATAACTTTGAAGCAAACTACATAATAATATACCTAATAATGGTAACATGTAAAATTCATGTATGATAAGTACACTTTTATACATATATAACACTTTACATCTAAGTTGAAGAAAAAAAACAGCATTAAAAATAGAACCTATTTTATTACATCACGTGACGGTTTAAATTTTAATTGTACTGGAAAAAAATCTTATTTCAGGACAGAAAAGAAGTTGACAAACTTTCTGAATTTTAAAAAACAAAAGTTTGTGTTTTAAAAATTGATACGTACTTTATAAATTTTATCTAATGGCTGTAAATTTTTGTTCGCAGATTTTCGTCACAAATATTTATTGTCGTATATTCAGTATCTAAGAACAATTCTCCCTAAATTTGATTTAGCAAAAATGTTTACTATAATTAAAATTAGTGACTGACTTTTTGCTTATTTTATTATTTGCTTATTAAATGCTTATTATTAAATCTTACGAAAATATTCGTTAGAATAACTATTTATTAGTAAAATTTACTAATTCAAAAACAAAAAGTCAGGCACTAATTTAAATTATAGTAAACATCATTTGTTTAATAAAGCAAATTAAAAACATTCTACATTTAAGTATATATATATGGAATATACTTTTTTGAAAAGAAAATTTTTTCAGAATTAAAAGAGGATTTTTGCGCATTAAATATAAATTTAATTTTTTCTGGATGCACTTTAAAAGTATAGAAAGAAATATTTTCTCTGCGAGTATACTGAGTATATTGAGCAGAAACGTTATCAGGGCTTCCACCAACGCCCAATACCTCCCCTTTTTCCTACTCTTTAGATTGCATCCCCCACCCATTTCATCCCTCCAGCTTTGCCCTCTTTGAGATAACGGATCACTTCTCAGATAACCTTTCTCAATGACACAGATATCGAAGAGCCCCATTTATTCTAAACTATTATAATATTATTTAAAATTATTCTATTTTCGGTCTATGATACTTCCCTTTTTTTGAGCCTGTCTATATATGATGGTGAATTTGGAAAAATTCAAATTTCGAAAATTAATATTTGAAAAATTTAAATTTTTAGAATTCAAACTTGTAAATTCAAACTTGGAAACTAAAATACGACAATTTAAACTTGAAGATTAAAATTTGGGTCTTCAAACTTGGAAATTAAAATTTGACAATTCAAAGTTGAAAATTAAAATTTGGGAATTTAAACTTGTAAATTAAAATACGACAATTTTAACATGGAGATTAAAATTTGGATCTTCAAACTTGTAAATTAAAATATGACAATTTAGAGTTGGAGACTAATAATTTGGAAATTCTAACATGAAAATTAAAAATTGAAAATTCAAATTGGAAAAAACTTGAATTGTAGAAAAAAATTCTAATTTTCCATTGACTTTTTTGGGTGGATCGATAAAATCGGACTTGTTTTAATTTACAGGGAGCATAGTGTAATCAACGGCGCACATCTTTGAGGAATATTTTTGGGGACTTTGAGAGATCAGTATCCTTTGTTCGACTCTGCAGGATGCATAAACTTCTAACTAAAGGTAAAGGTCAATTTCATTGCATAAAATGTTCATGTTATAAGGTATATATATATATATATGTATAAACGAAATAGCGGAATTAGGGTTTGAATATGTAAGAGGCGAAATGGTTTTAATATGCATGAATTACTGCGACGTTTGATCATTTTGACCTTGCTTTTTTTGTTACAAAGATAAATCTCTATAGCAAGACGCAGATTCGATTTTTATATTTCCAACCGTTTCTGAAGCGATAGAAAATTTCACCTTGAGCCAGAATTGTTGAAGGAAGCCTTCTCTTTACAGAAAAAGGGCAGGTTCTTACTAGGACATTATTGACGAATTTTAAACATTTTTCCTTTGCTTCTTAGTTCTTTTTTAATGTTCTTCTTCTTTTAATGTCTGTCTTCTTTAATGCATTTCTTTTTAAATGTACTTCTTCTTTTAATGTCTGTCTTCTTTAATGCATTTCTTTTTAAATGTACTTCTTCTTTTAATGTCTGTCTTCTTTAATACATTTCTTTACTGATGTATTTCTTCTTATAATGTCTGTCTTCTTTAACGCATTTCTTTTTCAATGTATTTCTTCTTTAATGCATTTCTTTTTAAATGTGCTTCTTCTTTTGAAGTCTGCCTTCTTTAATGTATTTCTTTTTAAATGTACTTCTTCTTTTAATGTCTGTCTTCTTTAATGTATTTCTTTTTAAATGTACTTCTTCTTTTAATGTCTGTCTTCTTTAATGCATTTCTTTTTAAATGTACTTCTTCTTTTAATGCATTTTTTAAAAATGTACTTCTTCTTTTAATGTCTGATTTCTTTAATGCATTTCTTTTCCGATCTATTTCTTCTTTAATGTATTTCTTTTTAAATGTACTTCTTCTTTTAATGTCTGTCTTCTTTAATGTATTTCTTTTTAAATGTACTTCTTCTTTTAATGTCTGTCTTCTTTAATGCATTTCTTTTTAAATGTACTTCTTCTTTTAATGTCTGATTTCTTTAATGCATTTCTTTTCCGATGTATTTCTTCTTTAATGCATTTCTTTTTAAATGTACTTCTTCTTTTAATGTCTGTCTTCTTTAATGTCAGTCTTCTTTAATGCATTTCTTTCCCGATGTACTTCTTCTTTAAATGTCTGACTTCTTTAATGCATTTCTTTTCCGATGTGTATTTTTCTTCAATTTATTTTTCTTTTATGTACTTTTCTTCAATTTATATTTCCTTAATGTATTTTTCTTTAATATATTTTTCTTTAATGCATTTTTTCTTTCACTTATTTCTTCTTTTTTCTAATGTTCCTTCTTCTCGCCGACGAGATTTAATGGTTCTGTTTCTAAAAATGGAAAAAATTCTTCTTAGAGTTAATTTACACTCATCAGTAGTCTCATTAACGCTAAAGATTGTGTAATGTATTTTGCCTCTGGAAATTTTGTATCTGCGTCATGGTTAATTTAATGAAAATTTATTTTTTCTTCCCCCACTGCATATGAAAATGAGTTTTAACTATTAAATGTTTTGAGGATTTTAATGAGGTTATTGATTTTATCTGTCGTGAAGAAACGGATAAGAAGATAATATTTTATATAGGTGACATCCATTAATTTTTGGAATACAATATTTTTCTTTGTTGCTTTCTATTACAAAGTTTTTTTGTCTCAGTTTTTTTTAATTAAATCTTTATCTCATTTTTATCTTGTTTTGAATTTCGCGCCTAAAGTCCATCAATTCGACGACTGGATGGCATGAAAATTCTCTCATAAACGAAATGGGGCGGATAGAATATTCGCGGACAGAAAATTATTGTGGAGAAAAATTCCAAAACCTTTTCCAAATTCAGATTGTTTGGATTTTATAAAAAAAATTGGTAATTGTTAATATTATTTGTATTTCATTTCGGTTTTATTCAAATTGAAGTTTAACCGTTATTTGAATAGAAATTAAAATTAAGCAGCGTATTTTTGAACTCATTATACACGGGGGAGAAATTTATTTGATTCAAAATACTTGTCTGTGGAATCGAATAATTTCTATGTTAACTAAATTATATACTCGAATCAATAATTTCAGTGAATAGTATTTATTTGTGTCAAACAATAAATTATATTTGCTTCAAGTACTAAAATTATTGACATAAATACAATTTGTACAATTATTACAGTAGACTGAAATAAAAATTATTTGTGTCAAGTATATAAATATTTGATTGAGTAAAGTGATCGGTTATAATACTTGAATCAGATAAATTTCCTTTTATTCACAAAGTCTAGGGAAAATTAGACGGTTTGGAAAACTTGGCAATGCGTCAAAAATATTAACACCTTGTGTTGTTCCCTCTTCCTATCTTTTTCAGTTTCAAATTCATCTTGCAGATAAAATTTTTTTTCCAAACTTTGAAGAATCATAGACCTTTTCTTTTTTGACAAGAAAATTATCAAATTGATTGAAAGAAAATTTTCACCTGCGCACCCAAAATTCTCCTTCCTTCTCTCTATAGAAAATGGATTTTTGACAGTTTCCAATTATAGAAGAGAACATCAGGTGAGCACGTGCTACCGAAACAAGCTGCTCGGTATCTCACAGGTTGATGCTTTTTTTGAGTTTTAGAGGGTTTTAAAATTTGGAGAGAGTGAAAAAAAGAAACAGGTGCATTCGTTTTTTGGAAGTTCGCTACAATTTTGTGTATACAATATATATTTATATGAGCGCGAAAGAGGGATGAACTTTAGGACTATTCTTCGGTGTAGAAGATTCAACGATCGTTGAACTCGCAATGGTGCTGACAGGACATGTACTCCCACCTTCTTGGTATGAAAAAGTCTCTCTCTCTCTCTGTCTCTCTTGCCTCGCCAACTCACCTGGTTCTCCCGGCTTCCCCTTCTGTTGAGAACAAGTCCCCTCTCTAAGCTTTATTTCTTCAACGCCTTTTCTCCTCTCCGCGCGAATCGTGTGGCGTCGCATCATTTATTTATTTTCTTTTCTTAAATGTAGTTGAAATTTGAGTTGTTTTTTAATTCACGTTTTTAGATTGTTTTATATTTTTTTCAGGGGAAAAATGAATGAATTAAAAACTTGGTTTTCTTTGACATCTGTCGAAAAAGTGTCTTAAAAAGTGTCTTAAAAAGTGTCTTAAAAAGGCCTTAAAAAGACCTTAAAAAGACCTTAAGAAGACCTTAAGAAGACCTCTTTCAGAAGTCCCCCTACATGGAATTTTTCAAACTTTATCTTTTTCTTAAAGAAGAAATTTCCTTGAAATCACTCGATATTTTAGATCTACTAACTAAATTGTTTTTAAATTACCCTCTTTTTGGGATTTGTTTTTGAAATTAATCTATCAATAGAGAAAAAAAAATCAAAATCTAATCAATAGAGAACCATTGGTTCCCTAATTAATATTATAGTAATGATGGTTTTTTTAGACTCTTTAAATTTTGTTCTCCCTTGGTGTATTTTTTTTGAAACTGCGACTCTCTCGATTATCATCGAAGTTGTTTAAATTGTCGGAGAATTGAAAGGTGTGAATACTAATTCTCTTCATCTTCTTGCTGATCAGCTATAAATAACGTATGCGCTTACCTTTACTAAATAATTGCCTATTCAGACACTCAATCCGCGTGTTCATGCCGAGCGCGGTACCAATCCGGGACTGTCGCCAAGTGTCATATGAGAGCATTTCCACGAAGCCAGATAAAAAGCCTCTAGCAGGTGAAATATGATGTTTTCTGATGGATACGATGGGCATTTAATCATTTTCATCGATGTATTTCTGTAATTATTTACATTTTATAACATTAGCATTTTTTCCTTTGTACAATTTGTTATTGTAAATATTTTTCTTCAGCCTTCAATAAATTATTGTTTTGGGTCTCAATCGATTTCTCTGCAACTTTAGGGTTTTGTGTATATAGTTTTCTTCATTCTGAACAACTTTTCTATCTTGGCTAAGGATTGGTACCCAATCTTTAATCTTCTTCTAACTTTGGGTCCCAATCGATTTCTCTGCAACTTTAGGCTAATTGCTTAATACCCAATCTTTAATCTTCAAAATACTTTATATAGTTTTGGGTCCCTAGTCGATTTCTCTGTAAGTTTAGGGTTTCCTAGTTTTCGTAACTTTGAACAACTTTTCTTTTTTGGTTAATTGCTTAATACCCAATTTTTAATCTTCTTCTTCTTTTTCTTCTTCTAATTTTGGGTCCCAATCGATATCTCTGCAACTTTAGGGTTTTGTGTACAGTTTTCTTAATTCTGCGAACAACTTTTCTATATTGGCTAATTGCTTAATACCCAATCTTTAATCTTCTTCAAAATACTTTATATAGTTTTGGGTCCCTAGTCGATTTCTCTGTAAGTTTAGGGTTTTCTAGTTTTCGTGTAAGTTTGAACAACTTTTCTTGTTTGGCTAATTGCTTAATACCCAATTTTTAATCTTCTTCTTCTTCTTCTAACTTTGGGTCCCAATCGATTTCTCTGCAACTTTAGAGTTTTGTGTACAGTTTTCTTAATTTTGCGAACAACTTTTCTATCTTGGCCAATGACCTAATACCCAATCTTTAATCTTCTTCTTCTTCCAATTTTTGGGTCCCAATCGATTTTGCAACTTTAGGGTATATAGTTTTCGTAATTCTGCGAACAGACTTTTCTATGTTGACTAATTGCTTAATACCCAATCTTTAATCTTCTTTAAAATACATTATATAGTTTTGGGCCCCTAGTCGATTTCTCTGTAAGTTTAGGGTTTCCTAGTTTTCTTAATTCTGAACAACTTTTCTTTCTTGGCTAATTCCTTAATACCCTAAAGTTATACAGAGAAATCGACTGCGACCCAAAAGTAATACCATTTCCGCGAGGTCGTTTGAATTAGGATTTTTAATCAAGAATTAAATTTACAAAATTGATACCATTTTTTATTTTTGGTAGCTATATTTTCCAGCTTTATATGCTTAGTTCCTGTTTGGAATGAATCACGCTTACGAGCGCAGATTTCGATCCTCGAAAGCTACTTGCTGGTGAAATTTAATCCTAAGTCTCGGTTGAAGGTCGCAAGTAAAAAGACAATACGTTACGATTTCAAAAATATCCACGTGCTATATGAAAATCACTCTTCCCTTCTCTGTGAATCTCAAAAGAAGGAAATTGCGCGGAAATAACTTCTCTAGGAATAAATTAAGTCTATATGCTTCTATTAAATTCTCACATTAGGATAATATATTTATAAATCTATGCGCGCTGCTGGTTCGAATTGCTTCGCTTTATTACTAATAGAAGAAGATGGAAATTTATTATAATTACCCATCATACTCGAAAGATCGTCAGGAGATTAGTTTTCAGAAATTTTTCCATTTCGAAACACGCTTTAGATCCTACACTGAGAAAATTGGATATTGAAAATCTTAATATACTGGATATTAAAAATCTTAATATACTCGATATTAAGAAAAGATGGTATTTCAGAACATCTAGATGTTGTTAACATCTGAGATAATAATTAATATCTCAGATGTTAACAAGTATAATCTAAAAACTTGAGGTTATGTTTGCGAGCATGTCTTTTCTAATATCCGTGGATATTAAATTTAAACGCATCTTAAATTTTTATGTATTTGACTGTCACAGATATTTTAATGTGTTTTGTTTTTGATCGTATTTGATTATGTAAAAGGCCTAATTACGGTTTGTAATGTTTTTTTAGGTTATGCTATCTTATATACATGAATATTAAAGAGAAAAGGAAAAGAAAAGATAAAAACTTAGCATTTTTTTTAATATAGCACAGATATTGACCGTTAATATCTAGATATTAAAGCTAAGATCAATTTTTTTCAGTGTAAACAAGCATTTCTGAAAATTGGACATAGAAATAGTTGATTGCGCGGATTATAATTATATAGTTTCCTTTCGAGTTATGCTCGAAGTACCTTGTTTGATTATTGTACCACAAAAAAACATGTTTCAATTATCCTGATTTCGAGTTTTTAGATTTGATAAAGAAAAAAAAACATTCTTTGAGAGAGGATGCAGAGGTTGTTTCCTGCGCTCCTGCGTAAGAAAAGGGCTCCACCCCGGATTCCGATGTTACACATTTGAAATTGTAGGTTATGCTCGCTTAATAATGAATCGCGTGAGTAAAATTATCTGTGCTTCCTTGATTTTTGACATGTTCGATTGACCTCGTGACAATGTTTTAATTTTTCCTTCTTTCTCTCTTTTTCTGTAGAAATAGACATGGAGAGACATGTAAGGAAGCATAAAGTATGAATAGCATAAATACGAAGCATAAAGTATGAATAGCATAAATACGAAGCATAAAGTATGAATAGCATAAATACGAAGCATAAAATATACTCCGTACTAAAAATTATTTGCAATAGAAATGTGATTATGAAATGAGGAAGAAGATGATGATGTAACCTAGTCGATAAAGAGTATTATTTGGAATGAATGTAGAAATTAGTTTTATGCGAAGAAGCAGTGACTGCGCGATGGTATAGAGAAGATGTGCGCGCATATAACGGTTGGAATGTAATATATATATATATTTGGAAAGTGTTTCTTTTTTTATTTTGGATTTGAGGAAGTGGAAAAAATAAATCCCTATGTATTCTCTGTTTCGGAGGCATCGGAAAGTCTTTCCGGACGTAATTCTGTTTAATCGAAGGAGGATGTGGAGTCGGTTAAACCGAAGTCAGTCAGTTTCATTTGAACGTCAGCTGCCCGGATGTCTCCCCCATCTGTGGGACTCGTGTTGCAGGGAACAGAGGCACCCATGTGAGACACCTTCTCCTGTGCTCACTCACTCGTCTGCTCGCTCAGGTGGACCTGCAGACGCACGTGCACACGCGAATACGAAAGCATCCATGTACTCGCATCTGGATAAGCTACACTCGCAACTTGCCCAAGCTTACTAATACCATCCATGATCGTCAAAGACACTTAAGACTCGAACCCTACAAGCGTAACCGTATTTCTCCTACATACCTTTAATTTACAACTCTTCCAGAGTTTTCAGAGGGGACAACTTATATCTCCATTCTTTGCTCTAAATTCTTCTTTTTCTTCGTTCATCCTCTTGTTTTCCTCTCTCACTGTAAAAATAGGTGACTTTTTTAGTGGGAAAAATAGGATCTAAGATCGAAAAGTTGTGACATACATCTTAAAACAAGATGCTTGCTAAAGTATAATCCTTTTTAGGATCTTTCCAATTTTTATACAAGTCTACTTCTAAAATGCATCAAATTGAGAGAAAATATTGCTTCCCAACGCATTTGATACCCTTTTTGTCTCAATTTAACATCATTACTGCTTGGTGCAATATTTAAGACTTGGAAATTGACTTAGAATTATGGTGAAATAATTCTAGTCCTCTTGCATGTATCAAAGCAGAATATGCAATTTGCAATTCCTTTAAAGCATACCATTATTCCTACACGTGATAATATTCTGTAATTTTTTTTCTCGCGACTCTCGAGATTGTAACTAACCGTTTTTCCTATAGGTGAACATAAAAAAAAACACGAACTGAATGAGAAACTACAATACTATTTCTATACGGACGCTGTTGCGGTGTATAATTGTTGTTTTAATGCGATATCCCACGCGGGAGGGTTGAGTTTGCGCGCGTTGAAAATGCGTAATAGAGGAGCATACAGATAGTGTTTATACTACCAAGTTCGAGAAACAGTTTTCTCCAAAAAAGTACCCTAAATCTTAACCACTTTTTAAAAACCATCCAAAATTTAGCATCAACCGCATTGATGCTAAAAATTCGGATCATTTTGTTACATTTTCGGTATAATGTGCGCGAATTCGTCGCAATTTGGGGCCTTTTATTTTAAAATTTAAAAAAAATAGTAGAAAGCAACTAATTTTGAGAGTAGTGTGGAATATAGTCTGTATCATGCATATTGCATTATAGAATCGTCAAAGTTTTTATGTCTTCGTCTCCCGAGTAGAAGAGACTATATCTCTCGCTTGTGAGACGAAGACATAAAAACTTTGTGACGAGATCTTAACTTCTCTGCTTGATAAAAATGGATAAAAATTCATTATACAATGTATAGCACGATTAGATTATATTTTTATTACATAATATATAGCTTCAGTATATATTTAGTTCCTGACAAGAATGCACATGTTTGATAAATAAAATTCATATATATATATATATATATATGCATTGGAAGAAAAAGGATTCTCTTTTTTTTCAAGAAGAGTATATAGTGTTTGGAATCATGTATGCTTTCCACTTTCCACATATCAAGTGATGTATATATACAGTGCTGATTCCTGGAATTCCTCTTCTGTCTTGCATTTTATTCCTCACTTCTCTCTATTGTTTGAAATTCTTAGAAAAGAGTAGCGAGAAAATCTATTGAATGAATGACTCTCATTCGTTTAAATCTGATGCGCAGAGTGACTTTATCTTTATTGAAAAAGATTATACTGGAATCGTAATACATAATATACTGTTGTGATTCAATAGTAAATAAATGTTCATTTTTAATTATCGGCTTAAAACTGAACTATAATATTTGATTATTTATTTATTTATAATAAAATATATAATAAAAGAATAATAAATGAATAATAATAATACTAATAATAGTAATAATAATAATAAATAATAATAATAATAATAATAATAATAATAATAATTTCAAAGCAAATTTTGAAATTCAATTATTTTCAATATCTATTTTAATAAAAATTTTCGCCAAAGTATTCAATTGTTTAAAACAATTTTTTTGTGGAATTCTTTGCAAACATTAAATTATTATCATAAATGGTAAAATGTCTACAGGAATAATTAAATTATGAAGAACACAATTTTCATAAGATTTGAATAAAAAAAAGAATTATTTGAAAATATTTTTGTAAAATTCTTCGCAAGAATTGAATTATTTGAAGAAAAACTAATCTTCTTCGCAAAAAATTAAAATTATTTTCATAAATACTTAATAAAATTCTTCTCAAGAATTTCAATTATTTTTTTTTAAATTGTAATAAAATTTGTTGCAAAAATTCAATTATATACATAACTATAATAAAAGTATACTTGTTGCAGAATTTCAATTATTTTTAATACAATTTTCAATGAATTTAAATTATAAAAATAATTATATAGTATAAAATACTATACTATACTATAAAGAAAAATAAAAAAAAAATTTTCTCGAGAAATGCAATTATTTTTAAAATTTTTATTCAAATTCATCCAAAGAATTGAATTATTTAAAAAAATCTAATATAATTTATTAGAATTTAACAATTATTTTCAACTTCTTTTTAATAAAATTTCATGATAGAATTAAATTATTTTCAAAAATTATTAATGAAATTGTTCATAATAATTTAATTATTTATCAAAAAATTTTATTAAATTCATTAAAGTTTTATTAAATTTAAAAAATTGGAAAAATTTAATTTTTTTAAACTTCTTAATTTTTTAAATTTCTAACTTTTTCTACCTGGAATTTAACAAAACAAACAATAATATTTTTTAAAGGAATTTAATTGTTTAAAAAAACATTGGATTAAAATTCGTTGCAAGAATTAAATTATTATCATGAGTTATAAATTTAAAAAAAATTGAATTATTTTCAATACAATTTGAATAAAATTTTTTTGATGGAATTTAATTATCTTAATTCCATCTTTTTTTTTGATTTACTAAATTCATAAATTACTTTTTAATTTTTATAAAATTTGGTTAACGGATTTCACTTATTTTTAAAAATTGCGATGGAGTTCTTAGCAGAATTCAATTAATTTCATTCATTATTTCATAATTTCATTAATTTCATTTATTCATTTAATTTTAATTTTAAATTCTTTGAAAAATGCAATTAATCTTGAAAGTTTTATTAAAATTTCTGGGAAGAATTCAATTATTTTAAAAAATGTTAAATTCAATTTTTTATAAAAATTCAATTTTTTGAAATATATACTTCATTATTTAATAAATTGTTAATTTTTGAAAATTATTTACAACTAGAAAAAAATAGGGGATCAAACTATTTTTTTGTATTTAAACAGTTAAATTCACGAAGAACTTTTTAATAAGAATTAATTACATTGATTGATTTATTTATTTATTCATTTATTTATTTATTCCTTTAATATTTTAGATAAGAATTGAATATTAAAAGCGTTATATTGTAAATTTTCAGAAACAATTAAATTTCAGAAGATTTCTAAATTGAATTTTTCGAAAATTAAAATTCTTGCAAGCTCTTTTTCTTCTTTAAGTTTTTATTTTGAAATAAAATGATTAATGTTTTGAATAATTTAATTTAAAAATTTGAAGGAAAAAATGATGGAACTTTAGAGGAAGAAGAAGAATACATTTGTAATTTTGAAAAATAGTTTTTGCCAAGTTTTTTAAAAATTAATTATAACTATCGAGTACGAATTCTGTTCTTAATAACAAAAAAAAAGAGATCCTCTCGCTAAGAAGTATAAATGTATGGAATTATTCAACCTTTCCTTACGCCTTTGTATATAATTAACTTTTTCTCTCTTGTACATATATTATATCATAAATGAGCTTCTGGTTAATGAAGATCTACTCATATTGAACATTAGAAAATATGCAAATGAAAGTGAGAATGCGATTATTCCAGAAAAGTTAATGTCGATATAAACTTGGCCATTTTGCTGGCCAACAAATCGTGAAAGTTAATTAGGCGGCTTTGGTTGGATAATTTTAACCGGTTCGGTGTTTTCTATGTCACAGATATAAACACAGGAAGCCATTTTAGTCTCCCGAAAATCAAGTTCCGAAAATGTGTTCCGAAAATTTTAACTTCCGGGATGCATCATCTGTATCTGTAGACTATATTTAATTTTATAGTTTTTTCACTAAGTAAAGGAAACCAGGAGGAAAGTAAACTTTTAGACATCAGGTTAATTTGGATATTTATGTGCCTTGATAAATGTTTACAGTTATAATTTTTAACGTGATTGATACTACCACTTTTTTTTAATGATTCCTGTTTTTAATTGGTTCCTATTTTTTTTAATGATTCCTGCTTTTAACGCGATTGCTACTTTTTTAATATGGTTCCTATTTTTTAATGATTCCTGCTTTTAACTGGTTTCTATTTTTTAATGATTTCTGATTTTAAATGGTTCTTATTTTTTAATGATTGCTGCTTTCAAATGGTTCCTATTTTTTAATGATTCTTGCTTTTAAATGATTCCTGTTTTTAAATGGTTCCTATTTTTTAATGATTCTTGCTTTTAAATGATTCCTGATTTTAAATGGTTCCTATTTTTTAATGATTGCCGCTTTCAAATGGTTCCTATTTTTTAATGATTCTTGCTTTTAAATGATTCCTGCTTTTAAATGGTTTCTATTTTTTAATGATTGCCGCTTTCAAATGGTTCCTATTTTTTAATGATTCTTGCTTTTAAATGATTCCTGCTTTTAAATGGTTTCTATTTTTTAATGATTGCCGCTTTCAAACGGTTCCTATTTTTTAATGATTCTTGCTTTTAAATGATTCCTGCTTTTAAATGGTTTCTATTTTTTAATGATTTCTGATTTTAAAACGTCGGTGAAGTTCACAACGTTTATGATCAACGAAAAAAATTATTTTTCTACCAAAAACAATAAAAATTATTGTTCACAAATATTTTTTTGTAAATCATTATTAAAAAAATAAAACGAATTATTTTTTGTACAAAATTTATCAAAAATTCCATAAAAAATCATTTTTCGTCAGAAATCGTTGACTATAAACGTTGTAAACTTCACCAACGTTTTAAATGGTTCTTATTTTTTAACGATTGCTGCTTTTAAATGGTTCTAATTTTTTAACGATTGCTGCTTTTAAACGGTTCCTACTGTTTAATGATTGCTGCTTTCAAATGGTTCCTATTTTTTAATGATTCTTACTTTTAAATGATTCCTGTTTTTAAATGATTCCTACTTTTAAATGGTTTCTATTTTTTAATGATTCCTGCTTTTAACGTGATTGCTACTTTTTTTAATGGTTCCTATTTTTTTTTAATGATTCCTGCTTTTAAATGATTTCTATTTTTTAATGATTTCTGATTTTAAATGGTTGTTATTTTTTAATGATTCCTACTTTTAAATGGTTTCTATTTTTTAATGATTCCTGCTTTTAACGTGATTGCTACTTTTTTTAATGGTTCCTATTTTTTTTAATGATTCCTGCTTTTAAATGGTTTCTATTTTTTAATGATTCCTGCTTTTAAATAGTTCCCATTTTTAATGATTTCTGCTTTTAAATGGTTTCTATTTTTTAATGATTCCTGCTTTTAAATAGTTCCCATTTTTAATGATTTCTGCTTTTAAATGGTTTCTATTTTTTAATGATTCCTGCTTTTAAATGGTTCCTATGTTTTTAATGGTCCCTGTAATTACAATCTTTCTAATTACAATGTATTGCAAAAGTACTCGGTACGAGAATAAGGCTCTTTGAAAAGCAATTCACAAAAGGATGAGCAATTCACAAAGCAGATAACAAAGAATTTTCGTTTTCTTTTCTCTTATATGTATGTACGATATATTATTGTCAAAAATTCAAAGTCCAGGAAGAAGTGCGGGCAAATTGCTGAGAGACAATGTATAAAGGACTACAATACAAAATGGAGAATTATTTTTTTAAGAGAAGCTGTTGATAAATGACCATATCAACCAACAATTATTATTTGCTTGCAGTTGAAGAGTTGGGAGTTAAAAAAAAGGGTTTTTCCACGCATGTTTATATATATATATATATATATATATATATATATATGGTTTAAAAAGAGAGTTTGAGTTGGGATTCGTGTTAGCTGAAGAGACAGGAACGGATAAGAGGAAACGTGGGCACTCGTGTGTGACTTTCTCCCGCGGGTACACCCGTCTCTCCTTGCCAGAGGATAGCAGCACACCGTCGCAGATACACACGGACCTTGGTCTCCCCGCGATTGTCCGGAAGTGCTCTTTATCTCTGTCGGTTTGTCCCCTCATCGAAGTATATAGTGCTGAGTAAGAGAGGAGGGGAGCCAGGAGGGGTCAGCACATGAGAATGTCAGAGAGACAAAGGGAGGAACATTGCTGAAAGTCTACTATATATATATAGCATATACAGTACGAAGAAAGTAAGAGAAGGAGAAGGAGGAAGAAGAAGAAGATAAGAATATACACTCAACTGCGTGTAGGTATATAGAAGAGATACAGAAAGGCACACAGAAAGGTGCGGAGAGACAAAAGATATGGAAAAGAACGAGGAGAAAATGAGACTAGGGGAACCATACGGGCAAACTGCAAGGTAATTTCCTATCCCTAACGTAAAATGTTACATTTTTATGGGAGGGGGGGGGGACGATGGGCTGATAAAAGTGCGACTAGATATTGTGGGCAAATAAAAGAGGATGTGTGGATTAAGGGAGAATAAAGATAGGCGAGATTAAAACTGTTGGGAATAGCGAAATGCTCTCTATTTGTTCTTTCCACTTTGTAAAATGTTGAAAAGAAGAAGCAAAAGTTTACGCTTTGCACTCTTCTATACTCTCTAAATCTGAATTAGTATACTAATGAAATGGTGAAAAGTCGTCCACTAAATGATTTAGTAATAATTCTACTAACAATTAGTAGAACTGTTTTATTAATAGTCGATAAAACAGTTTCACTAATTCATTTAGTGAAAAAGTGACTTTCAATTAGTAGAATTCTACTAAAACATTAGTAGAATTTTACTAAAAATTAGTAATATTCTACTAATTAAAAAGGTGAAAAGTCGTTCATGAAAACTACCAAAAATTAGTAAAATTTTACTAATTCTTAGTAGAATTCTACTAATTCAGATTTAGAGAGTATACTAAGAGCTACTATTTGCTACTTTTTGGCTACTTTATGGCTTCTTTTTTGAGCCTAATGCTACTAAAAGCTACTTTTCTGAACAAATAGTCAAATTTAGATTTTTAGTTTTCACATTTCCATTTCGAAACAGTGTTAAAAACTAAAATGGTTAATGAAACCCGACCGCTAATAAGATTAGGAAATAATTTTACCGACATATGTACTCTATCAATAGTGACTGATTATAAATTGTGTTTAATCTTTAAATTCCCCGTTTTTCCCGACTTTGTCCCAATTTTTACCGCTTTTATTTTCTCATCAAATTTAAATTTATTTCATTTCAAACATAAATCTACAATTTGGAAAATAATTGAATTGTTTTTGTTAAATTTTATGGAAATTTATGAAAATAGTTGAATTCTTGTGAAGAATATTTTTCAAAAATAATATTCAAAAAAATTTAGTAAATCGGAGAAATTTTGCTATTTATAAAAATAATTGAAATAATTCAATTCATTAGACAAAATTTAATCAAATTTTAAAAAATTGCATTTTTCGACGAATTTCATTAAAATTGTATTAAACATAATTCTATTTCTGCAATGATAGTTTTACTATTTTTGAAAGTAATTGAATTATTGCAAGGTTTTATATCAAAAATTTCAAATAATTGATTTTTTAAAAAAAATTTAGATAAACTCTACTTTTAATAATTCAATTTCTATTAAATTTTCATTGTTTTAGAAAATAATTAAACATTCGTTTAAAATTTTATCAAAATTGTTTTCAATTAATTGAATACGCTTTTTGGAAATTTTATTAAAATAGTGGACATACAAATTATTAATTTAAGAAAAATTTTTGAAAATAATTGAATTGTAGAGATCAATTTAATTATTTATAAAGATAATTGAAATTCCTGAAAATTAAAAAAAAACATTTTGAACATAACTGAACATCTGCGGAGAATTTTATTACTTTTGAAAATAATTGAATTGTTTTTTTTAATTTTATGGAAATTTATGAAAATAATTGAATTCTTGTGAAAAATATTTTTCCAAAAATAATATTCAATAGAATTTAGTAAATCGGAGAAATTTTGCTATTTACAAAAGTAATTGAAATAATTGAATTCTTTAGATAAAATTTAATATAATTTTTTAAAATAATTGCATTTTTCGAAGAATTTGATTAAAATTGTTTTAAACATAATTTCATTTCTGCAATGAGTTTCATTATTTATGAACATAATTGAATTATTGCGAGGATTTTATAAAAAAAGTTGCAAATAATTGATTTTTTAAAAAAAATTTTCAAGCTATTTTTAATAATTCAATTCCTATGAAATTTTCATTCGTTTAGAAAATAATTGAATATTCGTGTTGAATTTTGTCAAAATTGTTTTTAATTAATTGAATACGCTTTTTGGATATTTTTTAAAAATAGTAAACATACAAATTATTGAATTAAGAAAAATTTTTGAAAATAATTGAATTCTTGTGGTGAATATAAATTAATTTTTGCTATTTATAGAAATAATTGAACTTTTGAAATGAATTTTAAAAAAATTCCTAAAAGTAATTTAATTTTGTCCAAGTTTTACTATTTAAGAAAATAATTGAATGCGTTGCGAATAAATTTTTAAAAATAAAATTATAATTACACGAAGACTAACTTCCATTGACTATTTAGAAAAATTTAAATAAAATTCTTTAAAAGAAGTAAATTATTTTCAATAGAATGTAAAGAAATTTCAATTACATCCAAATTTTTAATTATTTGTTTATAAAAATTTAATCATCTCGAAATAACAGAATTAAAAAATCTTATTTAAAAAAAACTGCAAAAATTCATTTTTATTAAAAAATTTAAAGTGTGTATTTTTTCTAAATTAACTAATAAAATTTTAATTATTAATCTTCGCACTAAGAAACGTGAATACACTAGAATGTGACTCCTTGTAAAATTTAATTATTTATCAATTATTAAATTAAAATACTTTAAAAATTCGATTTTTTAGAAAGTTTTTTAATGAAATTCTTTTTTTTGTCACCGAGGTTACTATTTCTTACTTTTTTTGTCATTGAGGCTACTTTTTCCAATTTTTTTTTAAAACTTATAATGGATTGCGAAGCCTGCTCTATCTTCTTGAAGGCAGAGTTAAGTCGAATATATTCCAAATATATCCCCTAAAAATTTGGAAACCGAAAAGTTTCTTAATTGTCCGGTCAGAGGATGGTAGAGACTCTTCAAAACAAGTTTTCTTAATGAACAAATTTTTTTGTCTTTATTTTTGAACACTACAAGTGTATTGATATTAAGTGTATATAGTGTATCGATAAATAATGTTTTTGTGTTAATCTCTGAGCACGGTATTGATAAATAACATTTTTGATACTCTCTGAGCACTAAATTACATGTATACACTACAATTATGCACGGTAAATCGTTAGGTATTAAAATAACACCAAAATGAATTACAATAACACTAAATTGGATTATTTTAATCCTTTTTGGTGTTATTTTAATACCTAACGATTTACCGTGCGTGTATTGATTTTTATGACTTTTGGCTAACCAAGTTGGAGTCCACAACGTTGATCAACGAAAAAAATTTGTTTAATTTATTCCAAAATTATTTTTAATTTAATATTTATTTATATAACAATTACTATCATAACACAAGCATCAATCTATTCTTTCTAAATATTTTTGTGGCAATATTGCTGCTTTATTTTTTTTTTTTAATTTATTAAGTGAATAATTTTTTTCGTTGATAAACGTTGTGGACTTCAACGTCGTTTTGGCTAAAGGAAAAGTTAGGCAAATAGAAAATTAGTTTTTTTGTAGTTAAAATTTAGAACCTAAAAAAAATACGAGGGGAAGTAAAAGATGATGAGAAAATATGTTGAAGAGGGAATTGTTTGGGGCACAAAACTGATGTCGTATATTCGGTATTAAGTATAAAGAAGAGTTCGAAACAGTGTCTAGTCACCTGCATTGCCTATGATCCTGCAGGTAAATGTGTGATGTAGTGTAACACCTGCCAAACACCCGCCATATTAAGCGCGGGAATCGCACCAGCTTATATGCACATACACTTCCTCCATTGGAAAATCGGTCCCTATTCTCCATTGGTAACGGTTGTTGGTCTCGCGTGATAAAGCGCATGAACGCCCACCGCAGGGGAGATTTAAATTTCCGTTGGTGAATGCCTGCTTGCTTGCCTTTGGGTTCATTAGATCTGCTCATGATTTTATTATAACCAAGAGCTACCGTATATTGTCGCACTAATCATTTGCTTGAACACACTTTGAAAATTAAACAACCAAGATCCTAAAGTTCCGAACGTTCAAATGAACGAAATTTATTTATTTCTTCTAAAAAATAAATTTTTATTTTCAATTATTTTGTTTCACTATCCAAAAAATTAATCACTGAGTTTGAAAATGTTAAATTTTGGTTTATAAATATTTTTATGATTAGTAATTTATTAAAATAACTTTAATAAAAAATATTTCATTCATTTGAACGTCCAAGACTTTGGGATCATAAACAAGCACCGAATTTTGTTATTTCAAGCAAACGTTCTTCTTCTAATAACAATATTGTCAATATTGTTCACAATATTGTTATTAGAAGGAGATTTTTAGAACAATTAGAAGAACAATTTTTATTTATTCGAAACATAACGGGACAAATGGTACTAGTTGAGTACCAGAAAAAAAGAAGATTACATAAAAGCGAGTGTAGAAGAATAGAAACATAATTTTTAATAAACGAATTTGTGCCTCTCATCTCTTGTGTTGACGCAACTTTCTCATATCGTTAAAATGTAGACAAATTTAAAACATATTTTATCATAATTATTCCATTGTTACTGGAGTAATTTGTCATGAGCGGTTATACGGCAAGAATAAAAAGTGTAAAGCGCAATAAATAACAAATCAAAGAGAGAATAGGAGTAAAAATTTTTCCATAAAATTGATTTATATTTGAATTATTTTTTTCTAACTTTCTTTTCTCATAGTTTCATCTTGAGGATCTAGGATAATTTTCTGCTTCACGAGCATCTTTCCTCCTCTGTTTTCTCGAGATGTCATTTGGTCACCTCTGAGATAGTAAAAGCAACAATGGCTTCATTACGAAACAAGCCGTAATTTCTAAAATTGCTTTTTTTCTCTCTACTAATTTCTCGCTTCGAAGGTACTTGCGCGAGTGTAGATGCTCGCGGCTGTGACTATAGTTTCTTTTTCTGTTTCCTATTTTATATTCAAGGTTTGAGTTTTCGATATGAGATTTTTTTTTAATGTGAATTTTGCTTATTCCCATATTGTTCGCGGTATGGTTTGAAGACGTTTGAGAGACTTTTTGTAACAAAAAACGATGCGACCACAAGCCTGTTTTTTTTTATGATACTCGTTTTGTATCACGCGAGCATGCGATACATGTCGAGTATAACGCAAATAACTTTTCTATAGATTAGACTCTGGTGTGTTCTGATAAGTATGAGCATCGAAGGCTGACAACGTGCGACACATGGAGAACCTTTGGAAAATTATATGCGAAATAAGTGTAAATGAGGACCACGTTTATTTTCTTTATCACAAGAAGAAGCCAAATAATACTTGCTAATAAGCTGAGAACGAAGAATATAATTATAGACTCGAATGAGGAAAATTTATTCTTTTTCTTTTAAAGACTGATACTTTTCCTCGAAGAGTTTACTTTTCCTTGATAGAACCAAAAAAAAAAAAAAAACGTTGAAGTTAACCAAAGTAATATTCAAAAATTAGAAAAGCATTCCTAATTTTTAAAAATGCTTCAAAGCATTTAAATAATTTCGATCAGGAATAAACAATTGCAGACACTCTCGGTAACATATATTACACAGCATTTCCCCTTTGGTCGATAAGTTCCAGAAACTCGAAAATCTAGGTGAGGCTAGAATCTGTAACCCTAGAACTAATTAGGGTTGTTCTAAATACCAGAGTGAGGTCGCAGAAATATATATACGTTAGCGTCAGAATTACAGTCGTATTACAAGCATTGTGTGTGTATATATTTATTTTTTTTTCCGAATAGGGGAGACTTTTGCGCACAAAAGGGGGAGAATTAGAGAGAAAAAGAGAAACGGAGAAAAAAAAGAGGGAGGAGGACAATGATTTGAAAGAGAAGGAGAAGGAGTGAGAGAAGAGAAACAAAAGAGATTGGGTGGGAGTTAATCGGATGAAGAGATCGGCAGACTGTGCATCCTCTCTTGACTCTAACGTATATATACCTATAACTCCACGTAACTTCATTATGCGACTTGTTATATTATCATCTTCATTTGTATGGAAGCTACAATCTTTTTTCTTATATATACCATATATATACATCTCGGTAATAATGATTCGAAACTTCTTGCGGCAAAATTTGTTTTTATAACTAGATGTTGTATAATTGATGTAATGCTTTATCATCGGTAATTTTCTTTATAAAAATATATATATATATATAGGGATTCTTTTGATATCCTGAGAAAAATTCTATACTATAGTACAGAATTTTTCTCAGGATATTAAAAGAATTTTTGAGACGAAAAAAAATATCAACCGCAGTTGCTTCGAATTTCGATATATTAACACTTGATTTTAATAAACGATGTTGATCTCTACAATAATGTTCAACGAAAAATTATCAACGAAAAAAATTATTCACTTAATAAATTTAAAAAAGAATAAACCAGCAATATTGCCATAAAAATATTTGGAAAAAATAGATTGGTGTTTATGTTATGATAATAATTTGTATATATAAATAAATATTTATTTAAAAATAATTTTGGAATAAATTAAATAAATTTTTTTCGCTGATCATAACGTTGTGGACTTCAACTTCGTTCACGGTAAATCGTTAGGTATTAAAATAACACCAATAAGGATTAAAATAATCCAATTTAGTGTTATTTTAATCCATTTTGGTGTTATTTTAATACCTAACGATTAACCGTGAACTATATATCATATGGAAATACAATTTGAAAAAAAAATTTTTTTCGACAAAATTCAAAGCAAGAAATAAATTAGTTTCATAAACATCGAAACTCATCGAAGAATTTCAATTATTTTCAATATACTATTTTAAATTAATCAAAAAATTACTATTTTAAATAATTAATTAATAGAAAAATTCAAGTATTTTCAAAAATAAGTAGTTAATTATTATTTAACTATTTATGAAAAGAATTGAATGAGAAGTTGCCAAGATTTTCATTAATTTTTCAAAAATAATTGAATTATCTTATTAATTTTCAATTATATCTTCAAAAATAACAAATGTTTTTTGAGAAATTTAATTCTTTTTAAACATTTGAATAAAATTTGTCAGGTATAATTTAATTATTTTTAAAAATAATGAAAATAAAGAAAAGTTAATTATTTAAAACAATGTTTATAAAATTCTTTGGAAGAATTCAATCATCTTCAAAAATAACGAACTTTTTTAAAAGAAATTTAATTCTTTTTAGACATTTGAATAAAATTTTTCAGGAATAATTTAATTATTTTTAAAAATAATAAAATTCTTCTCTGGAATTCAATTATTTTTGAAAAATTTAATAAAATTCTTAGCAACTTCTTATTAAATTATTTTCATAAATAATAAAATTGATCGCAGAATTTTAATTATTTTTAATAGAATTTAAAAAAAAAAATTTTTCGATAAAATTCTAAGCAAGAATTTAATTAGTTTCATAAACATCGAAATTCATCAAAGAATTTCAACTATTTTCAGTATACTATTTTATAATTAATTAAAAAATTACTATTTTAAATTAATTAACGGAAAAATCCAATTATTTTAAAAAATGAATAGTATTCGACAAGAATTTAATTATTTAAAAGAAAATTTTCATGTAATATTTCTTATATTTAGAAAAAGTTAATTATTTAAAACAATGTTTATAAAATTCTTTGGAAGAATTCAATTATTTTCAAAAATAACAAATTTTTTTTAAAGAAATTTAATTCTTTTTAGAATTCAATTATTTTTGAAAAATTTAATAAAATTCTTAGCAACGTATTCTTATTCAATTCTTTTCATAAATATAGTTAAATTGATCGCGAAATTTTAATTCATTTTAATACAATTTAAATTAAATTTTTGTTGTAATTAATACAATTATTCTTTTCGATTTTAATAAAATTCTTTCGAAGAATTCAATTATCAACATTAATAATTCTTCAAAAAAATTCAATTATGAAAATTCACAATTATAGAAAATATTTTCGAAAATTCAATTATTTAGAGGCATTTAAATAAAATTCTTTGCAGAATTCAATTACTAAATAAAAAACCTTCTTAGAATTCCATAATTATTTTAAAAAATTCATATACTAAAATTTTGTTTAAATCAAATTTAATTGATAAGTACATTTTTTCTGTTATTTCAATCGAACAAATATTTTTTAGTGTATAAAATCGTTCACAACAAGTAAAATTTTTTAAGAAAATTAATAATTTTTTTAATAAAAAATTTAAAAAATTAATAAATAAATACAAATTTTTAATAATTTTTTTTTATTAATTATTTTCATAAATAATAAAATACTTTGTAGGATTTCAATTTTTTTCAACAAAATTTAATACAATTCCACATACTGATTCAATTATTGTAAAAATTTTTAATAGAATTCTTTATAAAATTTAATTATTTTTAAGAACGTTAAGTAATTCAATTTTTTTAGTATATCTTCTGATTAATCTTCAATTCTTCAATTTTCATAAAAATTTCTAAACAGTGTTCAATTATTTTAGAAATTTGTTCTAAACATCTTTGTAAGAATTCAATTGTTTGCAAAAATGATAAATATTTAAAAACTTTGAATTATTCAAATTAAAATTTACACAAAATTATTCGAAAGAAATGAGTTATTTGAAGATTTATTAGAAACTTTTTCGCGGGAATTAAATTATTTTTATGATTTTTGAAATTCTTTCATGAGTATTATATAAACGGAAAAGCTTTAGGTATTAAAATAACACCAAAATGGAATAAAATAACACTAAATTAGATTATTTTAATCCTTTTTGGTGTTATTTTAATACCTAACGATTTACTGTGTAGTATAAAATTCGTTTGCTGAAATACAATTACCAATTTAATTGGAATAAATAAAAATAAAATACTTAAATAAATAATAGCAGAAAAAGAAGGATGTATATATATTTTTACCTTTTATAAAAAATTAATCATGAATTAGTCAGAAAAATAAAATATATACGTAAGTTTTCTAATGTATCTAAAATGAGGTTTTTTGATTAGCAAATTCAATTTTTTGGTAGCTACTTTTTTTTACTACTTTTTCTATACTTTGAAGGCTATTTTCTACACCTTTTTTTAGTTTAAATTTGAAGGCTACTTTTTTACATCTTTTTTTAGTTTAAAAGCTACTTTTTTTTAAATTAATCATCGAGTGCGAAGTCTGGAAGTCACATCAGATCAGAACAACTGGTTCTGAAAAAATTAAGAATTTCTATAAATATATAAATTCTCTATATTGTATAAATTTCCAGGTGTATGAAAAGAGCTAGAGATTATCTACGAGCATAATCTTAACTTTAATAGAATTCAACTTTTTTCTTGTTGGAGATACAAAAGGGGATATATTTCCCCGAAAGGGAATACTTCCTTTGACCTTGATCTTACACGCAAGAGAGCCAAGAGAAGGCTCATCACATGCGTGGTTACCCAGCTAAAGTAATAATTTATACGTATACGTGAATTAAAACTGATAATGATAACAAATTTTCTTTTTTAAATTCATTTTCTAGCTTTATTTGCTATTCTCGCTATATTATTATAAATATATAAATCAATATAAATTGTCGATCTTCAAGAGTCGACAATCAAATTCACGATTCGGATTTTTAAGAGGAAACTATGCAGAATATGGAGAAAAAAAGCGAAATCGAAAAGCGATATTGACAAACTAAAACTAAAACAAGGACGTTGTGCACGTTATTATAAACTTGGTCGTAAAGAACATATTAAAACGAGAGTCCGACGTCATTATGAGATCATTAAAGTCATTAGACCCAAACGATATTGTCTCAGAATAATGATTTCAGAGTTCAGTTAAAAGTTAATTATCTTCTCTTACTGAATGTATAATTAACTTCCCGAGAACAAGATTTTTCCAACATTCCAAAAAATCTCCAAATTCACTCGCACAAACGATTACTCGTCACTAATGATTTTTTAAACATTGAAATCAAACGTCGATTTCACTTTTTACTATATAAGTGAATTTTCTGAAAGTGACACTTTTATATTTCAGTTTTTCAATTAATTTTTTTCTTCAATTATATGGTTTTTTTCTATTAAACCTACTTAATTTCATACTCAAGAGTAAGATTTTTAGGTTGCGCAAAATTAATTCTTAAAAATATTAAAGTTTTTTTCATTTGAAAAATATTATTGTTGCTCCATTAAATTAATTTTATTTAATTGGCGAGCTTTTCTATTAAAAATTCACGCCAATATCGCGTTCACGAAATCGAAAATAAAATTACACTGCTTAAAAATTAATAATTTGTGTATTTTAATACCAAATGTATTCAATTGGATGAAAATATAAATGTATTTAAAGTATTTGATTTAATCACAGTAAATCGTGAGGTATTAAAAAGTGTTGCAGATTAAATTAACACCAAAAAATATTAAAATAATCAATTTTGGAGTTATTTTTTACAATCAATGAAATTTTAGTTTATTAAATTTTTTTGATAGCTATAAAACATAAACACATAATATTTAAAAAAAATCAATTAAACTTTTTCAAAAATATTAATTTCAAAATTCAAGTATTTTCAAAAAGTTCACTCTATATTTCCTTAATATTCAAATATAATCTAAAATTTTAACTGAAATTCATTTTTATGAAATGAAAATCAATTTTTATTAGAAAATTCTACAAGAATTTAATTATTTAAATGCAAAAGTAAGTAATATATTGAATAATTGAATATTTCTGAAAATTTAATTGTCATAATGAATTTTAGTAACAAATTTTCTAATAATTCAATTCTATTGTCGAATTTTATTAAAACTTGAATGATCATAATTACTTTTTTCAAGGAATTTAATTATAATTACATGCAAAATAATTAAAACGCTGCAATGAGTTTTATGAGAATTTTCAAAATTTATTCGATTACAATTCAATTTTACAAAATTTCAATTATTCGGAAATTCTGAAATTAAATATATATTGAAAAATAAGAAGTAATTTCAATAAAAATCCTAGTAAACTTTTAAAATAAATTAATTCTACAAAATTTGTTGTCAAAAATATGAAAAATTAAGAATTTCAATGATTTTAGTTTGAAATTTTTTCAAAATTTAATAATTTCTAAAAATCCATGTAATGCTTTTAATACTTTAGTATGATCTAAAATTTTTAACTGAAATTTATTTTTAAAAACATTTTTATAAGTAAATTCTACGAGAATTTAATTATTTAAAGAAAAAAATAAATAATTTACTAATTTCATGTTTTTTTAAATTAAATTTCCTTAAAAAATGTTATTAACAAATTTTTTAAATCATAAAATTCTTTGAACGAATTTTAAAAAGATTTTTAAGAATAATTACATTTTTCGAGGAATTTGACTAAACATGCATTAAAAATAATTGAAATTCTGCAATGAGTATTATTATTTATGAAATTAATTGAATCCCTAAAAGAATTGTATTGAAATTTTTTTTAATAATGGAATTCTTTTGGAAAATATTATTGAAATAGTAGATATTGTAAATTATGGAATTTTAGAAAACTTTTGAAAATAATTGAAATTTTGACATGAATTTGATTAAAATTTTTTAAAGTAATTGAATATCAGAGAAGGATTTTCTTATTTATAAAGAGAATTGAAATTTTGACGAGAATTTAAAAAAATTTTTAAACACAATTGAATTTAATAACTATGTTACTAAATTAGTAAGTTGGTAACTAATTTAGTAACTAAATTACTATTCTCCTTGGAGAAGCTAAATTCGATGAATTTTTACAAATCGTTGATTTTAGTGTTTTATTTAATATAAAATTTCATTCCTAGTTAAAAATGACACCAAAATAGATTATTTTAATCCTTTTAGGTGTTAATTTAATCCTAGAGGAATTAAACTGTTGCAGATTATTTTAATCCATTCTGGTGTTATTTTAACACCTCACGTTTTACTGTGAAAGTTTAAACATTTTTATCAAAAATAAAAGTGAGGTCTACAAATTTTTAAAATGCACATAATGATAGAAAAAACATTGTACTTTCTGACAATATTTTTTAAAAATTTCTAAGAATAAAAAAAAAATGAATATTTAATTTTATTGTAGAAGTCCTATTGGAGACATGTTGAAAAGGCTTCGGAGATGAAAGTAATTTAGTTATTACGTAAATTAAGTTGAATAAAATTATTTAATTTTCTTTTAAAAATGATAAATAAGTGCTAAATTTTCACTATGGAAATTGATAATAATTATTAAAGAGTAGATTTTGTAAAATTAATCGAGACATCAAAAATGTCACTTTCAGAAAATTCACCCATATACTTATTTTCATTTTGGAAAATACAGAATTTAGAAGGTGGGAAGGAAAAGAAGGATAAAAATGAGAATGTAAAGAAACGTGATGCAGTATTGTAGTCATCATCCCTTACACATATGAAGCGGACGTTGGCGTTGCTCGCTTCGCACAAGAGGAGGGAAACCGTAAAAGGTGGGAAACCTCTCGGAGACTCCCAAGTCCCAGCTTGGAATTACCATTTACTTCTCTGGCATCTCTCTTCTCTTTTCTCCTCTCGTCTCTCGCGAGCCCTCTTCGCGGTTTATTCTCACGAGACTGATGTTGGCTAAGAACAGCTCTTTTGCCACTGCTGACTGTTTTTTTTTCTTTCCAAAGCTACAAAAAAAAAAAAAAAAAATCCAAACAATCAAACACAAAATCACTGTCATTTCTATTTACAACATCACTTTCCCAATTACAATAATTATATAGAGGCGCGGTAAATATCTGCAGCTATATATGAATGACGGACATGCCTGGTCAAAATAATTACAATCATTTGGAAATTATAAATATCTGAGCATATTGTATAAATAATAGGGTGATGGTCTAGACAATTGCGTGCGGTGAATTCGTTTAGCCCCTAATATGCTCGGGTGAAAAGTTGTTTTAAATTTACACATTGAAGAAGATGATGTTTTTTTGGAATTGGTGCGCTACAGAATGTTTTTGGCTCACTGAAGCTGAAACTAAAACAAAAACAATTTCAAATTGCACGCTTCGCACTCCAAAATCAAATAGCTTCAACCAAAATTAAATAAATTCAACCAAAATTAAATAAATTCAATCAAAATCAAATTAATTTAACCAAAATTAAATAAATTCAACCTAAATCAAACAAAAATAAAGAAAACAAATGAAAACAAAAAAAAATGAAAATAAAAAACTAAAATCAACTAAAATTCAAAATTAAAATCGAACAAAATTAAACAGAAGTAAAACAAAATAAAAGAAAAATCAAGCAAATAAGAAAACCAAGTCAAATAAATTGAAAAAAATAAATAATAATTCAACAAAGTCGAACAAAATCAAACAAAAAAAAATTAGAGAATTTCATTAAAAACTTTTTAAAAAATCGAATTTTCAAAGTATTTTAATTTGATAATTGATAAATAATTAAATTTTATAAGGAGTCACATTCTAATGTATTCACGTTTCTTAGTGCGAAGATTAATAATTAAAATTTTATTAGTTAAATTAGAAAAAACACACACTTCAAATTTTTTAATAAAATTGAATTTTCGCAGTTTTTTTTAAATGCGATTTTTTAATTCCGTTATTTCAAGATAATTGAATTTTTATAAGCAAATAATTGAAAATTTTTATTTAATTAAAATTTCTTTACATTCTATTGAAAATAATTTACTTCTTTTAAATAATTTTATTTAAATTTTTCTAAATAGTCAATGGAAGATAGTCATCGTACAATTATAATTTTAATTTTAAAAATTTAATTGCAATACGTTCAATTATTTTCTTAAATAGTAAATCTTCGACAAAATTAAATTACTTTTAGGAATTTTATTAAAATTCATTGTAAAAGTTCAATTATTTCTATAAATAGCAAAATTTTTTCGATTTACTCAATTCTTCTGAATATTATTTTTGAAAAATATTCTTCACAAATCAAATTTTCCATTACAATTATGAATAGACAAGATTTTTTTTGAAAAATTAAAAAAATTCTTTGTTTAATTCAATTATTTTCCAAATTGTAGATTTATGTTCGAAATGAAATAAATTTAAATTTGATGAGAAAATAAAAGCGGTAAAAATTGGGAAAAAGCCGAGAAAAACGGGGAATTTAAAGATTAAACACGATTTATAATCAGTCACTATTGATAGAGTAAATGTCGGTAAAATTATTTCCTATCATCTTATTGGCAGTCGTTTTTTTTAACCATTTTAGTTTTTAACACTGTTTTTAAATGGAAAATGTGAAAACTAAAAATCTAAATTTAACTGTTTGTTCAGAAAAGTAGCTTTTTTTGTTTACAAGAACAAAAAGTAAAATAGTTTCAGTCTCCCGTACAATTTATTATATAGACATTTTTTTCAAATTTGGTTAAATTCTTCCATGTGCTCGCATTATGCTTTCCAATCATATTGCAATATAATTTGAATTGATCTGACACATTTTCTCTTTTACTTTCACCCCATGATACACACATATCGCTTTATATTATGCTTTTGTATTTCTCCTGATTTATATTTCTGGCAGGAAATCTTGTGTTTCGGTACATTTTTTCAATGCGAATTATAATATATAATTTTGCATCGCGCAGATAATAAAGATTTCTCTCCGATATTGCAAAAGTCACTAATAAAAAAAAAGAGTGAAAAAACTCAGAAAGTGCGCAATTTCAGAGAGTAGACTCTAATTTTTACACATTTTCTATTTCAAAACATATATACTGCTTCAAACATATATATAAGAATAAGTCTAAAGTTGTTCTCCTTTATTGATTTTCTGCTCTTTCGTCGGCTGGTATAAGATTTCGTTCCTCGAACAAAAGAATCGTGTATATGTACATTTCTTCTTGCGTTGAAAATTCACTACTTATTCCAAAATTTAGACAATATTTAATGATTTTTAAGGGAAAATGTTTCCGAATTGAATAACTTGGGTTTCAAACAAGGATTAAAATAATCCAATTTAGTGTTATTTTAATCCATTTTGGTGTGATTTTAATACCTGACGATTTACCGTGTTTCGATTCGATCCACTTTTTTTGGTAGCAATTCTTTGCAATTTGTTGCTAAGTAGAAATGTTTCCAAATTGATAGTAATTCCTCAAGGGGAAAACAATTCCAAGTGGCAAATGTTTCCAAATGGAAAATATTTCCAAATTGAAAACAATTCCAGATGGAAAAGGTTTCCAAATAGAAAATATTTACAAATTGAAAACAATTCCAAATTGACAGGGCTCGAACCAGTGAAAGTATTTAAAAATACGGACTTTAAGGAACAAAAATGAAAAATTACGGACCATTTACGGACCAATTACTGACAAAAATATATAAGAGAACATTTTAATTAAAACTATAAATTAGATTTTTTCATAACTAAAAAAAAACATGAAGATATCGATAACTCCGAGTCTTCATGTTTTATAATAATTAAAGATAGAGTGATAAAATCATTATCAATTCAATTATTATTTTCAAGAATTTTTAACTAAAATTCTTCTTAAAATTGATTATTTTTAATAATTTTCGAAAAAGTTCTTTGACAATTTTCAAATCTATTTTTTTACAATATTCGATTTTTCAATTATTTGTAAATTCTTCAATTAAATATGTATTAGAAAATAAAAACTTCAAATAATATAAAAAAAATTCTCAATTAAAATTTCTCAAAAAAATTAATTCCACAGAATTGTTACTAAGTTAAAAATATGAAAAATTCAAAGTTTCAAAGATTTGAATCTGAAACCTTTTCAAAATTTAATTATTTCTAAAATTTTACGCTCTAATACTTTTAATATTCAATTATAATCTAAAATTTTAACTCAAATCCATTTTTACATCAATTTTTATGAGAAAATTCTGCGAGAATTTCATTATTTAAATACAAAAAAAAACAATTTATTGAATAATTACATATATTTCTTAAAATTGAATTCTTTTAAAGAATTGTATCAACCAATTTTCAAATAATTTGAATTCTTTTGCAAAATTTTATTAAAATAGATATTAAAAATAATTAAATTAGGGAAAATTTTTTAAAATAATTGAAATTTTGCCAAGAAATTTATTAAAATTTTTTAAAATAATTTAATTTTAGAGAAGAATTTTATAATTTATAAAGATAATTGATAACTTACGCAAAGAATTGCATTAAAAATTTTGAATGCAATAATTTTATTCTTTAAAGAAATTTAATCAAAAATTTATTAAAAATAATATTTAAATTCTAATAAATAAATTGTAGCAAAGGTTATTAAAATAATTAAATTTCTTTGATAAATTTTAATAAAATTTTTTTAAGAATAATTATATTTTTCGAGGAATTCTATTAAAATTGTATTAAAAATAATTGAAATTCTGCAATTAACTTTTTTATTCATCAAAATAATTGAATTCCTAATAAGAATTTTATTATTTGCCAAAAAAATAAATACATGTAAAAATTTTATTATTTATGAAAATAATTGAATATTGCGAAGAAATTTATAAAAAAAAATTGTAAATATTTGAATTCTTTTGGAAAATTTTATTAGAATAGTATAAAAACCTATTAAAAATCATTAAATTGAGGAAAAATTTTGAAAATAATTGAAATTTTCCCAAGTATTTTATTAAAATTTTTGAAAATAATTGATATTTCGAAGAAGAATTTAATTATTTCTAAAGATAATTGAAATTTTGCCAAGAAATTTATTAAATTTTTTTATAAATAATTCAATTTTAGAGAAGAATTTTATTATTTATAAAGATAATTGATAATTTACGCAAAAAATTGCATTACAAATTTTGAATGCAATAATTTTATTCTTTAAAGAAATTTAATTATTTCTAAAGATAATTGAAATTTTGCCAAGAAATTTATTAAATTTTTTTAAAAATAATTCAATTTTAGAGAAGAATTTTATTATTTATAAAGATAATTGATAATTTACGCAAAAAATTGCATTACAAATTTTGAATGCAATAATTTTATTCTTTAAAGAAATTTAATCAAAAATTTATTAAAAATAATATTTAAATTCTAATAAATAAATTGTAGCAAAGGTTATTAAAATAATTAAATTTCTTTGATAAATTTTAATACAATTTTTTTAAGAATAATTACATTTTTCGAGGAATTCGATTAAAATTGTATTAAAAATAATTGAAATTCTGCAATTAGCTTTTTTATTCATCAAAATAATTGAATTCCTAATAAGAATTTTATTATTTGACATAAAAATTAAATACCTGTAAAAATTTTATTATTTATGAAAATAATTGAATATTGCGAAGAAATTTATAAAAAAAAATTGTAAATAATTGAATTCGTTTGGAAAATTTTATTAGAATAGTATCAAAACCTATTAAAAATCATTGAATTGAGGTAAAATTTTGAAAATAATTGAAATTTTCCCAAGTATTTTATTAAATTTTTTGAAAATAATTGATATTTCGAAGAAGAATTTAATTATTTCTATAGATAATTGAAATTTTGACGAGAATTTTCAAAAAATTTTGAACATAATTGAATTTTTGCGAAGAATTTTATTACTTTTGAGAATAATTAAATTCCTTCAATCATTTGTGATTTCTCTAAAATTATCCAAATTATATCGTATAATTTACGTACTTTACGGATCTTTTTCAAACGAATGACGGACTTTACGAACCTTTTTTTTAAAAAAACGGACTTTTACGGACTTCAAGCAAAGTTACGGACTTTTACGGGATTTACGGACCTAGCTCGAGCCCTGCAAATTGAAAATAATCGCAAGTGGAAAATATCTGCAAATAAAAAATAGTTTCCGATTATTATCATCATCCGATAGTGAAACGATCGTCAGATGAATATTAAATTCGTGCAGTTTGCGAGCAGAAGATTGCAGAAAGGAAGTAAGAGTCGCGAAATGATAGAGAAACATGATGATGCTTTATATTTTTTTCTGATTGAGGAGAAATAGATGATGATGATGATGATGACGATGATGAACCAGAAAACCGCTATGACCGTGACACATAAAAATATGATGGAGCTGAGGATCGGTGATTGTAACATGAATTCCATTGTTCCGTGTACATTATCTGGGCCACGCTCCACTACTTCTGGACTCTTCATACGCGCAAGCCCCAATGTGAAATGTATAATTTTGTATGCTTCAGTTCTTGTCTTTTCTTCACTGGACTGTCGCACAGGTCAGTCCAGAGGTTCTCATAATTTTCCAACATTTTTCCGTATATCTTTAGATTTCATATTTTCACTTTGGAGAAGAGAGAGAGAGAAAAAAAAATCTATTCTTTCCCTCCGTGTATATTGATCCGTATACACTATATATGGAGTGTGTTTTCATGTCCGTTGTTCACTGACGTGAAATTTTTATACTGACTCCACTATAGGTTCTTCAATTCTATTTATTCTATATAAGGGAAATTTTTCCGTTTAGCCTTAAAATGCCCACGTTTCGGCACTGATAATTTTCTTCCCTTTTGGGAAAAGCTGGATCTTTTTCTATCATTAATTTTTTTGGAACATTTTTGGATATTCAGTTTTGTCCGTTTTTAGACACTTTTGTATTTTTGGATACAGTTTTGTAATTTTTTATAGTCATTCTTGTATTTTTTTGTACAGTTTTGTACTTTTTCGACATCGTTTGTATAGTTTTTGGAAAATCTTTTCGAAGGATTGTATTTCTTATATTTGTTTTCGAAAGAAATCAGATCGGTCTATTGTTGGAACGCAAGGTTTCTTTTACGCAATAAAGATTTGTTGCTGCTCGCACTGAGAAAGTGTATAAGAAATCTTTTCTCCGCACCCCTTCCCTGAATCAGTTACATACGATACACGTGGAAGTCACTTCCGGCTAGCGCAGGAACCGAACGCAGTAGCGCAGTGGTATCGATTACTTCCGGTCACAACCATAACCGCTAATGTGAATTCGTCAATTATTCATCTCAAAAACTAAAAAATCCCTTTTCGTTCATTTTGCCCCTGAATTATTTACATCCATCGATTTTTCTCTTCTTTCGCGCAGTACATATATTACACAACGCTACAACGCTTTTTCTCCGGAAAAATCAATTAAATTGAATCTAGAAAAATGTGAAACATAATCACTATCAAGAGAGAAAATTTGTTGAATAAAAAATAACCAAGGAAATATTTCTCCATTTCGCAATAATCTAATAAAAGAACAGAAATCTGCGGTCAGAGAATGTATATACTATATATTGTCTCTTAATTATTACAACATGATCAAATTGCACGATTTAGGATTTCGCATGTCATCAAATCATTCAGGCTTGAACAATATAAGTGTATCATAAAATTTCTGCAGATTTATTTTTACGATTGCGCATACAGCTTAAAGATATTGCATTATAGTATATCGAATTTACTGCGTATCTTTGCGAACAATATATATGTGTGTGCACAATTACACATTTATATTTATATTAAAGAAAGAAAAAAATTCCCAATTACGCAGTTGCACACTTGGAAAGTTCAGTAATTCTTCTTTTAAAAAGCCATTGATTGAAAATACGATGCGAGAGCTGACTGGGCATTACTCATCGATTAGAATTCATAAAGACACACTTCGATACTTTTGAGGTCCGGAGAGAGAGCTCTGCAAAATGGCGATTCAAAGACCGTCTCTTGCATTAACAAGGCCAGATGTGTCAGGAAAAATGATGCCTGTGACATTTTCTCTTGCCGATTTATTCTTTCTATTGTTTTTTTTTATTAATTACAGGCATTGTCCATAAGGATTTCTCTTCTACAATGCTTTTTATACAGATTGATTTTTTTTAAACGGATAACCAGATTTCTTAAAATTAGAGACGTAAATGAGAAAAGTAAGTCTGATTGGAAATGTTCAGATTACCAATAATGATAAGAAGTGGGAAAATTGGGTTTAATCAAGCTAGTCGATTTTTTTTTGCTACCTCATAGGTAGTTTCAATTAGGATTGACGCAAATTGCTGTCAGAAGATGGAATTTTTTTTGCACCGGAATATCCATCGAACATTAAATTAGCTTCTATGAAACGCCTCAGCTGAATGAAGATTAAGGTATTTACATTCAAATGATCTCGATTTCGATTTTCTCCAACAGCTTTCAGATTCGGGGTGATGGTACTTGTCAAACAGTCGAAAAAAGCGGCAGGAATAACGTGCAACGAATTACAATCTGCGACTACAATCTGATGACTTGATTAAATCGACTAACGGCTGCGTATATATAATAAAAAAGAAATTGGGCCTCTTAGAAACTTCCGCGACTTTATGCTTCCTGCTAGAAAGGGTCATAATGGAGCAAATAGAAATTATGCTCCAATCGCGCATATATTGTGACATTCAATTGCATTTGTGATATACAATATCGTAACACTCAATTCGATTTTATTTTCGATTTTTTATTGAAATGTTTGGAGAATATTTTTTCATTCCCATATAAGATTGGGAAGATTTCAATCCGCGCACAGATCGCATCTAAAATCATCACTTGACGGTCATCCTCTTGGGAGTATTAATTCTCTGGAAGAATACAGAATACGGCATTCACACAAACACGCACTGTGGATGCGGTGAATGTGTTCGTATTGTCTTCTCGGCTCCTTTCTCGTATTAGCATAAGAATTCAGCGTGCACCTGACGAGACTATCAATTGACTCCAGTGAATCAAGACTCGAGAGTCTTACACACTCTGTACTGATCACTGACACTCGGACATCGAAACGTCATCACGGCTATGGAATATCCGATCGTGAATCGAAACTCGAGTTGCGAGGCCTCGAAGAATATATAGGAAAGCTGTAATAGTCGCTCCAAAGATTCGTGCCAAGAAAAAATTCAGTTGTAACGTGAGAAAATTCCCTCTTCTCATCCGAAAAGAGAAGCATCAGGGTCAGACTTCGTGAAATTTTCACAGAAAACAAAAAGTATTTTTTTTTTTAAATCAAAATGGTGAAAAAACATTTCTATTTGGTCTTAGGAATGTGTCCACCAAAGAACAGAAAAAAATATTATTTTTTGTAAAAGTTATTGCAAAATTAATTTTTTTGCAACTTTTTAAACAAAACCATATTTCTCCTAAATGAATGAACCGATTTAAGAAATGAATGAACCAAGCGGGAATATAAAGGGAATAAAAAATACTTTCGTTTAAAATTAGAAAATTTTAAAAAAGTTAATATTTTAATAATTATTTAATAAATTTTTTATAAACAATTAATTTTTTTAAATGTTCTACGCCTTTAAAAAATTTTTTAAAAATATCTACATACACTTAAAACTATAAGAAATCAAAATCCGTTGAAAAAATATTGGAGCGACAATTATTTTAAATAATGAAAATTATATTGGCGCGGTGTAGTGAATCAACACTGAACTTAGTTTTTGATCATTTTTATGGTTATATAACTGAACAAAAATGTTAATTCGACAGTGTTTTGTTCATTTCATAGTTAAAAATAATGTTTTAATTCTGAAAATCATCAAAATCGCATCTTCGTTCGATATAATTTCCATTATAACTTTTAAAATAATTGTCGCTCCAAAATTTTCTCAACGGATTTTGATTTCTTATAGTTTCAAGTGTATGTAGATATTTTTAAAAAATTTTTTAAAGGCGTAGAACATTTAAAAAAATTAATTGTTTATAAAAAATTTATTAAATAATTATTAAAATATTAACTTTTTTAAAATTTTCTAATTCTAAACGAAAGTATTTTTCATTCCCTTTATATTCCCGCTTGGTTCATTCATTTCTTAAATCGGTTCATTCATTTAGGAGAAATATGGTTTTGTTTAAAAAGTTGCAAAAAAATTAATTTTGCAATAACTTTTACAAAAAATAATATTTTTTTCTGTTCTTTGGTGGACACATTTCTAAGACCAAATAGAAATGTTTTTTCACCATTTTAAATTAAAAAAAAATACTTTTTGTTTTCTGTGAAAATTTCACGAATTCTGACCCATCTTCTGAATTTTTCTTCTGATTTACTATATGACTCTTGTTTTATACTTAAACAGGCTTGCCATGCAACCTGGAAACCTGGAAAACCTGGAAATGTCAGGGAATTTTATATAAAACATGAAAAAACCTTGCGAAAAGTCAGGGAATTTTGATCGAAAACCTAGAAAATTGTTCTTTTCTAATTGTATTTATTTTGGAAATCTAATTTTATTTAAATATTTCAAAATTAATTCAATTTTAAACGAATTGTGTTTACAATTATCACAAGTAGATAAACTTGAAAAAATTTTTATCTCAAAATTTGTAAAATTTCAATTTTAAATTAATTTAATTAAAAAATTGAAAAACCTTAATAACTAAAATTCTTCTAAAATTAGTTAATTTTTTTAATATATGAGGAGCAAGTTTTCAAAATCTGATAAATCCAAATTTTGTCATTTCGAGAAATTTAAACAAATGACAATTCTCACATAACTATTAAAATTAATTTTAATGTATAGAAAAAATGTAATAAATTGTTTATTTTTAAATATTTTTCTTTTTAAAAAACTTTGTTTGTAATTAAAATTTATTGTAATAAAGGAATTTCAAGGTTTTGGCAATTTTATCTAATAAAAAATTAAAATAAAAAATTGTCAATTATTAATTATTATTATTATTATTATTACTTATTATTATTTATTATTATTTATTATTATTATTATTAATTGTTAATTATTAATTAGGCAAAAATATATTTTAAATTGAAAATTCTTTGGTAACAAATTTTTTTTCTTAAATTGAACAGTGATCATTCGATTTCTAAGGATTTTAAATTTCTAAATATGTGTTTATCTCAATTTCTTTGAAAAATGGATTTATCAACTTTTGAAAAATTGCTCCTCATATTTATATATATTTAATTGATTATTAAAAATAACGGATTTATACAAGAATCTTAGTTAAAAATACTAAAACAAATTTAATTTTGAAGCAAATACATATTATTGGAGAAGTTTAATTATATTTTTAAAAGAAGTAAAATTCTTCTCAGAAATTCAATTATTTTTTTCAACTTTTATTATTTATTCTTTAAAGAATTAAATTATTTTAAAATTTTTGAATGAATTTCTTTCATAACAATTCAATTTTTTTCAAAATAATTTTAATCAAAATTTTCGTAGAAATTTAATTGATTTCAAAAATTTTTCAAAATTCAATTATTTTCAATGTTTACTACTTTGATAAAATTTTACAAAACAATTCAATTATTTAAACAAAAAGTTTTATAAATTATGTTTGAAAATCAACAAATATTCTTGTCAACATTTAAAATTGTCTTTATAAATAATTAAATTTTTCTCCGAAATTCAATTATTTTCAAAAAATTTAATATTCTTGTCCGAATTTCAATTATTTCAAGATTTTCATCGAATTTCTCGAAAAATGAAATTATTGTTAAAGTTTTTTTTTAAATTTGTCTCTTGACAATAAATAATAATAATAATGATAAACATAATAATTAAATGCTGATAAAATTTCTTATAAAAATTCAAATTTTAAGGAACATTCAATTACTTAATAAATTGTTTATTTTTATAGTTAATGAATTGATTTCTTGTAGAATTTCCAAATAAATATTGAATTAAAAATAAATTTCAAGAAAAATTTTTGATTATAATTGAATATCATATTCAAAATTATTTATTTATTTGAAAACTCTTGCGAGAATTCATTTATTTAACTCTAAAAATTAACATTTTATCAGGTAATTGAACGTTTTTCAAAAATTGAATTGTCATGATGAATTTTTATAAACAAATTTTGAAGTAATAATTGAATTCTATAAAACATTTTTAATAATTTTTATTTTAAATAATTGCATTTTTCGAGAAATTTCATGAACATTTTGTATTTAAGAAATCATTGAAATTCTGACAAGAATTTTATTCAAAATTTTGGAAAATAATTGAATTTTGGAGAAAAATTTTATTATTTATACATAGATTATTTAATTTTTTACGTGAATTTTTGACGAAGAATTATGTTACTTTTAAAAATAATTGAATTCTTGAGTTTTGCAATAATTTTACGTCGGTGAAGTTCGCAACGTTTATGATCAACGATTGAAAGAAAAAAAATTATTTTTCTACCAAAAACAATAAAAATTATTGTTCACAAATAGTTTTTTTTTGTAAATCATTATTAAAAAAATAAAACGAATTATTTTCTGTACAAAAATTTTTCAAAAATTCCATAAAAAATCATTTTTTGTCAGAAATCGTTGACTATAAACGTTGTAAACTTCACCAACGTCATAATTTTCTAATGAATAATTAATGTAGGTTAAAAAACCATCAGGCTGAAGTTCACAACGTTTTTAAAAACGAAAACAAAAAAATAATGGTACGGTATTTTTATTTTTAATTCTGAATCATGTTCTTTTTTAATAATTGTATTCTTAGTGACAACTAATTTATTAAAAATTAAAGAACATGAAAATTAGAGATGAATTTAATTTTTAGAAAATTCTTTTTCAATTTTTCATTTTAAAAAGCGTTGTAGACTTCAGCTTCATAAAAAACCTGGAAAAATTCCGTTTTTTAACCTGGAAAACCTGGAAAAGTCAGGGAATTTGAAAAGGGTAAAAACGTGGCAACCTTGGACTTGATGATGTAAATCGTAATATCTCTTGGTAGGTAAAGGATCAGCAAACTTTCTTTCTCGAAAAATTCTTTTTTTGGTTCAAACGAAAGGAGTTTGGAAAAATAAAATTCAGTTTGAGGCAAAAATAATCGATTTGAAATGCTCATGCTACGTGCGCAAGAGGAAGAAATATCGGAGATATATGTTTTTTGCCTATACGGATTGTTACTTAATGTGACTTTTATATAAAGTAAATTGACTTAATTACAATGGGATGGAGATATATATCAATTCGAAATGTATCAAAAGCTTTCTTTTTTTCTGATTACAGACGTTTTGCTATAGGTCCTAACTTTCTCCTCACGCCCCTCGTAGGCGAATTGTTCAACTCGAACGAAATCCTTTCCATTTCGATGACTGTCGTCGTTCCTCCAAATTAATGAGAGTTATCTTCTTATTACGAAAATTGCCTGAGCATTAATACAACTTCATTATTGCTTCACCCATTTTGCCTTTTTCTGCACGTTTTTTTTGTGTTTTAAGTCAATTTCTCTTATTAGTTTCTTACTAATAATAGCAATACTAATTTCTCCTATTCTATTATTCCCTTAGTAGCCTATTTCACGTGACAGTTTTTTTTTGATTTTCGTTAATTAGAACGGTTGTAAAAAATTGTTTCGGGTAACATTGTGATTCTTCTAGAATCGTTTCTTCTTTCATTTCTTGTTCTTTTTCTCCTTTCTCAAATTTTTCTGATTCGAATAAAGTGTTTGTAATTCTTGACTACTTATTATTATTAGTTATTATAATTAGTTTGACTAATTCTTGACTACTCCATACTTTTTAATTTTTCCTTCTGATCCCTTTGGGTTATGTCCGAATATTTTAGCTATTAGTATAAAATACTTTTCTATATCTTTTTCCTATCGAGGTAGTTCGTTATAGTTAACGCTTTTCCTTTGACACTATCTTTTGATACTATCTTCCATTATAGATATCAATAATTCTGTCAAGGCACAAATGATTGTTCTCCAAAATTCATTAGTGAAATTAATGAACAAGCGTATTTTGGAAAGGTTGATCGTTTTTTGGAAACATTGAATATCCTTTTTATCTAATTTCTACTATAATGAAGTATAAAGTATACGTATAGTATAAGTATAAGTATAGTAAAGTAATAAGGGCACATATGGTATTAAAGTAGATGTAAATTAATAAGCAAATGTAGTGTAAAGTAGATGTAAAGTAATTAGCACACGTATAGTATAAAGTAGATCGAATTTTGGATAGTAAGATTGGAAATAAAGGGGAAGGAAGATTGAACACATAGGAGTTATTACTTTGGGTGCTATTTTATTCATTACTATATGTTTTATTTCCCTTTTCTTTTCTTTTTGTCAAAGAGACGATGAGACATGATGGGTAATTTGCTTTCTGAAACTGTTTCATGAAAACTGTTGCTGAGAGAGTACATCAGCATGTCACTGTACACTTAAGGCTCTCGTTGATTGTTTTTTATTCGGAATATTAGTATTGGTATGTAGGTATGCTACGTGTACTAGGACATTCCTCCTACGTGTTCTGCGAGCGAGAGTCGAGGGATGGATATGTCTCTCTCTCTCGACTTCCGCATCGGGAACTACTAACTTCACTTAAGGAATCGCGCATCCTCCTCTTGTCCCTTTTGACAACTAAATGTTGTAACAAATCTTACTTAATTACCATTACACAAGAAGAAAAGTATACCCATAATTTACCAGCCGCAAAGAAGCTAAAAATCTTTCATCATCACCATTTTCTTGAAGGTTTGCATGCCATATACGAAAATCAGAATCAATACTTAATCTCTAAAATTTGGGTCCATTTTTCCTATCAATTCGCTTTTTGATATACTTTTCATCAGTGTTCGTGCTGATGGAGAATTTTCTACGAATAACAAGTACAAAAAGGGGAAATTAAAAATACTGAAAATACCAAAAATACCAAAAATACCAAAAGTACAAAAAGTACCAAAAGTGCCAAAATACCAAAAATACCAAAAGTATCAAAAATACCAAAAGTATCAAAAATACCAAAAGTATCAAAAATACCAAAAGTACCAAAAGTACAAAAATACCAAAAGTAACAAAAGTACCAAAAATACTAAGTCATACTAAAAGTCTAAAGGGTGGATTATAAGTGTATAATGATGGAAATAACTGCGGCTAATAAAAAAAATACTGAGAAGCGATATATTTGGCGGAATGGCGAAGATCCTTTCTGAATTTAAGATCTTGGATGAGGTATATGAGGATTGTTTTGAATGCGACTGGCATCGCCCGTGGGTGGTAGTCCCAAATATGGGAAGCTTTTGAAGATGAGCACAGACAAGTGAGTTGGCTAATATGGACGTGACTTATTGATTCGCACCAATAAGGAGAACGGATTCGCTGATAATAGTCAATACACATCCCAAGCACAATGAGAAGGTTTCAACTTTCCATATGAAGAAAGCCGACGTGCCATAATTGAAATAAATTCGCATAAAATGACTCCAAATTTGGATTTCAAATCGATGTTTAAATATACAAACAGGATGATCGCGAAACTATTCAATTATGATCTTTAGATAAAATCGACTCTATGCTGTATATAATACACGCTTCTTATTCGACGCTTATTATTCTGTAATTATTATTTTCTGTATGATTATTATTTTCTGTGATTATTATTTTCTGTGATTATTATTTTCTGTGATTATTATTTTCTGTGATTATTATTTTCTGTGATTATTTTCTATGATTATTATTTTCTGTATATGCGCAGAAATTTGTGTTTTTTGTGCAAAAATTTCTATTTAGCAGAACTCTATTGCTATTTCTTCAGATTATATTTCAGCTATTAGATAATATTATGCTATTTCAGAACTCTATTGCTTTTTTTCTTTTTTGTTATAGGTTTTCTAATGAAAATGAAAGATAATTTTAAAGTAATGTAATTTACGTTTGCCTTAAGACAGGGCTCGAACTAGGTCCGTAAATCCCGTAAAAGTCCGTAACTTTGCTTGAAGTCCGTAAAAGTGTGTTTTTTTGAAAAAAAGTCCGTAAAGTCCGTAATTCGGTTGAAAAAGATCCGTAACGTACTTAAATTATACGATATAATTTGGATAATTTTAGAGAAATCACAAATGATTGAAGGAATTTAATTATTTTCAAAAGTAATAAAATTCATCGCAAGAATTCAATTATGTTCAAAAGTTTTTTTTAAAATTCTCGTCAAAATTTCAATTATCTTTAGAAATAATTAAATTCTTCTTCGAAATATCAATTATTTTCAAAAATTTTAATAAGATACTTGGGAAAATTTCAATTATTTTTAAAATTTTTCCTCAATTCAATGATTTTTAATAGGTTTCGATACTATTCTAATAAAATTTTCCAAACGAATTCAATTATTTACAAATTTTTTTTATAAATTTCTTCGCAATATTCAATTATTTTCATAAATAATAAAATTTTTACAGGTATTTAATTTTTTTGGCAAATAATAAAATGCTTATTAGGAATTCAATTATTTTGATGAATAAAAAAGCTAATTGCAGAATTTCAATTATTTTTAATACAATTTTAATCGAATTCCTCGAAAAATGTAATTATTCTTAACAAAATTTTATTAAAAGTTATCAAAGAAATTTAATTATTTTAATAACCTTTTCTACAATTTATTTATTAGAATTTAAATATTGTTGTTAATAAATTTTTGATTAAATTTCTTTAAAGAATAAAATTATTGCATTCAAAATTTTTAATGCAATTCTTTGCGTAAATTATCAATCATCTTTATAAATTATAAAATTCTTCTCTAAAATTGAATTATTTTCGAAAAATTTAATAAATTTCTTGGCAAAATTTCAATTATTTTCAAAAAATTTCCTCAATTCAATGATTTTTAATACGTTTCTATAATAAAATTTTCCGAAAGAATTCAATTATTTACAAATTTTTTTTATAAATTTCTTCGCAATATTCAATTATTTTAATAAATAATAAAATTTTTATAGGTATTTAATTTTTTTGGTAAATAACAAAATTCTTATTAGGAATTTAATTATTTTGATGAATAATAAAGCTAATTGCAGAATTTCAATTATTTTTAATACAATTTTAATCGAATTTCTCGAAAAATGTAATTATTCTTAAAAAATTTTATTAAAATTTATCAAAGAAATTTAATTATTTTAATAACCTTTGCTACAATTTATTTATTAGAATTTAAATATTATTTTTAATAAATTTTTGATTAAATTTCTTTAAAGAATAAAATTATTGCATTCAAAATTTTTAATGCAATTCTTTGCGTAAGTTATCAATTATCTTTATAAATTATAAAATTCTTCTCTAAAATTAAATTATTTTAAAAAATTTTAATAAATTTCTTGGCAAAATTTCAATTATTTTCAAAAGTTGTCCCTAATTTAATTATTTTTAATATCTATTTTAATAAAATTTTGCAAAAGAATTCAAATTATTTGAAAATTGACTAATACAATTCTTTAAAAGAATTCAATTTTAAGAAACATATGTAATTATTCAATAAATTTTTTTTTTGTATTTAAATAATGAAATTCTCGCAGAATTTTCTCATAAAAATTGATTTAAAAATGGATTTGAGTTAAAATTTTAGATTATAATTGAATATTAAAAGTATTAGAGCGTAAAATTTTAGAAATAATGTAATTTTGAAAAGGTTTCAGATTCAAATCTTTGAAAATTTGAATTTTTCATATTTTTAACTAAGTAACTGTGGAATTAATTTTTTTGAGAAATTTTAATTGGGAATTTTTTTTATATTATTTGAAGTTTTTATTTTCTAATACATATTTTATTGAAGAATTTACAAATAATTGAAAATTCGAATATTGTAAAGAAATAGATTTGAAAATTGTCAATGAACTTTTTCGAAAATTATTAAAAATAATGATCCCCAAGTTTTGAACGTTTAAATGAACGAAATATTTTTTATTGCAGATGTTTTAATAAATTATTAATCATGAAAAACTTTTAAAAATAATAAATTTTACGTTCACAAACTTAGTAATTAATTTTGTTGGCTGTAAAGGAAAATAATTGCAATAAAAAATTAAATTTCAGAAGAAATAAATAAATTTCGTTCATTTGAACGTTCAGAGCTTTAGGATCTTTAAAAATAATCGATTTTAAGAAGAATTTTAGTTAAAAATTCTTGAAAAAAATAATTGAATTGATGACGATTTTATCACATTTATCTTTAATTATTATAAAACATGAAGACTCGGAGTTATCGATATCTTCATGTTTTTTTTAGTTATGAAAAAATATAATTTATAGTTTTAATTAAAATGTTCTCTTATATATTTTTGTCACTAATTGGTCCGTAAATGGTCCGTAATTTTTCATTTTTGGTCCGTAAAGTCCGTATTTTTAAATACTTTCACTGGTTCGAGCCCTGCCTTAAGGTAAACTGCGTCAGTATTGGCAACACGGTAAATCGTTAGGTATTAAAATAACACCAAAATGGATTAAAATAACACTTAATTGGATTATTTCAATCCTTTTTGGTGTTATTTTAATACCTAACGATTTACCATGAATTGAAATTTAAGAAACTAATTGACTGCATTTGATGCAAATTACATATTCACAAATCGCTTCTCTTGCACCATAAAGATGTACGCGGATCGCTTCCAAACGACGCGACCTCGCACAGAAATCGGAATGATTTCGAGTCGATTCGGCGTAATTGAAGACAAAGTGAACTCGATTTCCAACATGCCAATGCTCTCTTCTTACAATATGCGAACTGAAACCGTCGAGAAGAGAATTTTTTCAGATTCTTTAGAAATCATTTCAAAATTGTCGTTTTTTGTTCTTATTATTATATTCTTATTTTCATATTATTATTATTATTATTATTATTATTATTATTGTTTCATTCATTATATTGAAATTCGTTTAAAGACACATTCTGTATACAAATAATTTTCACGGCGTGGATGTAAAGAAGAGGTAAATTTTGAAGCTATTTTTAACTATATTTTTAACATTAAGATAACTAAAAAGCATATGTTTGTTTCCACAAACTTCTTTTATCTTTTATTGAATTTTAATAGTGCAATTAGAGTATCAATCGCAATAGAATTGCTCCAGTCGATCGATGTTTGGTATAAATTGTTGGTAATTGCGAGCATTTATATAGTTATAGTTGCAATCGATGCTGGTTGCAATTGCAGTTACAATTCAAGTTACAATTTTTCTATGTCCAATCGCAAAGAATATCAAATTGGTTTTTTAGTGCGCATACGATAGTGAAGACGCAGACTTAATTTTCCATAGGCATTTATAAGAAATGAAAAGAATCGAATCCGTAAAAACTATTGTACTTCTAATTTTTCAAACTTTGTCAGAAGAAACATTAATTTTTTCTTTCTAATACGTGCAAGAAGTTTGCTATTTTTCTTCCAATAGTTTCTTCTAACATTAATGAAGCGCAGTTTAAGAAAAACTCATCAGTTTATAGATTTTACTCATCAATTTATTGATTAGAACTCGAGTATATTCTCTTAAAGTTACTCTTATACAATTGGTATATTACGATAATTTTGTTTGTATAAAATGTTACAATTTAGAAAGATTTTTAATTAAAACCTGGTAAAGTTCGATTGTATGGTAAAAGTTGGAAGGCGAGAGACGAGAAGAGTGTGGAATTAAAAGTCATTGCACGATTCGCTACGAAATCTTGGATTCTATTAGCGGAGAAATTATAACGGATTGACATACAGAGTTGTACAAATGCGGAGGGACGATCCTTGTCCAGAGGCAAGGAGGATTTCTCTTGAATTGTAAATACCAATTTCGCATGGAAGTCCACTATATATGCTTTGGCTGGCAAAGTTTTGCGCTGAAGCAACTACTCCTTTGAATGTTAAAATACTTCCCGATGCAATGATATTGTAAAAGCTGCGCGCTTCTTTCGGGGCATGCAATAATATACAATCGTTCACAAGAGCACGTGAACAAAACACGTGGTTTACAATTTTTCCTTTTGTACTATATTTCTTTCGTCATTGTTTGCAAAATAGTTTCGACACCTAATCAATAAAATAATTATTATTTTGGTTATACAAATTTTCTTCCTCTCTTTCTCTCTAAGACTTCTTTTGATTGTTGAATTTTTCGATTCAATTACAAAACAAGTAGTATTGACTATTGCCTCAAAACTTTTTCAAATTTGACATTAAGTTTCATTTTTAAAAAAATTTAAAAGTATTTTCTGGATGAAGAGTGGTATGCCATCTTTAGTAGAGTACTTTAACTAATGCTTCGGCTAATGAAGAATCTTCGTAAGTGAATCGTCGGGTAATTTATCAACTGTAGATAAAAGAAAAGGAAATTATGAGCGGTATTCATAGGAAAAATATTCACCAAAAGAATCACTAAAGAATCACTAATGAATCACTAATGAATCACTAATGAATCACTAATAATAACAAGAAAAGTTTATTGAAAAGATAAGATTTTCTTTCTTTTAGCGTTGAAGTTCTACATTGCCGACGTTTTTGTTATCGACCCATTCTAGTTACTTTTTGAGTAGACCGAGTCGCTCCTCTACAGACACCGTAAATCGTTAGGTATTAAAATAACACCAATATGGATTAAAATAACACAAAATTGGATTATTTTAATACTTTTTGGTGTTATTTTAATACCTAACGATTTACCGTGGACGGATCTTTGTTGAAAATCGTCTTCTCAGCAATGATAAAGAGTAATTTTTCATTTTTCAATTCAAACACTTTTTGCCAATATTGAGGAAAGGTTTAATTTTCCGTATTATAAACTAAAAAATTAATTATGTATTTGAATTGATTATTATAAATGGGTGAATTTTCTGAAAGTGACACTTTTAAATTTCAGTTTTTCAATAAATTTTTTTCTTCAATTATATGGTTTTTTCTATTAAAACTACTTAATTTCATACTCAAGAGTAAGATTTTTAGGTTGCGCAAAATTAATTCTTAAAAATATTAAAGTTTTTTTCATTTAAAAAATATTATTGTTGCTCTACTAAATTAATTTTATTTAATTGGCGAGCTTTTCTATTAAAAATTCACGCTAATGTCGCGTTCACGAAATCGTAAATAAAATTACGCTGTTAAAAAGTTAATAATTTGTATATTTTAATACCAAATATATTCAATTGGATGAAAATATAAATGTATTTAAAGTATTTGATTTAATCACAGTAAATCGTGAGGTATTAAAAAGTGTTGCAGATTAAATTAACACCAAAAAATATTAAAATAATCAATTTTGGAGTTATTTTTTACAATCGATGAAATTTTAGTTTATTAAATTTTTTGATAGCTATAAAACACATAATATTTAAAAAAAATCAATTAAACTTTTTCAAAAATATTAATTTCAAAATTCAAGTATTTCCAAAAAGTTCATTCTATATTTCCTTAATATTCAAATATAATCTAAAATTTTAACTGAAATTCATTTTTAAATCAATTTTTAATCAAAACTTCTACTAGAATATAATTATTTAAATGCAAAAGTAAGTAATATATTGAATAATTGAATATTTTTGAAAATTTAATTGTCATAATGAATTTTAGTAACAAATTTTCTAATAATTCAATTCTATTGTCGAATTTTATTAAAACTTGAATGATCATAATTAATTTTTTCAAGGAATTTAATTATAATTACATGCAAAATAATTAAAACGCTGCGATGAGTTTTATGAGAATTTTCAAATTTATTCGATTACAATTCAATTTTAGAAAATTTCAATTATTCGGAAATTCTGAAATTAAATATATATTGAAAAATAAAAACTTGAAGTAATTTCAATAAAAATCCTAGTAAACTTTTAAAATAAATTAATTCTACAAAATTTTTTGTCAAAAATATGAAAAATTAAGAATTTCAATGATTTTAGTTTGAAATTTTTTTGAAAATTTAATAATTTCTAAAAATCCATGTAATGCTTTTAATACTTTAGTATGATCTAAAATTTTTAACTGAAATTTATTTTTAAAAACATTTTTATAAGTAAATTCTACGAGAATTTAATTATTTAAATAAAAAAATAAATAATTTACTAATTTCATGTTTTTTGAAATTAAATTTCCTTAAAAAATGTTATTAAGAAATTTTTTAAATCATAAAATTCTTTTTAAAGATGTATTTTGGTGTTGACCAGAATAAATTGTAGTAAATAAAAAATAAATATAAAATATAAAATAAAACATAAAATTCTTTGAACGAATTTTAATAAGATTTTTAAGAATAATTACATTTTTCGACGAATTTGACTAAAAATGCATTAAAAATAATTGAAATTCTGCAATGAGTATTATTATTTATGAAATTAATTGAATCCCTAAAAAAATTGTATTCAAATTTTTTTTAATAATGGAATTCTTTTGGAAAATTTTTATTGAAATAGTAGATATTGTAAATTATGGAATTTTAGAAAACTTTTGAAAATAATTGAAATTTTGACATGAATTTGATTAAAATTTTTTTAAGTAATTGAATATCAGAGAAGAATTTTCTTATTTATAAATAGAATTGAAATTTTGACGAGAATTTAACAAAATTTTTAAACACTATTGAATTTAATAAGTGTGTTACTAAATTAGTATGTTGGTAACTAATTTAGTAACTAAATTACTATTCTCCTTGGAAAAGCTAAATTCGTTGAATTTTTTCAAATCGTTGACTTTAGTGTTTTATTTAAAATAAAATTTCATTCCTAGTTAAAAATGACACCAAAATAGATTATTTTAATCCTTTTTGGTGTTAATTTAATCCTAGAGGAATTAAACTGTTGCAGATTATTTTAATCCATTCTGGTGTTATTTTAACACCTCACATTTTACTGTGATGGTAATTTGGGTTAATTTTTTCAAAGCAATGCAGGTAAATACTAAAAACAAAAGAAACACTAGCATATTTCAAGGAAAAGGCTTCGGAGATGAAAAATAGATTTTCTTTCATATTTGTATACATTAGGGCGCAATTAAAATATGTTTTTTAGTAAAACACAAATTTCACGCCCTCATTTTATATTACCATCGAAATATTCCGTTAAATTTACTTCTACATTCAGTTATTTATTAAAAAGGAAGGCTTCGGAGATGAAATTAATTTTTACTCGGAGAAAAATGTAAATTTCGATTATTTATAACAGCAATAATTTTTCTCCTTTTTGTAGATAAAATATAGGAAAATTTAACGTCAGATTCTCAGCTTTATTTTAATGTGCATTAAAATTTTGTTTAAGATATTTTTAAAGTATAAAATGTCAGTAATCATTGTAAAGTAATTTTAACCTAAAACTGAAGACAAAGTTTAAACATTTTTATCAAAAATAAAAGTGAGGTCTACAAATTTTTAAAATGCACATAATGATAGAAAAAACATTGTACTTTCTGACAATATAAAAAATTTCTAAGAATAAAAAAAAATGAAAATTTAATTTTATTGTAGAAGTCCTATTGGAGACATGTTGAAGAGGCTTCGGAGATGAAAGTAATTTAGTTATTACGTAAATTAAGTTGAATAAAATTATTTAATTTTCTTTTAAAAATGATAAATAAGTGCTAAATTTTCACTATGGAAATTGATAATAATTATTAAAGAGTAGATTTTGTAAAATTAATGGAGACATCAAAAATGTCACTTTCAGAAAATTCACCCAAATAATAAATACATAATGTACAATAATACTATTAATAATAATAGTAAACATTTATATTATAATAATATAATATAATAATAAAAATATAATTATAATAATAATATAATAATAATAATAATAATATAATAATATAATAATAATAATAATACATTTAGATAATTAAAATTGTGTTCCGCGAGAAAGTGATGAAACTACGAAATCGCTAGCAAGTTATCAAAAAAAATTTGACGAATCGTAAATCAGTTGGTAAAAATGACATTAATTTTTATTTGTCAATATTTTTCGAGAAGCGTTGACAATGACTGGGTATATGAACGTAATTAAAGTATAAACTTTTTTTCTCCTTCTTTTTACATCACACTTAAACGAACTCCAAAATGAGAAATCGCCCCACACACATTTTGTGACACGAACACGAAATGCATTTTAATTTATAACTGGAATGCAGACTTTATAATTTACAAATACATTATATTTTATAATACTATGTACACGTTTGCAGGATGTCAAACATCATACAAGAACAATCGTGCATATATACACATCGCATTTTTTTCACATTCAGAAAGAAAAGAATTAAATAAGAAAATTTTGCCAAAAAAAAGTGAATTGAGTAAAAATTTAATTTTACCCAAAAAACACTGTTTCACCTTTTTTTCATAAATTATATAATTTAGAACAAAATTTGTAATTTTTATAGTTTATCAACGTTTTTCGTGAGAATTTCTAATTGCGAAGTGATCTGCTTGGGAAGATCGTCTCCCACTTGGGAATCGAGATATTCCTTGAGGTCGGTGGCTTCCTTTTGCCAGAAATCTTTCGGCAACCTGAATAGTTCATCCATGTTGACGTTCTCTTTAATACCTTCTAAATTGATGGAATTTGCTTTTGGAATTAGACCAATAACTGAGTCTTTGGCGATGTCCTCGCCCTCTACCCTTCTCAGGATCCAATCGAGAACGCGAGAATTCTCGCCGAATCCGGGCCAGAGGAATTTTCCATTCTCACCTTTTCTGAACCAGTTGACGTGGAAGATTTGTGGTAGTTTGGCGTTCTCCACGTTCTCCATGCTCAGCCAGTGCTTGAGGTAGTGGCCAAAGTTGTAGCCGAAGAATGGTCGCATCGCGAAGGGATCGTTCATTATGATTTTGCCCTGGAATCGATAAAAGCCGTTGGATATACGAAAGTTAGATGAGGAACATTGGGTGAGAAACAGATGAGGAACATTAGATGAGAAACAGATGAGAAACATTAGATGAGAAATATTAGATGAGGAACATTAGATGAGGAACATTAGATGATAAATATTAGATGAGGAACATTAGATGAGGAACATCAGAAACATTAGATGCGAAACATTAGATGAGAAACATTATGATGAGGAAGATAAGAAACATTATAGATGAGTAACAGATGAGAAACATTTGGCATACGATTGTTTTAGCATTAGATGATTGGTCAAACAATATACAGTAGGGAATCTCGAATAAACACTCGATTGTTGATTGAATGATTGTTCCTGGAATGTTTATTGAACTGCCAGATTGAGAGAGTGAATTAGGTTTGTTGTTGAAAGGATCAGTTACCTTGAATTCGGCAGCTGCGGTGGCTTCTGATCGCATGGTGGCTCCGATAAAAACGCCGTGCTCCCAATTGCGAGCTTGGTAGACGAGAGGAACTCCTTGGGGTCTTCGTCCTCCGAAGAGAATAGCGTCGATAGGCACACCCTCCGGATCTTCCCAATTGGGATCGATTATCGGACATTGGTCAGCCGGCGAGCAAAATCGGGAATTCGGGTGAGCTGCCGGAGCTTTGACATCATAGTTCCATTCATTGTTGTGCCAATCCGTAATCTGGAATTAAAAATTAGTTTTATGCTGCTCTCCTTCTTTAACGACATATTTTTCTTGTTCTTCAATTAAAAACTAATAATTCGGTTACTTCTAGGCTGAGTTTTGTTGACTTGGTTTTATCTACAATCGACACCTAGACTCCGAACCTTTTAGTTTGGTCGGCCCGAAAATAATTTGAGGGAAATCTACTGCATTCTCTGCTTTCATTGGCCTCATACTGAAGGAGGTTACTCGTTAGGTCTATGACTCTAAGAATAATTCTAAAAGTTAAGCTACCTAAAGTTAAGCTACTCTTGATGACTTCATTGATAACAGAAAGTTCTAATTTTCAGTTCTAAGTTTCAGTGTTCCTGAAGACATCTGGATCTACTCTTTCTCTCTGATTCTAATTGTAAAGGATTTAAATAAAAACTTGGAACATTAAATTCAAGTAATTTAACTTCAAGTTAACAGTTACTCTTTCTTAAAAACTGTCCTTTTAGTTTGTATCACCAATGTCGGAAGAAATTAAGTATCTAATTTCGGTTATGCCTCTAGAGTTAAAATTAGGACTGCTGAATTTAGATTTTTACATCTTATTTTTCGACGTAGCCATTAGGTTAACTATTCAGTTATTTGAAATACTCTACCTCGACGTCGTTTGGTATTTCCTTCTCCATTCCCTCCCAGAAAACACCGCCCTCACTGGTCTTGGCGACATTCGTGAAGATTGTATTTTGAAAAATGGTCTTCATGGCATTGGGATTTGTCGCCATACTTGTGCCTGGAGCGACGCCGAAGAATCCATTTTCCGGATTTATTGCCCTTAGAACGCCCTTCTTGTCGAATCTCATCCAGGCAATGTCATCGCCAACGCACTCGATCTTGTAGCCAGGAAGTGTCGGTTGCATCATTGCCAAATTCGTCTTGCCGCAAGCACTTGGAAATGCAGCCGCGATGTATCGCTTCTTGCCCTTCGGATTCGTTATTCCAAGAATCTAAAAAAGTTAAGTGTTAAAATTAACGGTTGTTCTGGGCATAAAAATGCATCGGCACTTTTAGTTTGGATCACTTCGGAAATGGTACGGGGTCCAAGGAAGTAAAGTCCAAAAATGGGTCTTAAACCGTTCTCCCCATTCTGAACGATGAAAAAAGCTGATGTATTTTCATGTCCACAATAGGAAGAGAGGTTTAAACTCGGTAACTTGGAAATGAATTAGAATTTTCATGTCTACAACTAGGGGATAGGTTTAAAGTCCGTAAATAAATGGTTCCTAATGGTAATTCAAGTAGCGAAATGATGATTATTACCAGCATGTGTTCGGCCAGCCAACCCTCGTCCCTGGCAATGGTGGAACCTATTCTGAGGGCAAAGCATTTTTTGCCCAGAAGGGAATTCCCTCCGTAGCCACTGCCATAGGAGACGATTTCGTTCTTGGCCGGTTTGTGGAGAATTATCGTCCTCTCGGGATCACAGGGCCAAGAGAGATTCACCTTGACTTTGGAATCTAATTTTGGCATTCCAACAGAGTGAAGGCACTTGACGAAGTCCCCTTTGCCAAGAAAGTCCAACACTTGCGAACCCATTCTCGTCATGATTCTCATGGAGCAGACAACGTAGGCCGAGTCGGTTATTTCGATGCCAATTTTCGATAGCGGAGAACCAACTGGTCCCATGCTGAATGGTATCACGTACATGGTGCGACCTTCGGTTAAAATAATCGCAGTATCAGTATTGTAATTAATTATTCATTCTCGATTAATATAATGAATACTAATTCATTTTTTCCAAACAATTATTTCTCCGGTTGTTAATTATTAGTCTCATTATTTAGAGTGCTATCTTCTAATTTTTATTCTTTTAAAACAAAACAAGTTTTCTTGACTGTCGAATATTTTAATTCTTCGGCAACAACGCCGATTTAGACAAAAGAAAATAATTCGCCACACACACGGTTATTGACATTCAGAGAAAATTCAGAGAAAAATAAAGCGCTAAAGAAAAAAAGATTCAAAGAATACGCGTATATATTTAATGTAATTCATTATCGCCTCAATTCGCAGTGATCTTGTTTACTAAGCGAGCAATTAATATCTACGGTCGCATATTTTTCCTGTCACACAATATCAGCATTTTGTATACATAGAATATTACACAAATACAGTTCAATCTTTGCAAAAAAATTTAATCGTCAATAATTTTAAATTAATAATGAAATAATTAAAATAATTAAAGAATGAATTTCGAAATATTGTGCGATGAATATATAATATACAGGGGGAAAAAAATGCCTGAAATATGCGGAGAAATTTATTATAATTCAAGAAATTTGACCGCAATTATGAAATTTGATCATCTGCATCATCATAGCACTCGTGTATCATTTGTTTACCTTTCATACATCCTGGAAAGCGATCCATTACAGCATCCTCCATATCGTTGGGCGAGATCCAATTTCCCAGTGTTCCCTTGATTCCATTCCTCGGCGTGGGAATGGTCTCATTTTTTGAATTTGTACAAATGAACGTACGACTCTCGACTCGAGCAACATCGGCTGGATTTGTTCTCGCTAACCAGCTACGTGTAAAGATGAAAAAAATTCATAAATTTATTGAAGAAAATTATTTCCTATTTTATTTTACTATCATAGGTTTTTCCAAGGATAAAAAAACAAAAAAAATAAAAATTGTATCAAAATGTTGATTTGTAACTATTTCTATAAGCTTTTTGTCAAAATTTGATATTCATATGCCAGGTTTTAGAGATTCAAAATGGCGGATCCAATATGGCGGGGGAAAAAATTGATAATCGTTCGAATCGTTTGGAAACTTTCCACTCGGGTGTTTTTTGGGTCACTGATTACGAATTCGGAGTCAGTTTTTAAAAATACAAAATGGCGAAGTAGGAAAGTTAATAATTAATCGAATCGTTTTGGACAAAAAAAAATTCTATATCTTTTTTTAACTTTTGACATAATTTCTTACGTAAGAATGAAATCGTTATTTTTTTCCTATTTGAATATATATATATATATATATATATATATATATATATATATATATATATATATATATATATATATAGAATTATCAGTATTATTAATTGAGGAAATATATTTGGTACCAATAATAATATAATTTTGCGATATAAACTCAGGTAAAATGTGTGTTTTGAATTTTCGAAAGAGTACAAAGACCAATGTGTGACGTTTGACGTTGCAAATTGCCTGCAGCTGATATTTCACGATAACTGTAAAGTCTTATAAAGTCACGGTCAACACACATATGTGTATAATTTACTGTTGTATATAAACGCCAAACGTCATACACTCGTTCTTCTTCTTATTCGAATTCACATCTCAGTGAAAGTGTACCAAATTTTTTTTTTTGTGTATTTTGCACAAACACATAGTTTGTAATTATATTTGGAGAAAAAAAAAATTTTTTTCCCCATAATTTGTATTATAAAGTACATATTGAAAATTTGTAAAATAAGAGCATTTTAAATCTAGGCTAAAGAAGAAAGTTAAATTAACTAGCAAGTGAAACTTGATGTAATACGTACTATCCAGTTTCACTTTCGATTGACTTAGATGTAATTAAATTTTGAGTTAAATGTATTTTGTCCGGGATTTTTATTTGTTGATAATTTTTTTTTTATTTTCCTGTTTGATTGTTTCTTTGATACTTTTTTTGAGCCTAATGCTACTGAAAGCTACTTTTCTGGACAAATAGTCAAATTTAGATTTTTAGTTTTCACGTTTCTATTTAAATAACAGTGTTAAAAACTAAAATCGTTAATGAAATACGATCGCCAATAAGATAATGGGAAATAATTTTACCGATATTTACACTATCAATAGTAACTGATTATAAATTGTGTTTAACCTTTAAATTCCCCGTTTTTCCCGGCTTTGGCCCAATTTTTACCGCTTTTATTTTCTCATAAAATTTAAATTTATTTCATTTTGAACATAAATCTACAATTTAGAAAATAATTGAATTAAACAAAGAATTTTTTCAATTTTCCAAAAAAAATCTTGTCTGTTCATAATTATAAGGGAAAATTTGATTAATTCAATTTCATTAAAATTTATTGATGCGAATTGAATTTCTACAAACAATTTTACTATTTAGAAAAGTAATTGAATCCTTCCAATAAATGTTATTACATATTTATGAAAATAATTAAATGTTTGCGAAGAATTTTATTAAAATTTTTGAAAATAATTCAATTGTAGAGAACAATTTAATTATTTATAAAGATAATTGAAATTTCGGAAAATTTCAAAAAAAAATTTTAAACATAATTGAATTTCTGCGGAGAATTTCATTACTTTTGAAAAAAATTAAATTGTTTTTTTTTTACTTTTATGGAAATTTATGAAAATAATTGAATTCTTGTGAAGAATATTTTTCAAAAGTAATATTCAAAAGAATTTAGTTAATTGGGAAAAATTTTGCAATTCATAAAAATAATTGAAGTAATTCAATTCTTCAGACAAAATTTAATCAAATTTTTTTCAAAAAATTGCATTTTTCGACAAATTTGATTAAAATTGTATTAAACATAATTTCATTTCTGCAATAAGTTTTATTGTTTATCAAAGTAATTGAATAATTGTAACAAATTATATTAAAATTTTTTAAAATTATGCAGAACTTTTTTATCTATGAAAAAAATTGAAATCCTGCAAAGAATGTTGTTAGTTATGAAAATAATTGAATTTTTGACAAGAACTTTATTTTTTTTCAAAGAAATTTGAAATTTTCACGAGAGATTTTTTAAAAATTTGGAAAATTATTGAATTTTTGCAAAGAATTTTTTAGTTATGAAAATAATTGAATTTTCTCGTAGAATTGTATTATAATTTTTCACAAAACAATTGAATTTATACAGTTAATTTTAATATTTTTAAAGTTAATAGCATTTTTCACAAGAATTTTACTGTAATTTTTAAAAATAATTGAATTTCGGAGAAAATTGTTAAAATTGATAAAGATAATTGAAATTTTGACAAGAATTCTTTCAATTTATGAAAATAATTGAATTTTATAAAAGAATATTATTTTTTTATGAAGATAATAGAATTTTTGACTAGAATTGTATTGAAATTATATTAAAAATAATTGAATTCTTGTGAAGAATATTTTTCAAAAATAATATTCAAAAGAATTTAGTAAATCGGAAAAATTTTACAATTTATAAAAATAATTGAAATAATTGAATTCTTTAGACAAAATTTAATCAAATATTTTAAAATAATTGCACTTTTCGACGAATTTGATTAAAAATTGTATTAAACATAATTCCATTTCTGCAATGAGTTTTATTATTTATTAAAGTAATTAAATTATTGCGAGAATTTTTTAAAAAAAGTTTCAAATAATTGATTTTTTTTCATTTTAGATAAACTATTTTTAATAATTCAATTCCTATTAAATTTTCATTGCTTTTGAAAATAATTGAATATTCGTATAAAATTTTGTCAAAATTGTTTTTAAATAATTGAATACTTTTTGGAAATTTTATGAGAATAGTAGACATACAAATTATTGAATTAAGAAAAATTTTTAAAAATAATTGAATAATTCTTGTGGTGAATATAAATGAATTTTTGTTATTTATAGAAATAATTAAACTTTTACAATGAATTTTAATAAATTTCCTAAAAGTAATTTAATTTTGTCCAAGTTTAATAAAATATATTTATTTATTTAATAAAATAATTGAATGTATTGCGAATAAATTTTAAAAAAAGATAATTATTTGGTGACTAGCTTCAATTGATTATTTAGAAAAATTTAAATAAAATTCTTTAAATGAAGTAAATTATTTTCAATAGAATGTAAAGAAATTTCAATTACATCAAAATTTTCAATTATTTGTTTATAAAAATTCAATTATCTTGAAATAACAGAATTAAAAAATCGTATTTCTCAGAATAATGGAGTGAGAAGCCTGGATTTGTATTTTTTTTATTTACTTTTGTGTCTCTTTGTTTGGCTTTGTTTGATTTTTGTTTGATTTTTGTTTGATTTTGTTCGACTTTGTTGAATTTTTTTGTTGTTTAATTTTTCGTCTGATTTTGTTGAATTATTGTTTATTTTTTTTAATTTATTTGATTTGGTTTCCTTTTATTTGATTTTTTTTTCATTTTGTTTGACTTCTGTTTAATTTTGTTCGACTTTAGTTTTTTTTATTTCCATTTTTGTTTTGTTTTCATTTTTCTTCTTTAATTTTGTTTGATTTTTATTTGTTTTTCTTTGAGTTTGGTTGAATTTATTTGAGATTGGTTGAATCTATTTGATTTTGTTTGAATCTATTTGATTTTAGTTGAATCTATTTGATTTTGTTTGAATCTATTTTACTTGGTTTGAATTTCTGTGATTTTTATTTGTATTTTTGTTATAACTTTCGTATAAAAATAAAATGAAAAATTATTTAGAGATTAAAAAGAAAACGATCTGTGAAGTTTTATATATATGAAAGTTGTTTTAAATTGTAAAAATAGGTGGCTCTAATTATCTTCTTTACGTCATGTATACGGTATTACATATTCCTATATACATGGGGGAGTTATGTGCCATTATATATTATGTATGCTGTAGAATATAAAAAAACAAGAGTACGAACCAGTTGAAGTATTTTGGCAGTGATTCAATGGTCCCTTTTTTTACAAGCAGATTAATCATGTGATTATTTTCAGCTTCACTTCCATCGCAAATGTAAACGTCGTCCGGTTGACATAATTTGACACATTCTTCAATGTAGGCTCTTAGTTTCGGTGATAGTGGATTATTAATGTGGCTTATAATCGGTACTCCTCCTATTTGCTCGTAATAGTCGTTTTTCGTTAACGGACTTTTAGCTGCGTGCGTCGTCAGAAGACTCGTAACTCTAAAATTATTCAAAAAATTATTGCTCAAATATTTTTATTAAGAAATTTTAATTTAATCACAATTTTACCAATTGGTAATTTATTTGTTACGTTCAATTATTTTAGTCTTTTACTGTTTTACTATCTTATTATTTTACTCTTTTTTGTCTTATTCTTTTTTACTATTTTACTCTTTTTCTATTTTACTATTTTCCTATTTTACTCTTTTATTATTTTACTCTTTTTTGTCTTATTCTTTTTTACTATTTTACTCTTTTTCTATTTTACTATTTTCCTATTTTACTCTTTTATTATTTTACTATTTTAATCTTTTTCTGTTTTACTATTTTCCTATTTTACTCTTTTATTATTTTACTATTTCAATATTTTTCTGTTTTACTATTTTCCTATTTTAGTCTTTTATTATTTTACTATTTTACTCTTTTTCTATTCTACTATTTTTCTATTTTATTTTTTTATTATTTTACTCTTACTATTTTCTAATTTTACTATATTTCTATTTTTATTCATTTATTTTTTTTATTAAGAACATTTTTAGTATTTTGGCAAAATATTTTGCAAAGTTTGAAAATATATTTTAAGCACTTCCTTATCTTACATAGCAAAAACACGTTACTCTTCTTATCAAATGTATTTTAATTTATCACACAATTTAGTGACGTAATTTTGGGCAATTTTTTTTCGAGATTGAAGCGGATTTATCTGATGGTTAAAGTCCTCAGAGTAAAATAAAAAGCGAATAACTTCTAATGAATCATTACATTTCTATAATTATTTCCATTCATTCATTGTTTTTAACGTACCACTGTAAGTTTGTTATAAAACAATGTTTTTCATTTAAAAAAAACACATATTTTTATTAAATTTAATTCAAGTAACCTACTGCTAAAGTTTTTTAATCCATTAAAGAAATATTGTGTGAAGCACAAAAAAATAATGGCAAACCGAATTTCAATTAAAAATTTTAGAAAATAATTTAATTTCGAAAGAATAACTGCTGCTATTTTCAGACTGAAATTATTGCGGTTTAATATTTTATTTTAGTAGAAATAATTCATGCGAAAGATTCACGAAATCAGGAAATATTGCGAAAATTTTGTATGAGGAAAAAATATCGAAAAATTGTATTAAAAACGCAGGGGGATAATTTTTAGAATAAATATTTAATAAATATTCTTGAACTTTATGGACAAAGAACAGTTTCTGTACAAAAGAATAAAGAAACAGTTCTCCAAAAAAATTGCTATATTTGTAAAATTAAAATAATCTTGAAATTAGAAACTTTACTTAACTTTTTTTGTTAAACACAAAATTTATTTAAAAAAAAAATAAAATAAAAATAAATAAATAAGTAAATAAAATTTTTTTTGGTTAAATACAAAATTTATGTGGCTCAAATAAATTTGTTTTTGTTTAAATACAACATTTATTTGGCTCAACTAAATTTTTTTTGTTTAAATACAAAATTTATGTGGCTTAGATAAATTTTTATTTGTTAAATAAAATTTATTTCGCTCAAATAAAAATTTTTTGTTTAAATAAAAATTTATTTGGCAAAAATAAAATTTTTTTTGGTTAAATAAAAATTTATGTGGCTCAAATAAAATTTGTTCGCTCAAATATTTGTTTTATGTCGAATACAATTTTTATTTAAATCAAATAAATAACTAGACTAATTTACGTCTATTTAATTCACAAATAAAATTAAATAAATAAAATTTCTTTGTTTAAATAAAATTTCTCAGTGCGTATTATTTATTTACTTATTAATGACGCAAAATAATTGTAGTAAAAAATTTAATATCAAGAAAAAATAAAGAAATTTCATTTATTTATGTGTGCGGAAGTTTGCGAAGATATTTGCTCACTAAAAAAAGTTTATTGATTTAAATTACTGACTACTTGACCAATCAATTAAATATTTAGTCAAGTAATTAATTAAGTCGATTAAATGATTTAACTTTCCTTCAAATATTAAGTTTATTAGTTTAATTATACAATGTATTTGTTTCAAGTAAAAAATATTTATTTGATTCTCTTTGAATGTAAATAAGTAGTTAATATAGTTTTCGACTAATTTTTAGTAGTAAACTAATACTAGGAATAAACTACTAAAAACTAGAAGTAGACTGCTAAATACTACTAGAAAACTATACTAATTCGTTAGTAAATGGAATTTTTTACTACTTTAAATTAGTAAATCGAATTTTGATTAATACTAAACTACTCAATACTAGGAATAAACGACTAAAAAATAGTAGTAAACTACTAAATACTAGTAGAAAACTACTAATTCGTTAGTAAATGGAATTTTTTACTACTTTAAATTAGTAAATCGAATTTTGATTAGTAGAAACTACTAAATACTAGGAATAAACTACTAAAAAATAGTAGTAGACTACTGAATACTAGGAATAAACTACTAAAAAATAGTAGTAGACTACTAAATACTAGTCAAAACTACTAATTCATCAGAAAACTGTATTTTTTAATATTTAACATTAGTAAATCGATGATTTAGGTGTTTTCTACTACCAATTAGTGGAAACTGCTAATTTCTAGAAAACTAAATTTTAATGCAAGACAAAAATTATTACTAATTTAATCATTAAACGAATTCTCTCTCTTTTATTACTATAGAGAAAAAACTAATTCGGATTTTGAATCAAAATAATTGACTTGACTGATAATAATGTTACTTTTTACTTGAATCAAATGATTTTTTTTTCCACTAAGCAAATTAAACTTGTAATTTGAAAATTAAGTCAAGAAATTAAAATCAAACTAATCGCAAATAAAGATAACTGAAAGTGGAAGAAGCTTGAGTCTAAAGTGATTCTTTTGAAGCCCCTTAACATCCACTTAAATTCATTTGGACCCAGAGAATCATAATTATAATATAAACTTTATACTCCCGCATCTAATGTCACATAGTCGACATGATTCATCGGAAGCTGTGTCGGACTCTCGCACGCACAAGACTTCCGGAGCTTTATCACCGCGTACACACGAAATTAATTCTTTGGTATTGAACAACAATAACAAAAATAAAACAATAACAAGGCAATAACAAAAAAACAAAAAAATAATAACAAAAGTAAAACAATAACAAGACAATAACAAAACGACAATAAAAAAAATAATAACAAAAGAATAATAACAAAAATAAAACAAAAACAAGACAATAACAAAAAAAACAATAAAAAAAATAATAACAAATATAAAACAAAAACAAGACAATAACAAAAAACAATAACAAATAAAATTATAACAACAAAAATAATATCAAAAATAAAACAAAAACAAGACATAGTAACAAAAAAACTATAACAAAAAAATAGTAACAAAAATAAAACAAAAATAAGACAAGAACAAAAAATAATAACAAATAAAATTATAACAACATAAATAATAACAAAAACAATAACAAATAAAAACAATAATAAAAAAACAATAACAAATAAAAATAATAATAAAAAAAGCAATAACAAAAACAAAACAATAACAAAAACTTACTGTGGATAAAATGAATCGATTGAGGCAGGCATTGTGTTGTTAATTTTCGTTGTTGAGAATATGGAAAAAGTCTTCTTGCTCCTCGTCGCCCTATTTTGATTGATAACTTGAGGCTCACAAATGTATCTTGCCGTGGTGCATTTATTATTTGTTGAATTATTGACAATTCCAGAAAATTTCCTCACCCCAATGTTAGGTGTTGGGTGGTATCTCGAAAAACGTGAACAACGAACACTCCCCGTTATTTGGCACCCCGTTACTATCCATCTGATGGTTGGCATCTTGTCTGAGTGAATTCCAACTGCTTTTATACTATTCAAGGGCGCAATGAACAATTCCCGGAAACAAAAAATAAATTTACTCAGATTGGCTAGATCTTTTTAAACTTTGATCTTTTCCGGTTTCTGTTTGCCTGGTGGTGGGGGTGAAAATAGTGCTTTTAATTCTTTCGATCTCTCGATAGTTGCGTTAGTTTGCAATTCACGGTTCAACAATTCTTTTCGACAAGATCACTTTTTTTGAATACTGCTTCCAGTCTGTTGATAATTAACACAAGAACTTTGCTTTTAATTTCCCGATTTCTCAAAATTTCAATTTTTTCTCTCCTGGAATTTTTTCTCAAACCTTTAATTTCTTAATTTTTTCTCTCCTCGAATTTTTTCTCAATTTTTTAATGTCTCGAATTTTTAATTTCTCGATTTTTTGATTCCTCAAATTTTTAATTTCTCGATTTTTGGACTTTTCAAATTTTTGATTCTTCAAATTTTTAATTTCTCGATTTTTTGACTTCTCAAATTTTTGATTCCTCAAATTTTTGATTTCTCAATTTTTTGGTCGGTGCCTCTTGATTTCCTGGCGATTTTTCGATGATGTACTGAAGAGACGATATTGAGAGTATACACTGGTGAATTTTGGAGAACACTTTTCTTTTTTTTTGGAGGGGAGGGGTGGGGGTAAATTTTCGATTAAACACTGGGAAATGGAAAATATTATTGGGAATTAAAATAATTGGGGACTCAGGTGTGGAGAGAATTTTTTAGTCGAGCTGGTCCACTGACTGAGATCGAAAGAGTCAGTGCGGCTCCAGCTTCCGCGAGTAAAAGGGGCCTGACTCGGCGACTGTTTTAATCGGCCTCTTGTAAATCAAGTTCGCGGCGCACGCTCCGGTTTTATACGAGACCGTTCGAGACTTAACTCGTCGCCTTCTATTTTTCGACTCACATTTTACGCGCTATCTAGCACGCGCATTATTGTAGAGTGCACTCAGATATATATACAAGCGCTCTAAGTGTACGCTTTGGATTTTTCATGTTTTTCTTTTTTTTTTTTTTTTTTGAATCAAGGCCCTCTCCTCAATATCTTGTAAATATGATAATTAGAACTCTGGTGACATTTCTGGCTGCGATTTCCTCATAAATTCATTATCTCCTTTGGATTCGATTCTTCTATAGATTCTATAATGTACACTGAAAAGTATTATTTTGAAGAAAAATCAATTTAAAAAAAATCAGTTTAAAAAAAATCAGTTTAAAAAAAAAATCATTTTAAAAAAAATCATTCAAAAAAAAATCATTAAAAAAAAATAATTTTTGAATAAAAAATTAAAAAGCTTTAAAATTTTGTCTAAATAAATTTTTGTCGAATAAAAAATTCTAGGGTAATTGTAACAAAATGAAATCTATAAAGTTGGACACTTGAAAAATATGATTTTAGGGGAAAAAGGGATAAATTTGATTTTATTACCAATTAAAATGTCATCCTGCATATTTTTTAAACAAAACGAATATTATTTTTTCTACAATTATAAAATATTAAACTTCATATTTGCTCTCTGAATCTGAATTAGCAAAAATTTTCACTGATTTGAATTACTCATCGACTTTTTGCTTTAGAATTCGTAAATTTCACTAATAAATTAGTCGTTTCTACTGAGTTATTAGTAAAATTTACCAATTTTTTACCTTTCGCTTTTTAAATTGTAAATTTTACTAATAAATATTCATTTTTAATGAATTATTAGTAAAATTCACTAGTTTTTTACTCTTCGCTTTTTAAATTGTAAAGTTTATTAATAAATATTCATTTTTACAGAATTATTTATAAAATTTACTATTTTTAGTCTTTTTGTTTTATAATTTGTAAATTTCACTAATTATTGGAATTACTTACTATTCATTAGGAAAATTAAGAAATTCAAAAGCGAAATGTTAATAAAAAAAAGGAAAAAGTCAAAAAAGGGAAAGTTTTACTAATAAATTAATAAAAAATACTATTTATTACTAAAATTTTCAAATTCAAATATAAAAAACAAAATCTAAATTTATCAAATTTTACTACTAATTAGAAATTGATGTTTAGTAAAATTTACAGATTCAATAGCAAAGAATAAAAAAATAGTCAATTTTTCTAATAATTTAATAGAAACTGGCATTTATTAGTCAAATTTACAAATTCAAAAGCAAAAAGCTCAAGAAATAGTAAATTTTACTAATAATTCAGTGGAAATTGGTATTTATTAGTAAAATTTACAAATTATAAAGCAAAAAATTCAAAAAATAGTGAATTTAACTAGTAATTTAGTAAAAATTACCATTTATTAGTCAAATTTATTAATTCAAAAGCAAAAGAATAATAAAATTTACTAATCCAAAAACAAAATGTTAGTAACTAATTCAAATTAGCAATAAATAATAATTTCAACTAATTTATGGGTAAAAGTTACTAATTTCAAATTGAGAGAGTGGAAAATTTACTTAATTTCAAATTTAGAGAGTGGAAAATTTACTAATTTCAAATTTAGAGAGTGGAAAATTTACTAATTTTAAAATTTAGAGAGTGGAAAATTTTGCTAATTTCAAATTTATAGAGTGGAAAATTTACTAATTTTAAAATTTAGAGTTTGGAAAATTTACTATTTCAAAATTTAGAGAGTGGAAAATTTACTAATTTCAAATTTAGAGAGTGGAAAATTTACTAATTTTAAAATTTAGAGAGTGGAAAATTTACTAATTTTAAAATTTAGAGAGTGGAAAATTTACTAATTTCAAATTTATAGAGTGGAAAATTTACTAATTTTAAAATTTAGAGTTTGGAAAATTTACTATTTCAAAATTTAGAGATTGGAAAATTTACAAATTTTAAAATTTACAGTTTGGAAAATTTACTTATTTCAAAATTTAGAGATTGGAAAATTAAATTTGAAATAAAAAGGAGAAAAATAGAATTTTACAAATACGTAAATAATAATTGTTTGCGTTTAATTTTTTTTTTAAGAAACGTAATAATTAGAAGAGAAAACAAAGAGAAATAAAAGTACCCCATCCGGAGAACCAGGAAGAAACGAAAGTAATTGAATGACTACACACGCAAGTCATGTAATATATCAGTTGTGCTACTCATGCGCAATGAGAAAAATAATGTACCGATACTTTCTTATACATATATATATTTCTGTATATAAAAAATTTTGTACTCTTTAAAAAATTTAAAAATTTTAAATTAAAAAAAAATTTTTTACGTTTAAAACAAAACTGATGAAATGCTATTTAAATATTGAACAAAATTTTTAATCAATTTCGATGAATTTTAACTAAAAATTTACACTTGTGAACACAAAGTTATTATTTAAAAATGTCTACACTCGAAATTGGATGAAATTTTCTTTAATAATAACTAAGTGTTTTATTTCTAATTTAAAATTACGTGACATTTTTAATAGGAATCGATTTTCTTATACGTGGAAAGAAAATAGTGGTTTAAATTGTTTTCAAAAAATGAGTTGAAAATTAAAAATTTTTTTTTTAATTAATAAAAATTTTTGGGAGAAAATAAAATAAAGAGAAATTTTTATTCAAAAAAAAAAATAAAACGAAGTGTGAAATTCGCCAGTGAAATTCTGAACGTTTCTAATTAAGGATTAATTAAAAAAATTATTTTCCACACAAAAATTAAATTTTTCTTTAAAAAAAGAAAATAAAGTAAAGAATGTTTTTTATAGTAAAACAGTACTTTTTGAAAAATTTTTTAACTAGGGAAAATATTTAAAATTAGAGAAGAAAAATATTTTTTTATTTATTGATAAATATTGTGAATTGAACAATAAAAATTTTGAATATTTTACTTAAATTATTATGGAAAATACTTTTACAAACATTGACATTTATTTTCTTACCTTATGTATTATTTATTGTAGAGTTGATTTATATTGAAGAAGAAAATATTGAAGAATAAAATTATGCTGTAAATATATTTTCTGCTATAATTGTAGGAAAAATATAGTATGTAGAATAAATATTTACAATGAACAAAGTCACAATAAACTAAATATTTTATCAGAAAAGTTAAATAAAATTCACCTTCACTGCAATCCTTTGCTTCTTGACTTTTCAGATAAGATTTGAAAATATTTCAAAGTACAGATATTTTTAATTTTCTGATTAATAAATAAATTGCTATTGTAAATAAAATATTAGATTATAGAAGAAAAACAAAATTCGTAAAAAAGTTTCCTGGAGAATGTAAGATTTTATAAAGAACTGAGCTTGATAATAATTGAGAATAATTACTTTTAATTACTGCAATTTTAATTAGTTTAAAGGAAAAATTGCAAAAAGTAAAAAATTACAGAGAAGGGAAAATAAAATCAATTTTACCCTCGTTTTACGTCCGTGAATTTCAATAAATAGAAATAAATAAAAATAAATAAAAGTAAATATAAATAAATAAAAATAAAAAGAAATAAATAGAAGTGAATAAAAATAAATAAAAGTAAATATAAATAAATAAAAATAAAAAGAAATAAATAGAAATGAATAAAAATAAATAAAAGTAAATATAAATAAATAAAAAGAAAAAGAAATAAATAAAAATAAATAAAAGTAAATATAAATAAATAAAAATAAATATAATTAAATAGAAATAAATAAAAATAAATATAAATAAATAAAAATAAATATAAATAAATAAAAATAAATTAAAGTAAATATAAATAAACAAAAATAAATGTAAGTAAATATAAATAAATAAAAATAAACAGAAATAAATAAAAATAAATAAAAGTAAATATAAATAAATAAAAATAAATGAAAGTAAATATAAATAAATAAAAATAAATGAAAGTAAATATAAATAAATGAAAAATAAATATAAATAAATAAAAAATAAATAGAAATAAATAAAAATCAACAGAAATAAATGAAAATAAATAAAAATAAAAAATAAATCAATGGAATAAAATTGATAAAAAAGGAAATAAATGAATATATTGAAATAGAGAAATAAAAAATACAATTTGGTTTAAAAATAAATAAAAATTCCAAATGCTAACGATTGAATATACTGTTGAAAGTGAAATAGAATTTTCTCCATTGGAGGCCGACTTATTTCTTTTGCGATAAGAGGATTTTGAGATTAGATGGAATTAGAAAATTAATTCCACAGGAGGGAATTGGCATAGAAATTTATATTGGTTCCTGGTCGTTGCCACGCGCATCAGTCCGTAGTCCATTTTCTGTCTGGACTTGATATTTTTCCTATAACCCCCCAAGAGATAACATTCCAATAATCAGAATAATATAATAGTTTAAGAAATAGTTATTTAATTATAATTTTAAGTTTTCTCAATTTTTTCTTCACAATACAGAAAGAAATTAGTTTGAAAAAAATTGTCTCTAAATGAGAAATTGTATAATAAATGTTTATCGCACAATTTGATGATAAAGTCGCGCTCGATTGTTCTTCAAACAATTAATATATTGCCTAAGAGACACTTTTAATTTTTTTTCTTTTTAAGTAAAAAAATTCTAAATATTTATTTAGCATTTTTAATGCTAAATAAATATAAATATATTAAAGAAATATTAAATAAATAATTATTTATAAAATATGAGATATTGAATAAATAATAATTATTTATAAAATATGAGATATTGAATAAATAATAATTATTTATAAAATATGAAATATTAAATAAATATTAAATTAAATTTATTATTAAGAATGAGGTAAAATTGTCTACTTTTAGTTCAAATTTTTTTTTTAGTGGGAGGATTTTAGTTCGATAGTATAATTAGTTTTAGTAAACTTAATTTGTTCGATTGAAATTTTAAATCAAATTGTTAACAATTTTTTATTTTTGTTATTATTATTATTATTATTTGTATTATTCCTATTATTATTATTATTATTATTATTATTATTATTTTATTATATTTATTATTAATTTAGTGAAATGTCTCTTGATTTTTTGAAATTGTTTGCTCTAATCTAGACACTTTTTTTTAAATTCCAATAATTATTGTGTAAAAATCATTTCACTTGGTAACGAGAAGAAATTATTTTGAAGTTTTTACGTCGCTCAATATATGATGTTGTATGGAGATTATAGCTAAAATCGAGCACTGTTATTGGCTGAGATCAGGTCAAGCCCTCAACGTTTAATTACGTTTTACAATATTCCTTTTGAAATTAGTGATGTGGAAAGAATTCTATTCAAATAATATTATCAATATATTTTCATCATAAATGGGGTAATCACCTTTTTAAATATAGTTTTGAATATACACTTTGTTCGAATTTGCCAATAGTATTCGATTTTTGAAAATTTATACACTGGAAAAAATTTATTTCATTCAAATAATTGTTGACTTGTCTATTTTCAAATAAATATTTACTTAATTAATTTTAATTAATTTTAACTTAATTAAATTTAATTAATTTTAACTTAATTAAATTTAATTAATTTTAACTTAATTAATTTTAATTAAATTTAATTAATTTTAACTTAATTAATTTAATTAATTTTCATTTAAAAACAAAAATACATTTGTGACCTTATTTGGTCCAAAATTATTGCCACGAACTATTCTTTTTTTTATACTAAAACAATTAAGGCCTTAAAAATATTTTCTTATTAAAAATTTCAATTGAATTAATATTTTACCAAATAATTGTTTGGTAATAATTTTACTATTTGAAGCAAACATAATTTAATTGTAAATTGTGTCTAAAAAGAAAAAGTATTTGATTCTAGTAAATATTTATAATTGACTATAGTCAAGATAATCGGTTTGTTTTATTATGAAAGAAATTTTTTTTAGTTTATACAACATAGAAATTTCTTTATAAATTACTAGTAAATTATTAATGTAAATAGTAAATATAATTAATTAATATAAATAGTAAATAGAATTAATGAACATAAATAGTAAATAGAATTAGTTAACATAAATAGTAAATTTCTTTATAAATTACTAGTAAATTATTAATGTAAATAGTAAATATAATTAATTAATATAAATAATAAATAGAATTAATTAAAAAAAACATTTAAAAAAAACGTAAATTGATAAAAATAATAAATAATAATAATAATAATAATAATAATAATAATAATAATAATAATAATAATAATAATAATTAATAATTAATAATTAATAATAATAATATAATAATAATAATTAATAATTGATTAATAATAATATAATAATAATAATAATATATATAATTGATTAATAATTGATAAAAACATAAATAGAAAATAGAATTAATTAACATAAATAGTAAATAGAATTAATTACCAATAGTAAATAGAATTAATTAACATAAATAGTAAATAGAATTAATTAACAAATAGAATTAAGTAACTTAACTAATTAGAAACAAAATACTATTTCTGAAGAAAATAAACAACTTTCGTCAACTTTACAATTTTTTAATTAATAAAATTCGTGAATAAACTAATTATAATTTTTTTTTTCGCACTTTTTTTTTGTCGCCGCGCGGAATATTTTTGTGGATTTGCAACAAAAATAAAAAATTCCATGTGTTCACGTCACAACTCTCCTGACACTGGCTTTTAAATATAAGAATTAAAAAAAAAGTGATTTGAAGATCATTGACAAAAGGTTACACACTTAATTAACAGATAACTCTTGTTCATTTAATGAACAGGATGTACTCTGTACTTTTGATATCTTCCTCTTAGTCCAGCTTAGTCTAGTTTTGTAAAGAAGTAAACAAATATATGTAAAATATTTGCATAATAGGAAAAGCATAATTATATTAATCTGATGCTTCTGATGTGCGATTTTATAATGTTCTCACATTCGATATGGCGATAAATTAATTATCGAATGAAATAATTGGAAAATTCCCTGAAACAAAATTTCTTATCTTTTTCATATATACTGATGTAACGCGTCTCTGAAGATTGGAAAAATTAAATTAAATCCAATTAAATTTTATTACGACAATGAAGTGAGAATTTTTATTAACTTTTCTGTTGAATGAAATATTAAATTTGTAAATAATGATAATAATAATAATAATAATTAATAATAATTATAATAATAATAATAATAATAATAATAATAATAATAATAATAATAATAATAATAATAATAGTAATAATAATAATTAATAATTAATAATAATAATAATAATATTAAATAAGTAAATAATAAATAGTAATATTATTATTACAATTTATTATTATTTAATATTATTAGTATTATTATTAAAGTTTATTTTATAGTTATTAAAATTTAAAATAAATTTATTAAAAAATTTATAAACAATTCATTTAAAATAAATTGTTTATTTATTTTATATTTAAGTTTATTTTATTATTCTTCTTCTATATAAGTTTACGTTTTTTTTTTATTTTTTTTTTCTATATAAGTTCATAAATGTTAAAATTATACAGTTAAAGTTTTAAGTACAGAATTTTATATAATATTTTATTTATAATTAATAATTTATGTTTTATTACGAAAATAGTTATGAATATAATTTTTTGATTTATTTCTATTATTTAAATTTCTTTATTTAAAAATCATTTCTAAAGAGATGAACAGAGAAGGAAAGGAAAAAAAGTTTAAAATACAAGTTTGGAGTAAAATTAATTTGGCTATAGATAAATAAACAAAAGATCTTTTGTGTTAGCTTCGTGATTAATGATTCATTATAAAGAGTTAACTTAATATAAATCTCTCACTGCACTAATCAACCTGGACTTGGACTCTGCTCTATGATCTGTGCCATATTCTAAATAACCATAAATTTTTTTGAAGACTTTGTCCTAATGTGACTTTCAAATCAGTTGTATATTAGTGGAACCTGTTTTAAAAATGAAACGATACATAAAAATACCTGCTATATGACAAAAGCCTCGAGTATTTTTTTTTTCTTAAAAACGGAAAATAAGTGTACAAAAAAAAGTAAATAAACTTACAAACAAAACAATCGCTTTCTTTTTCCTTGAGAAAGAGAAAAACGAGAAACATTTTTTTTCCTGTTAAGATAGTTTTTGAAAGTGAAAGAAAGATTTTTGAATTTTTAAAAAATGATTTCGATTTTCGAAAAAGATTTCAATTCTGAAAAGTTCTTTTTTTTACACTGAAGTGGAAAAAAATCAGGAAAAGTAGGAAATTAGTTAGAAAATCAGGGAGTAGAAAAAAAATTGTGTTTTGAAAAAGATACAATGTTTCAGAAATTAAATTATTTTTAAAAGTAATTCAATATTCTTCGCAGCAATTTTGCTGCTATTCTAATTGAATTCCTGAAAAAATAAAAATAGAATTGAAAGAGAAAAAGAATTGAAATATAGAATAAAAATTGAAACAGAAAAAAAATTCAATAAGAATTGAAATAGAAAAATAATTGAAACCGGAAAAGAATTGAAACAGAACAAGAATTGAAATAGAAAAAGAATTGAAACATAAAAGGAATTGAATCAGAAAAAGAATTAAAATAGAAATAAAATTGGAGAAGTTACAAATAATTCCAGAAATTCGATTATTGTCAAAAGTAATAAAATTCTTTTCATAAATTTTTATACAAATCTAATTCAATTCCTCAAAAAATAAAACTAGAATTGAAAGAGAAAAAGAATTGAAATATAATTAAAATTTAAACAGAAAAGTAATTGAAGAAGAATTGAAATAGAAAATGAATTGAAACCAGGAAAAAATTAAAACTGAAAAAGAATTGAAATAGAAAAAGAATTAAAACATAAAATGAATTGAAATAGAAAAAGAGTTCAAATAGAATTCAAATTGAAGAAAAAAGAAATTGAAATAAAAATAAAAATTGGAAAATTTACAAATAATTCCAGAAATTCAATTATTTTCAAAATTAATAAAATTCTTTTCATACATTTTTATACAAACTTAATTGAATTCCTCAAAAAATAAAAATATAATTGAAAGAGAAAAAGAATTGAAATAGAATAAAAATTTAAACAGATGAAAAAGAATTGAAGAAGAATTGAAAGAGAAAAATAATTGTAAGCGGAAAATAATTGAAACAGAAAAAAAACTGAAATAGAAAAAGAATTGAAATAGAAAAAGAATTAAAACATAAAATGAATTGAAATAGAAAAAGAGTTAAAATAGAATTCAAATTAAAGTAGAAAAAGATTTCAAATAGAATTCAAATTAGAGAAGAAAATAAATTGATATAGAAATAAAAATTGGAAAATTTACAAATAATTCCAGAAATTTAATTATTTTCAAAAGTAATAATATTCTTTTCATAAATTTTTACACAAATCTAATTCAATTCCTCAAAATATAAAAATATAATTGAAAGAGAAAAAGAATTGAAATAGAATAAAAATTTAAACAGAAAAAGAATTGAAGAAGAATTGAAATAGAAAATGAATTAAAACCGGAAAAAAATTAATAATGAAAAAGAATTGAAATAGAAAAAAAATTAAAACATAAAATGAATTGAAATAGAAAAAGAGTTCAAATAGAATTCAAATTGAAGTAGGAAAAGATTTGAAATATAATTCAAATTGAAGAAAAAAATAAATTGAAACAGAAATAGGAATAAAAATTGGAAAATTTACAAATAATTCTGGAAATTCAATTGTTCTCAAAATTAATAAAATTCTTTTCATAAATTTTTAGACAAATCTAATTGAATTCCTCAAAAAATAGAAACAGAATTGAAAGAGAATAAAAGTTGAAACAGAAAAAGAATTGAAGAAGAATTGAAATAGAAAAATAATTGCAACCGGAAAAAAATTGAAACAAAAAAAGAATTGAAATTGAAAATGAATTGAAACATAAAATGAATTAAAACATAAAAAGAATTGAAACAGAAAAAAAAATTATAATAACAATAGAATTGAAAAAGAAAAATAATTTCAATGGAAAATGAATTGAAATAGAAAAAGAATTGAAATCGAAAAAGCATTTAAAAAGAAAAAAGCATTGAAATAGAAAAATAATTATAACTGAAAAATAATTGAAACATAAAAAGAATTGAAATGAAATAAGAATCAAAACAGAAGAAGAATTAAAATAAAAATAGAATTCAAAATGAAAAATAATTGAAAGAGAAAAAGAATTGAAACGAAAATAGAATTCAAAAGGAAACGAATGAAATTCTTTTAAATAATGAAAATCCTCGCGAAAAATTTGGTCCTACAATCTGTATAATAGTAATTAAAACGGAATAATTAGTTTTAGCCGAGTGAGCACACAACGTATTTATTTGAATTTAACTTTTTTCTTCTACATTATATCATTTCCAGTTATAACTGGTTTATAGAGTGCTCTCCAAAAAAAGAAAAATGCATATAGGTCAATCGGGCAAATTAATTATCTCATATATTGATTAATATAAGAAAGTGAAAATAATTTTACAAATTTTCCTCCTCACGAGTATATATATATAAAAATTGAACTTCACCTGTTTTAATATATAACACACTTTTTATTTCAAATAAAACCCCTCTTGCCCTCAGTAATTATTGTAATTAGAAATAGATTTTTTTTCTTTAAAACAACTTAAATACTCATTAAGAAACACAAAGTGATTTACAATTGAAAATTATAAAGAGTTTCTTCATCTTCTTAATTCATTTAAAACCCTTGTAAAGAAAAATAACGAAAAATCGAATCTATAAAATTGTTGTTGGAAAAAAAGTTACTTTAAAAAATTACTTTTTGTGTGTTTCAATCTCAGAAGATTGGGACAATTTATTTTATGTTGAGCTGAATTTATAGTTGAAGATTTTTGAATTGATTGTGATATTTAAAGTTTATTAATAGAAGACTTAGAAAAAGTGTATGAGAAAATTTTTTTTTGAAATAATGTTTCTAATTATAAAATTTAATGAAACAATGCTATGTTAAATGTATGGATTGATTGTTGTATAGTCTTATTATTATAATCTTGGGGTTAAAGGAGAATTGATAACTGTTTTGTAACAACGAGGACAAGACATCGCAGGGGGTCACGATTATTTCCCCACACATTTAGTTGATTATCCCGAGAAATTTTGCAATTAAATAAAAAATAATTCGTTTATAGATTGTGGGTAAATATGAAATTTCGAAATATATTCTTAGAAAAATGATTTAATTAGCAAATGCTCACAAAAAGAAACCATTTGCATAACGCTTTAAATAATTTTCTCTATAATTTTCAAGTTTAAACAAATAATATTAATTCCAAAGAAGTATTTATTTTGTTTATTATAAATAAAATAAAATAAAATTAGAGAAAAAATAGTTGCAATAAATAATCCAATTATGTAATTTATAATCAAGAGAATTAATAATATTGGTGACAACATTAATTGCTGTCCCTATTTTTTATTATTTTATTATTTTTATATTAATAAAATAATAAAATAAAAACAAAATAAAAAAATCAAAATTTAAATTATTTAAACATTTAAAGTAATAAACTTTAAATGTTTAAATAATTTAATTTTTGATTATTTGTTCCAAATAATCGATTATCTTTAACGTGAAATAAATAAATATTTATACTTGAATAATTTTATTTGAAATAATTTTTATTTATGTCAATGAAAATTGCAATTGATTAAATTTAAATTTATTTGCTGTAAATAGAGAAATATTTGAAAGAAAAGTTTGATAGAAAAAAATAATAAAAATTCAAAAAAAATTTCCGGTAAATATTTATTTGATTTGACTAGTAATCGATTATTTGCATGAAATAATTTTTTTCAAATTAACATCGCTAGTTGTTAATTAGAATATTATTAATATATAAACAATAATTATAACTACGTGATTAGATCATATGTATGAAATTGTGTAACAAAAATGATTTGTTTGTTTGTTTTCTCTCTTGCTTTAAAGAAAACAAAACGAAATGATGAAAATAACTTCTTTTTGAAGTAACGAAGTCTTTAAGGAAAAAAGAAATAAAAAGAGTTGACTTCATAAACATATGACTGATACCGTATCATGTTGAGAACGAGCCTTCCTTAACGTCATACAGTCAATATTGTGAAATTAACGTCACAATGTATTTCCTAATTATAATTTGGTACATTAATTAATTTAACGTTAATTAATAAAATATTATACGAATTTATATAATTAAAACTTATAATAATTAAAACATTAATTAATTTTATTTAATTTAAACAAAGAAAAATTCAATTAAACAAAAAATTAATCAAACATTTTAATCGATTCTAATTACTTTAGTGTATTTATTATATATTGTCTCATAAGTGTTACACAAGGAAAACATTGTTTTGCTTTTTTAAAGAACAAAAAGTTTTTCTATTACGTTGAAAGAAAGAAATGAAAAATATTCTGTAATTACTTCTTTCATATATATTATACACATAATCTTATCGCATATTGTCTGTTTACAATAATTTTCTTTTTTTATTTTTCTACCAGTGCTTTTTGCTTATTATTTGAAAATTTTATATAATCTCAGATTTTCTCTGCTTTGTTATTTTTACTAAATAATAATTATAAACTTATACAAAACATAATATGTCGATTGCAGAATTGGTGGAAAATTATTAAAGTTAAGGAAGAAAATAAATAAATAATCTAAGTAGTTAAAAATTAATTAAGGTAATTAATAATTTAATTTAATTTTTCTCTGATTTTAATTTTTGCATTCAAAATTTAATTATAACAATTAATTATATAATTTATTATAATTTAATATATAACATAATTTTTAGAAGAAAGAATTCAATTCAAAACTTTAAGACCAAAATAAAGAAAAAATAGGAAAAAAAAACGAAAATAGAGTAAAAGTAAATTATTTAAAAAAAATTATATTATATTATATATTATTATTATATTATACGTGGCAACCGTGAATTAGTGAAAAATTAATAAATTTGCTGCAAATTTCATATGCGAGATGGATAAATTAATAGACATTTTTTTTAAATTATGACAATATTTATTTTTTATATTACAATTTACAAAAATATTTTATTTACAAAAACTCATGACTTAGCCAACGAATAAATAATTTTCTAAAATTAAAAATACAATCCTAATATTTAAGAAATTGAATATATTTACTCATATATTTTACACAATTCATAAGTTCTAAACGCTGAAAGGAACGAAATTTTTCTCGCTATTATTTTTCACAAAAAATAATTGTCTACGATATAATAAAAAGCAAAAATTGGATTAAATTATATTATTTGCCTACGTGACAATAAAATTTCAATTTGATGATCCCCAAGTTTTGAACGTTCAAATAAACGAATTTTTTTTTTTTTTTTATTGAAGATATTTTAATAAACTGCTAATCATAAAAAAATAAAAACTAAAATTTTACTTTTACAAACTGAGTAATTAATTTTTTTGATAGAGAAGCAAAGTAATTGCCATAAAAATTTAATTTTTAGAAGAAATAAATAAATTTCGTTCATTTGAACGTTCAGAACTTTAGGATTTTTTAATTTGTTGAATAATAAATTTCGTTCAATTCAAATCAAAGGGGCATTATTTTACACTTAAAGATAGATTATTCTAAAAAGCTCTAAAACTTAAAAAAATAATGTTAAAAAGAAATTTCAAAAAGAAGTTTAAAAAAAACAATTTAAAAAAATAATTTCAAAAAGAAATTATAAAAAAAACGGTTTAAAAAAATAATTTCAAAAAGAAATTAAAAAAAAGCAGTTTAAAAAAATAATTTCAAAAAGAAATTTAAAAAAAAACAAATAAAAAAAATAATTTCAAAAAGAAATTTAAAAAAAAACAAATAAAAAAAATAATTTCAAAAAGAAATTTAAAAAAAAGCAGTTTAAAAAAATAATTTCAAAATGAAATTTAAAAAAAAAACAAATAAAAAAAATAATTTCAAAAAGAGATTTAAAAAAAAATTTAAAGAAACAGACAAAACAAAAGTAAAACAAATAAAATGAAATAAAAAAAAATTTTCAATTAAAAAGATTTGGAAATTTAAGTAATTTAAAAGCAAGAAAAGTATTTAAATAACAAAGAACTAAAAAAAACTGGTTTAAATAAAAAATAAGCGTTAAAAGTTACAATTCAATCGTTAATTATCGCCTCAAATTAAGATTGTGATTAATATCCCTTAAATTCGTCATTGTAGCGGAAATAATAGACATCTGAGAGAGAAGTGTTCCCAACATTTGCCGACAATCGTAAAAAATTCGCAACTTTTCTTCCCGTTGGAAAATAATTTCCCTCGCCTTCATTATACTCTCCGTCAGAAACATCCAATCGTTGTTAATTTTTTTGAATTTACAATCATCTTCAGCAATCGTTGAATTTGTTTTTAAGAAGAAATTTTGTCGTTTATTAATTTCGCGAATTTTCTCACTAAAAGTACCGAGTTCGTTGAGTAGATTTTTATCGTGAAATGCTCGAAAATTTAAATAAATACTTTCATCTTTCTCAGCGAGTGTGAGTGTTAGTAACATTTCATGAAATTTACCATCTAACGAATTGCTGATGTCGTCAATGTCGTGAAGAAGTCGTTGCCTCTCAAAAGTTGCTTCCATTTTTTCGAAAGTCAATGAACTTTTTTCTTTTAGAATTTCAATTTGTTCACGAAGTTCAAAAAGTTCAAGTTCTTTATTGTCGAGTTTGGAAATTTCCGCGTCCATTTGTTCCAGAATTATTAGATTTATTTTGCATGTTCTAATACTAGTTTGGTAATTTTTGTAGTATTGGGTGAATTCTGATTTGTCGAGGTCCTCGGAGATTTTTTTGTATTCCATCTGAAAGTGAGGAAATAAAAGTCTCGATTAAAATTATTAACGAAATTGTAATTAAATAAAATTGTTATAGTTTTGATTCTTTTTTTTAAATTTTACTAAATAATTTTAATTTATTTAATTTCTTTATAATTTATTTAATTTATCTAATTTATTGGTAATTTATTTAATTTCTTTATATTTTATTTTCTTTATTTATAATTTATTTGATTTATTTATAATTTATTTAATTTATTTATAATTTATTAAATTTACTTGTAATTTATTTAATTTCTTTATATTTTATGTAATTTATTTATAATTTATTTGATTTCTTTATAATTTATTTAATTTATCTAATTTATTGGTAATTTATTTAATTTCTTTATATTTTATTTCATTTCTTTATATTTTATTTCATTTCTTTATATTTTATTTAATTTATTTATAATTTATTTGATTTATTTATAATTTATTTAATTTATTTAAAATTCATTTAAAATTTATTCAAAAATAATAATTAATCAATTTTAATCCTTGTGGAAAAACTGGCGAATGAAAATAATGGAAAAATTATGGATTAATTCTCACCTCAGAGTGGATGATTGTATTTCCAATTTGCTCCTGAAGTTCTCCAGCCTCTCTCAACAATATAAACGTCTTGCTGCTGGCATTTAATTGTTTTTGACGATATTTCGCTGATTTTATTAAATGTTTAAATTTACAATCCAAATGTGCTTGTATTTCGTTGACGGGAATTGTCAGGAGTTCTTCAATAATCGATGTCGAAGAAACTTCTTGAATCGATGCTTCCAATTCGAGAATTTTCAATTTTGACTCGAGAATTTTTATATTTTCAACTTGTGTTTTTAAATTTACAATCAATTTTTTCAAATCTTCCAAATCGCTCATCAATAAGTCGTGATCTTTAATTAAATTCGTCACACTAATTTCATCATTGCCATATTCACAATTGTTGGCAATTGGAATTTTTTTATCTATATTGGACTCGACTTTTTCCACGTCTGACATGTATTGTTCTCTGTTTGACGAAAAAAAAGGAAAAATAGACAATTAACTTGGGGAAAATTTCAATTTAAATTTTCAATTTAAATTTTCAATTACAATTTTCAATTAAAATTTTCAATTACAATTTTCAATTACAATTTTCAATTAAAATTTTCAATTACAATTTTCAAATAAATTTCCATTTACATGTAATTGAAAATTTTCAATTTAAATTTTCAATTAAAATTTTCAATTAAAATTTTCAATTACATGTAAATGGAAATTTATTTGAAATTTTAATTCAATTAATATGTTTTAATTCAATTTTATAAATTTCAATTTGATTTAAATAGAAAATTGAAAATTATAAAAATTGTACGTAACATAAGTTTTATTAAATTAACTAATTAAATTTTATTGAGTTAGAGGGCAAAATTTTTCACCAACAAAATTAAAATATAAATTTACAAAAATTATACAAATTAAAAAAAATTTCTAAGTACAATTCAATTTAAAAATTGTAAATTTTATTTTAACTTTAAAATAAAATTTACAATCAATGTTTTATAAAATAAAAAAAATGATTTTTTTAGTTTTTAATTAAAACTAAGTCTTACCTTTGTTTAACGAACATTTTTTTGTACATTTCAATTTTATCTTGAAAAACGAATTCGGAATATAAATTTTCATCTGATTGGATAACTTCTTCTTTGATATCACTTTTGTCCAAATAGTCACGATTTGAAATGATGTTGCCCATGATTAATTACTGTGAAGAAAAATGATGAATAATTTTTTTTTTGTTATTGTTCGAAATTCCCATTTACATGATTTATAATTTTTTATTAATAATTTATAGACTTTGAAAAATTATCTCAAGTTAAAAAGTGTTTATTTATTTACAAGAATGACTTTTTGCTTTTCACTCAGTAAATTTTGTTAATAAATAGTAATTGCTACTAATTTATTGATAAAATTTACTAATTCGGAAGCAAAAATCCAAAATTAGAAAAAAATGTAATTTAATTAATTTAACATTAAAATTGTTTGATGCAAGGATATATTTATTTAAATAATAACCATAATAATAGTAATAATAATAATAATAATAATAGTAATAATACTAATAATAATAATAATAATAATAGTAATAATAGTAATAATAGTAATAATAATAATAATACTAGTAATAATAATAGTAATAATAATAATAACAAAAATAATAATTATAATAATAATATTGAAATAAGAAACTCACCAACTTTTCTGATTAATTAAAATACTTTTTTGTAAATTTCTTCCAACTTTTTTTTTCACTTTTTCACTTAAATTTTCAGAAAAATTTTCTCACTTCGAATTTATTCAGTGCAAACTGAGAACTGTTCACTTTGGTTGTCAATTTTGAACTGAAATAAATTCCAGGATTTTCACATCCTGTCGAGACCTGCGATTGGGTCCCGAAATCCTTTCTATTCAAAAAGGGCAAATTTGAAAAAGGATTAATGCTAATTACCTAACCCATAAATATATATGTAGGTGAATACATCTTTTCTCGACACTCCTCACAATTTATCAAAAGTTCCTTTCAAATGCCTATAATTACAAAATAATAGTAAAATTCAAGAAAACTCTATTCACTTAATTATAGAGTTGTAAAAATTCATCATTTTTCCTAAGCCTCGTTTTCCAACATCATGAAAAAAAAATGTATACAATTGAAAAAAATAATGGGCGAAAATGTTCATAATAGAATAATAATACAATTTTCATGAAATTGTAAAGTTAATTTATTTTTACATTTCAATTTTAATGGTTTGTAAATTTTATTAAATCAATAAAGTTTAGGAAATAAAGCTAAGGAAATAAAGCTAAGGAAATAAGGCCAAAGAAAGTAGGCTAAATAAATAATGCTAAATAAATAATGCTAAATAAATAATTAAGAGTGAGAAAACAATTCTTTTTGAGGGGGCCCCTGATTATGGCAACCCTTCTTACTCGCCCGTACGACTGGTCACTGTCTCCTTTTTATTTTTATTAAAATTAAAAAAATAAAAAACCAAACTGATAAAAAACTACTGTCTTCAATTTGCATAAATTTAAAATATAGAAAAATTTTATTTATAACATTTTATACAATTTATACAATTTATACATTTTATACAATTTATACATTTTATACATTTTATACATTTTATACATTTTATACATTTTATACATTTTATACATTTTATACAATTTATACAATTTTCAAAAGATGAAAATGAACTAAAACATTCAAATTTACCGCTTGGGTAAAGTGGCGCCAATTCCTTTTCATAAGATCCGCAGAATCCGAAGAAAGAAACAATAAGAAAATTATTTTCAAAAAGCATATATTTAAACGCAAATCTAATAGAAAAGGGTTTTGTAAAATTATGATTACGGCCCTGTGAAGAAGCGAGGGCAAGTGCATCAGCTGTTCAGTGACAGTTTGCAAACCAAGTGTAGTGGTAGTAGTGGTTAAAAGCAATATGGCCGCTTGATTGCTGGTCGTATAGGCTGAGTAGACAAAGAACGCAGTTTCTCGTGAAAATCGAGGCCGTGTCAAGTTTGTGTGTTTAGTTATTTTCGGGCATAAAAATTGAGTGAAACGATCGTAGAATGCTGGAGCTCGAGGTGGTGCCCGAAAGATCCCTCGGCTGCGAGCAATGGGAATTTATTTTAGGCAAGTGACGAAACATTCATCAAAAAGTAAAATACAATCATCTCTTCTTCTCTCAATTTTTAACATCGTATTACGTATTTGAATTGTTTGATAACAAAACAAAATTTTACGTATTCGAATGAAATATTGACAAATTGACAATAGTGAATGAAATGACGACGTTTAATTAGAAAATGACGCCACTGTATAGAGACACTGTTATTAGACCTTATAGTGTTTTCCTTCAATTCCGGATACGCGTTTATTTTGACAATCGCATGTAAACAAAGGTAACCAGGGGCGGCATGTAAACTACTCTTGACCTATGAATTATGTAATTGAAATTATCATTTTTTTATGCTAAAAGAAAAAGGTTGATGATATTTTTTTTATAGTGATTTTTGTCTACCTATAGTTTTCTTTTGCGCGCCTTCTTGAACCTGAACAAACAGGTTGATAATGAATTCGTATCGACTTAAGTGTTGACAAACATTCGTATTTCGTAATGACGCTTTTCTTTTTATTCTATCGAAATTTGTTTATTCTATCACATTTAAATACTCTTTAGCTTCTGCAATTACTAATACGATAATTTTATTTTCAGGAATGCATTTCTCTCAGTCTGTGTCTATCATACAGTCACAAGTGGGCATTATTAGAGGAGTACAGGTCCTCTATAGTGATGTTGTAAGTTGTTTTTTATAACATTAGGTTATTAATTACTGAAAAAAGAAATATTTTCTTCCTTTTTTTTTATTTACTCTAATGCACTTGGCTTTTTCGATATTATTTTCGTCAAATATTGTCATATGACAAGAATATAAAATTTTGGCCAGCAGTCGAAATCAAAATAGAACCGAATAAAATTTAACAAATTTATTTCACTGATTCAGTTCGTTCAGTTATTCAGTTAATTTATTTAGAAGCGAATATTTTTCTCTATTTCATATAAATAATGTTAAAAATAGTTCAACATTTATTTTTGTCAATGTATATTTTTGTTTTATTTTTGAATTGTTTTGAAGAAAAATCGAATATTTAACTACTTTCTTCCTTTTTTAAAAGAGGAGAAATTTTATTAAATTTGTAATGTGCTTTTTTTTAATCAAACGTATATAAACTTTAAATTATAGATGTAGTGATAAAGAAACAGATGACTTAACCGTCTCTGATGTAATTTTAGTGATTACGAAATATCAGAAGCTTTCTGTCTTTGTCAGTGAGCGAGTATTCATAAAAAGTGCAGCTAAAGAAAAATGTTTTGCAAAACTCGACAGTGAATAATTGTTTTTTTATTCGAAATTTCTTTTCTTGAATAATGTATTGATAAATTTTTTTCCTTTCAGAATCCTTTAGAAGTAGATCTAGTAATTAATTTGCCACACGATGGTGTGCGACTCATTTTCGATCCCGTTGTGCAGAGGCTCAAGATTATTGAAATTTACAATATGAAACTAGTTAAACTTAAATACTGTGGCTTGGCTTTCAATTCTCCGGAAGTATTGCCTTCGATTGAACAGATCGAACATTCATTTGGCGCAACTCATCCAGGTGTCTATGACAGTGATAAACAGGTAATTTTCTTGTAGAATAAATATTTAGATTATTTATTTTTTTAATATTTAGATTTATATTTAGAAAGATTTAGATTTATTTAAAGATTATTTACTTGAAATAAGATTAGAATTTTAATAATTTAATGAAGACAATTTTTGTTTAAAATCAGGAAGGTAAAAAACGCGTTCTTTTTTTTTGCTAAAAATGTAATTGAATTTTCAGGTCTTCGTGCTGAACTTCCGAGGCTTGTCCTTCTATTTTCCAATGGACTCGAAATTCCAACCGGGCTATGCCCATGGTCTTGGGTCGCTACAATTTCCAAATGGAACGTCTCCTTTAGTCGCTAAAACTGCCATTTACATGGGAAATATGGCTGCTGGAGGCACTGCAAGCGAAGAACACAATTTAAAAGCTCCACCTCCACCTTTGCCTCTCGTAATTATTGCCTTTTTTAATACTCCACAAGTTTTTAGCGTTCAAATGAATAGAATACTTTTATTACAACTATTTCCAATAAATTACTTTCTTAATATTTAAATCAAAATATCTAAATCAAAATATCTAAATCAGAATATCTAAATCAGAATATCTAAATCAAAATATCTAAATCAAAATATCTAAATCTAAATATCTAAATTAAAATATCTAAATTTTACTTTTAGAAACTATAATTTTGAGAGCAGCAAAAATTTTTATGACATTTAAATCAAAAGGAGAAATAATTTCCCTCATCCGAACGTTCCGAACGTTAGAAATAAACCTAATACAAATTTCACTAATTCAGCTTATGAAAAGTTTTAAATTCTAATCTATTTTTCATTTTCTTTTCAGGTTTGTTATCACAATAATTTGTACCTTGAAAAAGCCGAAGTTGTCAGGGACAAAACACAAACTCGTGGCCTGAAATTGCACCTTTTCACTGAAGGCAGTTCTGCTACGAGAGTTCTTCTCGAGCCTAAAAAGCATTGCCTAACAAAAGAGGTAATGCATTTTATAAGAACTAGACCAATTAGATATCAAGTACCAACTCTCAAAAAATGAGACCTAAAGTCCGCAGCGTTTTTCTTGAACAATAACGAAAACATGCGACTATTTAGCTTCGAATTCATAATTAATTTCTCAAAAATCCACACACTGGATTCTTCACACTGAAATTCTTTTTTCATGTTTCGGTTTCGGTTTTTGGTACTAAAATTTCGAACGTAAAAAAAAAGAAAAAAACGTAAACAAAAAAGAAAAAAGAAAAGAACGTAATTTTTTTTCACAAACAAATTTTTTATATTAGAGAAATTAATTTGCAGCTAAGTAAATATGTAACTTTAATCAATCGTTTTTTTTTAATTGAGAAAATTGATCTCTGAAAAATATTTAAGAACAAATTTCGCTCAATGTTAACATTAAATTGGAAAATGTTTTCCAAACTTTGCAGACTTCACTCTTATTGAAAAAGTTTCCTAAAAATTAAATACTAGTGAGAAAGAAGCAAAAAACTATTTTTTGGGAATTTGAAAGAATTTGTTAAATTTTTAGTCGACAAAATGGTTTTTGAATAATAAAGTGCACATTAAAAAATTCGGAAATGTGATTCATTCGACATTATTGACTATTAGTAATGAAAAATAATTTTAAAAATTAATAGAGAATTAAAATTCGGAAATGTGATTCTGTGATTCATTCGAAATTATTGACTATTAGTAATGAAAAATAATTTTAAAAAATTAATAGAGTTTAGATTAAACGAAAAATAAGAATTGAAAATAATCTATATTAGTCAGTTATAATTCATACTATTGACCACGCCCCCTTGGGTTTTATTAGCGCAATATTGCGACGTCATATTTACAATTATGGCAGAAGTGAAAGGAGCAAATAATTGTTTCTCATTTTATAAGCAAAAGTCACCGATAAATTTCAACACTAATAAATGTAATTCTTTTTTTTGCATGCTAGAAAAAAATTTAGTTTTTCGTATTTTAAGAACGTTGCAGACTTCTAGCGTGTCTTGAATTTTTTTTTATAGAGATTAGGAAATCAGGGGAAAAATAATCGAATGTTTTTGTTAATTCTGTTAAATTTTTCCTATTTCCAAAATAGTATATTTAGGGATATAAAGAGTTTTTTGTTTATTTCTTATTTATGAAATTGCATTTTTTTTTCTCTTTACAGGTCTGGTTTGGCGACACTTGTGAAGATGTTTTGAGTGCTCTCGGAGCACCGTCTCGTGTTTTCTTCAAAGCTGAAGATAAAATGAGAATTCACAGTCCTCATGCGCATAAGCGGGATAAAGTTAGAAGATCTGATTTTTTCTACAATTATTTTACGCTGGGATTGGTAAGTGGGATTTTTTTAATTTGAGCTTTTGAAAGGTGATTTTCTTTATTAGATTAGAAATTAAATTTTTTTAAAATGGGATGAAAATAAAAAGCAAAAGAAAAATGGCAAAGGAATAAATAATAATGATATAACAAAATGTAAAGGAAATGAAATAAAATCCAACAGAAATAGAACAATGCGCAAAAGAAATAAAACTTGAGAAATGAAATAAAAATACAAAAGTAGAAATAAAATAGAAAAGTAATTAAAAATGTTCAATGAATTTTATTTTTATTTCAATGCATTTGATTTTTATTTTTATTTCGAGTAATTGATAAATAATTGTGTCTTTTTTCAGGACGTACTGTTTGATGCCAAGACCCAGTGTGTTAAAAAATTCGTTTTACATACAAATTACCCAGGGCATTATAATTTCAACATGTATCACCGCTGTGAGTTCGTTCTCTCCTTACCCCCAGAAAGTAGTTCCGTGGATTCTGGGAAACTCATCGACGTCACCCCAACTCCTGTTACTGTGAGTTTTTGAAACAAATTTCTATTTTTTCTACAATGTGTGCTTTTGCAACTTTTTTTTTTAATTTAACAAACGCAGAGTTTGCTTTTTTGCTTAAAAACGCTTTGTAGAGAAGAATTTTTTTTTTATTTCGCATAGAGGAAATCGCTGCTTTGGAAATAATGCTTCATAACAGTGTGTGACTGTGAATTCAAATTTTTGTATTCATATTTTTTTCTCACCTCTTCTTTTTTTTTAGTGAGAATTGCATAGAAATCGTAGGTGCTTGTGGTGTTATTTTTTCTCGTTTGGATTGTTTGTTTCCATTTTTCGAATGGCAATTTTATTTTTCTCTTTCTTCAATTGCTTTTCTGCACAATCAATGCTTTAGGCTTTCATTTTTGCCACGTTCACCTTGAATTAAATCTCTCTCCTTGAATTAATATGAAAGGTGATGTGTTTTAGATCACTGCCTATACAAAATGGGACAGAGTAAGCGAGCAACTAAATGCAAGCGCTCGACCGGTCGTTCTAAATCGCTCGTCTTCTACAAATACCACAAATCCATTTGGTTGCACATTCTGTTACGGAATTCGAGATGCCATTGTAGAAGTTATGGCAAATCAACATATTGCCAGTGTGACCCTATACACTACCGCGTGACCTTCGTAAGCAATTTGCAACTCGACGAAAACAAAGCACCACTTTGCGGTGCAGAGAAAAATTTAAAACAGAAAAAAAAAACAAAAAAAAATCCTTAAACATTGAAAAAACTACAAAAAAAAAATATATTTGTGAGTTTAATTCAGTGTGTTAAGAGACTTCTGAATGAAGTGATAAAAATAAATTGTGAGACTGGATGAATGAAAAAAAAATGTTGATTTTAGTGATCATCGTAGTAAAAGAAAATCAGTTCGGCATAAGAAAACAGTTCTTTTAAAACAATATATTTGTATTAGACTTTTTAACAAGAGCCAGTTTAGGATAAGTATCATTAATGATATTTAATGGCTATTCTGTGGTAAAATTAAAGATATCAAATATCTTCTAATCAGCAATCTATAAAAACATTTTCACTTTTCAAACTATGTTATAGTGCACGGAAATTTTTTCTCAAATTACGTAAAATGAAAAGATGTAATTGAAGAGATTGTAATGTTAATTAACTAAAATTAATAATCGTACAATTTAATAAAAAAGTGTTTAGCTGAACTATCTCAATTCTCTAATCTTGTCTATAAACTTAGACTATATTGGCAAAAAACAAAAAAACTTCAAATTGCTTCTAAACAGAAACTATTCAACAAAATTCGAAAATCAAATTTAGGCCGAACTTTTGATTTTTAAAATAACATTCAAAGGACAATAATTTAAAAAGATGGATTAAAAAAAAATTCACAGACAAGTGTAATGTGCGTAGAAGTATAAGAGATAAATTGTGATGAAAAGCAAGTATGAATTTACTTGTTATGTGTAATAGAATTATTTAGCTCCGGTGTTTGCCGATAGATCGTCGAGAATTGCTTTGGATATTTATCAATCCTGATGAATGTGCGTAATTATAATAATATTTAATCCGACGATTCAATTGGGACATAAAACAAGAATAGTTAATTTGATTAGTTGAATTCTATAGTCAAGATTTTCCCTAGTTATGAATTCTCTATAAAAGCTAATAAAGGGCATTTTTTTTTATTATGCCTATTTCGATTGCTGATCTCTTGACATTTTTTACAGAAAGGCGTGTACATATCTGGAATGAAATTCATTACAAAAAAAAAAATAAATAAAAAAATAAATACTTAGGATCAAGGTTGATTTTTAAAAATCGACAAAAATGTAAATATTCTATATTGTATTTCCTCTAGTGGATTAGAGATGAAATCAATATTTGTAATTCTTGACTCTTAACAAGAGAAAAATTTATATCTTCTGCAGATAAAGTTATAATTTTAAACCACAGTGTGAAACAGATTAAACAGATTAAAGGGAATATAACAATCTTTATCAGCAGATAAATAATCTGTCTAATAGTGTTAGAATTAAAACACAATTATTTATATTCATTTTTTTCAACAATTGGTACTTTAATTATAAACTGTTAAATTTACGTTAGTTTATCTTAATTATATGAATCTAAATCTAAATAAAAACTTTTCTTTCATTTTTTTCCGTTCTACTGCATCTTGATTGTCATTAATTTTTGGTTTAACGCTCATAATAACGTTCGACCATATATCAAAGAAATCCAATGAAAAAAAAACACTCGAACTGTGAATGAAAACACTTTAGAGTGAAGATGTACAAACTAGAATGACTATGTACAATGAAGCAAAATAATACCTCCATAGCAATTTCGAATATGCTGACATTAATAATATTGTATGTGAGAGAGTGATGATGAGAAATCTTCATTAAGAAACAAAAAATACCAAGATTTTCGATTTTGGAAGAAGAGATCTCTTTGACAAGAAGAAAATTGTAGAATTGTAAAGAATTCGTGTCACAATGCAAAAAAAAACAATTGTTAAATATTAATTCGCACAAATTTTCATTGTAGAATGCTTCTAAAACATTTCCAACAAAAAAAAAATTAGTAATGAGCTTAGATCATTAGATTCAGCATTTATTTGATTGACGTCAAAATTCGAATAGATTGTTTTAAATTTAAAAGTCTAGTTTTACATCAATCTTGCTTTTGTCATTGATGCAAAAGTTACTTTTTTTTTATTTTTCATTGTCAGTTATTAGGGAGGTTTATCCGAGGAAAGACAGACATTGGATAATTTCTTTTTATACAAAAACATTTGCTGTAAAATTACGAAACGTTTGTAAAAAAAATGGTTATCCAAAAATCCAAAAATCATATAAATTACTAATTTATGAAAATTATACTATTTACTTCGTCGGTTCATTGTTTTCTTGAAAAATTGATATTCTTCCAGCAAATATTTTAAAAATTCCAATATTTCCGAAAAGTTTTCTGAAATAATAAAATTATTTAAACTTTTTTCTTTCAAAGGTCTGAATTATCTCGGATAAAAAATACCGTAAAGAAAAAAAATGTTATTTATTACTAGAGTGATGCAAATATTATATATTAAAGGATTTATTAAAGTCCTAAAAGAAATCTTGTAATAATTTTTCTTTCGTTTTACGGGAAGGTTTATGTTCGAAAGCGAACTTAGAAACTAGGAATAGTTGCGTTTCTTTAAAAGAAAAAGTATTTTTGCTACTTACTAATGCAACTCGGCTATTCCATTGATCTATTACTCTACCAAAATCGAAGTTCAATATTAATAATAATAATAAGTTCAATTTATATTTCACCAAGTCAATGTTTCAGTAAAACCAGCTCCAAATAGTTGAGAGCAATTTTCAAATATACCATATTTATTTATTTCTGAATACTCATTTTTTTCTGTGCCAATTTTTCCTTTTTTTTTTTTTTTTGATTGATTATGTTGCATCAGTTGGTACTGAAATATTGATTTTTTGGTGCCAAGCCTGTACTTGAATTTAAGGCTTTGTTTACTGTTGCTTCGGCACAACAATCAAATTAGGATATTTATGATCACTTTGTTATATCACGAGAGGAACTATTTATTTAAAAATTAGTTTGTAGATTTACGATTCTATGTGTCTATGTAGAGTTAGTTCATTGTGAGTTAATCACTTTGTATAATTTTAAAAAATTGAAAGTGTTCAAAAAAAAAAATTAGAATTAGAAACTATTATTATTAATTTATAATCAATAAGACTCTTATCCTCATTGAATAATATTTTAATTGATAAATTTTAATTGATAATTTTATCGTACAGCACTTGTTCGATAATTGATAGAAAAAAGCATTCGATTAATATTTTTGCACATATTTTACAAAACACAAGGAAAATTTTACTTTAAAAAAAAAAATATTTTATTTACCTAAAAATTTAACTAGTTTAGTATTTTATCAAGTATGGAATTCAAGAAAAAAAAAACTTGAAAAAACTCGAGGTTTTTTTGTAAACTGTATAATAATAGTTTCTTGGCGCGATATAACAATTTGATTGGACATTTGTTACATTTGTGAAATATTAAAGTCTCCGGTGTGAATGAATGTTTATTGAAAGTTACATTAGCTGAAAGATCCGGAGTGAAATTTGACTGTTTTCGTACAGTGATTGTGAAAGTTAGAAAAAACAAAAAACAACCGAAATTATTTATCGGATCGCATACACTTTGCATTGCGTACACCTTTTGTATGTTTACCTGACAAATAAAAGATCTCAAAAATTAAAAGTATACGATACTTTATGTATGATTGTGTGGCGATTAAATACGAAGTTTCAATCATTTGAATAAGTGTTTGGAAAATTGTAATTCGAATCAGAAAAGTTGGTAGTTGGTAGTTCTGTAGTTTTTTAGGATTTGTTTCAGGTTTGCTAATTTGGTAGAAAAAAACAATGATTTTTTCTAGGGTTTATTATTTTTTCTTTTGGGTTTTATTGAGAGATTAAATATTTAAAAGGGAATATTATTACTGAGATTGTAATAACATTGGCAAAAAGAATTTTAATTTAAAAATATTTGTTCGTTCTTCTTCTTTATTTTTCTCTTTTTTTTAAAGATCGTCGTGCATCCTTAGTTAATCTTTTTCTTTCTCAATTTCTGAGATTTCCGACCGCAGGTACTTGAGTCGTTTATTAAACAATTTATCCGCATTTTTGTCATTATTTTCTCTTTAAAAATTTCTTTGCTTCTTTATCTATTGTCTCTTTTTGCTCCTGATTGATGTTATTGCTTTTTTATACTCGTCTTTTTCTTTTGATTCTTTTCGTTTTAATGTTTTGGTTGTAATTTCTGTCTCTCTTTTCTCAAACAAGAAGCAAATCTAGTGATATTAAAATCTTTTTTCGATTTTTTTTTGCGTTTAATCCAGTTTTTCTATTTAGAGATAAATTTGAGTTTAAATTTTAGAAAATAGTTGAATTTTGTAATATATATGTCTTATTTGTTTAATAATTACAAATTTATCTATACAACTTTATTAAATGTCAGATTTTCAAATTGAATTTTTGAGAATTTTATTTAATCAAATAAAGAAATGGTATTTAAATATTTATTTAACAAAATTATTCAAGTTTTTATTCATCGTGCTATATCTACAAGGCAAAGAGATGAACAAAAAAACAAAAACGGATGAATTTGAAAATGAATAGAAAACTTTTTTAATTGACATCAGCCTTTGAGAGGAAATCTCGTTAATATTCTAAAATCTGGTTGAATTTAATTACAAAATACGATTCAGTCGGGTTATAGAATTTTGCGATTTAACGAAGTAGATAATTGTTTATTTAACTTTTTTTAATTACACTCACGCTTGATTTAAAGTTGAAATATGTTGGTTTTTACAGTTATATTTCTGGAAATTATATAGTATAGAGAGGAAAAAAAAAAGACTTTTCATTGAAACTTGGGCTCTGGTAGTGGTTACATAAACCAATGGGTTTGAAATAAAATATAATTATAAATTAAAGTCGTGGAGAGTATTATATGGGAATTTGAGACAACTTAGAGGAACTAAATGGAGAGCTTTTGTAACATGCATCTTTGATGTGCAAAGGGAATATCACTTTTAACCCCTTTGGGGAACCAAACTTCTAATCTAATATTTCAACTTGAAATTCAATCTTAATAGATAGTGAAATATTGAAATAATTCAGAAGATGTAAATATTGAAGAGAAAAAAAAATGAGAAATTGTATTATATTGTGAGAAGGTTGTTTTTAAATCAGGAATTTTGAAAAAAGGTTTATAAATTCATTTCGTATAATATGTTATTCTCATTCTGTCTAGTTCAATGAAAAATGTTTCTCTGTTTAAAGTATATTTTTTTTTATTTTTATTTTAGTTGAGGGAAAATAAATTTCTCTTTGCAAGACAGACACCAAACGGCACGAATAAAAGAAGTTATATACCGTTCATGCGTTATTGTTTGTTAAGACAGATGATATACTCGGACCGAAAACTACGTGCTAAGTGTAATCTAGCAGAAGACATTGATTGAGTACATTTTTAAATTTCGATAAAAAGAGAAATTTATACTCTTATATGCAGCATAGAACTTTTGACACACGAAATAAAGTGGAATAATTACTTTCTTTGTTTTCATATTTTATTATGCTTTAAATAAGATTTTTTACTAAATTTGCTAGTAAAAAATATTTTAAATTAGTATTTTTGTGTATTTCAACGAAATAGCAATTTTTTTTCGGTGTAAAATGCAATTTATTTTGACTTTTAAAGGAGAACAAATAAATTTAATCAAATATTTTTATAAATGCTGAAAATTTAGTTACAAAAAAGTGTTTCGATTTTTTACTTCAAATAATTGAATTCCAGGAATAATTTTGTGAAATTTGTTAAAAAATAATTATTTTAGGAAAGAAATTTAGATTAAAAAAAGTAAAATTCGAATTTTTGTATTAAAATAATAGAATTTTCTAAATTTAAATTGAAAAATTTAATAAAATTTAATTTAATAAATTTGTAAAATTTATTAAAAACAATTTATTTAGGAGCGAATTTTAGTTACAAAGAAATTAAATTTTGATTTTTGTATTTAAATAATTATCTTTCGACAATTTTTTAGAAATAATTTATTTTTTTTTAAAATAATTTATTTAGCGAAGAAATTCAGTTAATAAACTTTGATATTTTATATTTAAATTTTAGATAATTGAATTTAGGAATAATTTTCTGAAATTTACTGAAAATAATTAATTTAGGAAAAAATGTATTTACAAAGAAATTAAATTTCGATTTTGTACTTCAAATAATTGAATTTTCCAAATTACTTTCTGAAATTTACTGAAAATAATTAATTTAGGAAAAAATGTATTTAAAAAGAAATTAAATTTCGATTTTGTACTTCAAATAATTGAATTTTCCAAATAACTTTCTGAAATTTACTGAAAATAATTAATTTTGTGACGAATTTTAGTTACAAAGAAATTAAATTTTGATTGTTTTATTTAAATAATGGAATTTCCGGAATAATTTTCAAAAATTTACTAAAAATAATTTATTTAGCAAAGAAATTCAGTTAATAAAATTTTCTATTTCGTATTTAAATTTTAAATAATTTAATTTTCAGAATAATTATTTGAATATTACTAAAAATAATTTATTTAGCGAAGAAAGTCAATTAGTAAATTTTGATATTATGTATTTTAATTTTAGATCATTGAATTTTTCGAATAATTTTCTGAAATCCATTGAAAATAATTAATTTATCAAAAAAATGTATTTACAACGAAATGTTTGGATTTTGTACTTTAAATAATTGAATTTTCCAAATAACTTTCTGAAATTAACTTAAAATAATTAATTTTGGGACGAATTTTAGTTACAAAGGAATTAAATTTTGATTTTATTTATTTAAATAATTGAATTTTCAGAATAATTTTCAAAAGTTTACTAAAAATAATTTATTTAGCGAAGAAATTCAGCTAATAAAATTTTCTATTTCGTATTTAAATTTTAAACAATTGAATTTCCCGAATAATTTCCTGAAATTTACTGAAAAAAATTAATTTAGCGAAAAATGTATTTATTAAGAAATAAAATTCGAATTTTTTTATTTAAATTACTGAATTCTCCAAAATAACTTTCTGAAATTTTCTAAAAATATTTATTTTAATGAAGAAATTGAAAAAATATGAATAATTACATTTTCTAAAATTTATTTTAAAAATTGTTAATTTTTTGGAAGAATTTCAATTTTAAAGAAATAAAGTTTGAACTCTTGTATTTAAATAATTAATTCAATTTTCCAAATAACTTTCTGAAATTTACTAAAAAAATTTATTTTGGGAAGAAATTGAAATAAATTAAATAATTACGTTTTCTAAAATTTATTTAAAAAATTGTTAATTTTTTGGAAGAATTTCAATTTTTAAGAAATAAAATAAATAAAAATTTTCCAAAATAACTTTCTGAAATTTACTAAAAATAATTAAGGAAGATATTGAAAAAATATAAATAATTACATTTTCTAAAATTTATTTAAAAAATTGTTAATTTTTTGGAAGAATTTTAATTTTAAAGAAATAAAGTTTGAACTCTTGTATTTAATTAATTTATTCAATTTTCCAAATAACTTTCTAAAATTTACTAAAAAAATTAATTTAGGGAATAAATTGAAATAAATTAAATAATTACGTTTTCTAAAAATTTATTTTAAAAAATTGTTAATTTTTTGCGAGAATTTTAATTTTAAAGAAATACAGTTTGAATTCTTGTTTTTAAATAATTAAATTTTCCTAATAACTTTCCGAAATTTACAAAAAATAATTAATTTAGGGAAGAATTAGAAAAAATTTAAATAATTGCATTTTCTAAAAATTATTAAAAAAATAGTTAATTTTTTGGAAGAATTTTAATTTTAAAGAAATAAAGTTTGAACTCTTGTATTTAAATAATAGAATTTCCCGAGAAATTTTCATTAAAAATAATTTATTTAGCGAAGAAATTTAGTTAATAAAATTTGATATTTTGTATTTAAATTTTAAATAATTGAATTTCCGAATATTTTTCTGAAATTTATTTGAAAATAATTAATTTATCAAACAAATTTAGTGACTTTAATTCAATTAGAATTAGAAAAAAAAAATAATTTTGGTTCTTTAATGATTGAATTTCCCAAATAATTTTTAGAACTTTAATAGAAATTAATTATATTAATAATAATAATTATATTAATATAAATTACATAAAAAAAATAAGTTAAAAAATATTAGTAAAATTTGAGTTTTTGTATTTACATACAAAAGTTTTGAATTTTAGTTAAGTATTCTTCGCTAAATTGATTGATTTTCGTTACTATTTGAGAATGATTGAAACTTAAAATCGAAATTATTCTCGAAATACGGGAGGCAATTAACGATAACAATAAATTATTACCAACTGAGTGGAATTTGCTGAAATAGTTTGAAATTAATTTTTTCAATTACTAGAGGCATTAGTAATATTATTACAGAAATTGAGCGTAAATAAAAAAATTTATTCCCTTTCCGTTCGATTGAGTTTGCTGAACATAATCTTAGATACGAATTCTACAAATCGTCATGTCTTAGAGAGATATTAAAAGTGGGTGAATGGGGAGAAATCGGCGTTATGAGGGTGAAGGAAAGAATAGGGGTTTATTCTCGGTGTCAGTGAATCAGTCGCACCACTCGATCGTGTGTGTTCGCACCGCGTGTTCTCCTACAATATATATTCTTTAATTCAAATGTGTATCTACTAATTTTTATTCGTCAAAACGTTTGCTGTAAATTGAACAAGAATTTCTCTTCACTGTAATAGGTAAATTTTATCCCTCTTTTATAATTTATAAATTGCCATTTATATTAAATTATTTATTAAATTCCTCTCTCGATACTATAATGTATAAAATATTTATAGAGAATACAAATTTCCCAACGAAAAAATTTCGATTCAATATATTCGGCAATAGGGATGTAATATTGAAGATGTATTAAGGTCAACGATTCATTGGATTATTGATAATGGAATTTCTTCACTCTTTCATTATTTTACATAGCAATTTTTCGATTTATATTATTTTTTTTTACTCTCATTCATTCGATATATTTCTTTTGACAGAAAATAAGTATAATTTATTAGCTTTTACTTTGTTCGGTAAAAAAAATTCTTTTTTCATAAAGTTTACAAACAAAATTTTTTCTTTAGATTCGTAAAAGTACTTATTCAAAAAAAAAAAAAAAATTCCTTGAATACATTTTTGTTTGTCTCAAAGTGCAATCAAAGTTCCTTTGAACAAAGAATGGTCAAAGAAAATTTGTTTAAATCAAATATCTTCCGTATTTATGAATAACTTTGTGTTTTGTATTTACATAATTTTTCCATATGAAAAATTCAAATAAATGAAAAATAATAATAGGGAAAAGTAATAAAAGAGCGAATTCTCTAAATATCGGTTAATCTAGCTGAAAATTGTTTCTTTTTCGTAGGACGACGGTAGAATTGGTGTTTAAAATATATTTGATATTTCTTCTCTCGCTCTGTAACTTTTCTAATTAATTACTTTAATTTCAGTTAATTAACTTTCCTTGTACTTGGTCATTTCAATGTTCGTCGAAGTAGTGAGATTATTTTATGCTTTTATACTCTCTAAAATTTCCCTTTGATAGAGATTTATTTAAATTTGAATTTTTTTTTTTTTTTAATTTTTTTCACGAACTTTGCAAAAATAATATTTTTAATTGTATAATGAATAAACTTGGTCGTATAATTTTTTTTCTCCTTTTTTTCACCAATTTTCTGCTTTTATTTTATTATTTTTATCTGCGAGGATAAAATAAATTTCTTAAGTGAGATATTTTAAATCTTCTAAAAACGGAATGTTTATGAACGTAGGTACTCTGTGAAAAGAAAAATTAGGTGAGGCCAGGGCGTAATGGCCCACTTTTAATTCTTTGTTGTCCAACTTCGTCATTTCCACATTAATTAAAAGTTTACCCAGAAAACTTATCATTATATCTCGGGCTTTTATTTGAAAAAAAAAAACGTATCAGTATACTCTCTAAATATCATTCTTTTTTTTCAATCTCTTTGAAAAATCGTCTACTAATTTAAATTTTAGTAAATTGTTACTAATTCTTATAGTAAATTTTTACTATCGGGGAAAAAGTCCGGATATTTCATTAAAAGAACTCGAAAAAAATTAATTTTTTAGAATTCATATAAAAAAAATTCCAAATTTCCATGTCTTTTATTTTATTATTTCATTTTGAATTAAAGTTTTAAATAATTTTTTTTATTTGATTGTAAAAGGACAAAAAAAAAGTTAGTAAATTTTACGATTTAAATTGAAGAATTTTAGAGACATTGCAAAAAATTGCAGATATTCAATTGTTTTCAAAAATTTTAATAAAACTGGTGGCAAAATTTCAATTCTTTTAAAACAATTTTCTTAAATCCAATGATTTTCAATATTTACTATTAAAATAAATTTTTCCTAAAGAATTTAATTATTTAAAAAATTCTACTCAAACAATTAGATATTTTCAGGAAATATTTTTTAAATTTTTATTTTAAACAGGAGTTCAATTATTTCCATAAATAATAAAATTCTTACAAAGATTCAATTATTTTCGCAAAGAAATTTCTTTTTAGGAATTCAATATTATTTTCATAAACATAATAAAATTCAATGCTTAAATGCAATTATTTTTATTACAATTTTAATGGGATTCCTCAAAAAGTGTAAATATTCTTAAAATACCTTAATAAAAATTCGCGAAAAGAATTCAATTATTTAACAATTTGTTAATAAAATTCTTTATGAGGATTCAATTATTCAATAAATTATTTTTTTATTTCAGTAATTGAATTTATTTTTCTACTTAAATATTTGGATTTTTGTAGAATTTTCGAATAAAAATTGATTTAAAAATGAATATCACTTCAGATTTTACATTAAAATATTAAAAAAAGCGTTAAAGCGTTAGTTTATAGAAATAATTGAATTTTAAAAAGGTTTCATATTGAGATCATTAAAAATAAATTTTCATACTTTTAAGTAGCAATTTTGCGAAAGAATTAATTTTTCGAAAAAGTTTATCTAAATTTCAATTTAAAAATTATTTTAAAATTATTTTCCAGAAGTTTATATTTTCTAATATATATTTAATTGAAGAATTTTTGAATAGTCGATGAAATTAAAGAAAAAAAAATGAATTATAAACAAATAAATTTGAAAATTCCCAAACAACTTTAGCAAAAAATATTATAAATAAAGGATTTGTAGGAGAATTTTAGTTAAATAGACGTTTAATTTTTTTTTAGATTTTAGAAATTATCGCAGAAAGTCAAAGATTTCAATTTTTATTAAGAGTGTAATAAAATTTTTCACAGGAATTTAATTATGATCGAACATAATAAAATTCTTTTTAGGAATTAAATTATTTTTTTAAACAATAAAATTCGTCGCGAAATTTCAATATTACTTTTAATACAATAATTTTAATCGGATTTCTCAAAAAATGTAATCATTCTCGAAAATTTCATTGAAATTCACCAAAAGAATTGAATTATTTAAAATTTCGTTGATAAAATTCTTTATGAGAATTCAATTTTAAGAAACATTCAATTATTTAATAAAATATTTATTTTTCTATTTCTATTTAAATATTTGAATTAATTGTAGTAGAATTTTTTAATAAAATTTGATTTAAAGCTGAATTTTAGTTAAAATTTCAAATAATATTTGAATACTAAAAGCATTATAGCGGGAATTTTTAGAAATAATTGAATTTTAAAAATTAATTTTTCTGAAAACGTTTATTTGGGTTTTTTTGTTTATAGGTATTATTTTAAAATATTAAATATTTTTTAAGTAATATTTATATTCAATTGAAGAATTTCCGAATAATTGAAATTTCCTTTAATTCAATATTGTAACGAAATGAATTTGAAAATTGTCAAAGAACTTTTTTGAAAATTATTAAAAATAATAATTGTTTAAAATGTCTTCTCATAAAATTTTAATTTATATGAAAATTTATTTATAAGGAAATTTTAGGTAGCTACTTTTTTCTACTATTTTTCAGTCTTAGGTTTCTAAAATGAATTATCAAGTACGAAGCTTGAAATTAATATAAAATTCTGCTGCACAAAGAATAAAACAATATATTTGAATTAAAGATAATTATCTCTTGTTACTCAAAAGTCAACGAAAAATTATCTTTGAATGAAACATAATAATTTTAATAATATTTTTGATTTATTACAAATTATATTTAATTCAATTGTAAAATTTATTTAATTTAAACATGTTTTTTTGCTCGACTTCTTATTTTTGAATTAAAACAATTTTTCCCCACATTGAGAAACCATAAGATTTAGTTTAAATAGAAAAATAATTTTAACTGATTTTGTTTAATTGAAATTAATTCAATGAAATTTTTAAGCTTAATCCCAATATGTAGAAAATATCTACTGGTTTGATTCAAAAATATAATTTGTTTGAATATAATTATGTTTAATTCAAACATATTTTCTGTTTTGATTAAAACAAAAAAAATGTTTGATTCCAATTTAAAAGTGGATTAAAAATAATTTCAAATCAACCACATGTTTGAATTAAATATATTATTTCTTTAAATGAAGCAAAAAAATATAATTAAACTTAAATGTTTGACTGTATAGCAAAAATATTTTAAGTTCGATTTAAACAAAATATATTTCAATCAAATAAATCGTTAAAAATATTTTAAGTTCGATTTAAACAAAATATATTTCAATCAAATAAATCGTTTTCTCTGTGTAAAATTCAATATTGTAAAGAAATGAATTTGAAAATTGTCAAAGAACTTTTTCGGAAATTATTAAAAATAATAATTGTTTAAAGTCTTCTTATAGAATTTAAATTTATAAGCAAAATTTATAAATTTTTCTGTACTATTTTTTCAGTCTTAGGTTTCTAAAATGAATTATCGAGTACGTAGCCTGAAATCAATATAAAATTCTGTTGCAGAAAGAAAACAATATATTTGAATCAAACAAATCAAATATATAACAAATCAAATCTTTGTTTTGCAGTCAACGAAAAATTATCTTTAATTATTAAATACAATTTTTAATGAATCGAATTTATTATTGAATAAATATTAGCATTGAATCAAAAATAATTTTGTTTAATTCAAACATATTTTTTCGGCTGACTACTTATTTTTGAATGAAAAACAAATTTTTTCTCACACCTAGAGAAAAATATTATTTAAACCAAATATATTTTATTTGACTTCAAATAAACGTATATTTGTCTCAGAACCAACTAAACTTTTTATTTGTTTTAAATAAAATTTTTATTCGACATAAATAAAACATATATTTGAGTGAAATAAAATTTTATTTAAACCAAATAAAATTTATTTAAAACAAATAAAAAGTCTAATTGGTTCTGAGACAAATATACGTTTATTTAACTGAAATAAAATATATTTGGTTTAAATAATATTTTTCTCTGGGTGTAGTGACTGACTTTTTGCCTTTAAAATTGGTCGATTTTACTAATAAATATTAATTTTACTGGTGAATCGTAATTTCTATTTTAATTATTAGTAAAATTTACTAGACCCAGAGAAAATTATTATTTAAACCAAATATATTTTATTTAACTTTAAATAAACGTATATTTGTCTCAGAACCAACTAGATTTTTTATTTGTTTTAAATAAAATTTTTATTCGACATAAATAAAACATATATTTGAGTTAAATAAAATTTTATTTAACCCAAATAAAATTTATTTAAAAGAAATAAAAAGTCTAGTTGGTTCTAAGACAAATATACGTTTATTTAACTGAAATAAAATATATTTGGTTTAAATAATATTTTTCTCTGGGTATAAGAATTCAATTATTATTTTTATCTATTATTTTTACAAGTAATTAACACTGAGAAAGGAATATATTTGAATCAAACATAATTATCCTTGTTATAAAGTCAACAATAAATTGTGTTTAATTTAAACATAATAATTTTGATTCAATACATAATAAATTTGATTCATAAAAAAAATTAATTCAATTATGAAATACGTAATTTTTACTGAACCAGTCTTACTATGTATTGAATGAAAATTATTTTGTTTAAATCAAACATAATTTTTGGTTGACTGCCACCCAGAGAAATTGTATATTTGTCTCAGAACCAACTAGACTTTTTATTTGTTTTAAATAAAATTTATATTTGATATAAATAAAACATATATTTGAGTTAAATAAAATTTTATTTAAAACAAATATAAATTTTATTTAAAACAAATAAAAAGTCTAGTTGGTTCTGAGACAAATATACGTTTATTTAAGTCAAATAAAATATATTTAGTTTAAAAAATATTTTTCTCTGGGTGTAGTGACTGACTTTTTGCTTTTAAAATTGGTCGATTTTACTAATAAATATTAATTTTACTGCTAAATCGTAATTTCTATTTTAATTATTAGTAAAATTTACTAGACCCAGAGAAAATTATTATTTAAACCAAACATATTTTATTTGACTTAAATAAACGTATATTTGTCTCAGAACCAACCAGATTTTTTATTTGTTTCAAATAAATTTTATTTGTTTCAAATAAATTTTATTTGGTTTAAATAAAATTTTATTTAACTCAAATATTTGTTTTATTCATGTCAAATATAAATTTTATTTAAAACAAAAAAAAGTCTAGTTGGTTCTGAGACAAATATACGTTTATTTAACTGAAATAAAATATATTTGGTTTAAATAATATTTTTCTCTGGGTGTAGTGACTGACTTTTTGCCTTTAAAATTGTTCGATTTTACTAATAAATATTAATTTTACTGCTAAATCGTAATTTCTATTTTAATTATTAGTAAAATTTACTAGACCCAGAGAAAATTATTATTTAAACCAAATATATTTAATTTGACTTCAAATAAACGTATATTTGTCTCAGAACCAACTAGATTTTTTATTTGTTTCAAATAAATTTTATTTTGTTTAAATAAAATTTTATTTAACTCAAATATTTGCTTTATTCATGTCAAATATAAAATTTATTTAAAACAAATAAAAAGTCTAGTTGGTTCTGAGACAAATATACGTTTATTTAACTGAAATAAAATATATTTGGTTTAAATAATATTATTCTCTGGGCGTAGGTGTTGCGTTTTTAAAAGAAAGCAACGTTTAATATACAGGCGATATCGTAAAAGAAATTGTGTCAGAGGAAAATTTAGAGGCACATATACACATTATTTAAGAGATGTTCAGTTCCATACACGTCAAAGGTAAATGCATGTAAATTATGATAATGAGTAAACACGGTATCGAGGAAATTAGAGGAGAATTGAATATACATAATCGGTGAGAACATGCCTTATGAATGCGCGCATTATTGTCTAAAATTTGGCACACACACATACACACACGTACATGCATTTACGTTGTGGAAATATTTCCGGGATTTTGTGTAAAGATTTGAGTGAGTGGTCCCTTGGTAGTTAAAATAAGGAATATATAACCTATATATATATATATATATATATCCTTGGACGCAATAAGAGAGCGAGTATAACTAGGGATCGTCAACTTGCCCCAGTTTTGTTTATTCCTGAATTTGTGGCAGGTGATAAATGTATATACATGTGTCTCGAGCAATTGTCCCCCAGTGTGCGTATACAGCCAGAAAATGTATTGGTGTGTATACAATCCTTGCATGGGACACGGATAGCAAGCGCAGGAGTTGACCTCAACGCGGGTTGAGTGACCCCTGTGCGACAACACTGCACTATCGATTCCGCGCCCACGTGGTTGGCACACAAATCCCACCCCTAGCCAAAGCACTTCGTAACCCCCACTCCCACTCTCTTTCGCTATTCCCTTTTCTATCCGACCACCCCTTCTTTGCCAGATCTCTTCCACCCCCCCCAACTCCCGCAAACAGGGGCGAACTTCACTTTGGGAATTCTGTATTGTACTGTTATGTCCGAATTTCTCTGATTTTATCTTCTTCTTCTAATCAACTGTCCCTCTCTCTCTCTCTTACTCTCTCACTCTATGACTTTTCTCTTTAGAAGTAATTGTACCCTTTCCGCAACCATTTTTCGATATTTCGGTCGACATTTCTTTTAATTAAATCAATAAATATTTATTGATGTTAAATAAATCTTTCCGCTTTCATTAATTGTTTTCTCTAATGCCAATAGTTTTGCTACTGTTTTCTTTACTGCCCTTATTTAGTTTTTCAAGGTAATTTCCAATTTTTAATCAAGGAGTCACTAAATTTTACACTAAAAAAATTTTTTTTTAATCAAACATATCTTTGTGATACAGTCAACCAAAAATTATGCTTGATTTAAACATAATAATTTTCATTCAAAACATACACCCAGAGAAAAATATTATTTAAACCAAATATATTTTATTTGACTTCAAATAAACGTATATTTGTCTCAGAGCCAACTAGACTTTTTATTTGTTTTAAATAAAATTTTTATTCGACGTAAATAAAAGACTTATTTGAGTCAAATGAAATTTTATTTAAACCAAATAAAATTTTATTTAAACCAAATAAAATTTCTTTGAAACAAATAAAAAGTCTAGTTGGTTCTGAGACAAATATACAATTTCTCTGGGTGTAGTAAGGCTGGTTCAGTAAAAATTGCGTATTTCATAATTGAATTAATTTTTTTATAAATCAAATTTATTATGTATTGAATCAAAATTATTATGTTTAAATTAAACACAATTTTTTGTTGACTTTATAACAAGGATAATTATGTTTGATTCAAATGTAATCCTTGCTCAGGGTTTATTACTTGTAAAAATAATAGACAAAAATAATAATTGAATTCTTACACCCAGAGAAAATTATTATTTAAACCAAATATATTTTATTTGACTTAAAGAAACGTATATTTGTCTCAGAACCAACTAGAATTTTTATTTCTTTTGAATAAAATTTATATTTGTCATAAATAAAACATATAATTGAGATAAATAAAATTTTACTTAAACTAAATAAAATTTATTTGAAACAAATAAAAAGTCTAGTTGAATTCCTGAAAAAAATCTTATTAATTATAAAAAAAATATTTGAATTCTTGCATAGAACTTTACTTAAAAAAAAAAAATTTGGAGTACAATTGATTTTTAAGTAATTTATTTGAAAATGTTTTTAAAAATAATTGAATTTTTAAGAAGAATTTTATTAGGATTTGTAAGAATAATAATTGAATTCTTATGAAGAATTTTAATAAAATTTTTAAAAATAATTCCATTTAAAAAAAATCGATTCAAATCGTATTGATAATTGAATTTTTAAATATAATAATTATTATTATTATTAATAATATTAATATTAATATTATTATTATTATTATTATTATTATTATTATTATTATTATTATTATTATTATTATTATTATTATTATTATTATTAATATTATTATTCTTTTAAAATTGAATTTAATTAAAATTTCTAAAAGTATTTGAATTTTTCAGAAGAATTATGTTGTTTATAAAAATAATTGAATTCTTGAGAAGAATTTTAATAAAAATTTTATTAATAATTCCATTTTAAGAAAAATTTTTATAAATAGTTAAATTCTTATGAACAATTTGAATAAAATGTTTAGGAACAATTAATTTCCAAAGAATTTATTTAAAAATGGTATTAAAAATAGTTTGAGTCCTGCGATGAATTTTATTATAATTTAAAATAATTGGATTTTTGTGAAGAATTTTATTAAAATGTTTAAAAATAACTGAATTCCTGAGAAAAATCTTATTAATTATAAAAAAAATATTTGAATTCTTGCGTAGAACTTTACTAAATTAAAAAAAATTTGGAGAACAATTGAATTTTAAGTAATTTATTTGTAAATGTTTTTAAAAATAATTGAATTTTTAAGAAGAATTTTATTAGGATTTGTAAGAATAATAATTGAATTCTTATGAAGAATTTTAATAAAATTTTTAAAAATAATTCTATTTTAAAAAAATCGATTCAAATCGTATTGATAATTGAATTTTTAAATATAATTATTATTATTATTATTAATATTAATATTATTATTATTATTATTAATATTATTATTCTTTTAAAATTGAATTTAATTAAAATTCCTAAAAGTATTTGAATTTTTGAGAAGAATTATGTTGTTTATAAAAATAATTGAATTCTTGAGAAGAATTTTAATACAAATTTTATTAATAATTCAATTTTAAGAAAAGTTTTTATAAATAGTTAAATTCTTATGAACAATTTGAATAAAATGTTTAAGAACAATTAATTTTCAAGGAATTTATTTAAAAATGGTATTAAATATAGTTTGAGTCCAGCAATGAATTTTATTGTTTTTTTAAATAATTTAATTCTTGCGAAGATTTATATTAAAATGTTTAAAAATAACTGATTCCCTGAAAAAAATCTTATTAATTATAAAAAAATATTTGAATTCTTGCGTAGAACTTTACTAAATTAACAAAAAATTGAAAAACAATTGATTTTTACGTAATTGATTTGAAAATGTTTTTTAAAAATAATTGAAGTTTTAAGAAGAATTTTATTAGGATTTATAAGAATAATAATTGAATTCTTATGAAGAATTTTAATAAAATTAAAAAAAAAATACCATTTTTTTAAAAAAATCGGTTCAAATTGTATTGAAAATAATTAAAAATTTATATCAAAATTTTTATAAATAGGTAAATTTTTATGAACGATTTTAATAAATTTTTAGGAACAATTAATTTTCAAGAAATTTATTTAAAAAATCCTTTCGACGAATTTGAATAAAATTTTTAAGAGATAAAAAAAGTTATCTAGTAATTCATTTAAAAATGTTATTAAAAATAATTGCAAATCTGCAATAAGTTTTATTGTTTGTGAAAATATTTGTATTGCTAAGAACTTTGTTACATTTTTTGTAAATAATGAAAATCTGCTCACGATTAATAATTATAAATTTTAATAAAAAATAATCTAATAAATAATTTACAATTTTTATAAATAGTGAAGAATTTTAATAAAATTTTTAAGAACAATTGATTTTTAAATTTTAAGCAATTTATTATAAAACGGTATTATTGAATTTTGATAAAATTTAAAAAAATTGAATTCCTGCGATCAATTTTATTATAATTTAAAATAATTGGATTTTTGTAAAGAATTTTTTTTATTAAAATTTTTTTAAATAATTGAATTCATGAGAAGAATTCAATAATTATAAAAAACATTTGAACTAATGAAAAAGTAGAAAATTAAGCGTAGAACTTAACTAAAGTTTTCTTAAATAAATAAATCCTCTTGAAGATCTTTAAGTTTTATTAAAATTTTTGGAATTAATTTATTTTTTGAGAAAAATTTTATTTATTTATAAAAAAATTAAAAAACCTGCGATGAGTTTTATTATTTTTTTTCAAATATTTGAATTCTTGTGAAGAATTTAATTCAAATTTTTAATAATAATTGAATTGCTGAAAAGTATTTTATTAATTATAAAAATATTTGAATTCTTGCACAGAACTTTGTTAAATTTTTTTTAAATAATTGATTTCTTGTAAAGAATTTTACGAAAATCGTCTGATTAATTGAAAATGTTTATAAAAATTGTATAAATTATTGTGAAAAGTTGATTATTTATGAAAAGTGAATTCTTGCGCAGAACATTGTTAAATTTTTTTAAATAATTGAATTTTTGTAAAGAATTTTATAAAAATTGTTAAAATAATTCGACCAATTTTTTGAAAATTGTTTTTGAATTTCTATAAAAATTATATTATTAAAATAAAATTGAATGTTTGCAGAGAATTAAGAAAAATTTTTTCTTAATAATTTAATTTAATTTAATTTTTAATTAAATTTTTTATTAAATTAATTTTAGAAAGAAGGATAACATCTTTAATCTATTAATTTTTTTTATTAAAATAGTAAATACTAAAAATGGAACTATTTTTTAAAATCTACTGATTTATTAGTCGAAACTAAATCTTCTGATTGAATTAGTAAACGTTCTGTACTAATTTAAAATTAGTACACGCAATATTTTTTTTAGAAATCAAATGATTTTTTTATAAAGGCAAACAACTTATTATCAATTAAAAGAGGAGCACACTTTTGAATTATTCTCAAGTATATTCACACGAAGCACTTTAATATATTCAGAAATGAAGTAATACTTGATATTTGAGACATGAATTTTTTTTTAGTGATTAAAATATATATTTTAATCTTTTAAAAAAATAGAAAATAGTCAAGAAGTAATTTGAAATCTCTTCAAGTATACCTCGAAATGTCTTTTAATCTTGAAAAATACTTGAAAATAATTGGAAATATTTTTGCGAAAATTTCAGTAATATTACAATTTATGTATAAACGTAAAAAAACATTTAGGGAGTAAAGTTTTACTCTCTTTTTCGTTGAAATCGAAAAAAATAGTTAAAATTGTGTATTTTTTGTTTATATTTTAGGAGAATTTTACTTTTTGGGAACTAGGGAAAAAAATGCTCATTTCCTTCTCTTAATTTATTGATTGAAATTTTATGAAGGCTAATTTCGTATCTATGCTTGAATGCTAACGAAGTTTTATACACTTATAGGGTATATACAACAAAATATGCTTTGAACCGATCATTTTGAATTTAATTATGGTGAGGTCATTTATTATTGAACCTGTATGTAATATTTATCCGCGATTGAGTTAAGCTTCTACTGTTCGATGAAGTGAAAATATTCCCATATACCTGACCAATTTACTCGATTATTAAATCGTGGTATATATTTTCATGGAATTTCAACATAATAATATAATTAATTATTCCTCTCTGTATGAGAACAAGCACTGACTTTGAATTCGATTTGTTTAATTATATGTTTACTTCGATTTATTTAAGAGAATCTAATATAATATGGAAAAGAAAAATTATTTCAATATTGCAAAAAATAAAAATTTTTATATATAATAATCGTCGTGATTCCAGATTTCCGGATCTCTGTCCACACTTGAAGTTAGTTATAGTTATTCTTTTGTTTTTTATACGTTTTGATAGAAAATAGAATACATATATATACATAATAATCGTAAGTTTTCTTTCCGTTAGCAAATTATCTGTATTCATTTGTTTTTTTTTTTTTTGAACATTCATTTTTGTGGGTTATTGTCATTTTTTTAATGTCAAAAAGAAACCAAAAAAAACTCGTTTTATTCACTTCACAAAATTGACAAAATTCCATTCCATATTTTTTATTTTCCTAGCTTTTTTTTAATTTTCATCAAAAATATTTACTTTTTTCTTATCCTGCTAATAAATTGAATTTATACTACAAATTATATTATTCATGAAACAATTTAAAATAATATATTTCTTGCGAAGAATTTTAAAAAAATATTTGAAAATAATTGAATATTTTCAATGAAAAATATTTGAAAATAATTGAATATTTTCAATGAAAAATATTTGAAAATAATTGAATATTTTCAATGAAAAATATTTGAAAATAATTGAATATTTTCAATGAAAAATATTTGAAAATAATTGAATATTTTCAATGAAAAATATTTGAAAATAATTGAATATTTTCAATGAAAAATATTTGAAAATAATTGAATATTTTCAATGAAAAATATTTGAAAATAATTGAATATTTTCAATGAAAAATATTTGAAAATAATTGAATATTTTCAATGAAAAATGTTACTATTTATAAAAATAATTGGATTTTTCAGAAGAATTTTATTATTTACAAAAATAATTGATTTCTTTAGGCAAATTTTGTTATTTATGGAAATAATTGAATTTTCTTGAAATATTTTATTCTTTATTACAATAATTAAATTCTTGTGAAGAATTTTTAAAAAAATTTTGAAAATAATTGAAATTTTCTGAAGAATTTTATAAATTTTAAGAAAAATTGACTTTTTTTAAGAATTTCATAATTTATGAAAATAGTTCAATTTTTTTGGAATATTTTTCTATTTTTATAAAAATAATTGAATTCTTGCGAAGAATTTTTAAAAAAATTTTGAAAAATAATTAAATTTTTCTGAAAAATTTTATAAATTTTGAGAAAAATTGAATTTTTTGAAGAATTACATTTTTTCAAAGGATTTTGTAATTTATGAAAATAATTGAATTCTTTCGAGAAATTTTATTAATAATTGTTGAAAAAATAATTTAATTACTTTCGAAGAATTTTATTATTTATTAAAATAATTTAATTCTTTCAAAGAATTTTATTAATTAGGTAAATGATTAAATTCTTGCGTCGAATTTGATTAAAATTGATGAAAATAATTGAATTTTTTCCTACAATTTTATCATAAATTTTTTTGAATAATTGAATTCTGTTTGGTTATTTTATAAAAATAGTAGATATTGAAAATCATTGAAATGTGAAAAGTTTTTAAAGATAATTGAATTTTACAAAGAATTCTATTAAAAAATTTGGCAATAATTGAATGTCGGTGGGAAATTTTATTCAATTTTTTTGAAAATAATTGGATTTTTCAAAAAAACATTTTATTATTTATGAAAATAATTGAATTCTTGCGAACGATTTACTAGAATTTTTTAAAATAATAGAATTTTCAAGAAGAAATTTATTACTTTTAATAATAATTGAATTATTGTGATGAATATTGTTATTTATGAAAATAATTGAATTTTGAAAAGAATTTTATTGAAATACCTCAAAATAATTGAATTCTCGGGAGTAATTTTTTTATTATTTAAAAAAAGTTTTATTAAAATTATATTTAAAACAATTAATTTCTTTCGAATAATTTTATTAAATTTTTGAAAATACTTGAATTATTGCGGAAAAGTTTATTAAAATGTTTAAAAAGAATTGAATTTCTGTTGAAAATTTTATTACTTTTGAAAGGAATTGAAATCTTCATAAGAATTTTATGAACATTGTTTTCAATAACGAATTTTTAAATGTTATGAAAATTTTATTAGTTTAAATTATTAAATTCTTGTCAAAAACTTTATTTGAGAAAGTAACTGGATTTTACGATTATGAAAATAATTAATTTCATGCTTAGAATTTAATCAAAAATTTTTTTGAAAAAATGGAATTTACATGAAAAATTTTATAATTATTAAAAGTAATTGAATTATTGGGAAAAATAAATTGCATAAAATTTTGTTAAATCAAATTGATTTTTTTCAATATTAGCGAATTAAAAGTAGTGGAAATTCTCTAAAAAAATATTGTTTATATTCTTTGTTCGGAAAGTTAAATACCTATATATAGCTAATAATTTTTTTACCTTCTCTATTCTTAAGAATAATTAAAATTTTCGTAATGAAGTTTTTTTTCAATGTAGGTATCAGATAACAATTTTTATAAAATTTAATTTTCCTCGTACAAGAAAGTTTAAATTTGTTAAAGTTTTTTTTATATACTTTAAGGTTTAAAAATATAATATATTTTGAAAATTTTATTACAATTAGTTTTTCAATTTTGAAAATCTGATGTTAAATTTGAAATTAGTATCGAAATTTGTTAAAGTTTTTTTTATATACTTTAAGGTTTAAAAATATAATATATTTTGAAAATTTTATTACAATTAGTTTTTCAGTTATGTTTCATAATAAGTATTTCTTTAAAAATTATTTAAATTAAAATGACTTGAAATTGTTTACAATAAACATTGTAGTACAATGTTCCCGCGCGCTTGCGCGCGGATATTTTGGCTAGTAGTTTACTAATTTGCAAAGATAATAAATAGGAGAGAAATAAAAGAATTTTTCCTCGGGTCAGAATCTTTTGATTAATAATAATTCGATGAGAAATGCTTAAACATTTCTTTGTGTAGAGTTTTATTAATATGTTGTTTTTAAATTTTTTTGCCAGTGCCTATAAGAGCAGAGAAGAAAAGTGCATGGATTTCCGTGCATTAATATTAATAAGCTCTAATTCTAATCGCTCTTATAGTACAAGTTCTAAATCTAGGTGCAAGGTTGAACATTTCATTGGCTTTCATTTTTCGAGGTCAGTGGAGTAGTCTCTTTTTTTCTCATTCATCTATATACGCATAAATTATAAAACTCCTTTTCTCTTATATATATAGGGAAAAAGGAAAATTAAATTTTTAGTCCGCGTATATTCGGAGATAAATTCACGAGATTAGTATCTTATTTATCGACTATGAATAATCTTATGCATATGAGGAGGGTATATGGAGGGTATAATGTATGTAAATCATTTAAAAATGCTACTTTCCTTGGATTAGGAAGATCGACCGACATATTTCCATATTTCAATTATTATTTTAAACATCAATATTCTTGGTAATGTGTTTTTCCCAACTTTCTGATTGAATTTAATCGGACATTTTATGAGCTTTTTTCGCGATGGCTGTAAATCAATTAAATTTCATTCTTCATAGAGTTTCGGTTAAATAAAAACAAAAAGTAAAATGCAATTTTTTCTAGAAAAGTAAAGTAAAAAAAAGAGAACGTAAAGTAAAGAAAAGAAAAATTAAAGTAAAAAAAAGAGAACGTAAAGTCAAAACAAAGTAAAGTAAAAAGCAAGTAAAGTAAAAACCAAGTAAAAGTAAAACAAAGTAAAGTAAAAAGCAAGTAAAGTAAAAAGCAAGTAAAGTAAAAACCAAGTAAAAGCAAAACAAAGTAAAGTAAAAACCAAGTAAAAGTAAAACAAAGTAAAGTAAAAACCAAGTAAAAGTAAAACAAAGTAAAGTAAAAACCAAGTAAAAGAACGAAAATAAAAATAAATTTAAGAGAAAATTTCTCGAATTAGAGAAAATCGAAGAAATTGGCTATTAAATAATCTGACATGATTATATTTTCAGTTGATCGTTAAATTTAACGAACTGACGGTGAATTAACTTCTTGAAATTTTAATCTCACTCGTCAACTTGGCACTGTACGATTTTTAATTGTTTCCCAACATCGCAGATAGTAGTCAATTTCATTGTGAAACAATTTTGTTTGGTATCGCACAATGAAATTAGTTTAAATTAAAAACTTTCATCTAGTTAGAAATGCGCTTATTTCATTCTCCAAAAACGTTTAATTTATTCTCTTTTGAATCAGCGCAAAGTCTGTGTCTCGGTGATTGAGTGGCTGTAAGAATGCACTTGCAAATCAACGACGAAATCAGTGAAAGCTCATTCAAAATGCACTTAAATAAATTCCAATTTCTAATTGCCATTCTGTCTCTTACGAAATTAAATTGTTTTAAATGTATTTTGGACTTTTTTTTAGAATCGATATTCCTCTTTGGAAAAATCGAATTATTTAACAAAATAATAAATATTATTATAATTAATTCTTTGCTAGAAACTTTCTGACTGAATTTAATCGGACATTTTATGAGCGTAAAAAAAAAAGAAAACGTAAAGTAAAAAAAGAAAACTTAAAGTAAAAAAAAAAAAAACGTAAAGCATTTTCTTGAGGAAAAATTGGACAAACAATCGGAACAAAAAGTTAGTCCAATCTCATAATTTCGTTTTTTAAAGAAAGTAAAATTAAATTTCAAATCTCTTTCGGTAGAAACGTAAGGAACATAATTTTCCACATTTGGAACATTTTAAAGTTAGATTTCAATCAAAATTATAATTTTTTGTCAATAATATATATAATTTAAGTAACATAAGCTGAAATTCAAGAAATGTTTTTTATTTCACAAAATTGTCATTTTTATTCAATCGTAAATTTTAATCGTTTTTAAATGTTCAAAATTAAATTCTTTTCCATTCCACCAAGACGAATTTAAAATTTAATTTCTGTTTTTCTTTTGAATTACGAAATTATGACATTGGACTATAATTTTTTATTTGACTGTCCGTCCGATTCCTTATTCTTAAAACTTCCAATCGTATTTAATTTTTTAACAAATTAAACTACTTTCAAAATTTCAATTACAATTTCAATTTACAAAATTTCAATTAATTTTATAACTCAATGGATTTTATTCTTTAAATTCAAGAATTAGGATTTTAATTTTATTCACGATTTTATTTTTTTAAAAATAGAAATAAATTTTCACGAATTTTAAATAAATGTATTTTCAATCTTATGTTTTAGAAAGATTTAATTTTCAGGTTTCAACTTAAATTTTTTTGTAAATTTTGATAGATTTAAAAGTTTAATTACCGTAATTGAAAAATTAATTAACTGGAAATCAAAAATAGGTTTTTTTAAATTATTTTAGTTAACAATTCGAGACAATAATTCAAATTCAGCCTTTAAACTAGAATTTTTTTTTGAACTAATTGAATTTCGAAATTTTCAACAATTTGATTTTGGAAAAATTTCGATTAAAGTGTTTTAGAAATTAATTTGATTTTTAAAAATATATTCGATTGGAAAATTGTCGAAAAATTGAAATGATTTGAAATTGATTTTTTTTAAATTATTAAAATTCTTAAAATAAAAAAATTTTTATTTAATTTCGCAAAATTATAAAGAAATACTTGATTTCAGGAGGGATTTTAGTTAAAAATTTTAGGAACAAAAATTAAAAGAGATGGATTTACAATTTTTGTAAATAATTAAATTTCAAGAGGTTTGAAATTAAAATTTTAGATCATTTAAATTGATGACGAATTTTAATTTTATTTAACATTAATTATATTTAAAATAATAATTATATTTAATTATATTTAAAATATTAATTATATTTAATTATATTTAAAATATTAATTGTATTTAATTATATTTACATAGTTAAAAAATTTTTTTTCTTGAAATTCAATTATCTTTGAAAAATTGAATTAAAGTTTCACAAAAACTTATTTTTTTTCTGAATTTTTCAATAACAGTTTTAAAAACCTAAATATTTTTCTTTGAATTTTTTAAATAAACATTTTTTATTAATTTTTCACTATTTTTCATAACTTTTTGAAACCTTTAAAAATTCTAATATAACGCATTTTGAAAATAAATGATTTCAGAAAATTTTAATTGCTTTTAGCTCAAATATTTTCCTGACGTAAAATCATAATTAGTATTAAAAAAGTTAATTTAGAATTTTAATTTTCAAAACTAAATTTGTAATTCACTTCGAAGAAAGGTGTCATAGAAATAAAAAAAAGATTATGTTTGTATTTTTCGAAACGAGGATACACAAAAGCGATCTCTCAATATAAACAACAGATTTAAGATTTCATTAAAACTAAAACAATTAATAAAATTAATTTCAGTTTTTCGAAATTAAACAGAAACTTTTAATTGACTTTTAATTATGTACAACACAAACATAACCTCAAAATGATTTGCCACTTTCCTTCCTTCCGAGCGTGTCGTAAATAATAACTTAAATTTTAATTTTTTAAACATTTAGAGAATTAATAATTTGATATATTATTTTATTTGATATTAATTTTAATTAAAATTTGATATAAATTTTAATTATTTAAACATTTAGAGAATTAATAATTTGATATATTATTTTATTTGATAAGTTGATTATAATAATATAATTTGATTAAATGTAAAATATTAATGAAATTAATTTTTTTAAATCAGTTTTGTGGCAACTGGGAATTTTTCTACTTTCTGAATTTTTTTTCCTCTCGCTAAATTTGAATTAGTAAAGAATTATCAAATTGAGAGAAAATAGGAATCAAAAGTGCTGCGAAGGAGTGTTTCGATATTCGTGTTTTTGTCTCAATTTTTGATATTCTTAGAAAAACTGTAAAGTAATTTAAATTTCTGGAACTATTTAATAAAATCAATTTTAAATTATTCAATTAATTAACTGTAAAAAACAAAAATGATTTAAGGTTATGAAAAGTTGATGTCTTGTTAAATTCAAGTCGCTGTCAGACTTTCTGGATAACTGACAGTAGAAATCAAGGCCATCACTAAAAGCACGAGTTTCATTTGCAAATATAACTTTCTGCAATGTATATATATATATATATATATATATATATATATATATATGGTATCTTTTCCTCTGTATCACAGTAAATCGTGAGGTATTAAAAAGTGTTGCAGATTAAATTAACACCAAAAAATATTAAAATAATCAATTTTGGAGTTATTTTTTACAATTAATGAAATTTTAGTTTATTAAATTTTTTGATAGCTATAAAACATGAACACATAATATTTTTAAAAAATCAATTAAGCTTTTTCAAAAATATTAATTTCAAAATTCAAGTATTTCCAAAAAGTTCACTCTACATTTCCTTAATATTCAAATATAATCTAAAATTTTAACTGAAATTCATTTTTATGAAATGAAAATCAATTTTTATTAGAAAATTCTACAAGAATTTAATTATTTAAATGCAAAAGTAAGTAATATATTGAATAATTGAATATTTCTGAAAATTTAATTGTCATAATGAATTTTAGTAACAAATTTTTTAATAATTCAATTCTATTGTCGAATTTTATTAAAACTTGAATGATCATAATTACTTTTTTCAAGGAATTCAATTATAATTACATGCAAAATAATTAAAACGCTGCGATGAGTTTTATGAGAATTTTCAAATTTATTCGATTACAATTCAATTTTACAAAATTTCAATTATTCGGAAATTCTGAAATTAAATATATATTGAAAAATAAGAAGTAATTTCAATAAAAATCCTAGTAAACTTTTAAAATAAATTAATTCTACAAAATTTTTTGTCAAAAATATGAAAAATTAAGAATTTCAATGATTTTAGTTTGAAATTTTTTCAAAATTTAATAATTTCTAAAAATCCATGTAATGCTTTTAATACTTTAGTACGATCTAAAATTTTTAACTGAAATTTATTTTTAAAAACATTTTTATGAGTAAATTCTACGAGAATTTAATTATTTAAATAAAAAAATAAATAATTTACTAATTTCATGTTTTTTGAAATTAAAATTCCTTAAAAAATGTTATTAACAAATTTTTTAAATCATAAAATTCTTTGAGCGAATTTTAATAAGATTTTTAAGAATAATTACATTTTTCGATGAATTTGACTAAATATGCATTAAAAATAATTTAAATTCTGCAATGAGTATTATTATTTATGAAAGTAATTGAATCCCTAAAAGAATTGTATTGAAATTTTTTTTAATAATGGAATTCTTTTGGAAAATTTTTATTGAAATAGTAGATATTGTAAATTATGGAATTTTAGAAAACTTTTGAAAATAATTGAAATTTTGACATGAATTTGATTAAAATTTTTTAAAGTAATTGAATATCAGAGAAGAATTTTCTTATTTATAAAGAGAATTGAAATTTTGACGAGAATTTAAAAAAATTTTTAAACACAATTGAATTTAATAACTATGTTACTAAATTAGTAAGTTGGTAACTAATTTAGTAACTAAATTACTATTCTCCTTGGAGAAGCTAAATTTTGTTGAATTTTTACAAATCGTTGATTTTAGTGTTTTATTTAAAATAAAATTTCATTCCTAGTTAAAAATGACACAAAAATAGATTATTATATAATATAATATAATATAATATAATATAATATAATATAATATAATATATTATAATATATATATTATAATATAATACATTATAAATAGGTTTATGTAATCCTAGAGGAATTAAACTGTTGCAGATTATTTTAATCCATTCTGGTGTTATTTTAACACCTTACGTTTTACTGTGATTTGGAGGTTTATTTTTAATTTTCAGTTTGGTTAAAAAAAAATTGCTTATTATAGAAAAGTATTTTTTTTCCCCTATTATTTTGTTGAATAATTACTTTGTCTATAGTTGTATTAGATTGGTATTGCTCCCCTTTATTGAATTTTAATTATAATAGAACATGTTTGCCTATGATATTTGTTGTCACCCAGTATAGTAGTTTTGATTTCCTGTTTGGTTTGCTACGGAAATCCGCTTAGGAAAGTTTGCTTTATAAACGACTCTACCATATACAATGCAGATTGGAATATTTGGAATAATTTCCGAATTAGAAATTTCAGGGACTTATTCTAATATCCTAAATGTCTAAATATTTTCTGTATTTTATCAGTGATGAAAATTATTCGTGGTAGTGTTTCGAAAAAATGCGCCGACAATGAATGTTTTTGGAGAGAAATATTCTATTTTCTCATTTTTGTGCGAAAAATAAAAATGATGAGGTATTTTTTCACTGTTGGGGGAAAGATATCGAATTACGTAACTGCGCAACAGACGATGATGGCTTTTATATTTCATATTTGTCTTTTTTTTGTGTTTTTTTTTTTTTTTTTGGGGAAAAAGGACGAAGAGAGATGTCACTTATTTAATTGTGCTATAATTAATGAAGACATTAGGCCACTTTAAGAGGGGTTAAAATGGAACTCTGTCGTGATTGGGGTAAAAGTTAGGTAACAGTTTGGATTGTTGTAGGAAAGATCGGGCCAAGTTAAAGGAGGTATTTAATTTGCCCAATTAATTTTCATGTCTCGGGTAAAGTAACCGTCTAGTAAAATTGATGTTTCTACACTAATCTTGCGAAACAAAAGACGTCTATATATGCCTTGTATGTTGCACACATGCACTATTTCGATTTTCAAATTTTACCAATTACTGCGGGATAAAAATTCTACAACAGCAATTAATTATTTTTAAAATTTATTTTGTGAATATTTGAATTAATCATTATGCGCAGAAATGTAATGGCAAAATAAACGCGTAACTTTCTTTTTCTTTTTTTTTTTCGTCTAAAAGATCATTCATAAAGTGCGCATATAAAATTTGTTGCAATGACTTACGTTTATTGTTGACGACATCTTTCAGGGAACTTGGCGCTTTTAAAAAGGAAAATACTAATTATTCTAAGAGCCAATAATTAAAGTGCGAGTCCGTAACTTTTGCAATGTATTTGCGAATCGTGCATAAAATACGAGAATGTATTATTTTAATCAAGAGATTATTGCAGGTCGCGTTTCACCTTCTCAGTGACGTAATTCTCAGTTGGGAGAGCTTAATATCACTATAGGTCCACGCATTAACAATTTTTTTTTTAAATTGTAAAATAAGATATAGAATTTATTTTATTTATTTTATTTAGGTATTTCATTTATTTTTTTCCCAATTATCTTAAATTCTTTATTAAAATCTAAAAAAATATTTATTTCGTCAATTTTATACATACGTGAAATGAGTTCTTTTTTAAAAAATGCATATTTTCAATTTTTCTCAAACTTAATTTCGACAAATAATTCTGAAAACAAAAAAAATTTTACAAAATGCTGGAAAATAATTGTAGTTTAGAAAAAGTTGAAATTGAAGTTATACTCGCAGAAGAAAGAGGAAAAAGTTGAAAGCTTTTTTGAAAATCAGAAAAAAGTCGAGGAATAATATAAGATTTTTTGTGACAATCCGGAATAAAGGACTTTTTCGACTTTTTTTTGCCAACTTTGAATCGAGAAAAACGACTTTTTTTGCGACTTAAAGAGGTGTCAAAGTCGAGTCAGCTGTTCTATGGAAGCTTCAATGGAAAAATCGCATTTGACATCGAGGCCTGTAAAAATAATCTTCGATAGGACACATTTAATTTCCTCGATTTTAAACTTGGAAGAATTTTCGTCAAAATTATCGAAACTTGTTTTTTTATCAGCAAATGAAAAAATGACTAAAAGAATTTGATTTTAGGTTTTTCTGTATACTTATGTATATGTTATACCGCATAAACAACGTATAAAGCCCGTAAAATAATTGAAACACAAACTGCACATTAATTCCAAAACATGAAATAATTGAGTGCTACTTGTAATCAGCAAGCGTATGAAACAAATTCAAGAGAGAACAATAAGCGCACTTAAACGCAAAATGCATCTACGTTCTCGTGATATTTTTTATTTGTTTTAATATTTTCACATTGAAAAGCATATTTGTAACCATTGTATAGATGTATTTTAAGGTTAAAGTGTCGGTGGCAGTGTGAAGGGAGGAAAAGGCGAAGGAAAATGAAAAGGATGGTATAGGCCAAGCTTTGAAGCTCAAAAGCAATAGAATTTGAAGTACCTTTAACCTGCTCTAACTTTAACTTTAAAAACCATTGTTTTTTTTTGTTTTTGTATTAGTGACATTTTAATTAAGATTCCATTTAATTTCCTACGTTTTTTTTCTGCGTTTTACATTCTAGCGTGAATGCAATTTATTTTCCATACATTTTAAAAATGAAAAATAATTAAATTTGGACGGATTTTAATTACAAGCGTGAACTTTTATTGTGGAAAAAAATATTTTTCATTTTAGAAGAAGGTATTTTTTTTGTATATTATCTATGCAAGGCGTGGATCAATTAGTTGCAAAAAATTTATAGAAATTCAAATATTCAATTATTTTCCATATTTTAATATTTTTATTATTTTAATTTTTTTTTCGAAAACAAAAATTCATTTATTTAACGTAAATTAGTATTACAAAATTTTTTAAATTAAAATAATTAATAATAAATATAAATACTGCGAAAAGACAGGAATTCAATTATTACAACCAAATTTTCATGTAAATTTAAAAAGAAAACAATTATTTAAAAAGATTTTTAAAAAAATTCTTCGGGAAAATTCAATTATTTTCAAAAACTAATAAAACTCATCGCAGGATTTCAATTATTTTTAATAATATTTTTTAATAAATTTCTTGAAAATCAATTATTTTAAAAAAATTTATTGCAATTTTTTAAGAGAATTCAATTATTTACAACAATTTTTTAATAAATTTCTTGAAAATCAATTATTTTAAAAAAATTTTATTTCTATTTTTCAAGAGAATTCAATTATTTATAACAAATTTTAATGAAATTCGTCGCAAGAATTCAATATTTTCATGAGTTATAAACATTTTTTGGCAAAAATCTATTACTTTCAATTTTATTTGATTAAAATTTCTTGATGGAAGAGAATAATTTTTTATAATTTGTAGTAAATGTGTTCGAAAACAAAAATTTATCTTTTTAAAGTATATTTGTATTTAAAAATTTTTTTGAATTATTATTATTTATTATTTTCACGAATTATAAAATTTTCACAGGAATTCAATTATTTACAATAAAATTTCCATAAAATATTTCGACAAATTAATTATTTAAAAGTTAAATTATTTTTATAGATTATAAATATTCTCTCAGAAAATTAATGATTTAAAGAAATCTGAATAAAATTTGTTTCAAAAATTAAATTATTTTTTAACTAATAAAAATATAATAAAAGTAAATAAAAATTTTTTAACTAATAAAATAAATGTTTTCAATTATTTTTAATACAATTATAGATGAATTTTTCGATAATCAATTATTAAAAAACCAATTGTTTTATAATTCGAGAATTGAATTATTTTCATGAATTATAAAATTCTTTGGCAAAATTATATTATTTTCAATTTAATTTTATTAATATTTCCTAATAGAATTGAATTATTTTTAAAGAGTTGGGGTAAATTTTTTTGGATAACAAAAATTCAATTGTTTGAAATAGAACTTTAATTATTAGTATTTGTTTCATTTTTTCAGTTATTTTTAAGAATAATAACATTTTTAAAGGAGTTCAATTATTTAAAACAAAATTTCTGTGCAATATTTAAAAAAATTATTTATTCAAAATGTTTTTTATAAAATGCTCCTCGAGAATTGAATTATTTTTATTTTAAATTAATTGAATTTTCGAAATTATTTTATTTATTTTATTTTCATTATTTTAATCAAAATAAATAAAATAATTTCGAAAATACAATTATAATTTTATTAATATTCTTATATTAATAAATTTTTCAAAAATAATTGAATTTTCGAAATAAATTTAAAATAACAATAAATGATTTCTTGCTGAGAATTTTATGGAAAACTTTTTAAAGAATTGAATTATTTAAAAAAAAATTGATAAAATTCTTTAGAAAAATGCAGTCTTAAGAAATATTCAATATAATTCAAAAATCGTTTATTTCTAAATTTAAATAATTAAAATAATTATTGTAGATCATTTTATGAAAAATTGATATCAAATTGAATTTCAGTTAAAATTTTAGATTCTAATTAATATTGTAAGCGTTATAGTGTTAAGTTTTGGAAATAATTAATTTTTAAAAGATTTTAAAAATCAAAATTGAAGTCTTCAAAAATTTTAATTGTCGTAAAAATAAAAATATAAAAATTTTTATTTTTAAACAAGTTTAAAGTCTTGAATAATTTTAATTAAAAATTTCACCAAAAATTGAATTTTAAAAGAATTACAGTACTAATTTTTAGAAATAGTCAGATTTCAAGAAAACTTTATATTTATTTTATATTTTTTTTCTTCAAAAATTTTAATTGTCGTAAAACTAAAAAATATTTAAATTTTTATTTTTCAACAAGTTTAAAGTCTTGAAGAATTTTAATTAAAAATTTCACCAAAAATTGAATTTTAAAAGAATTACAGTTCTAATTTTTAGAAATAGTCAGATTTCAAGAAAACTTTATATTTATTTTATATTGTTTTTCTTTATTTTATTTTCCGTGGAGAAATAAATAGATCTTTAAATATTAATCAAAAAAAGAATAATAATAATAATGATTAAAAAACAAATTGTATTTTTGAATGTAAATTTATTGTTTGGAAATAATGGAAAAATCGAGTAGTCAAATTTAATTTTCCCCATGCCACTTTTTTTTCGAAAAACGAATTCTCGAGTACGGAGAATTTATCTAAATTAAATTTTTTTTCTGATTTAGTTTTAGATGTCAACAAATTTGAGTAGGGGGGGGGGCAAAAAAAATTGTCATCTTTTCCATCTATATGTACCCAAACTCGCCAAACTTGGAAAATTGCTTGCATTCAGGAAGAGCAAGTTTGGTTGGCTGTTGATTGTGCAAACAAAGTTGTGAACTTTATAACGATGGTTACGAGTTGTTTTATGACAAAACCTCAATTTCTGTCAACTCGCTAACTCAATAATTCTTCCAAGGCAATAGAGTATTAAAAAAAAATAAATAAATAAATAAAATAAATAAATAAATAAAATAAATAAAAAAAATAAAAACAAAGAAAGGAAGAAAAAAGATGTATTCCAAAGAAAAAGTCCATATACAACAGCAAAAAAAATGTATGTCTATTTATCAGTTTTCTAATTTTCCTTAAATTTCACATGTGAAAGACGTTGAATAACGGGGAATAGACCAACAAAAAAAAAAAAATAAAAAAAAAGCAGAGGCAGATAGTGTCTTGTTGTCGATCGAAGCGAAGCGTTCCAAGGAGCCTGAAAGAGTAGCTTGTAAAAAGTCGTAGAGGTATTCCTCCTTCTATCCTATTTCTCCCCACCCCCCTGCCCCCTTTCAACCCTCTCTTCTCGTTTTGTCATCCCTTCCTCCGAAAGCTCGATCTGAGCTTTTTTCAGAGCGCAAGCGCAATCCAAAGATCGCATTTACGTTCGCCAGCAGTAATTCGTGGGGTGCGATTCAGAGTGGTTGTTCAGCTAGCGACTTGAGAGCTGGCGCTGTTTTCCAGTCGCTCTACTCATCATGAAGGTACATAACCTCCCCGATTGCATGCTCCTGTCAAATAGAAATTCACCCCCTTTTTTCCCCAGCAGGCGCAGCATTTTTCAAACTCGTTTTTTTTTTTTTTAAATTTCCATTTCAAACCAGAATATAGTTGATGTTCCTTTTTTCTTTTTTTTACCAATCACGCTCGCAGTGCATTTTTCCAAAAACGAATCGAGCGTAAAACTCACGTGGCCTGCTTTAGAAAATCGCAAAAATTCATCACAAGACGTTGGTGTAGAAAAAAATTGAGTATAGGAGAATTTAGTTGGGAAAAAAAAAATTTCTTTGTGAATAACAGTGAAAAGTGCATTTTTTTTCCCCCCCCATTGGAAAAGACGAGAAATTTTCTAAGTTCGATATATTTATACAAAGTATAAATAAAGCAGCTCCTTTTTTTCCCGCTTGATAGTGAAATGCTTGCTAGAGAGATATTTATATAACCACACACTATTTATCGATTTACCAATTCAATAATATTTCGAATTGCAGAAGGAAAAAGGTTGGGAAATTTTTTTTCGACTTTAATTGTTTTATTTTTTTTACTGTTTTCACGATTATTGGTTGATTTTTTCGAATTATCTTAATTGTTAGTTTTATTGTAGTGTTTCATTTTTTTTGATATTTGATTCGCGGGGGAAAAATATTTTACTTCTTACTATTTGTGAACAGGTTAATAAGCTTGTGTTACAAGAAAAGTGGCAATAAAACGTGTGGTCAATCAACCATTTTTGCTCCCACAATGCACGTTTTTTCGGGCTTTTTTTTCTACTACTTTTTCACAATGCTCGACAATGTTCGAATGATTTATTTAAATACGAACAATTTTTTTTCTTTAGAATTGATTGAATTTGCAAAATCAGTCGATTATTTTTGTTTCTATTCTGGTTTCGATTTTTGTTCTTATTTTATTTTCGATTTTGGTTCCTATTTAACTTTCTTCTTCAGTTTCTACTTTAGTTTCGATTTTAGTTTCGATTTTAGTCACTAATTTAGTTTCTGCTTTAGTTTCGATTTTAGTTTCTAATTTCGTTTCGATTTTAGTTTTTAATTTAGTTTCTTCTGTAGTTTCTACTTTAGTTTCGATTTTAGTCTCTGATTTAGTTTCTACTATAGTTTCTACTTCAGTTTCGTTTTTAGTAGCAATTTAGTTTCGATTTTAGTTCTTTATTTTGTTTCTATTTTAGTTTCTAATTTTGTTTCGATTTTAGTTCCTTATTTTGTTTCGATTTTAGTTTCTAATTTTGTTTCGATTTTAGTTCGTAATATTGATTCGATTTCAGCTCCTAATCGATTTTAGTTTTTCATTTGGTTTCTACTTTAGTTTCGATTTTAGTTCCTAATTTTGTTTCAATTTTAGTTTTTACTTCAGTTTCGATTTTAGTTTTTAATTTAGTTTCTTCTGTACTTTCTACTTTAGTTTCGATTTTAGTCTCTGATTTAGTTTCTACTATAGTTTCTACTTCAGTTTCGTTTTTTGTAGCAATTTAGTTTCGATTTTAGTTCTTTATTTTGTTTCTATTTTAGTTTCTAATTTTGTTTCGATTTTAGTTCCTTATTTTGTTTCGATTTTAGTTCCTAATATTGATTCGATTTCAGCTCCTAATCGATTTTAGTTTTTAATTTGGTTTCTACTTTAGTTTCGATTTTAGTTCCTAATTTTGTTTCAATTTTAGTTTCTACTTCAGTTTCGATATTAGTTTTTAATTTAGTTTCTACAGCAGTTTCAACTTTAGTTTCGATTTTAGTTTCTAATTTTGTTTCGATTTTAGTTCCTAATTTTGATTCGATTTCAGCTCCTAATCGATTTTAGTATTTAATTTAGTTTCTACTTTAGTTTCGATTTTAGTTCCTAATTTTTTTTCGATTTTAGTTACTACTTTAGTTTCGATTTACTTCCTTATTTTGTTTCGATTTTAGTTTCTAATTTTGTTTCGATTTCAGTTCCTAATTATGTTTCGATTTCAGTTCCTAATTTTGTTTCGATTTTAGTTTCAGTTGCATACGATTAAAAATAAAAAATTTTAATAACAAATTTCAAATCGTTTGACCTGTTTGCAAGCTTCTTTTTAATAAATTTATTAAAATCAGCTTGTTAGCAGTTTTTTTGTTAAGATTTATAATTATTAAGTGTGTTTTCCTAATTTTGTTTCGATTTTAGTTCCTGATTTTGTTTCGATTTTAGTTTTCAATTTAGTTTCTACTTTAGTTTCGATTTTAGTTCCTAATTTTGTTTCGACTTTAGTTCCTACTTTAGTTTCTACTGTAGTTTCTACTTTAGCTTTTAATTTATTTTCTACTTTAGTTTCGATTTTAGTTCCTAATTTCGTTTCGATTTTAGTTCCTAATTTTGATTCGATTTCAGTTTCTACTTTCTAATCGATTTTAGTTTTTAATTTAGTTTCTACTTTAGTTTCGATTTCAGTTCCTAATTTTGTTTCGATTTTAGTTCCTAATTTTGTTTCGATTTCTGTTCCTAATTTTGTTTCGATTTTAGTTTCAGTTGCATACGATTAAAAATGAAAAATTTTTAATAAAAAAATTCAAATCATTTGACCTGTTTGCAAGCTTCTTTTTAATAAATTTATTAAAATCAGCTTGTTTGCAGTTGTTTTTCATTAAAATTTATAATTATTAATTGTGTGTTCCTAATTTTGTTTCAATTTTAGTGAGAGCTTAAAGTTCTGAACGTTCAAATGAACGAAATTTATTTATTTCTTCTAAAAATTAAATTTTTATTGCTATTATTTTGCGTTACTATTCAAAAAAATTAATAACCGAGTTTCTAAACGTAAAATTTTAGTTTAAAAATTTTTTTATGATTCGAAATTTAGTAATATATCTTTAATAAAAAATATTTCGTTCATTTGAACGTTCAAAACTTGAGGATCATATTTTAGTTCCTGATTTTGTTTCGATTTCAGTTCTTAATCGATTTTAGTTTTTAATTTAGTTTCTACTGTATAGTTTCTGCTTTAGTTTCGATTTTAGTTTCTAATTTCGTTTAGATTTGAGTTCATCATTTCGTTTCGATTTTAGTTCATAATTTTGTTTCGATTTTAGTTCCCAATTTTGTTTCGATTTCAGGTCCCAATTTCGTTTCGATTTCAGGTCCTAATTTCGTTTCGATTTCAGTTCCTAATTTCGTTTCGATTCTAGTTTCTACTTTGAAAGAAAATTCCTCTTAACAATTATTTTTACATTTTATTTTCACTATACGACGATTAATACAAAAAAAAATACTTAAATGTTTTCGAACTAAAAGATGAATGTTAATCTTTCTTTTTGGAATGAAATTCAAAAAAAAATTTTGTTTTCTTTTCGAGAAGGAATCTTCTCGAAATGAAAACAACAATTTTTTAAAAAAGCTTCTCAAAAAGTGAAAAAAAGAGAGTAGGCAAGAAAATCAAGATCGGAAATATTTCAAAAAGTTAGGATCTCAGGGAAAAAAGTGTACGCTCATTTTTCATTTAGTGGTTACTTGCACCCAAAGGATTAATTACTTATTTTAAACACGTCCTTTCTTTCAATTCATTAGTCGAGTATTCAAATATACTATCCTACTTTATGCATAATTCATTTAAAAAAAAAAATTATAGACGCGCTGTATTTTTTCATGTCATAAAAGAAGAGGTGGTTTCTGTTTTGTAAAAAGAAAAATGGTTTTCAATTGAATTATATTTGTTGAAGGAAATTTTTCCCATGAACACCGCAGAAGGAAAGAAAAAAATCCGACGTAATAAATAAACATTTTTATTTAATAATAAATAAACATTTTTATTTAGCAATAAATGAACATTTCTACTTAGTAATAAATAAACATTTCTACTTAATAATAAATAAACATTTCTACTTAATAATAAATAAACATTTTTACCTAATAATAAATAAACATTTTTACTTAACAATAAATAAACAAATTTTTATTTATTAATTCACATTTTAATCAAAAGAGTACTAGCTAGATTTTATTTTTAATCAAATAGATAAAAGAAATTGGAAAAATTAATCATTTCAATTTGCAATTTTTCTAATCTTTTGTGAAGGTTTGTATCTTTTGTATTATCAATTTTTTTCCTTACTTTTTCTCTCTCTCTCTCTCTCTCTCTCTCTCTCGATATAGTCAATGTATAGTATAAAGTGCATTTCCTATTCACTAATGACATTTTAAGTTAATTGTTGAAAAATGATATGCAAAAAAAAATGAATGATGATTAATTTTTGTAGAAAGTTAGAAACTAAATTTAAACGGAGATAAAATGACTAGCATTGTAAATTCTTTCCTGAATGGCTGATAATACTGCGTTGTTCCATGATCAAGTTTCATACTATGATGTATGATTAGTTAATTATGTATGTCAAACATTTATTCTTTTAAGCACGCGACTTCCTGACAATAAATTACCATATACTGATAACACACATAATTCCTTGTATGCATAAAGAGATATAAATTATTTAGCTAAAATATTATTGTTTTGATATTATGGAAATCGCTCGCCGGATTTTCGATATTTCCTCTTTTTTTTATGCGAATAAACAACCACAATTGTGAAAATAAAAATGACAATAATAACAATAACTAAAACAACAACAATAAAAATAATGGTAATAATAATAATACTACTAATAATAATAATAATAAAAATAATAAAAATAAAAATAATAATAATAACAATAATAATAATCAAAATAAAAATAATAATAACAATAATAATAATAGAAATTAAAATAATATTAATAGTAATAATAAAAATATAAATAAATTAAAAATAAAAATAATAATAATAACAATAATAATAATAGAAATTAAAATAATATTAATAGTAATAATAAAAATATAAATAAATTAAAAATAAAAATAATAATAATAAAAATAATAATAAAATAAAAATAATAATAATAAAAATAATAATAATAATAAAAATAATAATGATAATAATAATAGTAATAAAAATAAAAATAATAATAATAATAATAGTAATAAAAATAAAAATAATAATAATAGTAATAATAATAACGACAACAATAATCATATAATAAAAATATCGTTTTTATTCCGTTAATATTTACTGCTTTCAAGGCAAAAGAGAATAATTTTTTAGATTCATAAACATTTTGCGACGGTATCAATATATTATTGCCCACACAATTCTCAACACTATACATAAAGTTTGCATAGAAACGAGTTTCAAAAATAAATTTATTAAACTTGATTTAAAAACAATACGAATTTAAATTGTTTGTCATCAAACTGTATCTATGTGGTAAAAAATGACAAATTTTAATAAAAAGAATAAAATTAATTTGAACTGCATAAACGAGAAAAGTGTATCGAATAAAAAACTTATTAAATTTAATTTAAAATGCATTTCGTCAAATTGCATACGATTAAAAATGAAAAATTTTAATAAAAAAAAATTCAAATCATTTGACCTGCTTGCAAAGCTTCTTTTTAATAGATTTATTAAAAATCAGCTTGTTTGCAGTTTATTTATTTATTATTTTTTTATTAAAATTTATTATTAATAATTGTGTGCAGATTTTCAATATTGAAAAAGAATTTTGTAAATTTTTTCAAAGGCATTCAATTTTTTTTTTGTTAAAGAAATTTAACAAAGTATTCTTAGAAATTTTATTAAAATTCTTCAAAAGAATTTGATTTTTAAAAGAAATGAATAATGTTTTACAGAATAATTCGATTATTTTCTAAAAACTTTAATAAAATTCATTTTAAAAAGTAAATCATTTTTATTAACATTTTTAAATAAATTTCTTTGAAAATTCAAAATTTCTTCGAATATTCTTTAAAATTTTATTAAAACTCCCTAAAAAAATTAAATTATTTCAAAATATCTTGATACAATACATTAGAATGTAATATTTTTTTTTAATTATTGAATTATTGTTAATTATTCGTTTAAAATTTAATACTCTTTGTAAGAATTCAATTATTTAAAAAAAAAATTTTTTAAATATTAATAAAATTCTTTGCAGAAGTTTAGTTAATTTTAAAAATTTGTTCAATTTCTACTGTTCTATTTTGTTCCGATTTTTTCCAATTATTCTACTTCAACAAAATTTTCTTTGAAATTAAATTATTTTCGAAAAATATTAATAAAATTCTTTGCAGAAATTTAATTAATTTTACAAAATTTGTTTAAATTCAATTATTTTTATTATTCTAATTCAATAAAATTCTTTGTCAAGAGTTGTTATTTTTAAAAATTTGAATAAAATTTGTTGCGAAAATTCAATAAATTTTAAAACTAATAAAACCTGTCGTAGAAATTTAGTGACATAGAAATTTTTCTTTAAAATCGTTATAAAAATTCAATTATTTTAAAAAATAACAAAATTCATTGTAAGATTTCAATTATTTTTGTGAATAATAAAATTCTTCTTGTAAGCAGAGTTTTAAAATTTAATTTAATAATTTTTTTTTTTCAATTTTCTTGACAAAATACATATTAAAAAGAACAAATAACATAATTTCAAAATCAGACAATTTTTAGTCAGAACTTAAAAGCATATTCTCGAAAATTCAGTCGAGATCTAATGTAAATTTCTTTCAGTCAATAGTGAACTGTCAGTAAAGATTTATTTATTTTTGATTCTTCGAATAAAATCAAATTTCGAAATACAAAAAGAAGATAAAAGATTTAAAACTAAAGAATTGTAATCCAATCTCGAAAAGGTTTTTTCATTTCCTTTCTATCTTTCTTTTTTTTTTGCAGAAAATATAGAAATAAATTTTTTAAATCAGTATTATGAAATCGATTTTAACTTTTCAATTTAGAAACGAAAAAGTTAAAACGAATTGGAAAATATTGTGGTGTTTCACCAGTAGTATAAGTTTTATCTTGAAAATGTACTTTCGTGTCTGACTAGAAAGTTTTGTTTCCACTTGGGATTATAAATACCCCAGTCTTTGCAGGAACTGACTTTTCTACTGACATTGTAGATTTCTTTAGAAAAGGTTTCCACATGAACAGTAAATAAATTTAAAAAAAAAAATTCTGTATACACATATATGGGTCAATAGACAACTTTTTTTTTTCTTTTTTAACTTTGTAGCAGCATCGATCGAGCAATAAGTGAATTATTTTTAAGCATGAAAAATTTTTTTCATCCCCCAATTAACTGATTTTTATTTTTCGAACAGTATTTTAATTATTACATTCGCATTTTTATTGCGAATAGAATATATAAAATATAAATAGAAAGGCGAAATATTTATATTAAAATTATCAATAGTTATGAATTTTTATGATTGTATATTGTGTTTAATTTTATAAAATTGAGAAAAATTAAATAAATAAAATTAGAAAATAAAGTAAAAAAAAATTTAATAAATTTAAAAAAAATTTATAACTAAATAAATAAAAATTTAAATTTAAATAAATTTTAAATAAATTTTATAAAAATAAATAAATAAATTTTATAAAAAGTTTAACACTTTGTATTTTAATAGTCGTGCAGGCCTCGGATATTATGACTTTTTCGACTATTTTCAAATAATGCGACTTTTATCGACTTTTATTAAAAATTGCGACTTTTTCGACTTTTTTCCAAATTTTGCGCCAAAATACAATATTTTTGGTATAAAATTCAACTTATTTGGATTTTTATGCCACGTAAAATATAACTTATAGACAAACTTTTGGATGTTTATTTTTCAATCGGTTTTCTAATTAAATGTTTCAAAATATTAGAATTAATCGGATTTTGAATAATTAAAATCCTGTAAAATTTAATTTAAACTAAATCATCTTTTCAAGTGTTTTATTCCAATTTTTGAAAATTAACTTTTAAAGAATTTTAATTGAAAATTTTTCAAGTAATATTAAATTATCAAAAATTATAATAAATATTCATCAAGTGTAGATTCAATAAAAATGAAAATTAACAAAAAATGGGTTTTAAAAATAATATTAAAATAGTTTAGAAAAGAATAATTCTCCGAATTATTACGCTCTAATTTTTTTAAATTCAATTATTTTCAATATTTCCGAAAATTAAAATTCATACACAAGGTAATAAAATTAAAATTGTTCAAAATTATTTTCAACATTTTGGAGAAAATAATCATATATTCTAAATTTTCAATTAAAATTCTTGAAAAAAATTAAAAAACAATTTTGTTTTAAATTATACAAAAATTCTTCAATTATTTTTGAAAAAATATACATTACAATATTTATAAAAAATTAATTCTTACAATTGTTTTAGTACAATTTTTAAAAATTCAATTACCTTCGAATAAAGTAAATAACATTTTTTTTAAATTTACAACTTTAGAAATTTTTAGAATTAATTTATCTATAATTGCAATTTTTTGAAAGATTTGATTTACTTTTTTATATTTTCATAAAACTTAATTATTTTTCAAAAGATTTTGACAAATTTTGAATTATTTTTTTCAATGTTTTACTAAATTTAAATTAATTTTGAAAAGATTTGACCAAATTTCAGTTTTTAGACATTTTTTAATTGTATTTAATTGTCAAACTTTTTTGTTTTTTCAATAAATTATTTAGAAATATTTCTTTATTAAAATTTTTGAAAATATTTTATCTTAATTAATTATTTTAAATAGAAAAATGTTACGTTCAAATTGTTATAAAAAATTTGATTTTTTATACAGCACTACTTTATAATTTTTCAGAAATAATTCATTTATAATTAAAATTCATTGAAAAATTTCATTAATTTTTTTATATTTTTAAAAAACTCAATTATTTTTCGTAAGATTTTGACAAATTTTGAATTTTTTTATGTGTTTTACTAAATTTAAATCAGCTTTGTAAAGATTTGACAAACTTGCAATATTTTAGACATTTTTTAATTGTATTTAATTGTAAAACTTTTTTGTATTTTCAATAAATTATTTAGAAATATTTCTTTATTAAAATTTTTGAAAATGTTCTACCTTAATTAATTATTTTAAATAAAAAAATGTTAGGTTCAAATTATTATAAAAAATTGGATTTTTTATACAGCATTACTTTATAATTTTGCAAAAATAATTTATTTATAATTAAAATTTATTGAAAAATTTCATTAATTTTTTTATATTTTTAAAAGCTCAATTATTTTTCGTAAGATTTTGACAATTTTTGAATTTTTTTATGTGTTTTACTAAATTTAAATCAGCTTTGTAAAGATTTGACAAACTTGCAATATTTTAGACATTTTTTAATTGTATTTAATTGTAAAACTTTTTTGTATTTTCAATAAATTATTTAGAAATATTTCTTTATTAAAATTTTTGAAAATATTCAACCTTAATTATTATCTTTAATTAGAAAAATATAAGGTTTAAATTATTATAAAAAATTGGATTTTTATACAGCACTACTTTATAATTGTTCAGAAATAATTTATTTATAATTAAAATTCTTTGAAAAAGTTCATGAATTTTTTTATATTTTCAAAAAACTCAATTATTTTTCAAAAGCTTTTGACAAATTTAAAATTATTTTTGAAATGCTTTACTCAATTTAATTTAGTTTTGAAAAGATTTGACCAACTTTTAGCTTTTAAGACATTTTTTAATTGTATTTCATTGTAAAACTTTTTAGTTTTTTCAATAAATTATGTAAAAATATTTCTTTATTAAAATTTATGAAAATGTTGAAACCTTAATTAGTATCTTTATATAGAAAAATGTAAGGTTTATATTATTTTGAATATTGGATTTTTTATACAATACTACTTTAAAATTGTTCAGAAATAATTTATTTATAATTGAAATTCTTTAAAAAATCTCATTAATTTTTTTATATTTTTAAAAAAGTGAATTATTTATTTATTTTTCGTAAGATTTTGACAAATTTTGAATTATTTTTTAAATGTTTTACGAAATTTAAATCAGTTTTGAAAAGATTTGACCAAATTCAAATTTTTTAGACATTTTTTAATTGTATTTAATTGTAAGACTTTTTTTTATTTTCAATAAATCATTTAGAAATATTTTTAAAAAGTTAATTTTTACAAATTTCTTTATTAAAATTTTTGAAAATGTTTTACCATAATTAATATCTTTAAATAGAAAAATGGATAGTTTGAATTATTATAAAAAATTTGATTTTTTTGATTTAAATAATTGATTTTTTGGAGAAATTGCAAAAAATTATTAAAAATTCCAATAGATAATTGATTTAGAGATGAAGTTTAGTTAAAAATTGTAGAAAGAAATTAAATTTCTAAAAGGGTTATAGTTTTAATTTTTAGAAATTATAAAATTTGAAAAGTTGACATTTAAAAAATTTTCTTTCCTGTGAATAAAGAAGTAAGAATTGTATTTGAATATTTATTTAGCAAAATTATACAAGTTTTGATTAATTTGAATTTTTATGACAGCACTGAATTAAATAATCGACTTTTTCGATTTTATTTCTATTTTTAATCGACTTTATTTGTTCGTTAATGTCGATCCGAGGCCTGGTCGTGTAAAGATTCATTATAGTCATGAAATAGCTATATAGCAGTGAGGCAGGAGTCAATACACGAAATAACTTTGTAATAAAAATGCTCATAAAGTGAAAAGTACAAACCAAATTAGTGATAAGTATTATTTTTTGTTTTTCATCCCCGCGGACATTAATGAAATCGTAAATACGAGGGAAAAAAAGAAAATTGGGAAAAGAAAAATAAAACGCTCTAATGGCTTTAGTGTTTCTAAAGGAGAGCGCGCCGCATAATAGTTAGGTAAGAAAAAAGTTTTATATCTCGTGTGCGGTAATATTCTCCGTATCAGAAATAACGGTTTTAATTTTTTATTGATATTTAGTTTATGTGTATAGGGTTTGCGTTTTATATCTCATTACTCTTCTTCTCTATTCTCTCGTGTTTTTGCTTAACAATGGGCATAAAGCTTAAGATCCACTAGATGCTGTGAAGTACTCTATGGTTTAAAGCACTCGCCCTTAACGGTCGACGATTTTACCCAATGGAACTGGGTCGACGAAAGGTCACTGTCCCACTTTTCTCCATAAACTTTACAAAAGGACTCTTTCGCAATTCACCAATAATAATAATTGTCGTCAATTATTCAATAAATTTATATATAAATTTATTATATTAGTTTCTGTTCTATTATCTAGTTTCAGATTATTAGTTTCTGCAATTAATAACTTTACACTGATTTTATTTAATGAAAACTTTATCTTCAAATACGAAAATGAAACTAATGAACAAAAATATTTCATTAAAGACAAAATATATCAATTTTTAATTAAATATTCTCAGAATTGTTATCAAAATATACTCAGAAGTATTATATTTGTCTTCGCACAAAATTCAAAATTCAAAATTTAGTAAACTGTTCCAAGTTTTTTTTTAAAGACTCCTTATAATTTCAATTATTTTTATAAATATTAAATACAATAAAATTCTTCCCTGAAATTTAATTATATCAAAAAATTTGTAATATTTGGCAAAATGTCAACGATTTACAAAAAAAATCGTTCAATTGAATAATTTTTAATATTTTTACTATTTTTCATAAAATTTTTTTCAATACCTATAAAACTTGTCTTAAGATTTCAGTTATTTAAAAATTCTAATTACAACACTGAATCCAAAATAATTTTTTCCCAAAAAAATATTGCCTAGAATTGATTTTTCAAAAAAAGATAATTTTTCATTCCTTTTATCGCATAGTTTTTGAAAGTAATTGAAAAAGTTGTTTTTTCCGAATGTGGAAAAAATATGTGCCTCAAAGGGTTTTAAAAAAAATAAAAAAAAAAAAGCTTTTATAAAGTTGAGTATTTCGTATTTGTGTGTCGAAGGGAAAAATACTACACACCTAGTCAAGGGTCAACCCGAACAAGTTGTTTTAAACGACCAAAGTGCTTCAACCTAGAAGTATTCATTTTCATTTTTATTACAAGAACTCGATATAGAAATTTGCAGTTCATCCAAAAAAATTTTATCGATATGTATTCATAAATTTTTCTTCTCTCTCTCTCTCTCTTCCTGTGACAATATAATATAAATATAAAACACGACAGAAATATTCTCAATTTTGTCGACATCGTGGTGACAATTTTTATGATGTTGAATATTTCTTTTTTTCGAGAAATAAATGTGTGTGTGTGTGTGCGCGAAAAAAATCATTATTTAAAAAAAATTACCTTTGAAATCGAAGAGGGGAATTGGATTGAGAATCCTATCTTTTTTAAAAGCCTGTTATTATTCTCATTCACCCTTGTCAAAATCGATACTGTAAATCACCTGACATGGTTCGCAAAAGGGGGAAAGATCAGAACGAATGGAAATTTTACTGCCACAGTCATGTCAAATAAGTGGGTATTCACGAAGATATGCAAATTGGAAAATGGATTACGTTACTTTTCCCAAATTGTCTCTAACCAGAACTCTCAAGACCGAAAATATTTGAATACATTAAAAATATATGCGGAGCTACCAGTCTCCAGTGTAAAAAAAGAAGACAGTATAAAAAACTCCCACTCACTCTCTGATTTTAGATTTCGAATTTGATTTTCAAAAATTATTTTCCAAAAAAATTTCATATTGAAATAATTAAAATATTTAAATATTATTTTCTCTATTGTTAATTATAATAATAATTATTATTATTATTATTACTAGCCAAATTATCATAGGGCTAAAGTTACGGACGTTCAAATGAACAAAATTTTTTTTCACCTTTAGTTGATTTGAAAATGAATATCGAAGAAATAAAAAAAATTTAATTCAACAATATTTAGCTTAGAATTAATTTGTTTTCAACTAAAAAATAATTTTTTTCCAAATAAACTATAAATTAGAAGAAGTAACAAAATATTGTCGTTCATTTGAACGTTCGAAACTTTAGGAACATAAATTATCGGGAATGTTGTGCTACAATGTTTATTGTGAACAATTTCAAGTCATTTTAATTTAAGTAATTTTTAAAGAAATACTTATTATGACACATAACTGAAAAACTAATTAGAATTAAAATTTCAAAATATATTATATTTTTCAACTTTAAAGTATAAATTAAATTAATAATTCAATTATTATTAAAAGTAATAAATTTCTTCTTGAAAATTCTATTATTTAAAAAAATTCTAATAAATCGTTCGCAAGAATTTAATTATTATTATAAATAATAAAATGTTTTTTTTGGAAAATCCAATTATTTTCAAAAAAAAAAAAAATTGATAAAATTTCCCACCGAAATTCAATTATTGCCAAATTTTTTAATAGAATTCTTTGTAAAATTTAATTATCTTTAAAAACTTTTAACATTTCAATGCTTTTCAATATCTACTATTTTTATAAAATAACCAAACAGAATTCAATTATTCAAAAAAATTCTAAGAAAAAATTCAATTATTATTTTATTTCATCCTTGAAAGAATTAAATTATTTTTATAATAAAATTCTTCCCGAGAATTCAATTATTTTCCAAATTAAAAAAAAAATTCTTCGCAAGAATTCAATTATTATTATAAAAATAGAAAAATATTCCAAAAAAATTGAACTATTTTCTTAAATTATGAAATGCTTCAAAAAAAGTCAATTTTACCTAAAATTGACTTTCCAAATTGTTTTAAAAATTCTTTCCAAGAATTCAATTATTTTCCAAATTGTTTTAAAAATTCTTCCCAAGAATTCAATTATTTTTAAAAAAAATAGAAAAATATTCCAAAAAAATTTAACTATTTTCATAAATTATGAAATTCTTCAAAAAAAGTCAATTTTTCTTAAAATTTATAAAATTCTTCAGAAAATTTTAATTATTTTCAAGATTTTTTTAAAAATTCTTCACAAGAATTTAATTATTTTAATAAATAACAAAAATATTTCAAGAAAATTCAATTATTTTCATAAATAACAAAATTTGCCTAAAGTAATAAATTATTTTTGTAAATAATAAAATTTTTCTGAAAAATTTAATTATTTTTATAAATAATACCATTTTTCATGGAAAATTCAATTATTTTCAAATATTTTTTGAAAATTCTTCGCAAGAATTCAATTATTTTATGAAATTTTTCTATTGAATTTTTCTGAAAAATTCAATTATATTCCAAATTTTTTTAAATATTCTTCCCAAGAATTCAATTATTTTCCAAATTAAAAAAAAAATTCTTCGCAAGAATTCAATTATTATTATTATAAAAATAGAAAAATATTCCAAAAAAATTTAACTATTTTCTTAAATTATAAAATGCTTTAAAAAAAGTCAATTTTACCTAAAATTGACTTTTCAAATTGTTTTAAAAATTCATCCCAAGAATTCAATTATTTTTCAAATTTAAAAAAAAATTCTTCCCAAGAATTCAATTATTTTCCAAATTAAAAAAAAAATTCTTCGCAAGAATTCAATTATTCTTATAAAAATAGAAAAATATTCCAAAAAAAATTAACTATTTTCTTAAATTATAAAATGCTTTAAAAAAAGTCAATTTTACCTAAAATTGACTTTCCAAATTGTTTTAAAAATTCTTTCCAAGAATTCAATTATTTTCCAAATTGTTTTAAAAATTCTTCCCAAGAATTCAATTATTTTTAAAAAAACTAGAAAAATATTACAAAAAATTTTAACTATTTTCATAAATTATGAAATTCTTCAAAAAAAGTCAATTTTTCTTAAAATTTATAAAATTCTTCAGAAAATTTCAATTATTTTCAAGATTTTTAAAAAAATTTTTTTTTTTAATAAATAACAAAAATATTTCAAGAAAATTCAATTATTTTAATAAACAACAAAATTTGCCTAAAGTAATCAATTATTTTTGTAAATAATAAAATTCTTCTGAAACATTCAATTATTTTCAAATATAAAATAATAAAATAAATGATAAATTAATTAATTAATAAAAATAAATAAATAAATAAATTCATTTTATTAGCAGGATAAGAAAAAAGTAAATATTTTTGATGAAAATTAGGAAAAACTCAGGAAAATAAAAATATGGAATTGAATTTTTGTCAATTTTTTGAAGTGAATAAAACGAGTTTTTTTGTTTCTTTTTGACATTAAAAAAATGACAATAACCCACAAAAATGAATTTCCAACAAAAAAAAAATTAATACAGATAATTTGCTAACGGAAGGGAAACTTACGATTATTATTAATCTGGAATCACGGCGATTATTATATATAATATTATTATTAATTTATTATTGTTATTTTTATTTTCATTCGCAACATATTGTAAACTTTTGAAAAACTATAATTTGAACACATTTTTTTCTGAATTTCTTGCTAAAAGGACCTAAAAATTTAAAGTCTCCTTGTTGAAATTTTTTTTTTCCTCGAGTAAAAATAATTTAATGGTCCTCGAATTGAAGTAATTGATGAAAAAGTATCTTTCTTTAGTGGAAAGTACATGAGGCCAGAATATTTTAACCCCAATTCCATTTTTCAAACTCTCCCTCACAATTCGAAAATTTATGATTCTAATCAAAGAGAAAATACGAGGTAATTTATTTTTCAAGTGCTTTTCCGGGGTTGTGTAGTAAGCTTTGAAAATTTATCATTCGTTCAACATATTTCTTTAAACTTGCAAATTACCAATTTTGTTCTCATATTGTCCTTGTGTTCTCGAATAAGCATGAATATTATAAACCGATTATATTTAAGAAAAATAATAAATTAGGAAAGAAAATTTATCAATTAAGAAAGAAAAATAATAAATTAGGAAAGAAAATTTATCAATTACGAAAGAAAAATAAGCAACTAAAAAAGAAAAATAAGAAATTAAAAAAGTAAAATAAGAAATGAAAAAAGAAAAATAAGAAATTAAAAAAGAAGAATTATTAATTGAAAAAAATAATTTAAGAAAGAAAAATAGTAAATTCAGAAAAAAAACTAGTTAATAATTTTTAAAAATAATTATTTAATTTAACTTTTATATAGTAATTTAAATTTTCGAAGATTTCGATTCATGAACCATTGGATTCTGAAATTTTTCCGCCCCTTTTCAAATTTATAATATTTAATACAATTTAGAGCAAATTTAATTTCGAAAAATAATAATCATGATAAGAAATATTAAAATTTCTTTGAAAGAATTCAATTAAAAATTTTGTTAATAAAATTCTTTATAAGAATTTTTTTTTATTTTCACAATTTTAGGTCAGAATTTCATTTTTATTTCTTTGGAAAAATTTAATTATTTTCAATAAACAAATTTGGCAAAATATCAGAATTCATATTTATTTACAAAAAAATGTTAATATAATTTAAATTGTTTTGAAATCGACGCAAAAATTCAATTTATTCATTGCAAAATTTCCCAAAACAAATTCAATTGTTTTTGAAGCTTTTGATAAATTTCTTGGCAAAATATCAATTTTTTTCTCCAAAGTAATTCTCGTCGAAAGAATTCAATTATTCTTAAAAGTTTCGATAAACATTTTTTCAGATCTTAGAATCTCATTTTTGTTCCTGTCTTTTATTAATATGTAGAATTAATTTTTTTCGGAAATTTTAATTCAAATTTGCTTTAAATTATTTGCTGATTTTCTAATGTTTATTTCTAATTTATATTTAGTTGAAAATTTTTTAATGATCGAAATTTTGTGTTATATTTCGTAAAATTGAATTGACAAAAAGAATTGCAAATTTTTATAGAACATTTTTCGAATGTTATTGAAAAAATAAGTGATTTGAAAAAAGAATTTTAGTTTAAAATTTCTGGAAAATAGTAATTTAATTGAAACAATGAGAATTATTTACTTTTCATTAATATTAATAATGAAAATAATAATTTATTATTAAAATAATTTATTATTAAAATAATTTATTATTAAAATAATTTATTATTAAAATTAAATTAATTAAATTAAAAAAAAATGTTTAAATTAATTTAATTTTTAATAATATATTATTAGTTTCATTATTAATATTAATTTAATTTTTTCTCATTATATTTTGCTTGACAAAATTTTCTCTACAAAGTCTACATTATTATAATAAAATTTTACAATGAAAATTATTTAATTTTCATTATTTCAATGCAATTACTATTTTCTAGAAACTTTTAACTAAAATTCTTTTTTCAAGTCATTTATTTTCAATAACTTTCGAAGAAGCTCTTTGAGAATTTTCAAATCTATTTGTCAATTTAATTTTACGAAATATAACACAAAATTTCGATTTTGGAGAAAGTAAATTATAAATGTAACAGAAAATTTTTTTCGTATCAAATAATTTTTAGAGTGAGTCAGAATATTTCTTTAGGTTCAGAAAAAAAGTCAAAAGTTCTGAACGTTCAAAAATGAACGAATTATTTTATATTACTTTTTTTGATCAACTTTTTTTCTGAATTTTGGTAAAAATTATTAATTTACAAATTAAGAAATGAATTATTTTCTTAATATTTGTATTTAATTTTTTTAATTGTCACTTAAAGGTGATAATGTTAAAAAATGTTGAAAAGAAAAAAAATTTCGTTCATTTGAACGTTCGAAAGTTTAAAGAAATGAAAATCTTGCTTCGGGAATTTTTTTTTTTAGGGAAAAAGAAAATTAATTTTTTCTATCACCCCTGGGAGTATTAAAAAAGAATATAATAGGAACAAAATAAATTGTAATTTTAGTTTAATTGTAATTTTGATTTATTTAAATTTTGATTTATTTTAATTTTGATTTATTTAAATTTTGATTTATTTTATTTAAATATAAAGGAAGAGAAATTCTTTTCCCATTATATTTTGCTTGACAAATTTTCTCTACAAGTCTACATTAAATATGTTACGACCTTTAAGAGACATTGCACAATTCATTTAAAAATTTCATTAAAAAATTTCATTAAAATTCATTAAAAAATTTAATTAAAATTTATTAAAAAATTTCAATTATTTTCATAATTAACAATATTTATCACATGAATTCAATTATTTTCTAAAGTAATAAAATTCAATTATTTTTCAAAGTTTTAATAAAATCCATTGCAAAATTTGAATTATTTTCAAAAGTAATAATATTCTTCGCAAAAATTAAATATTGTTCAATATCTACTATTTTTATAAAATTTATCAAAAGAATTTAATTATTTAAAAAAATATATAATAAAATTCTTCAAAAGCTTTTAATTATTTTCAAAAAATAAATAAAAATTTCACCAGAATTTCATTAATAACAAATTTTTTATATAAATTTCTTCGTAATCATTCAACTATTATTAATAAAATTTTACCGGGATTCAATTATTTTCGTAAATAATTAAAAAATATTTAAAAAAATATATTAAAAAAGAATATAATACGGACAAAACAAATTGTAATTTTAGTTTAATTGTAATTTTGATTGATTTAAATTTGGATTTATTTAAATTTGGATTTATTTAAATTTGGATTTATTTAAATTTGGATTTATTTAAATTTAAATTTATTTTATTTAAATATGAAGGAAGAAAAATTCTTTTCCCATTATATTTTGCTTGACAAATTTTCCCTACAAGTCTACATTAAATATGTTATGACCTTTAAGAGACATTTCAAAGAATCGAGACCTCATTCTTGCACAAATTAATTTCCATGCTTTTAAGAATTGATCTTCTGAAGATTAAAATCTTAAGTTGCCTTTCTGTGTAACGAGGGAAGTACGTAGGTAACTTATAGATAGATTTTATACTCGAAGATAGCGAGGCTCCGGTAATTGGGTATTGGAAATCACCCTCTCATGAAACATGATTCACTTTATGCTGAACTACTCTCATTGACGAAAACGGCTTTAGGCTACTTAAACTATATAACTACACGACAAAGTTGAACATTTATAAGAAACAAAACTTGAGAAATAAATTACATAAACTTTTCAATTTAACGCTCTAGACACTCGATATCTTCTCCTATATTATTTCACTTTCAAGGAATTTACTTTCATAATAAAAAAAAAAAATTCCCAAAATCTATGAAATTAAAAATTTTTCCCCATTTTGAAAATTTAAATTCTTGCCGAATTTTTTTATTTAGTACTTTTTTTTAATATTTTTGCACTAAATATTTAGAAAAAACTGACAATAAAATACTAATTTTGTATGATCCTAAAGTTTTGAACGTTCAAATGAACGAAATATTTTTTATTGAAGTTATTTTAATAAATTACTAATCATAAAAAATATTTAAAAACTAAATTTTTACTTTTACAAACTGAGTAATTAATTTCTTTTTTATAGAGAAGCAAACTAATTGCAATAAAAATTTAATTTTTAGAAGAAATAAATAGATTTCGTTCATTTGAACGTTCAGAACTTTAGGATCTTAATTTTGTTGAAGAATTAATTAATTAATTAATTTTTTGTAATTTCATCCGAAGTTTAGTTATGAGAGAAATTTTTGTTTATAAATACAAGCGGGGGAAAAAAAAGGAAAACAATTCAAAATCCCATATGGAAGGTAATTTTGTTTCGTTAGGAAGAGGCAGATCTATGAATTTGATTTGTGACTGCAAACATAACGTGTCGCAATGAGAATGTATATTTTTATTGTTTCGCTCCAATTCTTTTTCAACCAACTCCTGTCAATGGAAGCAAAACAAGTAAATATCGTTCAATTTTTCAAATAAAATGAGGTGTTTTCTCTGACCAATAATACTATCTATTTTCAAATATGTCATGAAGAGGAATTTTTTTCCCCTCTCTATATATTTATATATATATATATAAAACAGAAACAGTTTTTTAATTTAAATTCAAATTATATTTCATACATGTTTTTAAATTATTATAAAAATACCGCGCGTGTAACTTGTATATAATTAAAAACTAAATTAACCTTTTGCATATATAATGCTTTAATGATAGAACGTCCAAGCGCCCGTCCTGCCGGAAGGATGTTCCGAAAATAAGGCTTTTAAAAAAAGGGAATTCAATTTTTCTTTTCCGGAACTCCTTAGGAGTAAAGTAGACGAAAAGACGAAAAAATTCATATATTTAACTTTTTAAAATAATAATATTAAACCATTTTTCAAAGCCCTTAAACTTGCTGTTTCTAAAAAGTAAAAAAACTACATTTTTTCGTAAATTGAATGTAAAATTCACAAAAATTAATATATTTTGGCCGGTCTAGTCTCTTTTTCTTCAGAAACGTTCAAAGAATGAAACCTATTTGTTTATTTTAAAAAAATTTCATTTTTAATGTTAATCAGCAAAATTGCGGCCAATTGAATAAAAACTCTCTTCAAATTTGCTTTATAAAATGAATATGGAAGCAGATAAATACAAAAACGAATATATCGTTGGAAAGGTAATGAAACAAGCTTTCCAATGATGTAAATATCAAGTTTCTAAATTTATATGCCTAGGCTTGGTAGCCTTTTAAACAAAGCGAAAAGCATCCTGCCGGCAGGACCGGGTTCCATCATTTTTTGACTAAAAATTATATGAATTTTTGGAAAATTCAACTTCTTTAAGCTCCCCTGCTCTTCGGTTTGAACTTACAAGCTCGACATTTACATGCGCTGAAAGCTTGTTTCATCACCTTTCCAACGATATATTTTACTTTTTGTTTATGTTAATCCATGTTAGTTTTATTTAGCGATTTCGGACGGACTCACCTGAGTCTTTTTGGTCCTGCCGGAAGGACGTTGGACGTTCTATCATTAAAGTATATTCCTGAAAAGAAATTGAAACATATTTTTCCAAAATATCGCCGAATTTACGAACGTAATTAAATTTTTATTCAGTTTGAAAAAGAAATATTTTACGAAATTATGAAACAAAAAATTAATTATTTAATTAATTAATTATTTTTTAATTAAATTTCACTATTTGATTAATATTCAAATAGTTTTTTTTTAATTAAATTATAAGAATTGTCTTAGAGAAAAAGTTACTTTTTTCCAAGAATATCAAATAAAAAAAAAAGTTTTCAAATTGTTTGACTTTTTGATAATCCACTGCCTTTGCTTAAAAATATCAAATTGCGACGAATAGCGAAAATGTGGATCAAATCAAAAATTAATCCAAATTTTAGACATCAATTTGATACAGTTTAGTGTCAATTTGATACTTTTGAGAAAAGTGTAACTTGATATCCTTGGAAGAGCAGCGAAAAAAGGATTAATTAAGAAATATTTTTACTTCATTAAATAATTTAGGTTTTAATGAAAAAAATAGTATATTAATAATAAATAATTAATAATTAATCATTAATAATTAAATAAAAAATCAAAAAATATGTTTTTGTGAAGGACAATAAATTTCACTTGCAAAGAAAATGTAAATTAAATTTTCTAAAAGCATTATGTGAAAATTAGTAAAATTATGTAAGAATTTAATTAATATTTTTGAAATTTAATACAAATTGTACAAAACTTCACATAAATTTTTTTGAACTTTAGTATTTTTTATATAATAAATGAATTTGACAATGAATTTCACTTGCAAAGAAAATGTAAACTAAATTTTGTAAAAGCATTATGTGAAAATTAGTAAAATTATGTTAGAATTTAATTAATATTTTTGAAATTTAATACAAATTGTACAAAACTTCACATAAATTTTTTTGAACTTTAGTATTTTTTATATAATAAATGAATTTGACAATGAATTTCACTTTCAAAGTAAATGTAAACTAAATTTTGTTAAAGCATTATGTGAAAATTAGTAAAATTAAGTTAGAATTTAATTAATATTTTTGAAGTTCAATAAAAATTGTACAAATAAATAAATAAATAGAAAATTAACAGGAATTCAATTAATTTAAAAAAATTTAATAAAATTTTTGGCATAAATTAAAAAATAACAAAATTCTTAGCAGATCTTTAATTACTTTGAGAAATTTTAAGAAAATTATTCGCAAAAATTTAAATATTTTCGTAAAATAATAGAAATCTTTGCAGGGAAACAATTATTTTCAATAGTTTTAATAAAATTCTTAGCAAGAATTCACATAAATTTTTTTGAACTTTAGTATTTTTTATATAATAAATTCGCTTTGACGCACTTTTTCCCCAAGTTGTAAAATATTTTGTCAAAATTTAATATTTAATTAATAATTATTAAATAATTATTAAATATTTTTACAAAATTAAATATTTAATTAATTATTATATTAAAAAATTACTAAATATTTTTACAAAATTAAATATTTAATTAATTATTATTAAATAATTATTAAATGTGACGCGATCTGAAGAAAGAGACCTTAGAAGCAAATCACTTTAAGGTTATGTTAGTCTTACTTTTTTATTGATTAAATGTTTCTTTTTACTTTTTGAAAATTAAAATAATTGTTTATTAAATATTTTAGTTGTGATAGAAACTTAAACATTTTTGATTCTCATTGACAGTTGGTCATTTTTTTGTATTTTCATTTCAAAAATTGCAAACATAACCTACAATTTTTTGCTTCTAAGGTCCCTTTCTTCAGATCGCGTCACAAATATTTTTACAAAATTAAATATTTAATTAATTATTATATTAAAAAATTATTAAATAATTTTTATTAAATATTTAACTTAATATCAACGAATTGATACCAAAAAAAGTGCATTAAATCATAAATTAAACCAATTTTTCGTTATCACTTTGATTCACTTTATTTTACTATCAATTTGATACTTTCAAGTTTCAAGAAATCTGCTGCTAACCAGCTTTGAAAATCGAAATTAAAAATATATTTTCACGTGAATATAAAAGTTTTTAATTTATATTTAAATTTCTCCGAGTTGAAATCAATTTATACTTTTTAATTCAATTAAAAGTAAATCTATTTATTTGGAAAGGTGAACAATAGAGAATTGTAATTTGTTCAGCCGAGGTTAATTAACAAAGTTTTCCTTATTCAATGTAGTTGTAATTTGTGATGTTTAGCATCTAATTTGTAACATTGATTGGAATTTCTCATTAACCCTTTACTTTTTCCTATTAATACCCAAATTTTTTCCCGCCTCCCAGAAATTAGTGGAGTTTACATAAAGCAAATTAGTCCTGATTTCTCGAAAATTGAGGACATGAAATATTTACTATTTCAAACGATACGTAAAAATTTTTTGCTACATTTGAACTTGGATTTTTCAATTTATTTATTATTATTTATTTATTACTTATTTATTCTTAATTAATTATTTATTTATTATTATTTATTTATTACTTATTTATTCTTAATTAATTATTTATTTATTATTATTTATTTATTACTTATTTATTCTTAATTAATTATTTATTTATTTCTTATTTATTATTATTTATTTATTATTATTATTTATTATTATTTATTTATTATTATTTATTTATTATTATTTATTTATTTCTTATTTATTATTATTTATTTATTATTATTTATTTATTCTTAATTAATTATTTATTTATTATTATTTATTTATTATTATTTATTTATTTATTACTTATTTATTATTTTTAATTTATTTATTTGCAATTTTTCTACTTTTTGGTTCTTTTTTTTTTTATTGAAACGACTTTTTTTTATTCTCAATGAGTGTGAGAATTTAAGATGCGGGCAAATTAATTAATTTGTAAAAGTGGAAAAAAGTTTAACATTTCGTTTTAAATAATAATTGATGTTCACATTTTTGATATAAATAATAATCGTGTCTCTTGAAAGATTTACATAATAACATGGTTTCCAACAATTACGGAATCAAGTATAACTGCTGGAAAATATAAGCTCTTAACAAGATTTCGTTGATGACGATTTAAAAAAGAATCGCTCGTAATTGGTTTCAAGTTTTCAATAATTTTTAATCCAATAAAAAAATTGTATCCTCCTAAGAACTTGAAACGAGATTGTAAACGATAAAAAAACGAATAAAGAATCGAAAATAATGGTTTTTTTTCTAAAAGAAAATACGACAATTACTGCTTTGAGAATTTTTAAAAATTGACTCATCTTTACTAATTGAGTTAGTTTTAAAAATAAGCTGCAAAAATAATCTTCCCATTATTTTTGCTTTTTTGTTTTTATTATTATTGATATTAATTATTATTACAATAATTATTTTACAATTATTTGAGCTCGAAATAAAAAAAAACTCGAACTGAAAAATAATAAATTTTCTCCGGAGAGAATTTTCGTTTTTTTATGATTTTTCGGTTTTTTTTAATTCTTTTTTTCTTTTTTTTATTGAAAGTGGAAAAGATAATTAAATAAAAGGGTTATCACATTACGTTGGTTACTCATACTCTTGTTTTATGTATTTACATGGTATATATTTGTTTCTATAGATAAAGGGTTGGTATATCTATATATCCGTGTGCTGCAAGCGACCCCTCTCCTTTCACTCTATACGAAGCGCTCTTTACTGACACATTTTCGTAGAGTAACGCAACCCCATTCATCTGACCTTTTAACCCGGCCGTGCACAGTTTGTAACAGCGTATATACAACGGATAATCGCGGTTGCTCATCGAAGGTGTGAAAAAATCTTTTTTTTTTTTTTTCTTGCGAAAACCTTTTCTTTGCAAGATGAAAAGATGTCAGTACGCGCATTCTGTATTTTATAATATCAAAAATATAACTATTCGAGAAAATTCGTCTTTTGATATCTTAGGGAAAAAAAAATTGTTTGCCGAATTTAGATTTCTTTAGCAGTATTGTAAAATGGTGACTGAAAATGGGGCATTTGAAGTTTTATTTATTTTTTTTTTGTATTTTTGCTCTTTCAATTTTGACACAGTTTTCTTGACAGTAGCAAATTTATACTAAAGTGAATCAATTTATATATTTTCAAGAAAAATAAAAAACATTGTCAACATTTTTAATTATCTGTATCAATAAATAGCAAAATTCTTCAATAAAATTCAAGTATTTTCAAAAATTTTATTAAAATAAAAAAAAAAGAAAACAAAAAGAAAAAAAAAATTTTTAAACTTTCATTAAAATTCATTTAAAAATTTCATTAAAATTCATTAAAAAATTTCAATTATTTTCATAAATAACAATATTTATCACACGAATTCAATTATTTTCTAAAGTAATAAAATTCCATTATTTTCTAAAGTAATAATATTCTTCGCAAAAATTAAATATTATTCAATAGCTACTATTTTTATAAAACTTACCAAAAGAATTTAATTATTTAAAACAAAAATTTAATAAAATTCTACAAAAACATTTAATTATTTTCAAAAAATAACAAAAATTTCACAAGAATTTCATTAATAACAAATTTTTTTTTATAAATTTCTTCGCAATCATTTGACTATTTTCATAATTAATAAAATTTTACTGGGATTCAATTATTTTCGTAAATAATAAAATTGTTTTTAGGAATTCAATTATTTTTAATAGAATTTTAATCGAATTCCTCTAAAAAATTCTTTAAAATTTTATTAAAAATAATTGAATTACTAAAAAGAATTTTATTATTTAAAAATTTATTGATAACATTTTTAATAGGAATTGAATTCCTAGAAACATTCAATTATTCAATAAATTTTTTATTTTTGAATTTAAATAATTTAATTCTCGTAGAATTTTCTGATAAATATTGATTAAAAAATAGATTTTAGTTAAAATCTTAGATTATAATAATTGAATTCTTTCGAGGAATTTCATTAAAATTTTAAAAATAATTGAATTTGGGAAATTTTTTTAAAATTGTCTTAAAAATAATTGAATTGCTACCAAAAAAATTGGTATCAAAACATTTTGAAATGTTTGAATTTCTGCTAAAATTCGAATATTTTTTTAAATAATTGAATTCTTTCGAAGAATTTCATTAAAATTTTAAAAATAATTGAATTTGAGAATTTTTTTTAAATTGTCTTAAAAATAATTGAATTTGGGAAATTATTTTAAAATTGTCTTAAAAATAATTGAATTTCTACCAAAAAAAGTTTTATCAAAACATTTTGAAATGTTTGAATTTCTGCTAAAATTCTAATATTTTTCAAAATAATTGAATTCTTGCGAAGAATTTTATTAAAACTATTGAAAATAATTGTTTCCCTGCAAAGATTTTTATTATTTTACGAAAATATTTAAATTTTTGTGAATAATTTTATAAAAATTTCTCAAAGTAATTAAAGATCTGCTAAGAATTTTGTTATTTTTAATTTATGCCAAGAATTTTATTAAAATTTTTTAAAATAATTGAATTCCAGTTAATTTTTAACAAGAAATTAATTATTTTTGAAAATTTTAATAAAATTCTTCGCAAGAATTCAATTATTTTCGTAAATAATAAAATTCAATGCAGATTTTCAATTATTTTTAATAGAATTTTAATCGAATTCCTCGAAAAAGTTCTTTAAAATTTTATTAAAATTGTTCTAAAGAAATTAATTGTTTAAAAATTTATTGATAACATTTTTAATAGGAATTGAATTCCTAGAAACATTCAATTATTCAATAAATTACTTATTTTTGTATTTAAACAATTTAATTTTGGTAGAATTTTCTGATAAACATTGATTTAAAAATAGATTTCAGTTAAAATCTTAGATTATAATAATTGAATTCTTTCGAAGAATTTCATTAAAATTTTAAAAATAATTGAATTTGGGAAATTATTTTAAAATTGTCTTAAAAATAATTGAATTTCTACCAAAAAAAGTTTTATCAAAACATTTTGAAATGTTTGAATTTCCGCTAAAATTCTAATATTTTTCAAAATAATTGAATTCTTGCGAAGAATTTTATTAAAACTATTGAAAATTATTGTTTCCTTGCAAAGATTTTTATTATTTTACGAAAATATTTAAATTCTTGCGAATAATTATATTATATTTCTAAAAGTAATTAAAGATCTGCTAAGAATTTTGTTATTTTTAATTTATGCCAAGAATTTTATTAAAATCTTTTAAAATAATTGAATTCCTATTAATTTTTTTTAAGAATTTAATTATTTTTGAAAATTTTAATAAAATTCTTCCCAAGAATTCAATTATTTTCATAAAGAATAAAATTCAATGCAGAATTTCAAATATTTCGAATACAATTTTTACCGAATTTCTCTAAAAATGAAATATTCTTAAAAATTTGATTAAAATTCGTTAACAGAATATTCAAGTATTTGATAATTTGTTGATAACAATTTTCTATGGGAAATGAATTTTAAGAAACGTTCAATTCTTCAATAAATTATTTAATTGCGTTTTATTTTTTTTTAAAATAATTGAATTCTAGTAAAATATTCTAATGAAAATTGTATTTTATTTCATAAAAATGAATTTCAGTTAAAATTTTAGATAATCATTGAATATTAAAAGCAATATAGCTTGAATTTAAAAAAATAATTGAATGTTGTAATTAATTTTTTTGAAAACGTTTAATTGAGTTCTTTTAATACTATTTTGAGTTTCTTTTTTCGAATATTTATTTAATAAAAGAATTTAACTATAATAATTGAAATTTCGTAAAATTAAATATTGTAAAGAAATGATTTCGAAAATTGTCAAATAACTTTTTCGTCAATTATTAAAAATAATCGATAGAAAGAAGTATTTTAGAAAAAATTCTGAAAAATAATAATTGAATTGATAAAGATTATAATTATTAGAAATTATTTTTATTAATAATTTATATTAATTATTATAAAACATTTACATTTTTGGACCGTAAAGTCCGTATGTTTGAATACTTTCTTTGCTTCGAGCCCTGAAAACACCAATTTTCTTTCTTTTTTTTACAAAATTTCTTCGCTAAATTAATTATTTTTATCAAATTTCAAAAAACTCTTCGAAAACTCCATTTATTAATAAAAAAAAATTCAAATTCTATAATATTCTAAATAAAGTAAAGTTTACCAATTTTTTTTATCCGTTTTTTGTCTCACGAATCCTAAGAAAAACTGTAAATGATAATGAGGTTTTTTTTATGTCGAAAAAAATGTAAATAAATAAAAAAAGCTTTTCATAAAAGCAGAATATATATCGCCTCGAATATAAAAAAGTTTTTTTTTACTCTCTATAGTTATATTTTTACATTATATTCTACGCACTGGTTCAGTAAAATTTATTATCCCATTTTGTCTTGTTCCTTATCTTAATCTTGGCCCCCACACATTTACGTGTGTACAATATCTGAAAACTAAAGGGGAATATGGCAATGTTTGTGTATACGAATTTCTAGAAAGAAGTCCTGTCTTCTTCTCCTTTTTTCTCTAAGGTTAGTGACCCAATCGATTTTGGCTTATAGATACATATATATACACGTACCATCCTCTGTGGTACATGACTATCGGCGAAATTACTTTCAATAAGGATGTCAAAAGTGAAAAGAATTTATATTACGTTATTTTCACTATCAAAACACGAAAGGAATATTCCTGTTTTTTGAATAACATGGTTTTTTTTAATTTAATGAAAAAACCTTTTTTTTCTGATTAAAATAAAGTTCAATAGAGTTAAAGAATGTTCAATATTATAAATGTTCATTATTATTATTATTATTATTATTATTATTATTATTATTATTATTATTATTATTATTATTATTATTATTATTATTATTATTATTATTATTATTATTATTATTATTATTATTATTATTATTATTATTATTATTATTATTATTATGTTCAATAAAGTTGGGAGAAGTGAAAAACAAACTCGGGAAATTAATGTCGAGGAGTTTTTTTTCTAATTATTCTTTTCGTAAGGCAAACTTGAAAATTCCATTGTATGTAAATTCAAAGAGCAGAATATTTATATAACTTGAGAAGAAAATTTGTAAATGAGAATAATGTATATTAGGTTGGGGAAATATACCTGTTTTCTCTTTAGAAATTTTTTTTTTTTAATGTTGTGTTTTATTATTTATTTTTCTTGTAATTAGAAAAAATGTCGTTCTGAATTTTGAAAATTATTTTTCAAATAAAGTAGAGCCAGAGAAAAGATATGTATTACGACTCTGAAGATTGTAAACTTTTTACTTGTTTCATTTATTTTTACTCTGTTTATTTATTTTTACTGTTTTTATTTACTTTTACTTGTTTTAATTACTCAAAGGAATTTACTAAAAGAATTAAATAATTAAAAATTTTTTTTAGTAAATTTTCTACAAACATTCGATTATTTTTATGCATTAGTAAAATTTGCATATAGGAATTCAATTATTTAAAATACAACTTTCATACCATTTTTTAAAAAAAGTAAATTGTAAAAGATATCGCAGAATTCGATTATTTTTATAAATAAGAATATTTTTCAGGAACACAATTGTTTTTAAAAAAATGTACTAATATTCTATGCGAGAATTCAATTATTTTTATAACCAATAAATATCACTGCGGGATTTAATTTATTTTTAATAAAATTCTAAATGGATTTCTCGGCAAATATTCAATTATTCCTAAGGATTTTATTAAAATTCTTCGAAAAAATTCAAATATTTTAAAAATATTTAACTTAATTTTTCCTAGTAAATTAATTAATTACAAAAATATGTCGAAATTCAATTACTCTCAATAAAATTTCCCCAAAGAATTCAACTGTTTTTAAGACAAATTTTTAATAAAATTTTACGTAATAATTAAATTATTTAAGAAAAATGTAATTCGGAAAATTCTAATTAATTCTTCGTAAAATTTCAGTTAATTACCTTCAGAAATTAATAATTCAATTTTATTATTTAGGAAAAATAAAATTTAATACAATTTTTCGTAGAAATTCAATTGCAAAAATTTAACAAAATTCAATTCATTTCAATAAACTTTCCCAAAAGAATTGAATAAATTAAGAAATTTTTTTAATAAAATTCGTCGTAATAAGTCAATTCTTTAATAAAAATTTAATGTAATTGGATGTAAAAAATTATTCAATTATTGTTATTAAATTTCTTCAAACAAAAATTCAATTATTTTCCATTCAATTCTAATTAGTGAATTTTTTTAGTTATTTTAGTCAAGAATTTTGCAATTCTTACGAAATTTATAAATTTTATTTATAATTTTTTATTTATTTAATTAGATGTCATTAATTCAATTTTTATTTATTTAATTTAATTTTATTAATTTAATTTTAGATTTGTTGCTGTTGCAGTAATAAAATTTTCCTTCCGCGAATGAAAGTAAATTAATATAATTCGATGTAAAAAATTATTTAATAATTATTATTAAATTTCTTTAAACAAAAATTCAATTATTTTCCATTCAATTTTAATTAGTGAATTTTTTTAGTTATTTTAGTCAAGAATTTCGCAGTTCTTGTGAAATTTATAAATTTTATTTATAAATTTTTATTTATTTAATTAAATTTTATTAATTTAATTTTTAATTTATTGCTGTTGCAGCGATAAAATTTTCCTTCCGCGAATGAAAGTAAATTAATATAGTTTGATGTAAAAAATTATTCAATAATTATTATTAAATTTCTTCAAACAAAAATTCAATTATTTTCCATTCAATTTTAATTAGTTTTTATTTTTTTTAGTTATTTTAGTCAAGAATTTCGCAAATTTTTGCAAAGTTTATAAATTTTATTTATAAATTTTTATTTATTTAATTTAATGTTATTAATTTAATTTTAGATTTGTTGCTTTTGCAGCAATAAAATTTTCCTTCCGCGAATGAAAGTTAATTAATATAATTCGATGTAAAAAATTATTCAATTATTATTATTATTAAATTTTTTCAAACAAAAATTCAATTATTATCCATTCAATTTTAATTAGTGATTTTTTTTAGATATTTTACTTTTTACATTTTTAAAAAAAAAATTTTTTTCGCAATTCTTGCGAAATTTATAAATTTTATTTATAAATATTATTTATTTAATTAAATTTTATTAATTTAATTTTAAATTTATTGCTGTTGCAGCAATAAAATTTTCCTTCCGCGAATGAAAGTAAATTAATATAGTTCGATGTAAAAAATTATTCAATAATTATTATTAAATTTCTTCAAACAAAAATTCAATTATTTTCCATTCAATTTTAATTAGTTTTTATTTTTTTTAGTTATTTTAGTCAAGAATTTCGCAAATTTTTGCAAAGTTTATAAATTTTATTTATAAATTTTTATTTATTTAATTTAATGTTATTAATTTAATTTTAGATTTGTTGCTGTTGCAGCAATAAAATTTTCCTTCCGCGAATGAAAGTTAATTAATATAATTCGATGTAAAAAATTATTCAATTATTATTATTATTAAATTTTTTCAAACAAAAATTCAATTATTATCCATTCAATTTTAATTAGTGATTTTTTTTTAGATATTTTACTTTTTACATTTTTAAAAAAAAAATTTTTTTCGCAATTCTTGCGAAATTTATAAATTTTATTTATAAATATTATTTATTTAATTAAATGTTATTAATTTAATTTTAATTTTTTTAATTAAATTTTAGAAAAATTATTTCCAAGCTCGTTGCACATGAAAATGTTCCTTCCGTGTTTAAAACTAAACGTTTGATTTATAATTTCGATTCAAACCCCTAAACATACAAAATGGTTTGAAAGGCCCGAAAAACGATTTCCGCAGCCTCGTGTTTTGTTGATTTATAAAATAGGCGATAAAAAAAAATGGAAAATACAATTCCGAGAAATTGATGCGTGACGACGATTGATAAAGAATTTCCTGAAGAAAGGTGAAAATGAAGAAGGAGAAGTGTGGAGGAAGAAAAAAAAGGGGGCCAAATGCATTTAGGGTAAAAGTCACTTCCGATTTCTTATGAAAGGCCGGTGTATTTTTAGAAAGTTAATTTGCTTCTATCCAAGGGTTAAGGCAAAGAGGCGGGCAAGGCGCATGAAAAGCAAAGGGGATAAATGTAGGTTGACTTTGAATGATAAACTGTACGAGTGCATACCTGTGAGATGGTAATTTAGGTTGGGCGAGGTTAGGCAATAAAGAATGCGCAAGTCACAAGAACGGTCACTGGCCCGCGACTTAACACATGAAAGCTCACCCCTGAATCTCATCGCCCGGCACGGAAAAGCGAAAAGCGAAAAAGGGGCTCTCTCATGTCACAAATGTCCAGTGTCCTGAATCGGATTAAACATCGATATTCCTATCTACATGTATATTTATTGATTCCCAGTCTTCTTCCAAGAAACATTACCCACACTATTATTATTTTCACATATATTATTTTTATTCAAATTTCTTTTCCTTTTTTTTATCATTCAAATAATTTTACTTCTTTTCATCATTCAAGAAAATGGTATGAAAGTTGTATTTTAAATAATTCAATTCCTGTATATGCAAATTTTACTAATACATAAAAATAATCGAATGTTTGTAGAAAATTTACTAAAAAAAATTTTTAATTATTGAATTCTTTTAGTAAATTCCTTTGAGTAATTATAACAAGTAAAAGTAATTAAAACCAGTAAAAATAAAAAAATAGAGTAAAAATAAATGAAACAAGTAAAAAGTTTAGAATCCTCAGAGTCGTAATACATATCTTTCTCTGGCTCTACTTTATTTGAAAAATAATTTTCAAAATTCAGAACGACATTTTTTTTAATTACAAGAAAAATAAATAATAAAACACAACATTTTTTTCCACATTCAAGTAATTTTACTTGTTTTCATCATTCAAGTAATTTTACTTTTTTTTCCACATTCAAGTAATTTTACTTTTTTTTCATCATTCAAGTAATTTTACTTTTTTCCACATTCAAGTAATTTTACTTTTTTTCATCATTCAAATAATTTCACTTTTTTTCATCATTAAAGTAATTTTACTTTTTTTTCCACATTCAAATAATTTCACTTTTTTTCTACATTCAAGTAATACATAAAAATAAAAAAAAGTATAGAGAAAATTGAGTGTATATATATGGGTGAATTTTCTAAAAATGACATTTTTGATGACTCGATTAATTTTACAAAATCTACTCTTTAATAACTATTATCAATTTCCATACTGAAAAATTAGCACTTATTTATCATTTTTAAAAGAAAATTAAATAATTTTATTCAACTTAATTTACGTAATAACTAAATTACTTTCATCTCCGAAGCCTCTTCAACGCATGTCTCCAATAGGACTTCTACAATAAAATTAAATTTTCATTTTTTTTTATTCTTAGAAATTTTTTATATTGTCAGAAAGTACAATGTTTTTTCTATCATTATGTGCATTTTAAAAATTTGTAGACCTCACTTTTATTTTTGATAAAAATGTTTAAACTTTGTCCTCAGTTTTAGGTTAAAATTACTTTACAATGATTACTGACACATTTTATACTTTAAAAATATCTTAAACAAAATTTTAATGCACATTAAAATAAAGCTGAGAATCTGACGTTAAATTTTCCTGCATTTTATTTACAAAAAGGAGAAAAATTATTGCTGTTATAAATAATCGAAATTTACATTTTTCTCCGAGTAAAAATTAATTTCATCTCCGAAGCCTTCCTTTTTGATAAATAACTGAATGTAGAAGTAAATTTAACAGAATATTTCGATGGTAATATAAAATGGGACTGTGAAATTTTTATATTTTACCAAAAAAACATATTTTAATTGCGCCCTAATGTATACAAATATGAAAGAAAATTTATTTTTCATCTCCGAAGCCTTTTCCTTGAAATATGCTAGTTTTTCTTTTGTTTTTAGTATTTACCTGCATTGTTTTGAAAAAATTAACCCAAATTACCATTAAATCAAATACTTTAAATACATTTATATTTTCATCTAATTGAATTTATTTGGTATTAAAATATACAAATTATTAATTTTTAAGCAGTGTAATTTTATTTTCGATTTCGTGAACGCGATATTGGCGTGAATTTTTAATAGAAAAGCTCGTCAATTAAATAAAATTAATTTAATGGAGCAACAATAATATTTTTCAAATGAAAAAAACTTTAATATTTTTACGAATTAATTTTGCGCAACCTAAAAATCTTACACTTGAGTATGAAATTAAGTAGTTTTAATAGGAAAAACCATATAATTGAAGAAAAAAATTAATTAAAAAATTGAAATTTCAAAGTGTCACTTTCAGAAAATTCACCCATATATTATTTTTATTTAAATTTCTTTTCCTGTTTTTTATCATTCAAATAATTTTACTTTTTTCCCCCATTCAAGTAATTTTACTTTTTTTTCATCATTCAATTAATTTCACTTTTTTTCCACATTCAAGTAATACATAAAAATAAAAAAAAAAGTATAGAGAAAATTGAGTGATTCGTCCCGTGTGTATATATATATATATAAAAGAAAACTTTTTTTCGCGGAATGGAAATTAAGTCGATCAATCGAAAGCAATCGAGAAAGGAGGAACGTTATCTCGGTTTTAGAACGAAAGATAAAGTTCCTTAACTTCCTGTCGGGGAAAGAAACTCAATCGTAAAAGAAGTTGAAAAAAGTATTCGATACGTGTTAAATAAATTGAATTTAGTCACTCGCTGAGATAGTGTATTGCAAAATTTTCATGGGGTGGCTCAAAAAAAAATATATTATAAGAATTTCTTTTCATGTATTGTGTATAAATGACACTTTTTACATGTCCCATTTATATTCCACTTTTCTTTTAATTCCACGCATTCTACTTATTTTAATATAATCAAAATTTTATATCACTTCTGTTATATATTTCCAATTTAACATACTTATATTGTCATTTTGGAAATTAATTTCTATACACTAGGAAACAAGGCTTTTATCCACTATTTTCTAATTTTCAATTTAATTTTCTAAAGTGCGGTGATTATTTTTTATAATAAATATTGTCAAAAATGAAGATGTAATGAATTTTCTTCAAATATGTAAATAAGAATGTAAATTAAAAAAATATATAGTTAAAAGGTAAATAAATAATAATAATATTAGTAATAATAATAATATTAGTAATAATAATAATAATATAATAATAATAATAATAATAATAATAATATATAATATATAATAATAATACACTGAAAAAAAATTTATTTGACTATTATTAAATAAATATTTACTTGAATCAAATAATTTTTATTTCAATCAAATATTTCAGTATTTGAAGCAAATACTATTTAATTGATTCAAATAAAAATTATTTGATTCAAGTGAATATTTATTTGATAATAATAATGATACATTATTTTTATAAACTTCTTCATTCGCAATAATTCAATAGTTTTCATAAAATTAACAAAAATTTCTCAGTATTTGAATTATTTATAAATTATTTTTATAAATTTCTTCATTCGCAATAACTCAATAGTTTTCATAAAATTAACAAAAATTTCTCAGTATTTAAATTATTTATAAATTATTTTTATGAATTTCTTCATTCGCAATAACTCAATTATTTTCATAAATAATAAAATATTTTTCTAAAGAAATAATTCTTATAATTTTTTTTATTTGCAGAATTTTTAATGTCTATTATAATTTCATTAAATTCACAAGTTTTGAATACAATTTCAGAAAACTAGTCAAATTTTTTTTTAATTTTTACAGTTTTTTTATAAAATATTGTAATTATTTGTCTGTAAAAATTTTTTATAATAATTGTTTTTTTTGTATAATAGAGAAAAAAAGCCCATAGTTTGAAATTCTAGAAAATAATCGAATCGTAGTTGCAATTTTTCGAAGTAGTAGAATTCTAGAAAATTTGTATTGAAAGTTAGAGAATTTTTTTGTAAAAATAATTTTCGAAAAAATACCAAAACTTTTGTGAATATTAATTTTTTATTTATCAATTCTTTTGTGGATGTAAAAATTTTTGAATAACAGATTAGAGATGAGGTAAATTTTATAATTTTTTTAATTTTATAATTTTATAATTTTATAATTGATGAGGGTTTTTTTTTAATTTTTCAACAATTTCAACAATTTTTTCAACACTGAATGAAATAAACTTTTTTCTCCTTTTATTTTGTATCTTTAATCGACTAAAGTAACTCTTTTTGCGCATTAAAGTCGATTCGAGGCCTGGATGTGTGTATATTTTTAATGCTATCGTCTTTAGATCTCTGAAATTTTATATCCAATGCCAATTTTTAATAGTTCAAAGTGGCGAAAATAAAATACACTTTCCCTGAAACAGTTTCTATAATTGCAAACTACTTTTTAAATTAAAAAGCCAAAAATACATCTTTCGATAAATGTTTCCTTTTAATAAACCGTGAGAGAGAAGAAATAAAAATCCATTTTCATTCAAACGATGGACAAGACTTTTTGACGCTTTTTGAAAATCGTGTATACTTGATAGATAATTAGCGAGATATGAAAAAAAACAACTTTAGTTTGGTCGTTTAGTTTAGATTGTATGTTTATGGTTTTTGAACAAAATACAGGAAACTCCTTCGTGCCTCATGCAAAAGAATTTTTATGTAAAGAGAGTACTTTATGAGCTTATATACATTGTTTATTATTACATGTATGTTTTCATTAATACCCGCAACTGCATACACATATATATATATATATATAGAAATAAAAAGAAAATAGCTATAAATATTTCCATTGACTTGAGCTGAAAATACTGTGTATTAATTATGAACACGTCATCTAACACGAATTTAAATAATAACATATTTTTAACTGATTACCTACACGTTGATCATATTAAGATTGTGTCTAACTTTTTTATCGATCGCAATAATTCTTTACATGGAAAAGTGAATATTATTCTTCAGCTAAAATCATTGTTATTTAAAATACTAGAAGGTATTTTACAAGGCATATTTTTATGGCGCATAAAAAAAATATTCTCTGCAACTAAAAGAACTCGAATTCGACTATTCAAAATGAAAAGAAAATTGGCAAAATATCAAATTTTTGAAGTTACATTTTAGTTTTAATAAAAAAACAATTTTTCCGACAAATCGAAATCGTGCAGAATTATTTTCTTTTTCCCAAGTGAATAAAATACGAAAATAAATATAAAATAAGAAAATTATTCAAAAATTGGGGTTCAGAAATAAAATGTCTACTTAATTAATAAAGTTGTAGTTAAATTTTTTTATTGAATTGAATTATTTTCATAAATAATAAATTACTTTTTAGGTATTTCAATTATTTTAAATACATTTTCAAACGAATGTTTCGAAAAAAAATAAAAAATAAAAAAAAATAAATAAATAAAAAAAATAAATAAATAAAATAATAAATAATAATAAATAATAATAAATAAATAATAAATAAAGTTTCATATCTTATTTGTTTCTTTGAATTAAATACATATTTTTATTACATTTGTAAATTAAATTTCTTTAAAATATTCAATAATTTGAAAAGATTTCTTTTTAATTTTTCAGAAGGATTCAATTATATTTTTAAAAAATTTAATTCAATTCTCGGTGAAAATTTGATTAATTTAAATATAAATTTTCAATTACTTTCAATATTTAAATATTGAATTTTTATAATATTTCCAAAAAGAATTCAATCATTTAAAAATATTTGTGTTTTTTTCCAAAAACGTCAGGCAATTAATAATTTTTTGTATAAAATTCTACCAAATATTGGATTTTATAAAAATTTTTAAATTTTCTTTAGGGATTCAATTATTTATAAATAATGACATTTTTTCTTGAAATACAATTAATTTCAGAAATAAAAAACTAGTCGAAGAATTTGAACTATTTTTAATGCAATTATAGTAGAATTTCTTAAAAAGTGTAATTAAAAAAGAAAATTTACTAAATTCTTAAATAAATATAAATATAAATATAAATATAAATATAAATATAAATATAAATATAAATATAAATATAAATATAAATATAAATATAAATATAAATATAAATATAAATATAAATATAAATATAAACTAAATATTCTTAATAAAATATAATTAAAAAAAAATCTAAAAATAAAATGTAATTTCAAAAATTTGATACTTTCCCAACTTTTTTTCCATCTTGAATAATTGAATTCAAGTTCTTTTAGTAAGAGAATAAAAATAAAAAATATAAATTTATATTTATATAAATAACTAAAAGTTAAATATTCTCAAATATTCTTTTTTTTTAAAAGATTTCAATTATTTAAAAATTTGTTGATGGAATTCTCTCCGAAAATTCCATTTAAAGAAATATTTAATTATTCAATAATTTACTGACATTTTGTATTGTTGAATATTTAATTTTTTGATGATCCCAAAGTTTTGAACGTTCAAATGAACGAAATATTTTTTATTGAAGATATTTTAATAAATTACTATAATCATAAAAACATTTAAAAACTAAAATTTTACTTTTTACAAACTGAATAATTAATTTTTTTGTTAGTGATACAAAATAATTGCAATAAAAATTTAATTTTTAGAAGAAATTTAAAATAATTTAAATTAATTAATTTAATTTTAATTAATTTAATTAATTTAATTTAAATTTCGTTCATGTGAACGTTCAGAACTTCAGGATCTTATTTTTTGTCGAATTTTGAAATAATAAAAAATCGATTTAAAAATGAATTTCACTTAAATTTTTCAAAATTAAATTAATATTGAAAGATTTTTTAGAAATAATTAAATTTTGTAAATGTTTTAAATTAAAGTGTTTAAAAATCTGAATTTTATTATTTTAAAAAGAAAATTAATTTAATTAATTTTAAAGAAGAATTTTAGTTAAAAATTGTAAATAATAAGAATCGAATTGAAATGATGAAAAATAATTTTTTTGGAAGTCCGTAAAGTCCATATTTTTAAAATTCTCCATGGTTGGAGCAAAAATATTTTTTCCTCTTAATGAGTGACTCTCTATAAACCAGTTTTCACGAAATTAAGACAAAAAACTCATTTTTCAGAAACAGTCAGCGAGTAATGAAAAAATCTTCTTTTCGAATAAATAACTTTACTTAATTGGATTCTTATTTTCTATTTTCAAAATAAACTTGCGCGACGAAATAAAATTAAAGCTGAGAGAATTCTTAAATACAAATATAAAAGACTTTAATCTTTTTATAATGAAGCTTGGAATAGACTTTTTAAAATATTATAGTTGAAATTTTCTTTGACTTCCGAACCAAATAATTAAAGATTCACTTTTGCTTTGAAATGGTTTCCGCTCACAAATAACGTTCTCCTCCCTCATCAAGAAATTTTTCTCAAAAGACTTTATACTCGAGCGCAGAATTTGCGAGTGAGGAATAATAATTTTAATTTGCAAATAATAATTATTTTGTATAAAATTATCTCTGCTGGAAGAAAAAAAAAATGCCTACGATTCTCTAGTAAATAAAGAAGTGTTTCAACAGCGAAAATATAATGTTAAAGGTTAAAAAATTTATTTCTCTCTCTCTGCAATAAGCAAATTAAATATTAGAATACCAAGAGAAATGTAAATGATATAGGAAAATATTTTGCCTTAATTTTTCCAGAGTCCGTCAATCATATTATTTTTCGCATCTCATTTTTATTTTCTTTTATTTTGAAAATGATTTGTATATCTGATAGCAATGATGGTTATTTTCAGGATATCAAAATTCAGAGCTTGACCGTAGCAAGTACAACATCAATCGGAGCTTGAATTTCAAGCAAATTCTCAGTCTCCTTCGTATTTTAAATTTAATATCAATCCATCAACAGATATATGCATTTCTAATTAATTATATATAAACACTCACTCACACACACAAATAAAATATCAAATGTCCGTTAAATGCAGGCAGTGAAAACAGAAAATTTCCTCAAAAACATTAATTTAATGATAAATGAATTTAATTATGATAAAAAAAAATTTTTTTTCTAAATGAGTAAAGAGGAATTAAAAATTTCTTTAATTATAAACTCTCTGGGGAAATAGTGAAATAAAAAGTATAATATTTCAGAATTATGAAGTGAAGTGCTGTTTTCAAACTTGATATAATATTCATATAAAACTTAACGCCGTATATTCACAATACAGACTGTCGAATAAACAGTTTCATTGAAAGTTGAAAAAGAATGATAAATTTCACCTCATCCTGAGGAACAAAAGGAAAACATATTTTTATCTTAGATAATTAAATTGCTTCTCAGAAAATTCTGATGGATTAAAATTTATCTACAACCGTCTTATTTTAATCCGGTTTCACTTTATTTTAATCTAATTTTGTGATTAAAATAAATGAAAACATAATTTTTTGTGTTATCGTCTTATCTTGCAACATTTCATTGTTCTGGACGACTAAAATGCGAGATTTTTATTCCCCCCCCCCTTCCTGCTAAATGATTTTATTAATTTAATTCTAATTTATTTTTACTAAAATTTTAGTATGGGATAAAAATTAATAAAAAAATTTAGATTATTTAAAATTAAAAATTTTTACTAAGTGATTTTTACTAAAAATTTAATTCTGATTTTTTACTGAAATTTTAGTATAAAACAACTTAAAATTGCCAAAAAAAATTTAGATAATTTAAAATTAAAAACATTTACTAACTGATTTTTACTAAAAATTTAATCCTGATTGTTTTATTAAAATTTTAGTATAAAACAACTTAAAATTGCCAAAAAAATTTAGATAAATTAAAATTAAAAACATTTACTAACTGATTTTAACTAAAAATTTAATTCTGATTTTTTTACTAAAATTTTAGTATAAAACAACTTAAAATTGCCAAAAAAAATTTAGATAATTTAAAATTAAAAACATTTACTAACTGATTTTTACTAAAAATTTAATTCTGATTTTTTTACTAAAATTTTAGAATAAAACAACTTAAAATTGCCAAAAAAAAATTTAGATAATTTAAAATTAAAAACTTTTATTAGATAATTTTTATTAAAAATTTAATTCTAATTTTCTGTATTAAAATTTTAGTGTAAAACAACTAAAAATTGACGAAAAAATGATTTCCCTTTCCCCTGATTTCTTAACACACTTCCCTGATTACTAAACAAATTCCCAGATAATTAAAATTATTATGTGGTAAACTTGACAAATTTCAATAAATTTTTTTTTAAAAATTCGATTAATTTACTTACCATTTTAAAATTAAATTTAAATTCATTTTTTAAAAACTTTTCAACGATCTTCAGAAATAAAAAAGTTTGCTCTGAAATTCAATTATTTTCGAAAAATTGCAATAAAATCTTGTACACAAACATTTAATTATTTTATTTTAATAAAAATTTGTCAAAAATTCGTTTATTTACAAATTTTTTTAAAAATTATTTCATTCGCAATAATTTAATTATTTTTATAAATAATTGTAATTGTATTATTTTCATGAATAATAAAACTTGTTAGAAGATTTCAATTATTTTTAATGCAATTTTAATCGAATTTTTTTTATAAATGTAATTATTATTAAATATTTTATTAAAAATAGTCCAAAAAATTGATTTTTTAAAAATTTTTTTATGAAAATTAAATTTAAAAAGATGTTTTGTATTAATCAATGAATTATTAAATTTTTCTATTTTAAAGAATTGAATTCTACTAAAAGTTTCTAATGGAAATTGATTAACAAAATTGATTTAAAAATCATTTTTCATAAAATTAATTTCAAAAATTTAATTATTTTCATAAAATGAAAATTTTTCACAAAAATTTAAGTATTTTTAAAGTTTTAATGCAATTTTAATAAAATTCTTCCTAGGAATTCAATTATTTTCGTGTAAAATAAAATTCATTGAAAAATTTCAATTACTTTTAATACAATATTTATCGAATTCCTCGAAAAATATAATTATTATTTTATTTTTATTTTATAAAATTGAATTTTTCCAAAGAATTTAGTTATTTAAAAATTTGTTTTTGAAATTTTTTGCGAGAAATAAATTTTTTCTAATTCGAAAAATGATTTATTTTTTGTGTTTAAATAATTAAGTTCTCGTAGAATTTTCTTTTTAAAATTGCTATAAAAATAAATTTTTTTAAAACAGAAATTTTCTAAAATTGAATTGTAAGGAAAAGGAATTTTTTAAAATTGAATTGTAAAGAAAAGAAATTTTTTAAAATTGAATTGTAAGGAAAAGGAATTTTTTAAAATTGAATTGTAAAGAAAAGAAATTTTTTAAAATTGAGTTGTAAAGAAAAGAAGTTTTTTAAAATTGAATTGTAAACAAAAGGGTTATAGTTATAGTTATAAAAAAATTTAATTTTTATTTTATGTAAAAAAATAGTCTCCAATTTTACTCGGACTGCTTAAATATTTTTTCCAGTAATTAGTTCATTGGTCGGATTATTTATTTATGGTATGTTAATTTTATTTATTTTATTTTTTATTTCTTTTCCCTTATTCTTTATATAAGAAATTTTTATTGACTTTTCAAAAATTAATTAATTTTTATATTGTTTCTTCATTGAGTTTTATTTATTATTTACTCATTTTTATTTCTAATTTTTCTAATTTTGTCTTTATTTCCATTTTTATTTCTGATTTTTTCTAATTCATTTTTTATAATTTTCTAACTCGAAACTCTACTCCATCGTCAGGGTTTGAATTTTAAGTCTTTGTTTATTTAATGTATGTCAATTTTTTTAATATGTACATTATTTATTTTTATTTATTGTTAAAATAGTATTTATTATTTTTTAATTTTGTATATATTTTTTCGGTATAATAATTTTTTGAATATGTACTTTATTTATTTTTATTTATTGTTAAATTAGTATTTATTATTTTTTAATTTTTTTATATTTTTTTTAATAGACTCTCTGAAGAGGAAATCGATTTAATTTCGAATTATAATTTGTAATTTTAATTTGTTGGAGTAAATAAAATTTGTTACTTTATCCGAATGTTTTCGTTTTCATCTATTTGACTTATTTATAAAAAAAAATATATTTGAATTAAACATATATTATAATTGAATTAAACATAATTTTTATTGAATCTAATATTTATTATGTTTTTATTGAATCAAACTTATTATATTTATTTCAAAGATAATTTTTGGTTATTAGAATAATAACAAAGATAATTATGTAATAGTGACGAAGATGGTTGTGTTCAATTTAAATATATTATTTTTTTAATAAATATTTTTCAATTGATTTTCAATTGTTTTTCAATTATTTTTCAATTGTTTTCTAATTGTTTTTCGAAAAAAATTATAAGAAAAAATTATCAAACAAAATTTAAAAATGGAAGTATCTTTAAAAAATTAAATTTTTGGTTGACTGTATAACAAAGGTGATTATGTTCGATTCAAATATATTGTTCTCTCATAAAATGTTTTGCAATTGTTTTTCAATTGTTTTCCAATTGATTTTTAATTATTTTTCAATTGTTTTTTAATTGTTTTTCGAAAAAAATTATAAGAAAAAATTATCAAACAAAATTTTTAAACGGAAGTATCTTTAAAAAAATTAAATGTTTGGTTGACTGCATAACAAAGATGATTATGTTCGATTCAAATATATTGTTCTTTCAATAAATGTTTTGCAATTGTTTTGCAATTGTTTTTCAATTGTTTTTCGAAAAAATTATCGGAAAAAATTATCAAACAAAATTTTAAAACGGAAGTATCTTTAAAAAAATTAAATTTTTGGTTGACTGTATAACAAAGATGATTATGTTCGATTTAAATATATTGTTTTCTCAATAAATGTTTTTCATCAATTCATTTTCATTTGATTTTCAATTGATTTTTAATTGTTTTTCAATTGTTTTTCGATTGTTTTTCGAAAAAATTATCGAAAAAAATTATCAAACAAAATTTTAAAACTGAAGTATCTTTAAAAAAATTAAGGATTCAAAAATACGATGTTTTAAATATCTTAAAAGTGACAAGAAGTTAACATGCTTCTTGCACTGAAGATGGTCAAAAAGATAGCAAAAAAAAAAAGAAAAAAAAAAGGTTTCAAACTTTCTTTCTTTTTTCCGAATAAATTTTTCATTGTGAAGAGCCTCTCTTCTGATGTTGAACGTGTTTTATTGTTTCAGATAACCTAACAGTCGAAGAAAGGCATTGTTGATAAGTTATCTGGTGTAAAGTGCCGACTAGTCGCAAGAGGAGCCAGACGAGTTGTTGGGACAAACTAAAGGCCTCGTTTAAAGGGTTGTAAAGTCGCGTCGTGTAAAAGCAGAGAAAACGAAGAAGGGGGCAGGAACACTTAACCTCGATCGCTCAAAGTGCCAAAAGCGCTTTCGTTTCACGCGATCTCGAAGGTGAAATAATCGTGAAAATTATTACTTAACTATATAGAGACTCTGTTCAAAAGGGACGCATTTATAATGCACTCTCTCTTATTCTTCGGATTTTGACTGAAATTACAACATCGATCTTAGAAGCGTTTTAAATGTTTTAAATATTTCAAGTATTTCAAGTATTTCAAATATTTTAACTATTTTAACTATTTTAAGTATTTTAAATGTTTCAAATGTTTCAAATGTTTTAAATGTTTCAAATGTTTTAAATGTTTCAAATGTTTCAAATGTTTCAAATGTTACAAATCTTTTAAATGTTTTAAATATTTCAAGTATTTTAAGTATTTCAAGTATTTTAACTGTTTCAAGTATTTTAAATATTTCAAATGTTTCAAATATTTTAAATGTTTCAAATGTTTCAAATGTTTCAAATGTTTTAAATGTTTCAAATGTGACAAATCTTTTAAATGTTTTAAATATTTGAAATGTTCGTGCTTAAAGTTACATTTTAATAAGAAAATATTCGTGTATTTAGAAAAGTGTTTGCAAGTGTTTACGTGTTCATTGTTAATGATTAGAAAACAAAGATCCGTCCTGATATGATGATTATTAATAGTCATCAGTCATCGAAAAAAAAGAAGAAGAAGAATATTTCGAAAGTTTGTGATTTGGGACTGGGAAAATTTGGTGAGTCATCAAGGAGAAAGAGAGAAGAAGAAGAAGAAGAAGAAAAAGGAGGAAAAAGAGGAAAAGGAGGAAAAGGAGGAGGAGTTTGGTGTATTCTGGAAGTTTAATAAAAGAGCCTCGTGACGGAGGGCCTTCGTACGGCCCTGGCGCGGCTGCGGCACTGCACCCCTTCCGGGGGTTCCCTGCCAAATACCCCGAATCCACCCTCAACCCCGGAACACAGAGACCACGTAAGTCGAGTAAAAGTACGTTCTTTTTCATTTTATACACTTTATCTCTTCCCCCTCCAAGCGTAGCGTAGCCACTAAAAGAAAAAGAATACCCATTATTCTAGACTTTTCGCATACCTTCAAATTGATCGACTTCAATTCAACTATATGGGATTTTTTATAAACTCACGACAGTGATTATAGATTGCTTCTATTCATCATTTTCTTTCACAATTTTTCTTTTTCCTATTCTTCCTTAATTTTCTGAAATATCAATTTCACTTAATAATTAATTATTAATCATTAACTTTTTCTACTTTTTTAATTTTCTGAAATATTAATTTCACTTAGAAATTATTAATTAATCATTGGATTGCGAAAAGTATGAGAATTTAAGCAATTCAGAAACTTTTTTGAAAACAAAAGAACGAAAAAATACGTTAAAAACTCATTTTATTTGTTTTTAAATTATTTTTTAACTGCTTCTTTTAAGTAATAAATTCTTGAAAGAATTATAATAATTCAATTCATCTCTTCTTTTCAAGTTTCGTCAAAGCTAAAAATTTGAGATCAATTGAATTATTGAAAAAAATGTATTTTTTCTTTTTTTAATAAAAATACGGATTTAGCAGGGACTAAGTCTTAGACATTCTTAAAGAATAGAACATTTAATTTCAATTTTTAATTTTTTTTGACACCATCAGCCAATCAGCTGCCATTTGAAAAAATTTTAAAAATTTGTTTCATCCAATTTTAAATATTTTTTTCATCGGAAAATCATCTGACTTTTAGTAGGGACCAAGTCTTAGACATTCTCAAAGAAAAGAACATTTAATTTCAATTTTTTAATTTTTTTGACACCATCAGCCACTCAGCTGCCATTTGAAAAAATTTTAAAAAATTTGTTTTTTTCCATTTTTGATATTTTTTTCATCGGAAAATCATCTGACTTTTAGCAGGGACTAAATCTTAGACATTCTTAAAGTATAGAACATTTAATTTCAATTTTTACATTTTTTTGACACCATCATCCACTCAGCTGCTATTTGAAAAAAATTTTAAAAATTTGTTTTTTTCCATTTTTGATATTTTTTTCTTTAGAAAATCGTTTGACATTTAGCAGGGAATAAGTCTTAGACATTCTCAAAGAATAGAACATTTAATTTCATTTTTTAAATTTTTTTGACACCATCAGCCACTCAGCTGCCATTTGAAAAAAATTAAAAAAAATTGTTTTTTTCAATTTTTGATATTTTTTTTATCGGAAAATCGTTTGACATTTAGCAGGGACTAAGTCTTAGACATTCTCAAAGAATAGAACATTTAATTTCAATTCTTAAATTTTTTTGACACCATCAGCCACTCAGCTGCCATTTGAAAAAATTTTAAAAAATTTGTTTTTTTCCATTTTTGATATTTTTTTCATCGGAAAATCATCTGACTTTTAGCAGGGACTAAGTCTTAGACATTCTCAAAGAATAGAACATTTAATTTCAATTCTTAAATTTTTTTGACACCATCAGCCACTCAGCTGCCATTTGAAAAAAAATTAAAAAATTTGTTTTTTCCATTTTTGATATTTTTTTCATCGGAAAATCGTTTGACATTTAGCAGGGACTAAGTCTTAGACATTCTCAAAGAATAGAACATTTAATTTCAATTCTTAAATTTTTTTGACACCATCAGCCACTCAGCTGCCATTTGAAAAAAATTAAAAAAAATTGTTTCTTCCAATTTTTGATATTTTTTTCATCGGAAAATCGTTTGACATCTAGCAGAGACTAAGTCTTAGACATTCTCAAAGAATAGAACATTTAATTTCAATTTTTAAATTTTTTTGACACCATCAGCCACTCAGCTGCCATTTGAAAAAAATTAAAAAAAATTGTTTTTTTCAATTTTTGATATTTTTTTTATCGGAAAATCGTTTGACATTTAGCAGGGACTAAGTCTTAGACATTCTCAAAGAATAGAACATTTAATTTCAATTCTTAAATTTTTTTGACACCATCAGCCACTCAGCTGCCATTTGAAAAAAAATTAAAAAATTTGTTTTTTCCATTTTTGATATTTTTTTAATCTGCAAATCGTTTGACATTTAGCAGGGACTAAGTCTTAGACATTCTCAAAGAATAGAACATTTAATTTCAATTCTTAAATTTTTTTGACACCATCAGCCACTCAGCTGCCATTTGAAAAAAATTAAAAAAAATTGTTTCTTCCAATTTTTGATATTTTTTTCATCGGAAAATCGTTTGACATCTAGCAGAGACTAAGTCTTAGACATTCTCAAAGAATAGAACATTTAATTTCAATTTTTAAATTTTTTTGACACCATCAGCCAATCAGCTGCCATTTGAAAAAAATTAAAAAAAATTGTTTCTTTCAATTTTTGATATTTTTTTTATCAGAAAATCGTTTGACATTTAGCAGGGACTAAGTCTTAGACATTCTCAAAGAATAGAACATTTAATTTCAATTCTTAAATTTTTTTGACACCATCAGCCACTCAGCTGCCATTTGAAAAAAATTAAAAAAAATTGTTTCTTTCAATTTTTGATATTTTTTTTATCGGAAAATCGTTTGACATCTAGCAGAGACTAAGTCTTAGACATTCTCAAAGAATAGAACATTTAATTTCAATTTTTAAATTTTTTTGACACCATCAGCCACTCAGCTGCCATTTGAAAAAAATTAAAAAAAATTGTTTCTTTCAATTTTTGATATTTTTTTTATCGGAAAATCGTTTGACATTTAGCAGGGACTAAGTCTTAGACATTCTCAAAGAATAGAACATTTAATTTCAATTCTTAAATTTTTTTGACACCATCAGCCACTCAGCTGCCATTTGAAAAAAAATTAAAAAATTTGTTTTTTCCATTTTTGATATTTTTTTAATCTGCAAATCGTTTGACATTTAGCAGGGACTAAGTCTTAGACATTCTCAAAGAATAGAACATTTAATTTCAATTCTTAAATTTTTTTGACACCATCAGCCACTCAGCTGCCATTTGAAAAAAATTAAAAAAAATTGTTTCTTCCAATTTTTGATATTTTTTTCATCGGAAAATCGTTTGACATCTAGCAGAGACTAAGTCTTAGACATTCTCAAAGAATAGAACATTTAATTTCAATTTTTAAATTTTTTTGACACCATCAGCCAATCAGCTGCCATTTGAAAAAAATTAAAAAAAATTGTTTCTTTCAATTTTTGATATTTTTTTTATCAGAAAATCGTTTGACATTTAGCAGGGACTAAGTCTTAGACATTCTCAAAGAATAGAACATTTAATTTCAATTCTTAAATTTTTTTGACACCATCAGCCACTCAGCTGCCATTTGAAAAAAATTAAAAAAAATTGTTTCTTTCAATTTTTGATATTTTTTTTATCGGAAAATCGTTTGACATCTAGCAGAGACTAAGTCTTAGACATTCTCAAAGAATAGAACATTTAATTTCAATTTTTAAATTTTTTTGACACCATCAGCCACTCAGCTGCCATTTGAAAAAAATTAAAAAAAATTGTTTCTTTCAATTTTTGATATTTTTTTTATCGGAAAATCGTTTGACATTTAGCAGGGACTAAGTCTTAGACATTCTCAAAGAATAGAACATTTAATTTCAATTCTTAAATTTTTTTGACACCATCAGCCACTCAGCTGCCATTTGAAAAAAAATTAAAAAATTTGTTTTTTCCATTTTTGATATTTTTTTCATCGGAAAATCGTTTGACATTTAGCAGGGACTAAGTCTTAGACATTCTCAAAGAATAGAACATTTAATTTCAATTTTTACATTTTTTTGACACCATCAGCCACTCAGCTGCCATTTGAAAAAAAATTAAAAAATTTGTTTTTTCCATTTTTCATATTTTTTTCATCGGAAAATCGTTTGACATTTAGCAGGGACTAAGTCTTAGACATTCTCAAAGAATAGAACATTTAATTTCAATTTTTACATTTTTTTGACACCATCAGCCACTCAGCTGCCATTTGAAAAAATTTTAAAAAATTTGTTTTTTTCCATTTTTGATATTTTTTTCATCGGAAAATCATCTGACTTTTAGCAGGGACTAAGTCTTAGACATTCTCAAAGCAAAGAACATTTAATTTCAATTTTTAACTTTTTTTGACACCATCAGCCAATCAGCTGCCATTTGAAAAAAATTAAAAAAAATTGTTTCTTTCAATTTTTGATATTTTTTTTATCGGAAAATCGTTTGACATTTAGCAGGGACTAAGTCTTAGACATTCTCAAAGAATAGAACATTTAATTTCAATTCTTAAATTTTTTTGACACCATCAGCCACTCAGCTGCCATTTGAAAAAAATTTAAAAAAATTGTTTCTTCCAATTTTTGATATTTTTTTCATCGGAAAATCATCTGACTTTTAGCAGGGACTAAGTCTTAGACATTCTTAAAGTATAGAACATTTAATTTCATTTTTTAAATTTTTTTGACACCATCAGCCACTCAGCTGCCATTTGAAAAAAATTAAAAAAAATTGTTTCTTCCAATTTTTGATATTTTTTTCATCGGAAAATCGTTTGACATTTAGCAGGGACTAAGTCTTAGACATTCTCAAAGAATAGAACATTTAATTTCAATTTTTACATTTTTTTGACACCATCAGCCACTCAGCTGCCATTTGAAAAAATTTTAAAAAATTTGTTTTTTTCCATTTTTGATATTTTTTTCATCGGAAAATCATCTGACTTTTAGCAGGCACTAAGCCTTAGACATTCTTAAAGTATAGAACATTTAATTTCAATTTTTACATTTTTTTGACACCATCATCCACTCAGCTGCTATTTGAAAAAATTTTTAAAAATTTGTTTTTTTCCATTTTTGATATTTTTTTAATCTGCAAATCGTTTGACATTTAGCAGGGTCTAAGTCTTAGACATTCTCAAAGAATAGAACATTTAATTTCAATTTTTAAATTTTTTTGACACCATCAGCCACTCAGCTGCCATTTGAAAAAAATTAAAAAAAATTGTTTCTTCCAATTTTTGATATTTTTTTCATCGGAAAATCATCTGACTTTTAGCAGGGACTAAGTCTTAGACATTCTTAAAGTATAGAACATTTAATTTCATTTTTTAAATTTTTTTGACACCATCAGCCACTCAGCTGCTATTTGAAAAAAATTAAAAAAAATTGTTTCTTCCAATTTTTGATATTTTTTTCATCGGAAAATCGTTTGACATCTAGCAGGGACTAAGTCTTAGACATTCTTAAAGTATAGAACATTTAATTTCATTTTTTAAATTTTTTTGACACCATCAGCCACTCAGCTGCCATTTGAAAAAAATTAAAAAAAATTGTTTTTTCCAATTTTTAATATTTTTTTCATCGGAAAATCGTTTGACATTTAGCAGGGACTAAGTCTTAGACATTCTCAAAGAATAGAACATTTAATTTCATTTTTTAAATTTTTTTGATACCATCAGCCACTCAGCTGCCATTTGAAAAAAATTAATTTTTTTCTATTTTTGATATTTTTTTTATCGGAAAATCATATGACTTTTAGTAGGGACTAAGTCTTAGACATTCTCAAAGAATAGAACATTTAATTTCAATTCTTAAATTTTTTTGACACCATCAGCCACTCAGCTGATATTTGAAAAAAATTTAAAAAATTTGTTTTTTTCCATTTTTGATATTTTTTTCATCGGAAAATCATCTGATTTTTAGCAGGGACTAAGTCTTGGAGAGTCTTAAAGAATAGAACATTTTATTTCATTTTTAAAATTTTTTTGGCACTATCAGCCACTCAGCAGACATTTGAAAAAAATTAAAAAAATTTTTTTTTTTAATCTTTAATACTTTTTAAATCGGAAAATCATTTTTCAACTCCTTTCATTTTAACAAGTAAATGGAATATTGTGAAATCTGTTTTTGTCTCTAAAAATTAGAAATATTAGTTAAATTTTAAATATTTAATTTCTCAGCGTCCATTTTAATTTTAAAATTTTACTTTTGTTTTTTAATTTTTTTCTTTATTTAGTACAATGAATCAAAATATTCTTTATGGGTAAAAAGTATATGTAATAAACAAAAATTACATCAGTGAAGTTTGCAACGTTTACAATCAACGATTGAATGAAAAAAATTGATTTCCCACCAAAAAGAATAAAGATTTTTGTTCACAAATATGTTTTTTGTAAATCATTATTCAAAAAATAAAATGTATTTTAATATATTAAAAAATGTATATATATATATATATAATGTTATATAAAATGTATTTTAAATTTCCTGTACAAAAAATAAATAATTGTATAAAAAATATTTTTCATCAGAAATCGTGGACTATAAACGTTGTAAACTTCACCAACGTAAGAAATTCTCTGTGAAAATCAGAGAAAAGCGAAATTAAATTTTTGTACTCTGCTATTGTAAAATGTTTGTTTCAAGAAATTTTTAAAATAATAATAATAATAATAATTTAACAATAAATTAAGATGAAATAATAATAAATTAAGGTTAAATAATAAACAAATTATAATAAAATAATAATAAATTAAAATAAAATAATATTAAATTAAGATAAAATAATAATAAATTAAAAAAATTGTTTAAAAATACAATTACTAAAAACTGGTTTTAAAATTAAAAAAATTGGCTGAAATTAAAAAAATACCGGGTTTGTTGAAAATTTCGAAACCTTGTCAAATTGAAATTCCTGGGCTAATGTAACAAATATATTCTTGAAGAGGCGTACGTACAATAGACTTTTTTTCATTTAATTAGTTTTCCTCGTGTACCTATATATCTATATATAATTCTGCTAAAGTAATTTATTCCACATGATAAAGTTTGATGTTAAAAGTGCACTTATTTCCAGAATAGTAATCTAATTTTCATTAATTTACGTATTTCGTCATTCTATGAACGCCAGAACCAAGTAGTTTACGGCTCGTTAAACCAGACGTGCCGGAGCCGGCTGTTTGGTCGAACGATGACTTTTATCACTGCGCTTGTCTGACCCAGAATTTTGGCTAAAACAAGCGCAGAAAATACAAGTCATCTTCAAATATATTCTTCGTTTCAAAAAAAAAATTACAATTGAAAACTGACAAAAAAATTCTTCTTACAATTAGCTAATTTTTTTTTCTTCATATTCAATTGTTTTTTTTTTATTATTATTTCATATTTTAATAATTAATACTGGAGATATGTATCAAAATGAAATAGAAATTGTGAGTGGAAAATATGGATCAAATCAATAAATATAAATTGGAGCATTATTTTTCCGATCTAAGGGAAATGAAAAAAAAATGAATCCTCCGTTTTTATAGGCCATTCTTTTATAAAATGGCTCACAATAATGTCGATATTTGCTCCTCTTTCTCTTAAAATATTTTACCTCAATTGACTTAAGTAATTAGGTCAATTTTCGTTTGGATTTTTTTTCTTTTAATCATAAAATCCTTTTTCGACACTCATTTTTTTTTCTTCTTATCATACAAAATTCGGGGAAAATTAATTTTTTGTCATTAAATAATTTTGAAATTAATTTTTTTTTATTGTAGATGAAAATTTTCTGAGAGGGCAAATTTTACAAAAGGGAACATCTTCTGAGGAAGCAATTTAAACTTACATATAATATATATATATATATATATATATATATATATATATATATATATATATATATATATATATATATATATATATATATATATATACATATATTGGGAGAGAAACTTTGCTATTTGTTCGACAATTTATTTGCAAAGATAAATTTTCCTATGATAGAATTAAATTAGGTCGAACTGGAGAGTATATTCGGGATATTCTGATCCTATCCAATCATAATTTTTTTGAATTGATTTTTTCCGGATTCTCCATAAATAATATCTTCATTTCCGTTGCAGATATCTCTTGTGATTCTGCAGTTTATCTTGGCAAACTTTATAGAAATACGATGAGAATTGTATATATCTGTTCTCAAGAACAGAATCAACTTTATCTTTATCGGTACATATAATGTGCGTGTATCTTGATAAAAAAAAATATTAAGATAAATGTTCCGTGTATACAAGGCAACGAATTTATTTTACCATTATGAGAAAAAAAATTTTTTTATTCAAAAATAAAAGCAGCCAAGGAAAAAAATGTTTCAATTAAAGATACTTTATAACTGAATGATCTTAAAATTTCAAATGTTCAAATGAAGGAAATATTTTTTATTAGTCAAATTTCCAAAATTGTCGATTCGAATAACAATTAAAAAAATTAAATTTTCAGTTAAAAAACTATATAAATAATTTTTTTTACATATTAACGCAAAATTATTCCAATAAAGATTTAATTTTAATTAGAAATAACTAATTTTCGTTCGTTTGAACGTTCATAACATCAGGGACAGATAATTGAATTAAATACAATTATTATCGAATCAAAATTATCAAGTTTAATTCAAAAATAATTTTTGGTCTACTGATTTTCAAAGTAATTACATCAAAAATAATTAATTAATATTTAATTAATAATAAATTAATAACTAATTAAACAAGAGAATATAGAAACTATATGCAACAATATTATGAATTAATTTAACCCTTAATTTATCTATAGAATAAAAACATTTTCCATACTTTAAATTAAACTATTAAACATTGAGTTTAACGATTTTTTTTTAAATTAAACTAATTAATTTAATAAATTTGTTTTTAAACAAACTATTACCTAATTACCATATTAAAATTAAAATACTTTCCATATTTTAATGCTCTTCGTAATTTTTTTTCTTATGTTCACATTGTAGCTTCAGAGTGAATGAATAATTCTCTAGTATTCTAACTTTAATAAATTCCTCGAGTTTTAAAATTGAGTTTTTAACAAGAAAACTCTTTTCTGGTTTGTTTACATTAGAACAAGTTGAATATGTAAACAAATTGACGTTTAAGCTCTTGAAAGCTTCGTGAGTCAATAACATGTAACCAAGATTTAAGAAGTGAAAAATTTTTTTTTAAAATTCATATCTCATGAATAAAGGAAAATTTAAAGAATATACTTTTTATCTTGTTAGGGTGAACATTTTTAAAATTCTTTTTCTAGAAAAAAATAAAATTTATTTTCCCAGAAAATCATTAGGAAATAAAGAGTAAAGTGGAAAGTAAATGCTCGAAAATTAAAAACATACCCCAGTGGTTTGAAAAATAATTTAATTCTAAAAGAGTGGAATTTATCATTTTTATGAATAGTTGAATTTTAATAGTTTTCAAACTGAAATTTTGGAAAATTTCTATTCTAATTACAAAGGCAGTGAAGTTTTTAATTATTCTGAATCGACAAGTAAAAGAAAAATATTTTTTTTTGACAAAAACAATAAAGTTTTTTTGGAAAAAAAATAATTTTTATTAAATAATAAATTACTTTGCTTACAAATTTTTTATTTTTCCAATTTTCGACAAAAAAAAACGCAAAATTCGACTAAAAACATTTTCTTTACAAAATATGTTATTTATAAAAAGTGTAAAAATATTTTTTCTTCTAACTCGTTGACTATAAACTTATTCTGAATTTTAATAACTTAAATTAAAAATTATAAATTGGTTGATTTTTTAAGACTTTTCATTAAATAAATTTTGGATAAATCAACTATTTTGAAAATAGATGTAAGAAAAAATAAAACGATTTTTCAAATACATTTTTTTTACAATTTTAATATTCGAAAATGTATTTTAAAACACTTTTGAAATTCAATTATTAAAAAAAATTATAAATTCGACTTCTTCTAAAATTCAATTATTTATTTATTTTTGAAAGATTTGAGTAAAAATAATAAAGTACCTCTCTAAATATTTTATAAGTAATAAATTTTTAACGGTTCTTTCTGAATTTGCTTTCTTGACGAAAACAACAAGAACAAGAAAAACGCTTATAACATTTTTTTCTAGAATTATTGATTAAAAACTTATTCAAAACATTTTCGTTACAAAAAATATAAATAAATTTTAATAGAAAAGTGTTTTTCCATCACAATTTTTTGTTTTAAATTTCTAAATTTCACGTTCTAAATAATTTTAAAGTTTAAACAAAAAAAAATTATACATCACTTGGTTTTATTGTTATACATTTCACTTGCTTGTTTTTTTAAAAATAATACTCGTGGTTGAATACAACTTTTCTTTTAAATTAACACGATTTTTTTGAAAATATAATGCATTTTCTGGAAAAATTAAAAAAAATCATATGGTTGAATTTTATATGAAGAAACTTTAGTAAATTTACAAGGAAATTTGTTCTTTTTTTTCTAGGAAAAAGTTAGTTTCTGAAAATGAGCCCTCAATTATTAAATTTAAGTTTTCCCTCCACGGAAATCATTCTTCACTACTTTAATGAAATATTTAAATATTTCAGTGCTTTATCCATTTAGATGGAGTACTTTTCTGCCTGCACGATAACGCTATGATAGTTTACTAATTATTATTATTGTTATTTATTAATAAAAAAAAAGATTATTATTTCATTTCCCAAAAGGGAAAAATTTCAAAAATATTAAATTCGTGATTTGATTTTGTTTCGATAAATTGAAGATATTTTGTGTAGATATTAAAGTACTGCACTGCGATAAAACACTATATTTGAATCAAACATAATTATCTTTGTTATTCAGTCAAGCAAAAATTATTTTTTGAATTATTAAACATAATAATTCTGATCCAATAAGTTTGATGCAATGAAAATTATTTTAATTATTATTATTATTATTATTATTATTTTAATTAATTATAAATTTAAATTAGTAATTTTATTGAATAATTATATTTAATTATTTCATTAATAATTTTATTGAATACTTTTACCTAATTATTGTATTTAAATATTTCATAAAATAATTTTGTCTAATAATAATGAATTATTCTATTTCATTATTTTATAAAATAATTTTACCTAATAATAATTAATTATTCTACTTAATTATTTTATTGAATATTTTTATCTAAGTGTTCTATTTAATTATTGTATTTCACAATTTTATATAATTATTCTATTTAATTATTTTATAAAATAATTTCACCTAATGATAATTAATTATTCCATTTAATTATTTTATTGAATATTTTTATCTAAGTGTTCTATTTAATTATTGTATTTCACAATTTTACATAATTATTCTATTTAATTATTTTATCAAATAATTTTACCTAATAATAATTAATTATTCTACTTAATTATTTTATTGAATATTTTTATCTAAGTGTTCTATTTAATTATTGTATTCCACAATTTTATATAATTATTCTATTTAATTATTTTATAATATAATTTCACTTAATGATAATTAATTATTCTATTTAATTATTTTATTGAATATTTTTATCTAAGTGTTCTATTTAATTATTGTATTTCACAATTTTACATAATTATTCTATTTAATTATTTTATCAAATATTTTTATCTAATAATAATTAATTATTCTATTTAATTATTTTATTGAATATTTTTATCTAAGTGTTCTATTTAATTATTGTATTTTTCACAATTTTTTCTAATTATCTATTTAATTATTGTGTTTAATATTTTTAATTACTCTATTTAATTATTTTAACATTAAAATTTTAACATTTTAATTTCTTAACATTTTTAATTATTTAACATTTTTATGCAATTATTAGTTTTTTTCTGTTGGCAATTAACTTTCGAATTAAGGGCATTTGAACCATTATATGAAGTCAATAATTGTGAAAAGCCCGTGTTTTAAAATTGTGACCTCATAATTGGTCCAACCTGATTAAAAAAAAATTTTTTTCACTGTAGCTTCTGATTGAAAGAATCAAAATCGAAAAAATGATTTGTGCGAAAAATAAATTAATTTTCGCAACGACACTGCGAGTGTCTGATAATCGACCGGGTTGTTCCTCTATACCTAAAGCATCAAAGTTCTTCACAGAAGCTAAATATATGCATAACACCAATTGGATTATGCTGCTATCAATGTTCATCGATCTCTGAAGCTATCGGATTCAGGATATTGATAGACATTAATTGCAAAAGCTTTGTATCTTATTGGGCTTGCGATAATGGCGTACATCATGATTATAGTAACGGTTTAATCAACAAATTTGTTACAATTGACCAACATATATATATACATCCTATATACAATCATTATACTCCACTGGAAGAAAATGAACATTAAATTTAAAAATTATTTTTATAAATCATTGCAATTTCACAAGAATTCAATTTTTTCCAAATTTTTTTTTAATTTCTTCGCAATAATTCAATTCTTTTCTCGTAAATAGTAAAATTCTCTTCAGGAATTCAATTATTTAAAAATTTCTGGGTAAAATTTTTTATAAGAATTCAATATTGAGAAACATTAATATTTTTTTTTTTGTAAATAATTGAATTGTCGTCGAATTTTCTAAGAAAAATGAATTTAAAAATGAATTTCAATTAAAATTCTAGATAATTAATTGAATATTAAATGCAATAGAATTTTTTTAGAAATAATTGAATTTAAAAAGAAATAAATTATAAAAACTATAATTATAATAACTATATTATGTTATATTTATTTTTTTTAAATTTAATTATTAAATTTTTTCGTAAATAATTGAATTGTCGTAGAATTTTCTAAGAAAAATGAATTTAATAAAGAAATTCTATTAAAATTCTCCCTTAATAATTGAATATTAAATGCATTATAATTTTTTTTAGAAATAATTGAATTTTTAAATGGTTTCAAATTAAAATCTTTTAAAAAACTAATTTTTCTTACTTTTAACTAAAAAAGTTAAATTTTTTTTTGTAAATAATTTAATTCTCGTAGAGTTTTCTAAGAAAAATTAATTTAAAAGGAATTTCAATTAAAATTCTCCGTTAATAATTGAATATTAAATGCATTAGAATTTTTTAAAAATAATTGAATTTTGAGAAGTTTTCAAATTAAAATCTTTTAAAAAACTCAATTTTATTATCTAAAATATATTTAATTGAAGAATTTCCGCAAATAATAGTATTTTTTCCTAAAATTCAATTCTAAAGAAATCGATTGGAAAATTGGCAAAGAATTTCTTTGTTTTAATTATTAAAAATAATTAATTTACACCCAGAGAAATTGTATATTTGTCTCAGAACAAACTAGACTTTTTATTTGTTTCAAATAAATTTTATTTAGTTTAAATAAAATTTTATTTAACTCAAATATATGTTTTATTTATGTCAAATATAAATTTTATTTAAAACAAATAAAAAGTCTAGTTGGTTCTGAGAAAATTTTATTTAGTTTAAATAAAATTTTATTTAACTCAAATATGTTTTATTTATGTCAAATATAAATTTTATTTAAAACAAATAAAAAGTCTAGTTGGTTCTGAGACAAATATACGTTTATTTAAGTCAAATAAAATATATTTGGTTTAAATAATAATTTTCTCTGGGTGTAATGAAAATTACTTTTTGGGGGGTTTTTTTAAGGTCGTATATTACAAATCCGATGTTAGTTTTTCAAAATTCAAAATCCCGGGCTCTTAAATTAATAATTACATTATAATTATTATATTTAATTATTATTACAAAAACTGCATTTTTATAAAAAAGTTAAGCGTTAAAGGGTTAAGTAACAAATTTAAAAAAAACATCAGATTTTTGCGTGCTTTAAAAAACGCTCCGTAATTTATGCGAGTCAGATAGATGATAAACAACTTTTCCATCGGTGTGATTTACAATGTATTTCATTTCCTCTTTCCAAGATGGATTAATTCTGTTATTCAATTTCCTCCTAAGTTTCCTACATTCATTCATTCATTCATTCATTTTTTTTTTTTTTTTTTTTGAGGAAAAATTTTCACGTTTGGCTTTGAAATTGATTGAATGTTGATTTTTCCCCGGCTAATAAATCTAGTAGGGCATTTTGCATGACAGCAAATTTTTTTTTTTTTTTGTACAGAAGGAACTATTTTTTTTCTCCTATTTCTGCACCACAGGAAAGAAATGATTCTTCTTGAGAGAGAATTCCTTCGATGAAAAATTTCTTTCTCTCTTTTTTTTCCAGTTTGTTTCTCGTTCTGAGAAGACGAGCCGGAAGAAAGATTTTCAGGCTCCAGGCTATTGGATTCGATTATTAGTAACTAAGTTTTGCGTTCTCCAGGCAAGAATTTAATGATCTGAGAGCTGAACTATTGCTCACGGAGCAATATCGAATCAGAGCGGCGATTCGATATCAGTTGCTCATATGTATGAGCAAAATCATATCTACAGATTTAGAAAAGACCTCATTTTGAAATAAAAATGCAAATGAGGGAAATTTAAATTTTTCTTTTCTTTTTTTAAAATGTTTTAATCAATATTGAAACGTTTAGTATTTAGTTCACTTCGGATCCAATCAAGTGAAAGTTTACGATCAGTGTGATGGAAGTTTTTTCATATCGGAGTTAGTTTTTACTAGTCCATAAAGTAGTTAGAATTTTTAAAAGTCAGGAGAAACTTTGTACATGGAAAAAAGTGTTTTTCAATTTTTTTTATTTGCACTTTATGGTGAGGTATAAAATAATTTGTAACTGGGCGCTTGAATTTTTTAATTTTCTTTTCCATTGAAACTATTTTATTTTCCTGTTGGAAAGATTTCGCGGCTGTAACTATTTTCGCAATGACAAAAAATTAAATTACTACAATTTTTTTTTTTTTGAAAACTTGTTCAATTTATTTAAAAATAAGTGCTAAAAATTACTATAATAAAATATAAGCAACAAAATTTAAATAATTATCTGATTTCATAAAATTATTTTGTCACTTTCAGAAGAATCGCTCAAAAAATTCTTTCAAAATTCCCATCCACTAGAATTCTAATTACTACTGGATAGTGAATTAAATCAATTTGATTCGTATTTCAGGGCTCGAACTAGGTCCGTAAATCCCGTAAAAGTCCGTAACTTTGTTTGAAGTCCGTAAAAGTCTGTTTTTTTTTAAAAAAAGGTCCGTAAAGTCCGTAATTCGGTTGAAAAAGATCCGTAAAGTACGTAAATTATACGATATAATTTGGATAATTTTAGACAAATCACAAATGATTGAAGGAATTCAATTATTTTTAAAAGTAATAAAATTCTTCGCAAAAATTCAATTATGTTCAAAATTTTTTTTAAATTCTCGTCAAAATTTCAAGTATCTTTAGAAATAATTAAATTCTTCTTCGAAATATCAATTATTTTCAAAAATTTTAATAAAATACTTGGAAAAATTTCAATTATTTTCAAAATTTTTCCTCAATTCAATGATTTTTAAAATAGGTTTCGATAATATTCTAATAAAATTTTCCAAAAGAATTCAATTATTTACAAATTTTTTTTATAAATTTCTTCGCAATATTCAATTATTTTCATAAATAATAAAATTTTTACAGGTATTTAATTTTTTTGGCGAATAATAAAATTCTTGTTAGGAATTTAATTATTTTGATGAATAATAAAGTTAATTGCAGAATTTCAATTATTTTTAATACAATTTTAATCGAATTCCTCGAAAAATGTAATTATTCTTATAAAAAATTTTATTAAAATTTATCAAAGAAATTTAATTATTTTAATAACCTTTGCTACAATTTATTTATTCGAATTTAAATATTATTTTTAATAAATTTTACATTAAATTTCTTTAAAGAATAAAATTATTGCATTCAAAATTTTTAATGCAATTCTTTGCGTAAATTATCAATTATCTTTATAAATTATAAAATTCTTCTCTAAAATTGAATTATTTTAAAAAAGTTTAATAAATTTCTTGGAAAAATTCCAATTATTTTCAAAATTTTTCCTTAATTCAATGATTTTTAATAGGTTTCTATACTATTCTAATAAAATTTTCCAAAAGAATTCAATTATTTACAAATTTTTTTTTATAAATTTCTTCGCAATATTCAATTATTTTCATAAATAATAAAATTTTTAAAGGTATTTAATTTTTTTGGCAAATAATAAAATTCTTATTAGGAATTCAATTATTTTGATGAATAAAAAAACAAATTGCAGAATTTCAATTATTTTTAATACAATTTTAATCGAATTCCTCGAAAAATGTAATTATTCTTAAAAAATTTTATTAAAATTTATCAAAGAAATTTAATTATTTTAATAACCTTTGCTACAATTTATTTATTCGAATTTAAATATTATTTTTAATAAATTTTACATTAAATTTCTTTAAAGAATAAAATTATTGCATTCAAAATTTTTAATGCAATTCTTTGCGTAAATTATCAATTATCTTTATAAATTATAAAATTCTTCTCTAAAATTGAATTATTTTTAAAAAAATTTGAATTAAATTTCTTGTCAAAATTTCAATTATTTTCAAAAATTTTCCCTAATTTAATTATTTTTAATATCTATTTTAATAAAATTTTGCAAAAGAATTCAAATTATTTGAAAATTGGTTGATACAATTCTTTAAAAGAATTCAATTTTAAGAAATATATGTAATTGTTCAAAAAATTGTTTTTTTGTATTTAAATAATGAAATTCTCGCAGAATTTTCTCATAAAAATTGATTTAAAAATGGATTTGAGTTAAAATTTTAGATTATAATTGAATATTGAAAGTATTAGAGCGTAAAATTTTAGAAATAATTAAATTTTGAAAAGGTTTCTGATTCAAATCTTTGAAAATTTGAATTTTTCATATTTTTAACTAAGTAACAATTCTGTGGAATTAATTTTTTTGAGAAATTTTAATTGGGAATTTTTAATATTATTTGAAGATTTTATTTTCTAATACATATTTTATTGAAGAATTTACAAATAATTGAAAATTCGAATATTGTGAAGAAACAGATTTGAAAATTGTCAAAGAACTTTTTCGAAAATTATTAAAAATAATGATCCCCAAGTTTTGAACATTCAAATGAACGAAATATTTTTTATTGCAGATGTTTTAATAAATTATTAATCATGAAAAACTTTTAAAAATAATAAATTTTACGTTCACAAACGTAGTAATTAATTTTGTTGGCTGTAAAGGAAAATAATTGCAATAAAAAATTAAATTTCAGAAGAAATAAAAAAATTTCGTTCATTTGAACGTTCAGAACTTTAGGATCTTTAAAAATAATCGATTTTAAGAAGAATTTTAGTTAAAAATTCTTGAAAATAATAATTGAATTGATAATGATTTTATCATTCTATCTTTAATTATTATAAAACATGAAGACTCGGAGTTATCGATATCTTCATGTTTTTTTTACTTATAAAAAAATCTAATTTATAGTTTTAAGTAAAATGTTTTCTTATATATTTTTGTCAGTAATTGGTCCGTAAATGGTCCGTAATTTTTCATTTTTGGTCCGTAAAGTCTGTATTTTTAAATACTTTCACTGGTTCGAGCCCTAGTATTTAACTAGAAAAAAAATTAATGGAAAAAATTAATTTTACCTAAAAAATTGCTTTTTACACAAATGTATAATAGAAGAAAAATAATGGGAGGAAATTGGATAAGTTTGAATATAAGTTTTTCGAGTACTTTAACCATATCGAAAATGTATCTTCAGATGTTGATATTGACTTACGTAATGAACTTCTCACTTTAGTTGAAGCTGTTTGAGTAGGTAATTCCTTTTTCCTAAAAAGAAGCGAACTAGCTACAGCTTTTAATAAATTAAATAATAAAATATTCCATGAATTATTTCAGTTCATTAAAGAAGTTTATAATAAGACTTTGAAATATAATTTCAGAAGAGTAGATTATTGAACTTTCTTCTCGACAAGAGGAGTTGATATTGAAATGTGAGAAAATCGAATTAACACTTTTCTTGCACTTTTGTGCATTTGCACATAATCACAACAAAACTAAAGAAAACAAAACTATAATAACTAAACTATAAACATACTTTTTTTTTAATGAATAATAGAATCAATTTTATTTTTTCCCTTAATGCAAAACTTTATAAAGTTTAATTTTTTTTTCCTTGAAAAACAAGTCTTATAGTCTTTGAAGACTAGTGTTATAAATTTTGAGAGTTTTAGCAAAATTTATACGTATTTCAATCTTTAGAGATGGGTTTATAGAGAATATTGAGGCCTGGAAGTGCATTAGAAATGAAAATATTTCATCTACTTAAAAAGAACTTTTAGGAAAGTAGGTGCACTTCAAATACACTTTTTACTCGCGCAAATCAATCAGTGTTTTGAGAACATAAAAAGTTTTGAGAGCAATTTCGCAAAAATGTTTGTGTTATTTATTTACATTGGTATTTTAATTGATTAATTGATTAATTGATTTTTTTTAAAGTTAATGCTTTGCTTGCTCTCATTAGCGTCGTGAATAGGTTTTATCAACAAGTCATTTTCATGTACCTAATCGATTTGTATTATCATTATTATGTTAAATGCATTCGATCGTTATTAGTTGTGTGGTAATAATAATAATAATAATAATAATAATAATAATAATAATAATAATAATAATATTCCAAGAGCATTAGTTTCACAATTATAAACTGTGACTTAATGTTGTTTAATAATAATTACAATTTCAACTTAATTCTCGAAAAACGATCATAACATTATTACTTAGAAATGATTTGATGAAAATTTTAATTTTACTTAAATATTTTTAAATTAATTGAATTTTAAAAAAAGTTTTCAAAACTTGCGTTTACAATTTTCGCAACTAAATAAACTTGAAAAGGTTTTAATTTGAATTTTTCGAACTTTTCGGTTTTAATTTCGAATTTTTTTTTAAGTTTTAATAACTTGCGTTTACAATTTTCACAACTAAATAAACTTGAAAAGGTTTTAATTTGAATTTTTCGAACATTTCAATTTTCAATAAATTTAATTGTGAATAAAGAAATAACATTTTTTGAAATACATTTAATAATTCAAATTTATCTGAAATTAATTTTGTTTTTTAACTGTATATTTAATAAATTATTAAAAATAATGAATTTGTAGAAGAATTTTAGTGAAAATCTCTGGCAAAAAGGAAATTTTGGAAAAGTTACAAATTGGAGTAATTTCTAGAAATAATTAAACATTAAAAATATGTAAAATTCAAATACTTGGAAAATTTGAAATATTCACAATTAAAATAATAATAGGTTTGCAAAACTAATTTTTTCTGGAAGAATTTAATTTTAGTTCTGTTCAAACTAGAAGAATTTATTAATATATATACAATACATTTAAAGCTATTTCGAAAATTTTAACGCATTTCTTCAAAAAAAATTATTTCTCTTGATAAATATCGAATTTCTTTCCTGTAATTCAATTATTTTCAAACAATTTTTTTAAATTCGAGTCAAAAATTCAATTATCTCTAAAAGTAAAACAAAAATTCTTTCACGTATTTCAGTTGTTTAAAAAAATTTGAATTAAATTCTTGTCAAAATTTCAATTACTTTCAATATTTATAATATTTTGATTAAATTTTCCAAAAGGATTCAATTTTATAAAAATAGTATTTAGTTACGTTCTACGGAAGCAATTATTGTCGTAGATCATAACTTTAGGAAGTCAATTACTTTGATAAATAATAAAATTCATTATAAAATTTCAATTATTTTTAACACAATTTTGAAACGAATTCCTCGAAAAAAATCTACTATTTTAATAAATTTTCCTAAAAGAATTCAATTATTGATATAATTGTACGAAGTAATTATTATTATGAATCATAAAAATTTCACAGGAATTCAATTATTTAACAAAAAAACTCTGATAAAATTGTACGAAAACAATTATTTTTATAAATCATTGAAATTTCACAAGAATTCAATTTTTTACAAGTTTTTTTTATAAATTTCTTCGCAATAATTCAATTCTTTTCTCGTAAGTAGTAAAATTCTCTTCAGGAATTCAATTATTTAAAAATTTCTGGATAAAATTTTTTATAAGAATTCAATATTGAGAAACATTGATATTTTTTTGTAAATAATTGAATTGTCGTAGAATTTTCTAAGAAAAATGAATTTAAAAACGAAATTCCATTAAAATTCTCCGTTAATAATTGAATATTAAATGCATTACAATTTCTTTTTAGAAATAATTGAATTTTTAAATGATTTCAAATTAAAATCTTTTAAAAATCTCAATTTTCTTACTTTTAACTAAAAAAATTAAATTTTTTTGTAAATAATTGAATTGTCGTAGAATTTTCTAAGAAAAATGAATTTAAAAAAGAAATTCAATTAAAATTCTCCGTTAATTATTGAATATTAAATGCATTATAATTTTTTTAGATATATTTTGAATTTTGAGAAGTTTTCAAATTGAAATCTTTTAAAAAACTCAATTTTCTTACTTATAACTAAAAAAGTTAAATTTTTTTTCGTAAATAATTTAATTCTCGTAGAGGTTTCTAAGAAAAATTGATTTAAAAAGGAATTTCAATTAAAATTCTCCGTTAATAATTGAATATTAAATGCATAAGAATTTTTTAGAAATAATTGAATTCTAAAAGTTTTCAAATTAAAATCTTTTAAAAAACTTAATTTTATTATCTAAAATATATTTAATTGAAGAATTACCAAATAATAGAAATTTTTCCTAAAATTCAATTATAAAGAAATCGATTGGAAAATTGTCAAAGAATGGTTTTGTTTTAATTATTAAAAATAATTAATTTAGAGCAGAATTTCGGTTAAAAAATCTAGAAAATATTGATTGGATAGAAATGATGAAAATAATTTTTGTAGAAGTTGCAGTAATAATATTTTTTTTTATTATAAAATAATTATTTTGCCACTCGGACATTTTTTACAAATACTAATTTATTTGATATTAATATTCTTGCAATTTTTGGAATTTTAAAAAGGAATTTGAATGTTTTAAAAATCTTAATAATAATTTATAAGGGTTTTCAAAATATTCAAATTTCTTCAATTTCTCCCTTAAAAATCTTAATAATAATTTATTGAGATTTTAAAAATATTCAAATTCCATTTTGAAATTCAAAAATTTGTAAGAATATTAGTATATATTAAATAAATTAGTATTAGTAAAAAGGAATTTGAATGTTTTGAAAATCGTAATAAATTATTATTAAGATTTTCAAAATATTCAAATTCCTTTTTAAAATTCAAAATCTTGTAAGAATATTAGTATTAATTGAATTAGTATTTGTAAAAAATGACCGAGTAATAAAATAATTATTTTATAATATAAAAATAGTTGATGAACAATTTTTATAAGTTGTAAAATTAATTTTTTGCATAGTACCTTTTTTACTACTTCTTTTCAGTCTTAAAGCTACTTTTTGCTTCTCTTTGTTTTTAATTATTTTGTTTGAAGCTTTTATACTTTTTAAATTTTTGCCTAGAATTTTGCAGTCCAGAACAATTTTCATCATTTCCCTTTTGAAAAATGGTAAATAAGGGGCAAAAAAAAAGTTGAAGTTGAAATCTTTTGAAAATTTCTTATTGTATGATGTGTGGATTCTAACCACTGACATTTTACAAATTCCGTATGAAGGGCACGTATGATAGATGCATTATGTATGTGAAACACGAGTTAGTTCATCTTTCCTCGCTATAAGTAAACATTGTTCCCGCGGTACATGTGTTCATTGTTACTTAATCAGAATTATCGGTTCGAAGTTTATTATTATTAATGCATTTTGTAATATATGAAAATTACCTATAGTAATTATTATTCGCAAAATAGCAGTAGATGCGGTACGAAACTTCACTTTCCTCTTACTTCACTGATAAAACACATATATACGTTTATTAATAAATGAGCTACTTGAGAGGGAAAATTATCATGCAAATGATGCTTTTATTGTGTTGGACATAATCTTAGGGATTGAATATTCAACAGACGACACTGAGGTAAAACTAAATTGACAACATAGGGGCTCGAATCATCAAAGTGATTAAACAGATATCTCTCGCAATGTTGTCCTAATTCGTCTAATGAATTCTCATGAAACACTGTGTTTAAGTTTCTAATTTTTCCACTCGAATTATTTCCAAATTTCGTACAATTGGAAATATATTTGTTGGAAATATATTGTGGCTGTAATAAACAAATTTAATTGTTAACAATAATTTAATTTAAAGGAATGTTGGACGAAAATATTCGAAACCTTCAAACCTGTTTGGTAGTGGATCCCCTCTTTCCTATTTATTGTTCAAGTAGTGAGGTGAGAATCTCTACTTTTCACTAGTGGATTTTGGGAGATTAGAATACGGTATTAAATGAAGTTAGGATAATTATAAACAATTACAATTTATTATTCGTTCCTCTAAAACCCTAATACATATTTTTTAATCCCTTTTTTTTATTATCTTAAGATAATAAAAGTAGTATTTTAAGATCTAGTATCTTAAGATCCTAAAGTTCTGAACGTTCAAATGAACGAATTTATTTCTTCTAAAAATTAAATTTTTATTACAATTATTTTGTGCCACTGATAAAAAAAATTAATTACTGGGTTTGTGAATGTGAAATTTTAGTTTTTAAATTCTTTTATGATTAGTAATTTTCGGGAATCTTCAATAAAAGATATTTCGTTCATTTGAACGTTCAAAACTTTGGGATCATTGTATCTTTAACTTATAACGTAAAATATATTCTTGTTAATGTGTGTATAATTCTAACACAATCTTTATTCTCCTCGAATGTATAATATTTGTGTTAGTGTAAAGTATTATTTAAGTGTATGTATACAATTGACTCACCTATTCGATATTATTCCATTAAACTTCTTATAATCCTTTTCTATAATATTTATTTTAAATGAACTTTCTATAGCTTATGAACTTTTTAATTTCTCTCTTAGAACTTTTATTATTCTTCACTTTTTATACTTTATTGTTAATTATCAGTAATACGTATGATAACTTCTTTATATTCAAAATAACGGTCAAACTGATCCACGACTTACTATCGCGAAGACTCACGGGCAAATGCCCAGATTTCCCTGTGTTGATCGATTTTATTAATCGACATTGCAGTGTTGAAAATTTCTTTAGTTGTATTTGATGTATTTTACTTCTATTCTTGTAACCAATATTATAACGAATAGATGAATTTTGTTTTATTACTATTTTTAATATAGGTATTTGTATTTTGTTCACACTTTCTTATAAACATTATATTTGTATTTTGTTCACACTTTCTTGCAAACGTTATATTTGTATTTTGTTATCACGAAGGGATAGATTATATTTGTATTTTGTTATCACGAAGGGATAAATTGTGACTTAGTCGGTTCGTCACAGTGGCCCTCTTTCAGTTAATTATTCAAACAAGAGATTAAAAGTTTGGTGACAAAGAAAATTTTTAAATCCATTTGATTTTGTTCGCCTGAGCGATGCAAAAGGGTAAAATTTTATTTGTATTGCCAGTTTTCCTTTTGTTTAATCCTTGCTTGGATATTATGCAGAAACATTTGAAACGCAGTTCCTAATTGGCTGGGTGGTAATTAATCTCGAGTTGCTAGAATTGTTGTCTTCACTTTTCAATGACGGCGCACTGTCGGCTTTGTTGCTCTCCATTGTTGCGCTTATAAGCATCGAGTAAGTCGTATAGCTTTTCTATGCATTCCCATATAGTGTGTAACTGTGTGAATCCACATTTGCAGAATTAGTAGCTCGGCTTTTATTTTTCAAACTAGTTAATCTTTTGCCTTCCGGTTATGTTACAGTTTGCAAAAAAACGTACCGTTGCTTCATATGCATTTTTATAGAGTTTATAATTGACCTGCTAAACGAATGTTGTCGAGTTTCGCTAACGTTATAATCATTTCAATGTACTTCGAAGAGTGAAAAATACTCTTTAAACCTGTTCACGAAACATTACAAATGTTTTGTGGAAACAAGAGCTTCTTAGCAGAAATTAGCAGTTCAATTAACTATACAAAGAGCACTTTTCAGCGGAGGAATGTTTATGCGAATTCTGAATTTTTAAAAAGCTGAGTCATCTTTTTTTAAGAGGGAATCAGATATAAAAATCTTATCTCTCGAAGGTAGAAGAGACGAGCTTTACGATTTCCCTCTGGTCATTTCTTTCCAAGGCGGAAGTAACGACATTATGGGAATGGGAGTCTTATCCTAACAAGGAAAAAAGGACCACTCAAAAAAAATTGTGGGAATAATTTTTAAAAGAAAAAATAGTGATGAATTTTGAAGTTAGGTTGTTGGTTCAATGTACCTATTCTGAAAACATGAAATATGTTTCGCATTATGTATGCATGTTGTTTTCAAAGAATTGTTTGCAAGTTCCCTGTGTGTAAACTAAGAAGCTTATGCAAATAATAATCTAAGTTTACAATGGACGACCTTGCACTTGCCGTAAGCATGATAAAATTTACAACGTGCTTGATTTGCACTCGTTGCGCGCACATGCAGTGTGTAAAACACATGACCCAGATTACTCGATGGCAACTAATATTATGATATCACCGGGGAAAATGCAATCGATCGTGCCAATGTACCCTCGTTAAAGAGACATTGGGTTCGGATTGCGGAAAAAGGGTCAGGAAAAGTAATTAAAGTATCAAATAAAGATAAAGAGGATAAAGAGGATATGAAATAAGGATGTAATAATAATAAATATTGGGGTGGGGATGAAGTCAACTATTTTCTAATGGATCATGTTTTTTTTTTTTTGTTTTCAGGAGTGCTCGGACAACCGGGCTTCTTTCAGCAAAGTGGTCAACTTGAAGGGTAACGGGTGTGATTCGGGGAATTTAGCAACGTCGCAGTCGCGTGGTCAACATGGGACTGAAAATTCTCGCGATGGAGATTTACTGTCCCAGGCAGCGTCCGCTTTACGCAGATTCCATTTCAAGACAGCAGGCACTCGTAGTTGTCGAGCAGTGCCCCAGGTGGTGGTCATGGGATCGAGCACCGCATCCGAAACTACGATCAACACCAGTACGGACAGTGCAAACACCATGATGACCTTGGTACGTTTCTTTTTTCCTACATCATTAGTTTTCTTTTCCTTCTTCTTTTCCTTCTTCTTCTTCTTCTTCTTCTTTTTCTTCTTCTTCTTTTAAACACAAAAAAAAATATTTTAGTGAAACATTGAGAAGAGGGAAGAAGCTAAATAATTCTCCAAGAAGCTAAAATATTCTTTTGTGCTTTCAGGTGACGAACACAGACGGAGAGCAACACGACGACAGTTTAGACCTTGTGGATGGTCTTCCAGAAATGTCACCTCCTCCCACGTCAAATAATCCCCCATCACAGGCCAATCCCTCGCACTCGACTAATCAGCCCCAGGGGACGAATTCCAACAACCACGTAGAAAATGGCACGAAAAATAATAACAACAATAACAATAACAACAAGACCAATGGCACAATAAATGCACAACTTAGCACTGCCCCCAAAACTCAGGCACCAAATTTAACTAGCGTCTTAGATGGTCCTGGTGCACCACCACCCACTCCTTTGGTTGGCGTTCATCAAGAATCCAGGTTTACATTCATTAGTGGAAGAACACCGCCCCTGCCAGATCTCAGAGCAACCGAGTTCTTTAGGTAAGCATTTTTTTTTTCCCTCTTAAAACTTCCTTAAGGGCCTAGCCTTGTTTTTCGTTCCTTCATATCGAATCGAAGAAAATAGTGTATAAAAGTCTTGATTGCTGAGAATAGGTAAAAAGTTGAAAAGAAAATCCGATAACGATATCTGAGGACAAGTAATATAAGAAACTCTCTACTGTCGAAAGTCAGTTCACATCGTTTGTTCCTCGGGAAAAATCTTTTCTTTTCGAAAGACCTTCTTGGCACATAAAGAGGCTTTATTAAAAATAAAGTCATTATTTTTTTCTACTCTCAAGTATTTTACTCTAAAGTATTTTACTAGAAATTATTATTATTAAATGATTATTATCCTCTTGTCAGTATCTCTCTCGTTTCGTAAAAAATTTATTTTCTCCTAATTTATTTTTATTTTCTCCTTTTAATATCCTCTAATGATAGAACGTCCAACGTCCTTCCGGCAGGACCAAAAAGACTCAGGTGAGTCCGTCCGAAATCGCTGAATAAAACTAACATGGATCGACGTAAACAAAAAGTAAAATATATCGTTGGAAAGGTGATGAAACAAGCTTTCAGCGCATATAAATGTCGAGCTCGTAAGTTCAAACCGAAGAGCAGGGTAGCTTAAAGAAGTTGAATTTTCCAAAAATTCATGTAATTTTTAGTCACAAAATGATGAAACCCGGTCCTGCCGGCAGGACGCTTTTCGCTTTGTTTAAAAGGCTACCAAGCCTAGTCATATAAATTTAGAAATTTGATATTTACATCATTGGAAAGCTTGTTTCATTACTTTTCCAACGATATATTTGTTTTTGTTTTTATCTGCTTCCATATTAATTTTATAAAGAAACTTTGAAGAGAGTTTTTATTCAATTGGCCGCAATTTTGCTGATTAACATTAAAAATGAAATTTTTTAAAATTAAACAAATAGATTTCATTCTTTGAACGTTTCTGAAGAAAAAGAGACTAAACCGGCCAAAATATATTGATTTTTGTGGATTTTACATTAAATTTACGAAAAATGTTTTTTTTTTTACTTTTCAGAAACAGCAAGTTTGAGGGCTTTGAAAAATGGTTTAATATTATTATTTTAAAAAGTCAAGTACATGAATTTTTTCGTCTTTTCGTCTACTTTAATCCCAAGGAGTTCCGGAAAAGAAAAATTGAATTCCCTTTTTTTAAAAGCCTTATTTTCGGAACATCCTTCCGGCAGGATGGGCGCTTGGACGTTCTATCACTAAATTTCTTTTGCATTTTAATGTAATATTTCTTTTGTATTTTAATGGAATACTTTTATTTACTTTACATTGCGGAAAAATTTGACTTATTTTCTTTTGCTTGAAATGAAAGCAAACAAAATACTCGTTTTATTTATATAAAAAAAAAATTTCTCCAGCTTTGGTTTTAGGTGAAATTCTCGTAAATATAAAAATTCAAATGTCTTCACAAAAAAAGAGGTCTTTTATCTTTAAATTTAATATTATAAACAACTTTTTTCTGACATTCCATATATTGAAAAAAAATTATCAGGGTTGCCACGCAACCTGGAAATGTCAGGGAATTATATAAAAATTGAAAAAACCTTGAAAAGTCAGGGAATTTTGATCGAAATCCTGGAAAATTGCTGTTTTTTAATTTTATTTATTCTTAAAATCTAATTTTACTTAAATATTCAATTCAATTATTTTCAAAATTAATATAATTCTACGCAAAAATTTAATTATGTTTGTAAATTTACAAAAATTCTTGTCAAAATTAAAAATTTTTATTTAACTTTTAAATTGTCTTCATAAATAATAAAATTTTTCTCCGAAATTCAATTATTTTTAATATACAAAATTTTTTCATCAAATTTCTCGAAAAATGAAAGTATTGTTAAATTTTTTTTAAATTTGTCTCTTAACAAGAAATTATAATAATAATAATAATATAATAATAATATAATAATAATATTAGTTATGTTTAATAATAAAAAAGAAAATAATTAAATTTTTATAGAATTCATTATAAAAATTCAATTTTTAGAAACATTCAATTATTATTTAATAAATTGTTTATTTTTATAGTTAAATAATTGATTTCTTGTAGAATTTTCTAAGAAATATTGATTTGAAAATAAATTTCAGTTCCAATTTTGGATGATAATTGAATATTATATTAAAAAATTGTTATTAGAAAATTCTACGAGAATTCATATATTTATCTCTAAAAACAAACATTTTATTAAATAATTAAACTTTATCAACAAATTTGTCAAATAATTGAATTCTTTACAGAATTTTTTGTGTATATTAAAAATAATTGAAATTCTGACAAGAATTTTATTAAAATTTTCCAGAATAAATACTTGAATTTCGGTGAAAATTTTATTACTTATAAAGATAATTTAAATTTTGACGGGTAATTCTGGTAGTTTTGTAACATAATTGGTTTTTTTGCTAATTTTCTTAAAATTTCTTTCTAAAAAATTGAATTGTTGTGTGAAATTTTATTAGTAGACATTGAAAATAATTAAAGTTTGAGAAATTTTTGAAATTAACTAAATTTCTACAAAGAATTTGTTAAAATTATTTTTAAAAAAATTCAATATAAATTGACATAAGAATTTAATTGGAATTTTTCGAAAATAATTTAATTCTTTGAGGAATAAATAATAAAAGATAAAAACAGTAATTGAATTTTTTGAAAATCTTAATTTCTGTATGAAAAAATAATAATAATTAAATATTTATTGAAAAATGAAGTTATTGATTTTTTACAATAATTTTCTAATGAATGATTGATTCCCCTTTTGTATTTTTACTCCAAAAATTATAAACATAATCTAAAGATGTTATTTAGAAATTCCTGTCTTTTCAATTCGACAAAAAATCATTCTTTAATTTATAATTATTTTTTATATTTTGGAACTCAATAGTTGAGAAGCACTATCTAGATGTATTTATTTGAGTTGATCGAATCACCGCAGATACTTGATACATGAAATAAATTGCAAAGAAAATAAAAATAAAAAAATACAATACTTGTGAACATTTTTATTTTTAGTACTCCAGTGAGGGGTTCGGTGGATGCCGGCCAACCAGATCCGAACCAGATCAATTCTCTTATGTCATTTGTTGCTGCCAAAGAAAAAGAGAAGGAAAACTCGTGTACTAGTTTAGTGAATTACATAACATCCAATGAGTCATCGAGGAAAAATTCCCAAACCACTCCTGAGTTGGAAAAAGGTGCAATTGATGCAAAAACAAATCAGAAATCAGCAAAACCAAATATAAATGTAACCACGAATCCATTAGATATTTCATTGTGTTCACAAACTCCATGCAACACTCAGACATCGATCGTTAGTTCTAGAGGTCGAGGAAGAACGGCAGGTGAGTTCATTTTTTTCCCCTCTTTCTTTCTCTATCTTTATATTATTACATCGAGAATAATACTATTTCTAATACACAAAAACACGAAAACCATTTTTCCCAAAAGGAACAAAAAGTAAATAAATTTTTTCCAACTCGAAAAAAAGGAACAAAATTTGTCACTCACGAGTCTGGAAAAGAGTTTATTTTTCCCCACAAATATACATTGTATTTTTAGTTTTTTTTCCTCCCATGTGAGAAAGAATGTTTCAATCCCCAAGGCGCAAAAATTATAGGAAAAAGAGTTTTTTATTTTTTAATATAGACAACCTATTTTTGATTTAATGAACGCTAAGTGAATTATTGAGGAGAATGCATTGTAGGGTTAATAAACGAAAAACGAGAAAAAGAAAAATGAGTCGATCACATAAGAAATCATGCAATCAACTCTTGGAGTATAAGAGGAAAAATATTTGTCTATTCTTTTTCCCGTTTTTCCACTCGCAGCACGATAAATCGATCGGTCGTGGCCAATCGGGTTCGAAACATCTTTTCCCACCACAAAAACACAAACAGGAAACACAGTATAGTGTATATCAATGTGTCGGAATTTATATTTAAATTTATCGCTGCAACACAGGTAGTCGAGTTTTTTTTTCACGGGAAAATTCACACGAGATTTTTACAAAGCTCGTAATTGAAAATTCTAAAAACGACATAGCTTCTTCGTGAGATGGAAAAAAAATTAATTGCTTTTAAAATGTCGGGGAAAATCAAATATTTTTGTCAAAATATATATATGGCGCTTATCTCGATGGAAATTTTATTACAAAGTAGATTTTCATTTTATTTTTTATCAATTTAATAATACAATCAGATGTTGATTATAAAGTAGAAATTGGAACACAATTTTTTTCATTTGTTGAAAAAAAAAATGATAGAATTTTGGTTCTTGAAATTGAGAAGAAAAAGTTGAAATTATGCAAAATTTTGTAAGTCTTTCAAAAAAAAAGAAAATAGATGTTTGACATTTTTAAAAAAATTTAGATGAGAAAATAAATTAGAAATTTTATTAAATATTTGTGATAGTGAAAAAAAATTAAAATAAACATGAATTAAATAAATAATAAAATTACAATAAATTAAATTAATAATAAAAATAAAATAATAAAATTAAAGAGAAAACAAAATTTTTTTTCATTATTTTTTTTTGTGTCTAAACGATATCGACTCAATAAAACTTATTCTTTTGGAAAAAAATGAGAATTTGTTAAAAAAAATAGTGACTGAGAAATTTTTTAGAAAAGAAACTTAGAATTTCTGTGAAAAAATGTGAATAAAATGTTTTTTTTTTGTATTTCTAAAAAAAAATTAAAATTTTATTAGAAAATTGTAGTTAAAAAATATGAATTCTAAAAATTATTTCCTTTGTTTGCTCAAAAAAAAAATTTTGTTCGAAAATTATTTATATGAAATGAAAATTATGCAATTCTTTTTATTTATCTCCAAAAAGGAGATTTTATTCAAAAATATTGTGATTACGAAATAGAAATTTATGTAATTTTTCTGCATTTGTTTCTAAAAATAATAATAATTTCATTAAAAACCATGATTAGCAAATAGAAATTATGAAACTTATTTACAATTATTTAAAAGAGAATTTTAAAATTCAAAAAAATTTTCTTCCTTTTCTTTAGTAAAAAAAAAATTAAAATTTTGTTAAAAAATTGTAATTCAGAAATAGAAACGATGCAAATTATTTCCTATTTTTCAAATATTTTGTTCAAAAATTGTTATGAAATAGAAATAATTTTTTTCTTACCTAAAAAATTACAATTTTGTTAGAAAATCATGAATAATAAATAGAAAATAGAGATTTTTTTCTAAATTCAATTTAAAATTTTCTGATAAAAATGTGATTTGGAAACATTTTTTATGTTTTTCAAAAAAATCTTGAAATTTTGTTTAAAAATTTTTATTGAAAAATACAAATGATGAAAAATCCTTTTTTTCGTAAAGAAACAAAAGAAATTTTATTTGGAAATTGTGATTAAAATAATGAAAATTAAAAAACGAAATTTTGATCAAATATTGTGTTAAAAATAGGAATTGTACAACTTTTTGTTTTCTTTTTCCGAAAGAAACGAATAATTTTATGAAAAAAAATTGGTTTTATAATCAATTGTTGTATAAATTATTCTAAATTGTTTTAAAAAAATTCAATAATTTTTACCTATTTAAAATTTGGAGAGAATCATTTCTTTCAGTGGACAAAATGATTAAAAAAAATTAAAGATTATTATAGTTGCAAAGATAATTAATTATAAAGTAAATTAATATTAATTGAAAAAATTTATTATTTATTATTTATTATTAACCATTAATAATTTAATAATTTAATAATTTAATAGTTTAATAATTTAATAATTTAATAATTTAATAATTTAATAATTTAATAATTTAACAATTTAATAATTTAATAATTAATAATTAATATTTAACATTTTTTAAATGTCCACCTCTTTTATTTTAATTCGACAAAAACTTCGTACGATTTTGTTCCTTTTTCTTCTTTTTTTTTCGAACGAAATTGTTAAGCTATAGATTGATCAGGATTGAACAGCACTTTTTCTCGATTATTAAAAAAAAAATTTCATTTCTTTCTATCTCAAAGAGCAATTCGACTCGGTCAAGCGAATTACAATAATTAACCAATTTGCCTCGAGTCGCTACTACGATTTGCATAAAAGAGTAAAGTGTTCAATAAATTTTAATTAAAGGTTATTGAATTTAAATACTGAAATATTTTTCACGTTCTTTTGATATCGCAAAAACGCTAATTTCTCTAATCCCGGGGCCAGTTAACTGATTAAACGAAACAAACCAACCGATACATACATATAAATACACAAACGTTAAAGTAAATAAAAACAAGTATTTGGTTTACTTTGTCCGATAAACACTCGCCATTTGGTGTTTGTGAGATTTTATTTAAACATTCATTCAATGAAATAGAAACAGTGCATACATTTATTCGTCGATGTATTTCTAACGATAATTATTAGTTCAAAATAGTTTTTTAATTGTTATTTTTATTTTTTTTTATTTATTCTTTTGTGTTTTTACTATTTTTCTATTGTTATATTTTATTTTTATTGTTCTTGTATTTAAATTATTTCTGTATTTTTATTTTTGGCATTTTTGAATTTGTATTATTTTTGTTATTTCTGTGTTTTAATTATTTTTGGCATTTTTGTATTTTAATTATTTTTGTATTTTGGTTATTTCTGTATTTTTATTATTTTTGTCATTTTTATATTTTAATTATTTTTCTATTTTTATTATTTTTGTCATTTTTGTATTTTTATTATTTTTCTAATTTTATTATTTTTGTATTTTAATTATTTTAAGTATTTTTCGATTTTTATTATTTTTGTATTTTAATTATTTTTGTATTTTTATTATTTTTCTTATTTTTGTATTTTAATTATTTTTGTATTTTTCTTATTTTTGTATTTTTATTATTTTTCCCACTTTTGTATTTTAATTTTTATCATTCTTGTACTTAAATTATTTTTCTATTTTTTTTATTGTTTTGTTTTTGTTATTATTTTTCTCATTTTTGTATTTTAATTTTTATCATTCTTGTACTTTAAATTATTTTTGTATATTTATATTTTTTATTTTGTTTATTTATTAATTATTTTTTATGTTTTTTTCTTCCCACCAATATGTTGATAATGAGGAAGGTTTTCTCTGAAAATCAATAAACGTGAACGATAATGAGAGAAGGAGAAAAAAAAATTAATTTGTGACCATTGTGTGAGAGGAAATGAATTGATGTTCTTTCTTTCAGAATCTCATCCCCTCGTTACAGCAATTCATACTTGGGTCAGGCTCATTTTCCCGTTTTGCGCAATAGGTATAAATTCGCTGGCTGAGAAAAGACTCCTGAAATAATTGAGAAAAAATTAATAAATAATTTTTGTTAGTTTAGAAAATATTTCATTTATTTCATTCGCAATTTTTTGTATATAAATAATTTAGTGAAACAAAATTTTGTAATCTAATTTTTTTTTTTGCCCTCGTTTTATTTTCTGTTATCATGCGAACTTTCCCCAATTCAATATTATATTTGTATTCAACACTATAGAAAATTGAATACGGACATAAATATACTATTATATGTATAAGAAAATTTATCTTGAAATACTTTGCCTTAGGAAAATTGAGCGTAGACTATATTTGTTTTGTTACATAACACAGTGGATTGCATGTAATTGTATTGTTTTCTCTCTTCATATAGTTTACACTGAAAATTTAATTTCGTTGTTTTGAATTTTAAATTTTTCAACACTCGATATTTAAATATCGTTCGATATTAAATTTAATAATTAATAATTAATAGTTCATAATTAATAGTTAATAATTAATAGTTAATAATTAATAGTTAATAATTAATAGCTAATAATTAATAGTTAATAATTAATAGTTAATAATTAATAGTTAATAATTAATAATTAATAATCTTTATTCATTTTTCTGATTTTTTCACTTTTACTCAATTTTTTTCATAGATAATTTTATTTCGGAGAAAGTAAATTTTTCTCTCGACTATTTTAGATAATTCGATTGACGATATTTCGAAATTTGGAAAATATTTTCTAAAAATTATTAATTTTCTTCTCTGGAGTAATTTCAGAATTTACCATTAAACTTTCAAAAAGCATATTTCTTATTTTATTATTTTGGGCGTCTTTTCATGGTTGCAATTTGTTGGTAACAAAAAAAAAAATTACTAATGGCGTGTGAGCTTTCTGTTTCTCGTTCATACACATTTTGGCGCCATCAACTTTTCTCTATGGGCTTTTTATTTTTTTTTAACTTTCGCCTGTCACTTTTGAAAAGAATAATAATAATTTTCGATAGCAATTATTTTACATTTTACATATATATTAAATACGACTCTAAAGTATTACGAACACGAGAGATTAATTATTTTTTTTATGGGTCATTCTGTTTTTAAAGCATTACACAGAAGCAAAAGGCTGTCACATAAAAATGATTTTTTAATGGATTTGCAAAAAATACGATAAAAAAATAAAATTAATTTGAAATCTAATGAAAGTGTTTGTGAGAGAATTTTTTTTTGAAAACGCACTGATGGGGAAATTTGTTTTTATTGACTTCAATTTTTAGATAGTATTTTATGTTTTTTGAACGATAAAATGTTTTTTTTGAGTCTAATAAAAATTAAAATTAAAAGGCAGAATTTATTTTAATAAATTGCTAATATTTAAGATTTTAATGTTTTTATTATTTTTTTGAGTCGAGTATTTTTTTGTAAATATTTTTTTTGTGTCGAGTATTTTTTTGTTACTTTTTTTTGTGTCGAATATTTTTTTGTTAATTTTTTTTATGTCGAGTTTTTTTTTGTAAATATTTTTTTCGTATTGAGTATTTTTTTCTAAGTATTCTTTTCGTATTGAGTATTTTTTCTAAATATTTTTCTAAATCAACTATTTTTTTCTCGTTAAATATTTGTATTTAGAGAAATGTAAAATTAAAATAATACAGTATTGGTAAAATCTAAAAATAGTAGTATAATTAAAGTGAAAAAAAAATTTCTTTGCTATAAATATGATTGTTGATTGTAGTTTCCATTCGTGAGATGATGTTTCAAGTTGAGAGACAATTTATCTCGTTGCTTTTTATATGTGTGCTGTAATTTCACATTTGCCTATAGTTTTGTCTACAACTACAGCTTCATATGTTTCTCACATTCATGTTTTATTTCACCAGCCCTTATCTCGCTTCCTGTCACGAGAATAGTATATATACATACAGTAAAAAGAAAAAAAAATTTTTTTTAAGCACGCCAAACGCTATAGGTTTTGTGGTTCATGAACATTTAACGATGGGTCCTAAATGAGAACTCGTTTCTTGTTTATGAAAAAGCAAGTAGAAAACGCACATATATACAAAGAAGCGAGGAAAACAAATATGGAAAGTGTGCGAATTAAAAATTTGTTTTTCAAGTAGAAATTTTTTTTCTTGAATTCATTTTGTTTTTTTTGTGATTCATCGATAATTGTTCGAAAATAGATCAAATTATAATTATTTATTCATTAAATTTTATAGTTTGTATTTTAAAATTAAAATTCAAAATTAAAATTCAAAATTAAAATTCAAAATTCAAAATTAAAATTCAAAATTCAAAATTCAAAATTCAAAATTCAAAATTCAAAATTCAAAATTCAAATTAAAAATTAAGAATTAAAAATTAAAAATTCAAATTCAAAAATAAAATTTAAAATTAAAAATAAAAATAAAAATTTCCTCTAAAATGAATTTTTATTAAATTTAAAAAATTCAGTCCATATTTTTTATTGCGTTTCATTTTTTTTTCAAAATACTTCGGAATTAGCTGTTATTACAGTATTTGCATACATTCGTGTTTACACTTTACTTTTGGTCACGAAATGCATTCTAATGTAATCTCTCTCTTGATAATAATTTTTTTTTTCCAAAGTTTATTTGCAGTACGTGATTTGATTTTCAATCAAAGTTTAATTTATTTATTTGACAAGAAAAAAATTGGAGTATATTTTTCATATGGAGAATAACCGATAGTTGAAATACTAAATATTTTTTTATGCGCAATTAAAAACGAGAGATATATTAAATTCGATGTAGAAATTTTTTTTTTCGTTCTATTTGTTAATTTATTTACATTTACTACTCTGCATTCTGTTTATACTAAGCTCTTCATCAATATGCACGCAAGCACCTTAGATTTAGTAGATTTTTTTATAAAAACAAGTCTGTACTTTCTGATGTAAATGTAATTTTAAAAAAAAAATCCTTTTTTTTTGCTAACTTTATAAATATTGAAATTTTAAAAATAATTCCAAATTAGAAGAATAAGTCAAAATAAAAATAATTCAAATAATTCCAAATCGAGGAAAAATATTTCTGTAAACTAATAGTGAATTAAAATAAAATCAAAATTATTAAAATGAAAAAATATTAGATAAAATGTATTTATTTAATATTAAATAAAATACGAGATAAAAAATTGAATACAAAACCGAATAGAATATAAGAGAAAATACACAGTTTTCGAGGAATGTTTCCAATTTTCGAAAAAGTGGATTAAGTTCTATTTTTTAAATTCATAACCGGTTTTGTTGAAAGTTTATTAATTATCAAAAAAATGTGAAATATTTTTTAAACTCATAACAGCTTTATATTTTTTATCGCTTTGTTCGAGCTTTTAACAAAATTTTAATACTCAATTTTTAATTTACTAAGTGCTTGAATCCTTTTTGTGATATATTAGAAACCCCTGAGAATCAATAAAAATTTTGTTTTAATCTTTTTCACATTTATTATTTTTTTTTTTTCTTTAAAACAAAATTCTTTTTATATACAATTCAGAAAAAAAACTTGAGCCCGGTGACCTGATTTTGAAAAAAAAGAAACAGATTTTGAAAGAATGATTGTCAAGGTATTTCTGTGAATCGTCTCACTTGCTCACTGACTTGCGTTTGATATGCATTCAGCGTACACTACTGATGACAATTGGAAAACCATCTGTTTTTCAATGCATTCTTAAGTTCTCTTAAATTTAAAAAAAAGTCAAGTTTTTCCTATTATTGGAAATGTGGAGAGGAAAAATTTTTTTTTTTTTAATTAAATCTAAAATTTAAAAAGTACATACTTTTTAGTATTGATTTATTTTTCCTTAAGAAAATTTAGTTCAGTATTAATAACTTTACTGAATTATTTACTAAAGTAATAATAATAATAATAATAAAATAATAATAATAATAAAATAATAAAATAATAATAATAATGATAATAGTAGTAGTAATAATAATAATAACAATAATAATAATAAAATTAAAATTATGATCAAAAGAAAAAAATTCAAACGAGACTATTTAATAATTGAAAAAAGGATTACTTTTGAGAAAAAGGGACATTTTGACATTTTCTTTAAATTAAAAGAACATAAGAAGTAGTGACAAGATGAGAATGTGCTTGCAAAAATTGGTACACGAAACACGCTTTGTTTCCTGTTTTACAATATATATTTTTTTAGTGACTTGGCTTTTTATCAATTGAAATTGCTATCTTGGAAAAATTTTAATTATCTTTTTCTATGAATATTTACTGTATTTTTTAATAAAAAAGATTAATTTTTGACTTTATAGAATAAGTAGTCTTAAGCGTAAATGACAAAATTTGGGTGATTTTTTTAAAAGTGAAATTTTTTATATCTTGATAAATTTTACAAAATTTATTCTCTAATAATTGTTAATCATTTTCATAGTAAGAATTTAGCATCTACTTAAAAATTGAATTAAAAAATTCACCAATTTTATTCCACTGAATTTATGTAATTTTGCAAAACTCTTTCTTAAATTTTTTATTTACATTAATTTAATTTAAATTGTATTGAAAATCATTGAATTCTTGCGATGAATTTTATTATTTATGAAAATTATTGAATTTTCACGATGAATTTCGTTATTTATGAAAATAATTGAATTTTCGCGATGAATTTAATTATTTACGGAAATAATGTTAATTCTTATTGACACACATTTTTTTGAAATACTAGAAAATTATTAATTTTTTTTTCAAATAATTTAATTAAAATATTTTAAGTAATTGATTTCTTTCGAAGAAATTTTCTTGCAAATTATATTTTAAATAATTGATTTTTTACGAAGAATTTGATTAATTTGTTTTAAATAATTGAATATTTTTTTGAGAAATTATATTAAAATGGTAAATTTTCAAAATATTAGATTTTAGAAAAGAATATAAGCAAATTTTTATTTGAATAATTGAATAATTCTATATCTTCTTTTTATTTAAATTCTAGTTTTTGAAAATATTTTAATTTCAGCGAAGAATTTATTTAAATTTTCTTTTTTGAATAATTGAATAATTCTTTTGTGAGAAATTTTATTTGAATACTGGATTTTTAAAATATTTTAATTTCAGCGAAGAATTTTATTAATTGTCTTCTTTGAGTAATTGAATAATTCTTTTGCAAAAAATATTAAAATCGTAGATTGTTTAAATATTTTAATTTCATGAAGAATTTCATTATTTTTTTAAAAATAATTGAATATTTTTTTGAAAAATGGTAAATTTTTAAAATAATTGATTTTTAGAATAGAATTTAGGCAAATTTTTTTTTTTGAATAATTGAATAATTCTATATCTTCTTCTAAATTTTATTTAAATTGTAGATTTTTAAAATATTTTAATTTCAGCGAAGAATTTATTTAAATTTTCTTTTTTGAATAATTGAATAATTCTTTTGTGTGAAATTTTATTTGAATAGTGGATTTTTAAAATATTTTAATTTCAGCGAAGAATTTATTTAAATTTTCTTTTTTGAATAATTGAATAATTCTTTTGTGAGAAATTTTATTTAAATAGTGGATTTCTAAAATATTTTAATTTATGCGAAGAATTTTATTAAATGTCTTTTTTGAGTAATTGAATAATTCTTTTGCAAAAAATATTAAAATCATAGATTGTTTAAATATTTTAATTTCACGAAGAATTTTCTTAATTTTTTTTAAATAATTGAATATTTTTTTGAAAAATGGTAAATTTTTAAAATAATTGATTTTTAGAATAGAATTTAAGCAATTTTTTTGAATAATTGAATAATTCTATATCTTCTTCTAAATTTTATTTCAATTGTAGTTTTTGAAAATATTTTAATTTCAGCGAAGAATTTATTTAAATTTTCTTTTTTGAATAATTGAATAATTTTTTTTTGTGATAAATTTTATTTAAATAGTGGATTTTTAAAATATTTTAATTTCAACGAAGAAATTTATTAATTATCCTTTTTGAGTAATGGAATAATTCTTTTGCAAAAAATATCAAAATCGTAGATTGTTTAAATATTTTAATTTCATCGAAGAATTTCATTAATTTTCTTTTTTGAATAATTAAATTCTTTAAGAAATATTTGAATTTCCGCGACATATAATTTTCTTATTTCTGTAAATAATTGAAATTTTCTGAAAATTTTTTGAAAAATGGTTGAAAATAATTGAATTGTTCCAAATAGTTTAAAAAAAAATGATTTTTTTTAATTGTTTCTGAGAAGAATATTATTTCTAAATTGTAGAACAATTTTTTTTTGTTATCAAAAAGTTGGAAAAAGTTAGCAAATATTATTAATAATAATAATAAATGGAAAAATTCCTCTGATTAAAAAATCAGAGTTCGAAAATATCACTTTCAGAAAAATCACTAAAAGATAGTAATTCAAATTGGAAAAGTTGCATTAATTTCTGTTCGAAAATAGAAGAAATTTTCTTTATTAATATTGAATATAAGAAATTTTCTCGATTTTCTATTTTTTCGAACTGTTTTTTTTTCTTTATTTTTTTATTTTTTTAATGAAATGAATAAACTAAAAGCATTTTTTGTTCTTTTTCTGTTTTTTGGAAAATTAGGTGGAAATACCGGTGGGACCAAAAGAACAGCTCAAGCCACAATTGTTGTCCAGCAACCATCACTTTCGCTGGATGCACCTGCAGCAACAATACTTCTTCGTGCCGACTCGGATGCAATGCGTCGTGAAGAAAATATGCGTCAGCTACTCGACGTTGCTGACACCTTGACTTTCCAGGAGATTCATGACATCGAGATGAGGTTAGTGTACTCTGTTTTTATGTTTTTTTTTATTTTTTTTCTCTCTTTTTCTTTCATTAAAAATGAAAAAAGAAAAAACAGAGAGAGAAAAAAAAATACAGAATGTACAAGGAAAATATCTCTCTCACGGCTTTGCCTTACATCTGCTCTTGATGTAATAAAAATTCCGTTTGATGCACATCTTTGAAGAAGCAGGTCTAAAAAAATAATTCAAATCATACTCTCCAGAAAATATATTACATATTAAATTGTACGCTGTAGATATAAAATAACTTTTTGACCAAAAAAAATTTTTTTTGTTCAAAAATCGTGAAATTAATTTGTTTCATTTGTAAAATAATGAAAAGCCTCTAAAAACGGTTAATTTGCAATTAATTTGTTCAATTTGCAATTAAAAATGCAATTAATTTGTTTGATTTTTAATTAAAAATGCAATTAATTTGTTTAATTTTCAATTAAAAATGCAATTAATTTGTTTAATTTTCAATTAAAAATGCAATTAATTTGCTTCATTTGCAAATAAAAATGCAATTAATTGCTTAAACTTGAAAAATAGGAATTTTGACAATTTTTTCTTCTGTTTCTAAAAGAAGCACAATTTTCCGAGCAAAATTATGTTTGAGATTGGGAAAATAAAATGGATATTGGGCTAATTTCTAATCTAACTTTTAGACAATTTTCTATTTAGAAAAAAAAAGTTTTGCGTAATTCTCTTTTTTAATGACAAGTTATCTTCAGATAAGACAGTGGGAATTAATTGAGTTTTGATAATAAGATATTAATTAAAAGTTAAAACTTGTGTGAAAAAGTGAAAATAAAGTGCTTATACAATCTGATTTATCAAAGAACGTGAAATTTAAATCGAGTTAGATCTTAATTTAACAGGCATTGTCTTAAATTCATCAGAAATTTAATGATTTTCGTATAGATAATTGTCTTAAATGAAGTAGATAAAAAGAGCTTTAAATTTCGCTCAAATGAACGAAATATTTTTCGTATTCTAATATTATATTTTTTAATTTGAAAGACCACGATTAGAAAATATATTCTAATGGAACATTTATTTAAATGAAAATTTGGTTTTTAATTGTTGAACATTTGAGGAGCAATTTTTCAAAAGTTGATAAATCCATTTTTAAAAAAATTGAGATAAACACATACTTAAAATATTAAAATCTTTAGAAATTCATTTATCACTGTTCAAATTAAGATAAAAAATTTATTAATAAAGAATTTTCAGTTTAAAAATTATTTTGGCCTAACCTTGAAAATTTTTAATTTCTATCTTTTTATTAGAAAAAATTATTAAAACCTTTAAATTCCCTATTACAATAGAATTTAATTACAAACATAGCATTTTGAATAGAAAAAAATTTAAAAATGAATAATTTATTACATTTTTTCTACATTAAAGATAATTTTAATGGTTATGTGAGAATTGACATTTGTTTAAATTTCTCAAAATGATAAAATTTGGATTTATCAGGTTTTGGAAACTTACTCCTCATTTATTTAAATGAAAATTTGAATTTATTATTTTTTAAGTATTGAACATTTATTTAAAGGAAAATTTGAATTTATTAATTATTAAACATTTATTTAAATGAAAATTCCTTTTTTAATTATTTCTCTCAATTTTACTTCTTCTATAAAAATAATTGAATTGTTTCAAAGGATTTATTAAAACTTTACAAATAAAATGAATTATTGCGAAGAAATTTATGAAAAAATTTGTTAATAATAGAATTCCTGGAGAATTTTTATTATTTGTGAAAGTAATTAAATGTTAGCGTAGTATTTTATTGAAATTTCTTTTTAAATCATTGTTCGAAAAATGTTATTAAAAAAAATTAAATCTCTCCATGAATTTTTATTATTTATGAAATTAATTGAATTACATTGTAACAATTGCAACAAAATTTTCAAGAATGATTGAAATTAATTGAAAATAATTAAGTTCCTACTATGAATTATATTATTTATGAAAACAATCAATTTCTTTAGAAGAATTTTATTATTTATGAAAATAATTAAATTCTTGTGCATTTTTTATTATTTATAAATATAATTGCATGTTTGCTTAGAATTGTATTAATATTATTTTGAATATTTGAATTCTATTGGAACATTTTAGTAAAATGAAATTTATTGAACTAAGACATTTTTTTTAAAAGAATTGATATTTTGACAACAATTTTATTAATATTAAAAAAAATAATTTAATTCTTTCAAGTAATATTATTGAAAAATGAAAATTTATAATTAAATTGAATTCTTTCATGAAATTTCATTAACATTTGAATAAAAATAATTGAATTTTTGTAAATAATTTTACCATCTATGAAAATAATTGAATTATTTCAAAAGATTTATTAAAATTTTTTTGAAATAATTGAATTTTTGGAAAAAATTTGTTAATTATAAAAATAATTGTATTCTTCTCAAGAATTTTATTTATTTATTAAAATAATTGGATTTTTTGAAAAATATTATTGAATGTTTTGTTTTGAAAAAATTCAATTCTGTCAGAAATTTTATTAAAATTGCATTAAAAATATAATTGAAATGTTTCGAACGATTTATTAAATAATTTTAGAAAATCATTGAATTCTTTTGAAAAATTCTTTAACGAATTAAAAAGAGAATTAAATTCTATCGTGGAATTTTATTAAAAATAGTTGAATTTTTGCCAAAAATTTGAACTATTTTTTTAAAATAGTTCAATTGTTTCGAAATAATTTATTAAATTTTTGTTGAAAATACTTGTTTTTTTCTAAAACTTTTACTGTTTCTCAAAATAATTGTATTTTTTCTACAATTTTTATTATTTTTCAAAATAATTGTAATCTTGCTAAAATGTTTACTATATTATTAAAAATAATTGAATTATTACGAGGAATTTATTAAATTGATTCAAATTTATTAAATAACTGAATTTTTGCAAAAATTTTAACTATTTTCAAAAATAATTCAATTGTTTCGAAAGAATTTTTTTTTTTTTTGAACTATTTTCAAAAATAATTTAATTGTTTCGAAAGGATTAAAATTTTTGTTGAAAATACTTGAATTTTTTCTAAAATTTTTACTGATTTTCAAAATAATTGAATTCTTGCTCAAAATTGTTACTATTTTACTATTTTTTTCTAAAATTTCTACTGTTTTTCAAATAATAATTGTATTTTTTTTAAATTTTTATTATTTTCAAAATAATTGTAATTTTGCTAAAATTTTTACTTTATTTTTAAAAATAATTGAATTGTTTCGAAAGAATTTATTAAATTGATTAAAATTTATTAAATAACTGAATTTTTGCAAAAAATTTTAACTATTTTCAAAAATAATTCAATTGTTTCGAAAGCATTTATTAAATTTTTGTTGAAAATACTTGAATTTTTTCTAAAATTTTTCTGATTTTCAAAATAATTGAATTCTTGCTCAAAATTTTTACTATTTTTAAAAGTAATTAAATTCTTGCTAAAATTTTTACTATATTTTTAAAAATTATTTGACTTTTTACTATTTTCATAAATAATTGAATTCCTTAGGATTGAATTTAGGAATGGAATAAAGTAATTTAGAAAAGTAATTGAATTCTTGTGAAGAATTGCAGTGGATTTTTTAAAAATTAATTATAATTAATTATGTACTTAATAATCGATTTTTACATTTAATTTCTGATCTTTTTGTTATTAAATTATTCAAAAATTCATATTTGACAATAAAAAATTTTTTAATTTACATATTAGCAATGATTTTTTATATGAATATTCAAATTAAATTTCGCACGTCTAAAACTTTATAAGAATTATAAAAAAAATTAATTTTTATTAAAAATTAATTTTTTCTTCAGAAAAGGTGAATATTTTGTTGCTAAAATTTTAAGCTTGCGAAATTTAAAACTATTCAGTACATCGATAAGTAATTTTGCGAAAAAAAGTATTTTGAGATTTTTATTTATTTATTTATTTATTTATTTTTTTTTGTTAGAATTTGAGCTTATCAAAAATATTCTCTGCTTTGGAAAGTTTATTCTAATCTTTCAAAGGGTATCAAAATCCTCGCGCAAATGATTTTCAGAGTTTCATATCAGTTGTTGATCGCACGAACTTTGAATTTACTATTTCCTACGTCAGTTAAAGCCTAACTGACTGCAAATTCATGTACACCTAAATTCTAGGTTAAAACCTCTTGATGTGCAATTAAGTAGTTAAGGCATCAGTGAATAAGCTTGATCTAGTTTCTTCCCTAGAAAATTAGTTGTGTCTTTGATGCCGCTCTGACGTTGAAAAGAGGCGCATATATGTGAACCAACAAGATTTTCGAAATATTACTCAAAAATCTCTCATTTTTGCTATGGTTCCCAATATAAAATCGTTCATCCTTTCTTTTATAGATTTAGAAAAAAGTATTAAATAAAAAAAAAATTTTGAAATTAGGAAAATTTTTTACTTTGAAAAATTTTGTCGATTTTTACTACTTTTGGAGCAAGAGATGCTTTCTAAAAAAGTAAAAACAAAAGATGTTTTTTAAATAACAAAAACTAGTGTATATTTTTTTCCTGCAAAAAATAATTTCATATTTACTTTTTCTAAGGAAATATTTAGACTGAGAAAATTGTACAGTATACTTCAATACTTTTATTAATATATATATATAGACTCTCGTTCGCAATATGTAGGAGAATTCTCTTTGAGAAAAGTAACCCAGAGAGTTCTTGAAAGGCAATAATGTTAGATTTTCGTGAAAATTTCCTGAATAAAATTAGTTTAGAAATTTCTCACTTCCTCTCACTCTCTTTCTCTTCTGGCAGCATAGAGAACTCACACAGTCTACTTATCAGGTGAATTATGGGAAGTACAGGGCCGCATATTACACGCGACTTGGCATTTAACCTATTCGATCAATAGATCTACCATATCGACGAATTCCAGAGAAAAAATATTGCTGCGAACGAATTAGGAATTCTATATCAAAAAGCCGGAACGTTGATTTTCATTTTGATCTGAAGAGGTTGATTTATTGATTTCTTTTTCCTTTTTTTATTCTCATCGAATTATTTTTATCGGCATTCTATTTCACACTTCTCAATTCAAAAAAAAAAGAAAAAAAACAAGGGGATTTTTTTACACTACTGCAAAAAAAGAAATAGTTGATAATAAAAATCAGAGGTAGATTTTGTTTAATAAAAAATGTTTCCTTTTTTTACAGCAATAGAGAGAACGAAAAAAATTATTTCTCTTCCTTTTTAATTCTCATTTTTCTTTGTAAACAGAAAAAAGGGTACAAAAATAAATTTTTTGACAAATTTTTTTTCTTTTCGTAAAGGTCAATTTTTACAGTACAATATTTGACATTTTAAAACGTGTAAAATGATCTTGAAACTGCCTGTCTTTATTGTGGGGAAAAGACTTTAATCTGAGAAAAAGCAGTCGGGACGAGGGACATAGAAAACTTTAAAGTTGTATAACTTTTTCCTTGCACGAAGAGACCTTTCTTCCAGAAAATTACTTGTCTTAAGTCTCTCTCTCTGTCTCTCTCGACTCATTTCGCAACATTCAACAATGTATGACTGTTTTTCTCAATTTTCTCCCACCAAAAAAAATAAATAAATAAAATTATAATCGAGGTCGACATTTTCCATATTTTTACTTCTTTAGATCGATTTAATTATTTAAAAAAAAGAGAGGCCATTTCGACTCTTAATTTTCCAATAATAGAGTTTAAAATATTAAAACCATTGTAATAAAAGTGTTTGAGAAGTTCGCAGAGAAGTTAATTTGAAAAAAAAATTCGTCTCATATATTATAGTCAAATAAAAGCAATAAACGGAATAATTGGATTCAATGGAAAATCAAAGTTTTCTTCATTTGCCTCGCTATTGTACTGAATAAAACAATTATTGCAAATTTACCTTCAGTACCTTTTATAAAATGCTATTCAAACATTAATTTTGCATGTAAAATGAGTAACTGATATCCGAGTGTGGAAAATTTAGTTTTAATAAAATCAAATCTTTGAACTGTGTGTGATAATCCTGTTTTTTAGTAAAACGCGAAAATTCCTTTCTTTGAACTAACGGAAAATCGCTTCAATTTAATTAAAAATTTTAAAAAATCGATTTTTTCCCGAACCTTTTCACGAATGGAAAATTAAATCTAGTATTTAGATATTTAATATTTATTGAAATTCAATTTTAATAAAATCAGTGATAGAATCGCGAGAATATAGATAAAAAATAGTAAAATACATAGATTTTTTATTAGCAGCAGAAATAAAAAGCGAATAAAATTTATTTAAATTTAAAATTATTAAAAAATCGACGATTGAATTTTCTGATTAACAGAAGAAGAATTTTATTATTAACAGAAGAAAAAAAATTTTTTATGAAACAAATTTTCTTTATTTATTCTTCATTCTCTTTATTATTAAATTAAAATTCTAAATAATCAAACTCTTTGCAATAAAAATTTTTTTCTAACAAAAAAATTAATTTTGAATAATTAGAATTTTTCTAAACTTAAATTTCATCTTTATAAAAACTATGCTACAAGTAAAAATAAACTGTTGTTAAGAAAAATACAATTTTTTTACTAATTCTTCATTCTTTTTGTTAATAACAAAAGTAATAAATTTTTATTAAGCAAAAAAAATGACCTTTATGTTAAATTAAGAATTTTTTAAATTCTCTGGGATTTTTTTTTCTAATAAGGGAAAAAAAATAAATTCTCTAAAAGGGAGAATAAATTTTATCCCTTTACTTTAAGTAACGATCTTTTCTCTGGAGACTAAAACGCACTTAAATCGTCACCATAAACTCCGCTTGATTTATAGATACTTTATAAATTATCAAACCAACTATTAAAAGAATATTGCTTGAAAATAAAAATTTGACGAGACATTCAAAATAAAGCAAAATTGTTTTTTTTTTTTGTTATTTATTTTTAAAGAATTTTTCTTTTTAGTTTCGTATAGAAACATATTTTTGATAGCGATAGAAATTTTATACCGCGATGCAACGAATTGTCTTTTTATCGGAAAGATATTTTTTTATCGTAAAATAATTTTTTAATAATAATGTAATTTTTAATAATAAAATAATTTTTATTAAAAAAATAATTCTTATTAAAAAAATTTTTAATAATAAAATAATTTTTAATAAAAAAATAATTCTTATTAAAAAAATTTTTAATAATAAAATAATTTTTAATAAAAAAATAATTCTTATTAAAAAAATAAACTTCTTCCTAATAATAAAAAAAATAATTTTTTAGGAATTATATAAAAACATCTTTTTACTATCAAAATAAAAACTTCTTCTTTCTATCAAAATAGAAACTTTTTTTTTAATAATAAGTTTATTATTTAGTTTTATTTAGTTTAAAATCGATTTCAAATAATAAAATAAACACAACAAATAAAAAAGTAGAAAACGTTTTCTAATACTAATGGAAATTTTTTTCTAGATAGTAAACATTTTTTTAAACAGAATATTCGTTACTGAATAAAAGAATTTTTTTTTATTATAATACATGTATTTCCTTGGCATATATTCGTCGTCTTGTTTATAATTATATGAGTAACTGAATAAAGACTCTAATAAGTTTTCCGCATTTGGTTTAATTAACATAATTAAGGAAATTTTTTTTTTTTTCGCTTATGAAAAATTAAGAACCGTACGTACTTCATTAATAAGTATAGAAGGGTACTTTTTTTGTTTCAAGTCATTTGGAAAAAAAAATCTTTTGAAAATAATTTGAAACAAACCTTTTATTAAACTGTGCAACTCTTCAAAAAAGAAAAAAAATTTAATCTTTTCAAAAGTCTTTCTCTTCTATCAAATCTCAAAAAGAAGAAATTAAGTTCTATGGACTTAAAACCGCAAAAGTGCTTCTAACTTATTCAACATTATTTTTTTTTATGCATTTTTCGATGAAAAACTCACTCGAGTTTATGGCAACTTTTTTAGAAGTACATTATTTCTTGAATTTTTTTTTTTACTTTCATGAGCATTGCTTAGAGTTGACAACTGTTTAAAATTTTTCTTTCAGTGTATTTTTCCTTCAAGCAACTTTTATTGTCACTATTTTCTTTTTGGTTATAATAAATGTAATAAATGTAAATTATTTTTGTTTTCTGAATCGATTTTTTGTCATTGAAAATCTCATTCGTATTAAATCACAAAATTAGCTATTTTCCTATTCTACTTCTGTAATTTTTCTTCTGCGGAAAAGAAAGTTATTAAACTTTTGATTTAGTTTCTAAATTACAATTTTTTTAAATTCTCCCCACAATCAGTTGAAAGAAGTGCGAGAAAAAAATTCAACTTGAAACAATTTGCATATAATTTTGTAATACAATAAAAAAAATGCTACTCGCGACATTTTTAATTTAAATATAAGTTCATTGTTTGTAGTTAAAAGTTGTAAATTACGTTGGATTACATTTATTTAAAGTTGTTTTATAAGAATATCTATAATAGTTCGCGGTTCGCGATAACGACCCTCGTCAGAAACAAGTCCAGTAACAGCATTTACAAAAAGTTTTGTAAAAGAAAAAAAAAGAAGAAGAAGAGAAAGAAAAAAAAATGGTTAAGTGCCTCTGGGAATGAGAATAAAACAGAGAACCTTTATAGCTATTTAAGTCCTGAATTTCGTCCCTTAAAAAAAACTTTAGGGAACTTACACATGACTTTCGGAACTGCCCTTATCATCTACTAAGCACCTTGGGACATGTGCTAGAAAATAATCTGTATACATTTTAGGGTGGAGGGAAAAAAAAAATTTGTCCCTCCTAAAGGATTGGGTGAAATGAGAAAAAACGTGATTTATAAATCACATTTTTCTTCTTCTTTTTCTTATTAAGAAGCTAAATATATTTATATATGTAGGACAAATTCGAGGAGATGTATTTTTGTACTTTTGTTTTTTTTACCACTTTCTTTTGACACATATACGGGGAATTTATTTATTTATTCCCTTTTTGTTTTTTTTTAATTTTATTTTTACTTTATGTTTTTATTTATATTTACTTTTAATCTATTTCTTTTTTATTTTCTATTTTTTCTTTCTTTTCTTTTTCTTTTTATTAATTTTCATTTTTTTACTTTCTATTTTTTCTTTCTTTTTTTTTCTTTTTATTAATTTTCATTTATTTTCATTTTTTTACTTTCTATTTTTTTTCTTTTCTTTTTATTAATTTTCATTTATTTAATTTTTTACTTTCTATTTTTTCTTTTTCTTTTTTTTATTAATTTTCATTTATTTTAATTTTTATTCTTTTTCTACTTTTTATGCATTTTTATTCCTTCTCTTTTTTTATTTATTTACATTCTTTTTCTATTTTTTATGCATTTTTATTCTTTCTCTTTTTTTATTTATTTACATTCTTTTTCTATTTTTTATGTATTTTTATTCCTTCCCTTTTTTTATTTATTTACATTCTTTTTCTATTTTTTATGCATTTTTATTCCTTCTCTTTTTTTATTTATTTACATTCTTTTTCTATTTTTTTTATTTATATTGTTTTACTATTTTTTTTTATTTACATTCTTTTTCTATTTTTTATGCATTTTTATTCCTTCTCTTTTTTTATTTATTTACATTCTTTTTCTATTTTTTTTTTATTTATATTGTTTTACTATTTTTTTTTATTTTCCCTCTATTTTTATTATTTGTTTTTTAATCCTGTATTAAGGACGGATAATTATACATACTGCATTTTTTTTTTTTTTTCTGTGAAACCATAAATGTGCGAAATCTGCAAAAATTGGCCTCTATTAAAAGTCAATTTTTCCCGTAAAAGCATTATTCAGCGTTGTAGGTTAAAATTTACGTTTCAACGGGTTGCAATCTACAAAATTTAAACTGCGAATTCGGGCAAATTCCATAGGGTCATTTTGCTAGAAATCCTACAAATGTTCAACTCTGATTAATGGCTAACCGCGCTGCGTACCAGACGATTTTTTTTCCCCGTCTTTTTTTATTATTCAACAAAATGATTTTTTAATATTACAAAATTATTCGCGAAAAGTTATTTACTTAATCTACGCTGACCCGAATCGTGAGAATTTTTTTTTTTTCGTTAATAAATCCCCTCAACGGAAAAGATAAAAAAAGGGGGAGAAAGAATTTAAGTAAAATTTCGAAAGTGATGAAGAGAAATTGGAGAAAATTGAGGAGAAAGAAATTATTTGAGTGAAATGATTAATTAGTTGATTATTATTGGTAGTAAATATTTGGGATGAATCAAATTTAGTTGACAGTTGAATAAAAAAATTTTTTGATGAAAATAACTGAATATTATGAAAAATTCGAGTAAATTTTTTTTTTGTAAAATAGACAAGTAATTGGTTGTTTGAATCAAATAAAATTTTTTTTCCTTGCTGATTTTCTGTTTGTATAAAATGAAAATTGTTGATAAAAAAAAATTGTTCTCATAGTGTACTTGCATCGATCCCGATGCAGAGAGAATATTTTTTTTTTATTTTAACAATCATTTTCTTTTTATTTTTCAAAAAAATAAAAACTTCTAATTGAATACATTTTTACATATTCAGCATCCCGTTTAATTGGTTCAATTAAAGTTTCTTCTTTGTTTATACATATAGACCATGATTGAATGCTTATAAAAATACATTTCAGCAGACTCTAGACAAAAATTTCAAAGTTTAATTAACTTTTTGATTTGCCCAGCTAGAGTAGTAGTGTTGGCGTGAAAGTTTATTTCTTTACAATTAAAATATTCCCTCAGGAATTTAAAAATCGGAGGTTAATGTAATATAGGAACGTTCTTGAAAGTTAGAAGGCAGATTAGAATTTGGAAACCTTGAATAAAATTTAGAGAGGGAAATTTTTTTTTTTTGTTTTCTATTCATTTTGTTTTTTTTTATTGTAGAAAGATTCGAACAAGGACGAAAAGTTTCGATATTATTCGAGTTTTGTAAAAAACGGTATATAGTGTATATAATTGATGTCGAGTTGACAGCTCTTGCTGCGGGGAGAGTAAAATTACGTGTTCTTGAATTTTTATTTGAAACGGGGGCTAAAATGCAGTTAATGATCTCGACTCGAGATCGGGAAAGTCCGTTTGAACATAAAATACTTTGGATCACGCGAATAATCCCAAAAAAAACCTTGGCAGGCTTCGCACTCTTCTTTCCCGGCTTTGTCCTAATTTTTCCCAGTTATATTTTCTCATCAAATTTAAATTTATTCCATTTCGAACATAAATCTAAAATTTGGAAAATAATTGAATTAAACAAAGAATTTTTTCAATTTTCCAAAAAAATCTTGTCTGCTCATAATTATAAGGGAAAATTTGATTAATTCAATTTCATTAAAATTTATTGATACTAATTGAATTTCTGCAAAGAATTTTACTATTTATAAAAATAATTGAATCCTTCCAAAGAATTTTATTACATATTCAATTGTAGAGAACAATTTAATTATTTATAAAGATAATTGAAATTTTGGAGAATTTCAAAAAAATTTTAAACATAATTAAATTTCTACGGAGAATTTTATTGCTTTTAAAAATAATTGAATTGTTTTTGTTAAATTTTATGGAAATTTATGAAAATAATTGAATTCTTGTGAAGAAAATTTTTCAAAAATAATATTCAAAAGAATTTAGTAAATCAGAAAAAGTGTGCTGTTTATAAAAATAATTGAAATAATTGAATTCTTTAGACAAAATTTAATCAAATATTTAAAAATAATTTCATTTTTCGACGAATTTGATTAAAATTTTATTGAACATAATTCCATTTCTGCAATGAGTTTTATTATTTATGAAAGTAATTGAATTATTAAACAAATTATATCACAATTTTTTAAAATTATGCAGAACTTTTTTATCGATGAAAATAATTGAAATCCTGCAAAGAATGTTGTTATTTATAAAAAATAATTGGATTTTTGACAAGAACTTTATTTTTTTTCAAAGAAATTTGAAATTTTCACGAGAGATTTTTTAAAAATTTGGAAAATTATTGAATTTTTGCAAAGAATTTCTTAGTTATGAAAATAATTGAATTTTCTCATAGAATTGTATTATAATTTTTCGAAATTGAATTTATACAGTTAATTTTAATATTTTTGAAGATAATAGCATTTTTCACAAGAATTTTACTGTAATTTTTAAAAATAATTGAATTTCGGAGGAAATTTTGAAAATTGATAAAGACAATTGAAATTTTGACGAGAATTCTTTCAATGTATGAAAATAATTGGATTTAAGAAAAGAATATTATTTTTTATGAAGATAATAGAATTTTTGACTAGAATCGTATTGAAATTATTCAAAATAATTGAATTCTTGTGAAGAATATTTTTCAAAAATAATATTCAAAAGAATTTAGTAAATCGGAAAAATTGTGCTGTTTATAAAAATAATTGAAATAATTGAATTCTTTAGACAAAAATTAATCAAATTTTTAAAAATAATTGCATTTTTCGCCGAATTTGATTAAAATTGTATTAAACATAATTCCATTTTTGCAATGAGTTTTATTATTTATAAAAATAATTGAATAATTGTAACAAATTATATTACAAATTTTTTTAATTATGGAGAACTTTTTCATGTATTAAAATAATTGAAATCCTGCAAAGAATTTTGTTATTTATGAAAATAATTCAATTTTTGACAAGAATGTTTTTAAAAATTTGAAAAATTATTTAATTTTTGCAAAGAATTTTTTAGTTATGAAAATAATTGAATTTTCTCATAGAATTGTATTATAATTTTTCGAAATTGAATTTATACAGTTAATTTTAATATTTTTGAAGATAATAGCATTTTTCACAAGAATTTTACTGTAATTTTTAAAAATAATTGAATTTCGGAGGAAATTTTTAAAATTGATAAAGACAATTGAAATTTTGACGAGAATTCTTTCAATTTATGAAAATAATTGGATTTTAGAAAAGAATATTATTTTTTATGAAGATAATAGAATTTTTGACTAGAATTGTATTGAAATTATTAAAAATAATAATTGAATTCTTGTGAAGAATATTTTTCAAAAATAATATTCAAAAGAATTTAGTAAATCGGAAAAATTTTGCAATTTATAAGAATAATTGAAATAATTGAATTCTTTAGACAAAATTTAATCAAATATTTAAAAATAATTGCAGTTTTCGACGAATTTGATTTAAATTGTATTAAACATAGTTCCATTTTTGCAATGAGTTTTATTATTTATGAAAGTAATTGAATTATTGCGAGAGTTTTATAAAAAAAGTTTCAAATAATTGATTTTTTTTTAATTTTAGATAAACTATTTTTAATAATTCAATTCCTATGAAATTTTCATTTTTTTAGAAAATAATTGAATACTTGTGTAGAATTGTGTAAAATTTGTCAAAATTGTTTTTAAATAATTGAATACTTTTTGGAAATTTCATTAAAATAGTAGAGCATACAAATTATTCAATTAAGGAAAATTTTTGAAAATAATTGAATTCTTATGGTGAATATAAATGAATTTTTGTTATTTATAGAAATAATTGAACTTTTACAATGAATTTTAATAAATTGAATTTAAATAAATGAATAAATTAAATAAATTCCTTAAAGTAATTTAATTTCATCGAAATTTTACTGTTTAAGAAAATAATTGAATGTGTTACGAACAAATTTTTAAAAATAAAATTAAAATTATACGATGACTAACTTCCATTGATTATTGAGAAAAATTTAAATAAAATTCTTTGAAAGAAGTAAATTATTTTCAATAGAAAGTACAAAAATTTCAATTACATAAAAAATTTTTAATTTTTTGTTTATAAAAATTCAATTATCTTGAAATAACAGAATTAAAAAATCTTATTTTTCAAAATTTTCAAAAAAACTGCAAAAACTCAATTTTATTAAAAAATTTGAAATGTGAATTTTTTTTTAAATTAACTAACAAAAATTTTAATAATTAATCTTCGCACTAAGAAACGTGAGTACATTAGAATGTGACTCCTTACAAAATTTAATTATTTATCAATTATTAAGTTAAAATATACTTTGAAAATTCGATTTTTTAAACAGTTTTTAATAAAATTCTTTAATTCTTTTTTTTGTCACCGAGGCTACTATTTCCTACTTTTTTTGTCATCGAGGCTACTTTTTCCTACTTTTTTAAAACTTTTAAACTACTTTTTTAAATAATTGAGTGCGAAGCCTACTTTGGTTAATTAATTTCATTCCTTTAGATAGTAGATTAGTAAATCAGTAAATTAGTAAATTACTAAATTACTAGTACAAATTTATACACTTTAGTGAGCAAATTTTCGATTATTTTTTTTTTAATTTATAAATCATAAGTGGGTTAATTAATTTATTACGCTACTGCGAAGTGGAATGGAAATAAAATTTTAATTTGCTGAAAGAAAATAATAAGTGAAATAAAATGGATGTTTTTATTTTTATTCTTTTTTTCAGAAGTTAGGAAATTTTTTTTTTTTTTTTTTAAGGGAATAAAGAAAAATCTCGTTGCTTTAATTTTATCATTGCGGACTAAAGATAAATTAAGTTGAGAGAGAAAGAGAGAGAGAGAGTGGAACAAAAGGGAAGCATTTTTATTTAAAATATTGGGTTTCAGTTATCGATGTGAGCACATATTGTGTAACTTTTACGTAATATTGGAACTATTTTTCGCAGCTCTCTCTCTCCAGCTACTGCAGTATTCGATATCAATAATTAATTATGAAACTCGTTGGCTTTATGTTTCACTGCACATTGTTGTTAGAAACAGTTTCAAGTAGTACGAATCAGCAGAGTAGCCTATGAATAGAGGCATACCCTTCTGGTTCGATTCATATACAGAGAGCGGCGCACATTAGAATCAATTCACTCATTTTCTCTTTGCACTTCAATTATACATTGAATAAATAATTAATTCATTTCCAATTGGAAAAAAACCCGACGAAAGGTATTCTAAAACATTTATACTTTTTTTACCTCCGAATTATATTTCGAAAAAAACATATTTTACTCGTTTCTTTACACCCAGAGAAATTGTAGATTTGTCTCAGAATCAACTAGACTTTTTATTTGTTTCAAATAAATTTTATTTAGTTTAAATAAAATTTTATTTAACTCAAATATATGTTTTATTTATGACAAATATAAATTTTATTTAAAACAAATAAAAATTCTAGTTGATTCTGAGACAAATATACGTTTATTTAAGTCAAATAAAATATATTTGGTTTAAATAATAATTTTCTCTGGGTGTATTTGTATCAAAATGTACTAAAGATTATATTCAGATTACCATTAATTTAGATTGCAATCGAAAACAAAAATTGGTTGACGTTTCAATTTATTTCAATTAGTTGCAATTTTTAAAATAATGGATTAATCCGAAAACCATAATTTTTCAGTTATAAATAATTTTGCCGAATGATAAAAGTTGTGAATATATTTGACAAACTACTTTTCTGCAAATTTTTCCCAGCCCAGCACTATACACACAAAGTTAACTATTTTGCAAATTTTTCCCCTCTTCATCTTTTTTTTTCTTCATGGTATTTCAATTCTCACGCGAGTCTTGCCGTTTCAAACGCTTATTTGAGCCTATTAATTATGCAAAAACTTGAGGAATGAAATTTTAACTGTGAATCCGTGCTAAAATGAAAAAATACAACGCTTCCTGGAGAGAAATTAAAAATACAATGAACTGCTTTTTCTAGAAACGGAGGCAAAAAATAAAAAAAATGCTTGAAAAAACTTTACGTTAATAAGGTGTTAAATATCTTATTCGAATTTAATGGCACCTAGAGAAATGATTTATTTGAATTAAATAAAATTTATTTGAATGAAATAAAATTTATTTGAAACAAATAAAAAAGGATATTTGTCACAGAACCAACTAAACTTTTATTTAGCTCAAATAATATTTTTTATTTGAATTAATATATTTCGTTTAAATATCCATTTTTATTTGAATGAAAAAAGTTTTATATTTTCTTTAAATATATTTTATATTTAGAACAAATAAAAAAAATTTTTCATTTTAATAAATCCTGTAAGCATTCTGAAATACTAAAATTCACTTATATAACCTTCAAATAAATTTAACAATCACAATCATTAATGAAACTTCTAATATTCATTAAAATAAATGTCTATTTTTATAAGAATATTTGCTAAATAAACTCAGATCTTCTTAATAATTTTATACTTTACTTTTTCACTTCATATATGTAAAAGTCCACTGTCACATTTTTCTCACAAAATCTCAAATAAGACACTAAAATGTAAATGAAATCACATACAAATCTGATACTTTGTACTAATTAATATTTTCACTTAAAAAAAATTCTGTACTTAAATTAATTAAATTTGTCAACTATTCATAATGAATAAATTTCTTACACTTATACGCGTTAAATTGTTAAAAGCAAAACATCTTATTGTTTTCAGTAATGCAATATGCGCAGACTACTTATAAGTCAAACAAACATTTATTTGAATCAAATATATTTTTTGCTACAAATATACTGTTTTCTAAATTGCAAATATATTTCTTTATTTTAGATTAATAAGTGCATTTATTTGATGTAAATATTAGTTTATTTATTTTAAATAAAATATCTATTTGCAACAAATAAATTTTTTTTTAAATATACACTTTTTGTTTAAATAAATAACTTTTTTCTCTGGGTGTGATATATTATTTTATTATTAAATTAAGTAAATTGAGTAAAAAGTAAAATTAAATTAAGTAAATTGAGTGAAAAGTAAAATTAAATTAAGTAAATTGAGTAAAAGGTAAAATTAAATTAAGTAAATTGAGTAAAAAGTAAAATTAAATGAAGTAAATTGAGTAAAAAGTAAGATTAAATTAAGTAAATTGAGTAAAAAGTAAAATTAAATGAAGTAAATTGAGTAAAAAGTAAAATTAAATTAAGTAAATTGAGTAAAAAGTAAAATTAAATGAAGTAAATTGAGTAAAAAGTAAAATTTAATGAAATAAATTGAGTAAAAAGTAAAATTAAAAATTAAAAACATGTAAATAAAAGAAATATGCTGTTTTTTTTGCAGATATTGCAGTCCGCATCACAGTCGCTCTCAATCAGTGAAAACACCTGGAAGTCGAGCATCGGGACGTCCAAATTACCTGTGCTTGCCCCAGCAGAGGTCACGAGTGGCAAGTATGCCAAATACCGGAGTCGAGGAGGAATATTATCGACTGAGGCACTTCAGCATAACCGGCAAGGGAGTAATAAATAGAGGCGATTCCCTAAAAAGCAGGCGCTCTCGTTCAAACAATAGCGTCGCTTCCAGCAATTCGAGGTGAGTATTTGCATACACAATATTATTTTTTCCATTCATTAAGAAATTTCTTTCCTTCAGAAATATTTTTCTTTTCCCTTATACATATAAGTTCTTTTCCAATTCTATAAATATCACATTCGAGCTTGATAATAGATTTTATAGATTTTAATATTTTATAGTAACGATTTTTTTTCCTGTCAAGAACAGGATTTTATCATTTTTTTGATCTTTTATATTTTCTTTTTGTTATTGTAATTATTGTAATTAATGTAATTAATCTAATTATTGTAATTATTGTAATTATTGTAATTACTGTAATTATTGTAATTATTGTAATTATTGTTGTCATTTCACACCCAGAGAAAAATATTATTTAAAACAAATATATTTTATTTGACTTAAATAACCGTATATTTGTCTCAGAACCAACTAGACTTTTTATTTGTTTTAAATAAAATTTTTATTCGACATAAATAAAAAATATATTTGAATTAAATAAAATTTTATTAAAACCAAATAAAATTTATTTGAATCAAATAAAAAGGCTAGTTGGTTCTGAGACAAATATACAATTTCTCTGGGTGCACTGCTACAAATTTATTATTTCATCTTTGTACTGATTTTTTAGTTTTGTAATTTTTACATCATCACGGTTTTCTTTAAAGTATCAAATTGATACTAAAGTGGATCAAATTGATGCTGAAAATCTCGAATAAATTTTTTATTTCATCGACATTTTTGGTATCAGTTCGTTGCCATTTAATACTTTTAAGTTATACCCAGAGAAATTGTATATTTGTCTCAGAACCAACTAGACTTTTTATTTGTTTCAAATAAATTTTATCTGAACTAAATAAATTTTTATTTAACTCAAATATATGTTTTATTTATATCAAATATAAATTTTATTTAAAACAAATAAAAAGTCTAGTTGGTTCTGAGACAAATATACGTTTATTTAAGTCAAATAAAATAGATTTGGTTTAAATAATAATTTTCTCTGGGTGTAACAGTGTATTTTTTGTGACAAGAAAGAAAAATTTTAATATTTTATTTCATTTTTTCATATTTTATTTACTGATTTTTTTATTCTTGTATTTTATTCGTCACTTTATGTCACAAAAGAAATGTTCAAAAAGAAAAGTACTTACGTAAGGAGCCAAAAATTTTAACTCCCGGAAGTTGGCAAACGACCCTAAGCGTCGAAAAATCTTTTTTTGTTGCAAAAGTAAAAAAAAATCGACTACTTCGAAGATTTTAGGTTAAAAAAGGAAAATTCCGACGCTTTGTATCCACGTTCGTTAGTCGCTTGAAATTTAAGGTTATGTCGCCAATTTCAAAAATGAAAATAAACAAAAAAGATCAAATCTCAATATAAACATTAAAAATTCAAGTTCTCTTTACATTGCCAATAATTAATAACTAAAATAATTTTAGCCTTAAATGCAACACAAAAACTTTTAAATGGGGAAAAAACAACAAACATAACCTAAAAATAACCTTCATTCTACCTTTATTTCCTACGTGTGCGTCACATTTTTTCTATCATTGTTTAAAATATATTTTTCAATTTAATTTCATTCTTTTTTTTCGCGCATAGTTTTTAATTAAATTAATATTTCCAATTCGTGCGCTATTATTATTATATTAAACTTACACGTAATTAAATATGCATTATTTTAATTCTTTAGACAAATGATAAAGGAAAAAGCATTCATTTCTCCTTAATTAAAGTATAATTTGTTACATGCTTTTAAAATTCATATTTGAATTGAAAAAATTTTTTTTCCTTCATTTTTTTTATCAAAATGATGGTTATAAATCATATCTTTCAACGAAAATTAATGAACTGCAGTTGACGTTTGCTGCAATGGATGCGGTTCAAATCAATTTTAAATCTAGACACAGATTTTAATTAATGCTTTGAAATTCAGAAAGAAGTTCATAAAATACGTGCATTCGTTTGATAATTTTTTCAAATCAATCATTTTTAACAAGTAAAATTATATTTATTTAGCGTATGCAAAATTAATAATAATAATAATAATAATAATAATAATAATAATAATAATAATAATAATAATATTAATAATAAAATAATAATAATAGTATTATTATTATTATTATTATTATTAAAAATTTCCCAGAAGAATTTAATTGTTAAAAGATTTTTTTATGAAATTCTTTATTGTAAACGTTTAATTATTTTCATAAATAATTAAATGTTCACTGGAATTCAATTATTTAAAAAGATTTTCTATAAAATGCTTCGCAAAGATACAATTAATTTTCTAAAAAAAATTTTTTTAGAAATTTAATTAATTTTCAAAATTTTATTTCAATTATTTAAAAACATTTTCTATAAAATTCTTCGCAAAAATCCAATTAATTTTCTAAAATAATTAATTTCTTATCAGAAATTCAATTAATTTTAAAGATTTTATTTCAATTATTTTTATAACTAGAATAAAAATCATCATTCGATAAATAAATAATTATTTAAATATTCATTTTAGGAAACTATTCTATTTTTAAGTATAATTTATTTAAGAAAAAATGAATGTACTGAAATTGTTTTAAAAACTGTAACCTATTTGGAATTTTAACTTTAATGTTATTCAATAAAATTCAAACATTCAAAAAATTTATAAAATGTGACTTTTTATAGAAACAAAATTTTTTAGAATAAAAATCTTTTCGAAATGACTAAATTTTGGATTAAAAAAAACTTTTTTCTTGCAATGGGATTTTTTTTGCAAAGAGAGCTTTTTTTAAATCAAAACTTTTCTGGAAAAAAGCTTTTTGGAATGACTAAACATTTCAGAAAGCTTTTTTAAAAAGAAATTTTTCGGAAATAAAATTATCCTGATTAAAAAACTTCTTTAAACGACTTACTACTTAGATAAAAAGCTTCTTTACCGGGAACGAGAATTTTTAGAAACTGAGCCTTTTTGAAAACAAGACTTTCCTGGAAAAAAGGTTTTTGGATTCGACTAACCTTTAGGAAAAAAACCCTTTTTTAAAAAGAATCTTTTTTAGAATCAAAATTTGATTAATTAAAAAAATTTTTGAAACTATTTTTTTAGCCTTTTAGAAACTTTTTTGCAAACTGAACTTTTTTCGAAAACAAGGATTTTTTGGAAAAAAAGCTTTCAAATTCAACTAATCTTTATTTTAAAAAAAGGTTTTTTAAATGAATCTTTTTTGGAATCAAAATTTTATTATTAAAAATATTTTTTAAACTATTTTTTTAGCCTTTTGGAAACTTTTTTGCAAACTGAACTTTTTTCGAAAACAAGGATTTTTTGGAAAAAAGCTTTCAAATTCGACTAATCTTTATTGAATAAAAGCTTTTTTAAAAAGAATCTTTTTTGGAATCAAAATTTTATTAATTAAAAAAATTTTTGAAATTATTTTTTTAGCCTTTTGGAAACTTTTTTGCAAACTGAACTTTTTTCGAAAACAAGGATTTTTTGAAAAAAAGCTTTCAAATTCGACTAATCTTTATTGAATAAAAGCTTTTTTAAAAAGAATCTTTTTTGGAATCAAAATTTGATTAATTAAAAAAATTTTTGAAACTATTTTTTAGCCCTTTGGAAACTTTTTTGCAAACTGAACTTTTTTCGAAAACAAGGATTTTTTGGAAAAAAACTTTCAAATTCGACTAATCTTTATTAAATAAAAGCTTTTTTAAGAAGAATCTTTTTTGGAATAAAAATTTTATTAATTAAAAAAATTTTTCATAAGATTTATTACTTGAATAAAAAGCTCTATTTTCAGAAAAGAGACATTTTTCTAAATAGAGCTTTTTTGAAAACAAGTTGCGCCTGGAAAAATGTTTTCTTCGAAAGGAACTTTTTTGGAAACGAAACTTTCCTGGAAAGAGCTTTTGGAACAACTTTTTAAAAGAAAAAGCTTTCTTAGAAAAAGTTTTTTTTTGGAATTCAGAACTTTTTTTGTTAATTAAAAATGAAAAATGAAAATCTAGCTTATCAAAGCCTAGATGAAATTCTTATACATATTTATAAAAACGTGATTTTGAAATGTTTCCACTTCTTTTGAAAAAGACATTAATAATCCTTTAATGAATCTCCTTTTAAAGTCCTTTTGACCAGGACAAGTTTTCCGCATGTTAAAAGCTTGCAAATGTTACCTCTGTGAGTAAAGTGCAGTCTCGAATCGATGGAGGTAATATTGCATTAACTCTCGCGATGCGTATATTGCCATAACGCAAAATAAGCGCATACAATATTTTAATGAAAATCATAAACTTTCATGTCAATTAATTTATCAGAAAGTCTCAAACTTCAATGCACGACACTTTCACGTGTAAATTGTAAATTGTAAATGTACTGTAAATTTTTTAATATAATCCATTTAGAAAAAAAATTAAACTCTTTTTTTTTAATCAAATTTGCATATAATTTAATAAAACTGAAATCAAAATATAAAAAACTGTATGTTATATTTATTTATTTTAATTAACACTTTATTCTCGAGTATATCTCATTATTTCTCTGATATTAAATTTTTGCAACCCACTTAACGACGTCAAGTTGCATAATAATCAACGTTTGAAAACAACTTTCAATATCTCTCAAACTAAAATAATGATATTTCATTAAGCGCTGCCGCTGATTGTGTATGATAAAAAAAAATCGAGAATACCATTTAAAAATTGTATTTGAAGAGTTAAATTTGTTTTTTATATTAATAGTGTTGGAAGGAGATCATTAAAATTTTATAAACAGCATTACACTGGTAGAAGGATTTTAGTTTTCTATTATTAGGGGAGAATTTTCGTCTTTAAATGTATAGGGGAGTTTCTTCGTCTTCTTCTTCTTCTTGTTCTTCTTCAAAGAAGTTATATCCCCGTATATTTGTTCTTTGAGAAGAATTAGAGTTAGTCCGGTGAAAATTATCCTTTCTTTTTTTTTAGTGAGGAGGGAGATAAACTCATTTCCTTTCTTTTCTACAAACTGACATTCCCATTCATTTAAACTTTCCGCGAGTTCTAATTTCTCGCATATGCCACTCTCATTAATGACGATGACAGATGGCCACTAATTGTGGCCCCAAAAAATTAAATTCAAATTATTTCGTTTAATACAATGTTGAAGCAAATTAATTATGAGCGTAATATTTCCGCAGTTTTGCCATGTCAGTTTATAATTATCTAAATGACAAGCTTAATATAAAATTATAAATATTATGATAACAAAATCATAATCATGCGAATATTATTATCACGATTATTATTATTAATTTATTATTATTATTATTATTAATTTATTATTATTATTATTATTATTATTAATATTATTATTATTAATATTATTATTATCATTATTATTATTATTTACTATAAAATATTATTTTTCTACACATTATTTTTTACATTTT